>CM033998.1:34702233-34813573 GCA_019603395.1 Cyrtorhinus lividipennis | reverse complement strand
GATGGGATCCCAAGGAACTAACAAATAGTCGATTAAACATGTTAAATAATTATTGGAGCCAAGTTGAAAAATTAAGAGTTACACAATACAACTCATTTCTTAAATTTGAATGTAAAGCACGACGTCAGAAATGGAGAATTGAGTGATGTCAGTAAGTTCATGGTATTATCACATTGATTGAGTTTTTTCTTGTTTCTCTTTCCGTGCTGGACCATTTCCCTCAAGTTGTTTTCACTTCCTTTCATTGACTTCTCTAGGACAGATTTATTAATCTGAAACAAACATTTGGACGTGTAAATGACCACAGCACTGGTTAGTACGGACATAATGTTGTGGTGGCATCGCATTCACCTCGAGATTTTTTATTTTTCGGTACAGGCGGCAGACTTGCTAGCGAGATTCTCCAGTACAGTCGACGTTGGTGTTAAAATGAACATTCTTCCGACGGATTCGTACGTAGTGGTATTCTCGGGTAGACCCTGAGAAGAGAACAAATATTAGTGGGAACAACTAGGTTTCAATGTTTTGAGCGAATTTTCCGGACGTACCTTTATTTCCAGTGTTGTCAGCTCGGCCCGTTGTTTGGCTCTTTTCAGAGTTTCAATTTGCATATCCGCTAGTTTTACTGTTTGCGTTGTTACCAACATTTGCTGTTGTAGTTCGGCAAACGCCTAGAAAACATGAATTAATCTTCTGCACACCTGCTTCTCAAGGGAGTCAGAACTTCTGACACCATAACGGGTAGCTCAAAATTCCAAGAAGAATAATGTAAGGGACTTGTTTGGGAACCGTATAATAATACCTATACTCACGCTACACTAAAAGAAAAAAATACAAGGGTTGAACTGTGATATTAGGTGCCCCCGCTGTTATCACTTATGACCTTCCTACACGTTTCGATATATCGAGTTAAATACACAACAGGGATGTTTTTTTCTTTCCAAATACGCCCCCGAGTTAAATACACAACAGGGATGTTTTTTTCTTTCCAAATACGCCCCCGAGTTGAATACACAACAAAATGTTCAAATATGTTGCAGAAAAAATGTTAGTATCGAGAGAACTAAGTTCTTTCCTTCGATATATCGAATCTAGTGATAACAGCGGAAGGGCACCTAATTGCGCAGTTTTACCCCGCTGGGATATGACTAGTGTCCTAGTCGGGGTTGGACTAACGTCGTCCGTAGTTATTCAATAACGTATAATTTAATACGAGTCTGTACGAGCACACTTTGCCCACCCTAACAATCACATGTATAATAGTTGGTACGTATATAGCGGACATACCTTCTTCAGCTCCAAATCCACCGTCATCGACATAATGATTCAAGAAATATTGCAGCTAATCGGTGTGTGGAAAGAACTTCTGGACAACGTGCCGAATTCGAACCTCCGAATAGGATATCACAATACACGAAAAATCAGAACTGCCAGTTTTTCTATGGCGCAATCTTTACGTGGGTGGAGCGTGAATGCAGAATGCGCGATCTCAAAATCTCAATAGGTGTAGGTGATACATGAAAGCGATCAAACGTGAAAGAAAACCTTGTCTAGGCTAATAGAGGAAGGAAACCTTCTACCTCCGGAACGGTGAAAGTAGAAATAACTACAACCACTGGTGGGATTCAGGTCGTTCTATTGGTCGATTGGTCTGAATCAGCTGATGTTATGGGATGTTGGTGTAGTGGTAGCACTGGCGAGTACACTAATCAAAATAGACAATATACATTAATATTATTGAATGCACAATAGGAGGGTTCTTTCCTTTTTGCGATTCTTTTATTTTTCTAACAAACAAATGTTATCTATCCATAGTTTCACGGGCCTAGGATTCTTCTTGTCATAGAAATTTGATACCACGAGCCATTAGGTTCTGAGTTCGTTGTCCATCTCTTCTGTATGCCTTATGAAATCCATCAGCTGACAGGAGTGTATTTCGTGTTGAAGTTCGTCCTTGATGTCCCTCCGTTTCAGATAAAACTGTTGTGATTTGGCTTGTGAAATTAGGGGAAATGACTGATTTTGACATTTCAGTTGAGATAACTTAGATAAATTTATCTCTCCTAAATGGGGATGCTAGGTCAGGCCTTTTCACGTTTGACCCCTGGTTGACGAAAAGCGCGAAGCGTTCTGCCCTCCCAATCAATTCGAAGGGTTGGTCTAATTGCGTCTTCCTCCAATCAAGTCCAAGCCTGTGAGTTTTAATCGTTTTTATCTAGTTAATATTTGTTGATAACGGCAGTAAATACCCATCTAGTGCTTAGCTTTCGGTTTGTCTGTTCATCTACGCTTTGGGTTGTAGGCACCGAAGGTGACCGGACCTGAGTAGGTAGTCAGGAGTAGGAGTATTGAAAGTCTGGAGTGAATTTGCGTTGGTAATGATCTGCTCTGATGCTTGACAGCTTATTTTTATGAGTTTGACTCGATACACAACATCGAAAAACACCCGAAGGGTTTCTAATTACTGCCCGGAATTTTCTATCTGCGCGCACGTCTGTCGTCTGTTTATCATCTAAATTTCAATAGCAGAAGGTACTTGTTTATTTGTAAAACCCGTGGCTGCATGTGAATACTATTTCGGGATGATATTGGGTATACTTTCATGCACTGATTAATACAAATGGTTATTAGTCACTGGGCTTCATTATATTTCAATCCCACAACCTGTTTTCTTATCGGTAGCTGAATTACCCTTCCTCTCTCTTGCATTACAGGTGTATAAAAAATCACCAAAATGAACATCATGCGGAAGTTGAGAGGAAGTGCCAGCGGGACGGCCAGTGGAGGAACTGCTGATGACAACAACGCCAATACTCAACACGCCGCCTTGGGTTTAATGCACCTCAAAAAACTCTTCTCAGAGTACTCACACTCCAGTCAAAATCTATCGGAAAAGGAGAAAAGATGACAAGCTGTACAATATGCTACCCCTATTCTGCAAGGTACATCGAACATCAATCTTTACTTAAGCACTCATCTCGTCGTTCAATATTTATTGTATTGACCTCTGGAAATTGTATTCTATTCATTTTTGTATACAAGTTCATGGCATTTATTGCTTATTTTCGTACCTCCTCAGGTATTTGGAAATTGTCCATCCTCGGACATGATGGAAAAGTTTCGAGATTTGGTTTCGTTTTGTCAATGCGTTTCTAAACTGATGGTGTCGGAAATCCGGAAAAGAGCTTCCAATCAATCAACTGAAGCTGCAAGTATGGCTATCGCAAAATTTCTTGAAATTGAAAGCAACGAAGAGTCAAGCAACGGTTGGATGCTTCTCTCAACTTTGAATTTGCTCGCTGCAGCTGGTGATCTACCTCTAGTTCAGGTATTTTATAAGGAACTTTGCATTTTCGTGCGCTTGTCCTTTTTTACCTTGACTGAAGTAATTTTTGTGATTTTTTTTTCAGGTTATGACTACTGTATCGCTTCCATCGACCTTGGTGAAATGTCTCTACTTATTTTTTGATTTACCCGACATGGTAAACCCTGATACGACACTTCCTGGTTCTGAATTCACGTTGAGGGAAAGAAGAATTCTCCTTCAGAAGATTTTTGTTCAGGTTAAAAATCGATTCTACAACGTTGGAACACCTACGCTTAGATCATTCAAACAACTGGCTTTAAACTCTAAATTTTGTAGGTGTTAGTTCGACTATGCTCCCACGTTGAACCTGCTGAGGAGCTTTCTCGCAAGAATGACCTGACGCTGCTGTTTTCTGCCATCACCAGTTGGTGCCCTTCGCATAATGTGATTTGGCGTAAATCTGCTGCGGAAGTACTTATGACGCTGTCCAGGCACGGCTTATCTCCTCCCGTTGTTGCGTACATACACAGTGAGCGGATTTTAAAAGCCTCTTCTATCTTTACATTTCTGTATGAATTGTTAATTACTATACAAGTCAGAGTTGGTCACTTTTCTGTATGAATTATTTGAAGTTTGAGTGACTGTCAAAATTCCAAGTTTTACTGAATAATTTCATTTTTTTTCTTATAATTTGGTTGCATACTAGTAATTTGTTGTCATGTGACGTTCGCCTTTTACTGGTTACCATCTCTGCTGTACACGACTTAGCCAGTTGTTCACCGAAGACTTAAACACTTATTCACGGGTTTACCAAATTAAATTGTATAGATTTATGACGCTTTGAATTGATTATCTGATGGTACGATGGAAGGAACCATGGGCTTAGTAGGGGAAAACATTTCTTTTGGAAAATGGCACTTAAACGTTGTATGAAATACATCGAAAATCAGTAGTTACATATTGATACTAATGAAAAACTTCACTTGTTCACGAAAACAAAAACAAATATGGAAAATCATCCCCGAATAACGTAATTCTACCTAATTCTGTTCATTGGCATCCAATTCTGGCGAGCCAAAATCGGTGGGCTCTTCATTTTGGTTTATTATTTCTAGAATTCAATTCGTGTTGGCCTGGTCGCCTTTTTTCTATATTCGATTGTGTGGAAAGTGGCATTTTTGTTTAGAGAATTCATGAATGAAAATGACGCAGGATGTATTTTTGTATTGAAACCATTGGACTGGTATCTTTTTTTTTTTTTTTTTTTTTTTTCATCATGTTGATTACTGAATGATCTAGTTCACACTCCATGTGGGAGTGCCCACACACAAGAAATTTGTGATTAATATCGTCAATATTTCTTTTTTGTAATTTAAGAAATGTATGAACATAAGCGCCACGGGGTTGTTCTTGTTTTGACCCCCATATGTGTCAGAATGAAAAAGTAACCGTTTTTAGATCGTCAGGTAGGTTTTTTTAATTGGTGGAACAAACATGATACTATGTCATTGGCGCCTCTGTCTGAGATAGTTTCATCCCTCAAGTAACATGTACTTACTTATGTGTAACGTGTCAGGTACCACAGCCAGATTTGTCCTGAAAGCTGAGACAGAAACTACTGCTTGATTTATGTTGGAAGTCGAGGCTGCTGCCAAATGCTTGTTTTCATTAGAAAACTTCGTTGAAAAACAGTTCTGCTTCAAATAATTTAAAAATTCGATTCTCCGAGACATTTTGAAGTATTGGAAGTCGAATAAGCTCCGAAAGATCAGAAATACTGATGCAATGTAAAACAAGAACTGGGGTAGCTACAGCTAACTAAGCTATTAGCTATTACTAACTAGCCTATTTTGTGCCGAGAAAGGTTTCAATTCTGATTGCATTTTTTCGAACCAGGCACGTGCTGTATGCTTCCAAGAACGACCCGCTCAAAACTGGCTAGCTCGTCATGTCATCCTTATTATGGCGGCACCACGCAGTGTGAATAACTGTTCAACTCGGACAGCTCTGCACACTTATTGACAAGCGAGAGACGTCCACAAAGATACTTATCGACATAGTTGTCTTATCACTGTCATTTTTGAAGTTGACCAATTAGACACATTCCTGTAGATCTGTGCTCATTGATCCTAAAAGCTAGACACTTATTCACAGGGTGTAAGCCAAAACCAACATCTTTGTGCATTCAGCTCGTTTTTGACACTACTCGAGTTACACTTATTCACAATTCTTACAGATTTATTCGTCAGTTCATACAACTCCCCAAGCCATCTCTTCTCCTGGGAAACAATTTTGTTCCAAATGTCCTAATTCCGAAAATATCTCTTCCAGCAAAAGGCTGTGTTGCTTTGTGTTTGGACAACATGCAAAGGGGCCAAGATCTGTCTCCTCTGGAAATTGTCGAGATGTTCGTCGCTGTCTTCTGTTTTCTGAAAGACTCTAGTGAAGTCTCTCAGACCCTTTTAGAAGACTTTCGCACCTGCCAGGGCTACACGTTCCTCAATGACTTTTTGTTGAAGTGCGTACCTTTAATTAGGTTTTTTTTTAAATGTATATTGTTTGTTTACAATACCTAGGTACCCCTAGAGGTCTCTCTCTCTCTCTCTCTCTCTCTCTCTCTCTCTCTCTCTCTCTCTCTCTCTCTCTCTCTCTCTCTCTCTCTCTCTCTCTCTCTCTCTCTCTCTCTCTCTTTCTCTCTTTTTTCCTGTGAATTTTCAGACCTTTGAGAATTATTGCATATCTTTGTAGAGTATAGTTCCTTTTTTTAAATTGTAGCCTCGTCTTGTCCTCAGTTGTTTTGGAAACACAAGGGTTGGTTATTCCTCGGACCAGGAGCTTGGTGACTCATTCCAATCGATTCAGCATCCAAAAATTAGTGGAAAACAATATCCCACGCGCCTAAGTCGTCGAACATGGGAAAAATGGGGAAAACAGTGGGTGTGGTGGGTACCGGACCCATCCCAATCGATTCAGGGTCCAGATTTTAATGGAAAATGATACCACACACGCCTAGATCGCGTAAAATCTCGAAAATCCATTTTTCGAAAAACACATTTTGACACCACCACCCACACTCCTCCCCATATTTGGTTCGATTGTCTGCATAAAAACAATTGTCTACTACCAACGTCGGCGTGGACGTTGGACGGAAATTTTCGATTTTTATCTAGACACCTTGAAACGCCCAGAAAAAACTGTTTGGGCCGAATCGGAGGGTTGATTATTCAAGGAATAACCAACCAAAACCACGTGCACCTAGAAGAACTATCGTTGAACTAATCATGTACTTGCGTTTTCTCAGGCTTGAAAATGACAAGTCAGCTGAAGCTGTGGAAGCTATGCGGAACTTGGTTCTAATGATTGCATCTTTGGCAACATGCGGTCAGACAGAGTTAAAACCAAGTCAAGCCAGCCACGGTTCTCTTTTCCAAATGCTGGGTTTCACCATGCCTCAACCTTCAGGGCGAGGTAAATAATTGTTTTTCGATTTTTGTTTTTTGTTTTCTAAAATCTACTTTTAATAATCTACAATGTCTCTTACAGGTGCTAGCGTTCGAAATATTCAAGCCTTCTTAGTGCTTCAGTCCTTGTTTTTGAAGTCAAACTCTGCCAGCCTCTGTAGCACAATTTTGGACGCAATTTCGAGCGTTTATCATGCGGATAATGCGAACTATTTCATATTAGAAAGTCAAAACACTCTACCTCAATTCGCAGAGAAGATTCACCTCAAACCTCCAGAAATTCAGGTGTGCACCGTTGTTAATAAATGTTTCAAATTCGTATGTATATTCATTTTTTTAGTTTAGTGAGAAATTTCTAGTTACGTTTATCTAGAAATCTTCATGTTATTCGATTTTTCATCTTCAAAGATACACTCGATGGAGATATCCTGTTTCATTGTGGGGCGGATGGTTTTGAAGCCCTGAAGGAACTTCATATTTAGCGACTGATATTCTATCAGAGGAAGCATACGTCTTACGTAGCATATTTGGTGCAACGGGCGAGCGCTTTCGACGTGGAGACATCACTATCAAGCACCAACTATGTTAGATAAGACGTTGCGTGGCCTAACGGGACTAATACCATACATGTTATACCGGAAGTACTTATTCAAAAAACTCGACTGAGGAAAGGCATTTAACTTCTCACACCCCAATCAACATGATATTTCGTCGAAGGTTGTGTGGATTGTAAGTACATGGAATCCCTGTCTACAGGGTCGTTTTTCAAGCTCAAACCTCAATATCTCAGCAAAAAAGTTGTAGGCATCTAAACTTGATTTTCTCAACGAACTGCCCCCCACCACCCCAATGGACTGACTGACCATAACATTGGAAAACAGATTCTGGGCAAGTTTTTCCCGAAGAAAGGTCGCCAAAACAGCTCTTTGGGAACTTGAATGATAATTTAAACGATATAATAACATTGAAATTTTTGTTAGTGATTAAGGAACCCCTTAGAATTTTGATGAGATGAGGTCGAAATCATGAGAAGTATCTTGTAAGTAAAGTAAAAAAAACTAGAAAATACCTTTTTAAAGAAGCCTCTATCTAATCTCAAGAACCGTTTTGTTGCAAATTAGTCGTGAAATAATCCTTCGAAGTTTGGGGGTATCCAACGGAGTATAGTTTATTCGATCCAGACTAGTTTCATGTCCCACTCCCCTGTCTTTTCCTGTTCTGACAATTTTACTGTATTTGTTCTAGGAAAAATTCTTCAAGCTTCTCGAATTCATCGTGTTCCAATTGAACTTCGTTCCGTGTAAAGAATTGATTTCCCTGTCTATACTTTTGAAAAGTCAACATTCCATTCCATGTAGTATTATTTGCATGCAGACTCTGTTGAACATATTGAAGTGAGTAACACTTACACATTCTATGATTTTGATCCTGGCTGGAGGTGTGATGTGATCATCACGCATAATTTTTTTTCAGACACAACATAATCTTAAAGATGTCTATCGTGAGGTTGGAATCTTGGAGGTTTTTGTGACTTGTCTCCAAAGATTTAGTGCTCATTTGAAGGAACATCCAAAATCCGATGAAAGCCAAGGTAATCTCCTATTTGTTTTGATGATGTGAGCACCTTCTCGTCAAGCACATTATCATTTTGACAAGTTTGAAATTCGGTGTTGATTTTTCTGTTGTCTGAAACATTTCAGAGGTTTCAAGTGGGCCCGATCATGATAAACTGGGTTTGCTGGTAATCGAGGCTCTCATCACGCTTTTGAATGGGAATAACAACAACGCGACGATATTCCGCGAAAGTGGCGGTGCCAAATGTGCTCTGAGTTTGGTCGTTCATGCCGATTGCAGGCACCATGCTTTAGGTTTGTATGTTATTCAACTTGATATTCCTTCATTTTAGAAACCATAAATGATCATGATGATGATTCATGCATTTCGGTCGGTAGGGAGAGTTTGTTTGTGATGGGTAGCAATGTGGCAGGAGGGACTTGTAGCTTGTTCTGCTTCAATATAGGTGCTCAATACGTCTTGTACCTTAGTTTCTGGAATTCCTGTGTGATGAAGAAGCACAAATATCGGAATTTGATGTCTACTATAAACTCACCTATGTGAGGTTTGGGTGAGGAGAATCTGAACATCTCGAGGTAGCAGCTCCTCAAAGTTGCGATATGCATCGGCCAGGACTTTGGACGTCCTATTATTTTCATATTGATGCATTTCATTCGTATTTAGTCCATTTAGTTATGTGTACCCGACAGATCAAACGAGATGTGTCATGAATGATGGGTGTTCTTTCATAACGAACAAAAGGCAAAAGTTGTCAACTAAATCATAATTCTATTGTCTGATCCTGGATATTGATGGCAGTGCCACCGACATGATGGTACTCCTGTGTACAGCCATTACCAGCTTCTTATCTGCACTTTACCTCATCGGTTCAGGTATATTCAGAGAACTGATGTTGAATGGAGGAGGGGATGAAGACATGGGCACCCTTCTTGCTATGATGCACAGCGCTCCGGCTGATGCTCTCGTTCTCAAAGGTCACATTCTGAAGGTGAGTGCCTTATTCCGATACACAACATTTCTGTAAGGAGCTTTGCCTAAAATCTAACTACCTTTTAATTTGTCCATTTGCAGTGTGTGCTGCAATGTTTGAGGGAGAGCCACCGGACGAGGAATGTTTTCAGAAAAGTCGGTGGCTTTGTTTATCTTCTAAGTGTGATAGTCTCGATGGAAGGGTGTCTTAAGAATGAACCTGTACTGCCTTGGGACAAATTTACCGCTCAACAGCTGCTCACGCTTCTTCACACAGTGTTTCAACACGATCACGGTTGCAATGCGGTTTGAACCAGCAAATGCCAAGTTTTTTCATCAAGAGGTGAGATGGAATGCTATGCACTATCCTCTCCATATGTCTCTCATTGCATGTTTATCATTAAAACCCTGGAATTTTTGTCTGTCTAGATATGCCTAACCAGTCTGTGTGATACACTCCGTCTTCTTGGGTGCTTCAGCGATCGGACGAGCCTCGAGGAAATGAATGAAAATTTTTCTTCTTCATCAGATGACACAGTACACCACAACTTGTTTACTGGGAATGTTGTTGAACCAGCGTGAGTGTTCCATTTGATGATCTTTTATTTACGGCTTATGCCCGTATCACACAAACGCATTTTGTTTTTTCGCCCAGACAGACTGGCCGGCGACCACTAAACACCTGCAGTTGGAAAGGCAATCAAAGAACAGCAAATGTCTTGTTTTAGTTGATTTGATCCACCACTTACTCGATTTACAAAATAATTTCTGTTACAGATTACCTGATTCATTGCCGAAACAGTTATCATTTGCATGTTTGGTGATTCGCCTGCTGTATGACGTGGCAGTTGACGCTTATGACAAACCAAACCCTCCTAATATGCTTTTCAAGTCCCCTTCGCACAAGCATATTGAGGTAATTCATTTCAAATTCGTATTAATGGTACATTCCTACTCAAGGCAATACTCGGAGTTCAAGCATAGAATTTGAATTTTAAAATAATGGTACTATTTGATCGTGTAGCAACAGAGTACTGCATAGGCCCATCTATAACCGAAAAAAGCGCATTAAAAACGGATTCAAGGAAAAGTGATGTGGTTGTAAGGTTAGGTAAAATGTGACGTCACCTAGGAAAGGGTCATGTTCACTAAAAGTACAAGCTTTTTGCACTGTTATCTCGGTTCATAAATATGAGATGAATTGAGTCTGAGCCCACTACCATTGAATCTAGATAGATGGGTCAACCTATTATTATGATTCGTTTGAATTGGACACCTGACATTTGATAAGGGGTCAACAGCGGCAACAATAATTTGGAATGGATAATTGTATTGCGCATCATAACATTTTTCTTGTGAACTGTTTACGTTTTTCCTTTTTCTTCTAATTGTTATCTGTCAACTTACCTACCTAATCTCTCGTAGCATGAAACATCATGTTTATTTTGGGTTCGATGGTGTGCTTGAGCCTAACGCCTTTTTACACGCGAATTTTTTCGGAAATGACGTTCTACTCGCCTAGGTCCCAAAAAAAAAACTTGAAATCCCATTTACAAAATACCAATTTTTGCTCAGACCCTTCTTCCGTTTGAAAAGCGATTGAGTTAGGCACAACTAAAAATGAGTTAGACACCGCCAGAACCCAAATGGAGTTCATATGCAAATTGCAGCGTTTAAGAGAATTTTAGGCGCCTTTTTCGTCCCGAATAAACATTTTAGGTGTTGAATCAGATTATTTTTGTTTATGTTAATAAGTATGATACAAAAAAAGTATACAAATTCATCATTCAAGTATACTTATTAGCATGTTATTGCGTCGTGAGTGAAGTTAATACTTTCGTTTCACCAATTTTCTCAGGGACAAAAATCTCTTGAGTCGCCTAATTCTCATCGAAGGATAACCAGTCTAAATCTAACTCCGCCAGCCCCCGACCCTATTGTTGTTCATTCAGGAGTCGTCATCGCGATATTCCACCTTATACCATCGATATATCACTCTGACATTTCGAAAGTAAGTGACAGCTTCGACGGCAATACAAACAGTGTAGTTGACAAACATAACAATATTTTTTCAATTGCCTTTGTAGCAAAGCGTGGAACTTCAAATGTTCTGCGCTGAGATAGTTAAGTCCTTGGTGCGGTCTGAAAGGAATCAGCAGGTCATGTGTGAAGCTGGGCTTCCTGCTGAGCTGCTCAATGTAAGCCGAGTGGCGCTCCAGGATGAGTCACACCCGCTGCACCCGCCTCTTCAGTATATGATAGAGCGTCTGGCTACTCAAGCTGTTGAACCCAAGGATTTGAGGTATTGAGAAATTTCATGGAGTCTCCCCTTTTTTTTTTATGACAATTTGCTGAATTTCCGTGTTCCTTATTGCTGTTTGTTTTTGTGTCCAGGGAGTTCTTACGGTTAGGATCACCTCTAAACTCTAGATCGCTGTGTGAAATTTTGGCCGGTAAACGGGGAGGAGGTCCTGTACCTCTGACTCGGGTAAAAACTCTAGTTTCCATGACGACGCCTCGCTCTCAAGGAACCTCGTCCTGCCCACCTTTCACCGAGTTTGACATGACTGCAGAGGGCTTCGGTTGCTTGTATTTGCCAAGTATAGCGCCTCAATCGCCCAATGGCCCTTCCGTTGTAAATGTAGCTACGCTTACTGCTACTGACACTAGCGTTGTTGGTGGGATTGGAGCAGGTGAGATGACTGTGGACTTATTGCCCAATATACGAATATATAGGTATGAAATGCTCTGCCAAGAAGGTTACTCAGCTTCGCCCTGACCCGAACAAATCAACAGATCAAAATTCTACTGGATAACGACTGCAAACAAGATCCCCTAAACATCACACTCTTAAGATTAGATTCAAAATTAGCAAGCGCATGCCTCCCGCTCATTAAATAATAATTATTTGCACTTGATAATTCACTTGCACTTTTCGTTTCGGAGCTCCATGATCCTGCCCGAATTTCCTTGTTACAGCAATGATTTCCACTTTTCTTGATCCGATTAAGTTCCAATTTTCGAGGTTGATAGTTAAAGATCCCCAAATGATTCAGTCTCATAATAATCATAATAATTATGAAACGAAAAGTGGAAATCATTGCCGTAACAAGGAAATTCGGTCAGAATCGTGGAGCTCTGAAACGAAAAGTGCAAGTGAGAATATAGAGTTTGGAGTGAATTTTTCGAAACATAAAAAGGCATCCGCTGTGCCGGGGACTTGGAAGCACAATGAATGTGTTAGTTTGTACCTCGAGATTACAATACCATTCAACTGGTCAGTGTTGTTAAGTATGTCCACCCTCTCTGATTTAATTGCAGATTCGAGAACCTACATTACATAAACACTTCGTACGAGATCACAGTAAGTGTAGTTGAAATACTATGCGTCAAAATCTCCATAATTATTTCTGTTGCAGGTGACCGTTTGTTTCCACCTCAGACAGGCCTCAGTTTCTCTACATGGGTGTGTGTGGAGAGATTTTCAGACCCTCGTTCGGATCCGCATTGCGTTCGATTGCTCACGCTGGTACGCACGCTGCAACCTGCCAAAGAACAACATCTTGTGTGCCTAGCCATCGTTCTCTCGGCGAGAGACAAAGCAATCATCGTCACTACTCAGGAAACTCGTCTGGACCACAGTAAGTGCATTGTTGATCGCTTTGTTCGTAGGAAACAGGGTTCCTGATTTCTGGGGCCTTAATATTTGCGTGTCATCAGCCGTTCACGTCATTCAAGTAAGTCAAAAATGCGTTTAATGGAGGAGCAGCAAGGAACAACATTAGAAGAAGTTGATGCAATCTGATAGTTTGATACTAAAAAAATCAAGATCCCACTGCCTCAAATTACTCCGATAGGTTGATTTTTTTTTTAACTTTTGACCTCAGGAGAGTTAGGAAGGCATTCAAATTCGCCCCACTACCTTGTTTCAAGGCGACTGGAAGCGAAAATGAAAAAATATGCCGTTAGTCTCTTTTTCAAAACCTTGAGTGACAATTTGGGTGTTTTTTTTTCGATGTCTGACTCACAGATGACCAAAAGTCTGACACATATGAGTGTAATTTCAATCAAGTCATGTCTATTTCTTATATTCGCAAACCCTATCATCTCAACCGTGCTGGTCAATGTCAACTGGACCAATATTTTTTGTCTCTCTTAATGTTCAGTAAATCAATTTGGGGAGACCATACTCTTGGATCAATCGGTCTCCATTGTCTCACGTTGGATGGAAGTCTACGCCATTCCAATAAAAAAGTCACAAATCGACGTCTGCCAAAATATACGTAGGAAACGTATTTATTGTAGTATGAAGGTACAAAAAACTGTAGGAGGCGAACTAGGTAGTCAATCTGGGTTATTATTAAACTCTCATGAATTGATCTTCCTTGTTTCATGTGTAATTGCAGCTGGGCCTGATTGGGAACCAGAAGCCGCCTCTGACTGGACTGCACGAGTTTGGTGCCCAGACTTGCTGCAAGAAGGACACTGGCACCATTTAGTATTCGTACTGAACCGGGCTGTCTTGAAAAACAGTGCGCTCTCTATTTACGTTGACGGGCAGCACGTCTATACTCAAAGGGTGATTGGACATATTTGATTATTTCGGGTCAATCATTTAATCGTGTTTCTTCCTTTTATTGATTTTTTCTCTCTTCTGACAGTTGCACTACATATCCCAAAACCCAGGAGGGGGTGCTGCGAACCTTACTGTAGCTTCATCAGTGTACGGGTACATTGGGACTCCTCCAATGTGGAGACGATACTCTCGCTTATGTTGGAAACAAGGTCCCTGCCACCTAATGGAAGAAGTTCTTAATCCCCATTGCATACCAACAATGTTTCAGTTGGGTCCACATTATTTGGCCAGTTTTCAAGCCCCTCAAATCTATGGTGAGTAGTAAAATTCCAAGCATTAGGCTTTCTTCGTGACCCGAGGGTGCTGAATTATGTGTGAAACTCAAACATCCTTGTTCACTTTGTTGATTTTATAGGCAACGAGCCGTACTCTCCAATTGTGGCTGAAGAGAAAATAATCTTTGGTTTGAATGCAAAAGCCGTTTCACACTTGACGTTGGCGAAAATAAGAAAATTGTACAGCAGGGCCGACAACAAGTCGATTGCCAAGCAGGTCGGTGCTGGATTTCTCAACTGTGGCCAAATCAACAAAATGATTCAACAAACATAATTTCTCTCTCAATGTATATTTTCTAGCTTGGAATGTCCTCTCACGAGAACGCTACTCCCATTAGACTTTTACACAACTCAGCCGGTCATCTCAGCGGAGCTGCAAGGTCATTGGGAGGTGTTGTGGTGGGTTACTTAGGAGTAAGAGTTTTCACCCCGAGACCAGTGTCCAAAGTCATTGACAGCGTTGGCGGGTGCTCTGTCCTTCTTGGTAGGACTACATGACGAATATAATCAATTGTCTTATAATTTATGGTCAATCGGCTTGTTGTCATTGGGGAATTATTCTTGTAGGTCTGATATCAATGGCACAAGACGTTGAAAGCCTTTATGCCGGCGTCAAAGCCCTGGTCTGCGTCGTGAAAAGTGACCGAGTCGCGCAATGTGAGATGGATAGGAGACGAGCATACCAGACCCTCGCTATGCTTCTCAGAAGAAAAAAACACATCCTCAACAGCCATATTCTTCACCTAATATTCTCTCTCGTTGGAACAGTCGATAGCACGAGCGCACAAGGCAGCGGAGTTCCTAACATTATGGCATTTCAGGATCTTCTCTGTGACATCGAAGTATGGCTTTTATAAATGGCTTACCTACTTTTTTCTAGGCGTTAGAAGACGTACGTCGTAATTTACCCTGATGTTTGTTTCCTCGCCCTAGGTTTGGCACGAAGCACCCGGTGATCTCCAAAGAAGCCTTTTCGAACATTTATACGAGCTCGTCGCAGAATCGAATGAAAAGAGGTCCAATATCAATCTTGTGAGACAAATGAGATTGGTACAACGTTTGCTGTACATTTTGCCAGCCGTTGCTAGTAACCCTACAAGAGATCTTATGCTCACATTGCTTGGTGCCCTGCTCCTTGCTCAACCTGACCCGCACGATCTTCTGGCGTAAGTATTAAATCAATGCTTTTCGAAGACACATATGAGGATGGCAGTACGTGTACTAAGTGGTTAATGATGTGTTCTCGTAGGTTTGGTCAGTTCGTCGTGTCAACTCTGCCTTGTTCTTCCAACGGGGTTGAGAAATACGTAGCGCTCCTTGAGCCTCCCAACAGAAGTTCCGGTAACTCTTTTGACCACGAAGATACAGTAGAAACTCTTGACAACAGCGAAACAGCTAGTACGGTCGTGCTTAGAAACAGATGCCTTCAGCTTCTTCACAGTCTCTTGTTCACACCGAGGAATACAGTGAATACCAGGTATCTCCTAAATGTGAATACGCGGTGTTTAGGATTGCCTTTTATGATAATTCGTAATCAATTCAGAATTACATTCACAACTTTGATATGAATAATAACCATAACTTATCCTTCTTAGTTTTTGCGATGAGATTGTTCACGTGCTCGGATTGGATTGGCCTTTGCTCTTCCTTCAATCCCATCTACATTCATCCACGGTGATTTGGGGTCTCCGTATATTGGTGGTTCTCTGCTCCATTCCCAGCTTATTAGTGAAATTTAAGGACGGTGCCAGCTTCGGTGGATGGCTACAAGATACCGAGCTCGTATCACAAAATAGAGTGGGCGTTGTCCTTGGTAATTACAATTATTCGCATTCATTTCCCGAAATTCGGCTCATTCGGGTATACGTAGTAATGTCCCAATTTTTTCAGCTGGTTGTCAGCTTGGTTCGGCGATCCCTAAACGCGAATCTCGTATTGAAAACGTTGGAACGCCTGGCTTCCAGCAACTAACTTGGCTTTTACAACACCACGCGGAAGTGTCGCAAATATATTTCCTCCTTATGGCTCTCATGATGGGCCAACCAGTCAAACTTTTGCCTCCTGAATCGAAGGTACATACATACCTTCGATATATTAATATATTATTATATTATATTATAATGTATTATCTATTGAGTAAAATAAAAATTGTTCTATATAACGTTTTTCGTTAATAAATGTTAATTAATGTTATTCGTCACTACTAATTGGCCCAACATATGCTTCAGTTGGACTTGTTGAATGCATGGAGCTTGCTATTTGGCGTACCAGCAAACCAACCGATGAACTCTGTAATGGGGAAAATATCCCTTTGCGCCGAAGCTGTTACTGTCATGTTGTCCATGGTCCGCGTACTCCTGAGTTCGCAGTCTAAAACGTTCGTATCATATAACACTCTTGTCAGTTAGCAACCTGCTGCATAATTTACATTATGAGTTCAATTTCCTCATTTCCTTTGCAGCGCCGGAGAACCTGAGTCCGATCGTTATCACTACGCTGTGAATATCATTCAGTTCCTATTCTTGGTGTACCACAGCAATCCTCACCTGATGTCTGTTTTCATGAGTCAAGAAGTACTCACAGCGCTTGCCAACACGCTGTTTCCAGCTTCTAGTGAACCTCCTACTCCAGCCGATGAGGTACGAGCTCAAATGGTTTTTTCATTCGTGATAGTTTGTTATATTCAAACATCTTAAAAATCTGATTTTGACAGGTTTTCCACGTTCCTGAAGCTAAGGATTTACCACGATCTGCTAGTCAAGATGCAGTGTCTCACCATCCTGCGCACAAATTTGTGATGGATTTCATAAGGTTCATAGTTGTGGACTCACTTTCACTTCCGGTCACTGCAAAAGCTACACCACCGTTGGATATCGTCCTCGAGGTTAGTGTTGTCACGATTCCACGAAACTCGTCGGATACACGATCAAATAGCTAACAATATTTAATATATGAAATCCAGTATGACTCAGTGAAGGAGCTAATAGGTATTATAATGTTTCATAGTTTTATGTCGTATATTGAAGAATGACGCGTATTTATACAGACTTGCTAGAATGACAATCTTTCATATCAATACAACTCTTCATTTATCGAGAACATGTACAGTTTTGTGTGTTCAATATCTTTTGGTCAAGGGGCTAAAGTTTGTGATTGGAGAATGGGTCATCTGATTTTTTTGAAACTTCCTCCAATCTCATATCTTTTTCTGGGTCTGCTTTGAAAGGAAATTTCTCGTAGCCGTAAGAGTGGTCAATATCTGACCAGATACCGTCTCCGTGCGACTGACATTCTTCATGCTTCGCTGGGCACGGGAATTTAGGAGGTTCAAGTGGACACGGAGGCTTCCGGTCTTCACACCTTGAAAAGTCATCCCTTTTACCTGGATCGTCGTTGTAAAGTATGGAAATCGAGCAATTTGGAGCGTCCGCTACATTAGGAAATAAACAATGGCTTATCCAACTGACCATATTATTTCCCCTCAAAATATTGTTCACTTTGGTCTTTGTATTGGCCTTGAAGTTTTGAGGTGACCTAAATGGCCCATGCCATAACTCTTCAATTTTTTGGAACATTCCCGTCAACCTCTCAAAATACACTTGCGATGCTGGAAATTCAGAAGATGGTGTTTCTGGAGTTCCATTTGGATATGAAGCAAACGATATTCCGCATTCCAATTGCTCCGCTGAAATTTCTTCCATGTTCCACGAGGTTCCCTGTTCTGAAAACTCCAATCTTCCTTTCTTGTTGTGTTGGACGGTACACCTATTCTCACAAGTAGTCATTGCTACCCCACTATCTTCCTCCAGCAACAACTCTCCTTTGTTATCTAGGATGCGCCGATTTCGTGGGGTACTAAAAGATTTTTGTAAATTTGTTTCTATCTGCAGAAAATTAGGTATGCGCGCTCGTAGTTCAATTTTCCATGAAACTAGATCGGACAAGTCTTCTTGGCCTAATTTATTGCATTCATCTGGTATTGAAAGAAAAATCATGCTTGGGTTGAACGTGGGCTCAAGTGGAACAAATTTATCACAAGCGTCACATGGATTTCTCTTCTTACAGGAGTCATTATTTTTTGACAAGAATCCTTTTTCTTGCTAGGATCTTGACTTTTGCACTGGTCCTTTTTCTCCTCGAACCTACAAGGATCTCTCTTCTTGCAAGGATCTTCTTTTTTCTTGCATGCGTCTTTGTTATCTTCCTTCTTGCAAGGATCTTGTTTAATCATGCATGGGTCCTGCACTTTGTCCTTCATTCTACACGGATCTGCCTCCTTTTCCTCCTTGTTACAAGGATTGGCCTTCTCTTTACAGGGATCTGCCTTCTTTTCCTCTTTTTTACAGGGATCGGCCTTCTTTTTACAGGGATCTGCCTTCTTTTCCTCTTTCTTACAGGGATCGGCCTTCTTTTTTTCTTTCATTTTACAGGGATCTGCCTTCTTTTCCTCTTTTTTACAGGGATCGGCCTTCTTTTTACAGGGATCTGCCTTCTTTTCCTCTTTCATTTTACAGGGATCGGCCTTCTTTTCCTCTTTTTTACAGGGATCGACCTTCTTTTTACAAGGATCTGCCTTCTTTTCCTCTTTCTTTTTACATGGATCTACCTTCTTTTCCTCAGTTTTACAGAGGTTGGATTGCTTCTCTTCTACATTTTTACAGGGATCTGCCTTCTTTTCCTCCTTCTTTTTACATGGATCTGCTTTCTTTCCCTCTTCCTTTTTGCAGGGATCTTCTTTCTTCTCTTCTATATTTTTGCAGGGGATCTTATCCTGATTGCATTTTTCTTCACTTTTCTGACAGGGATCTGCCTTCTTTTTTTCCTTGGCTTGAAACGTTTTACAATCAGCTTTTGGTTTTTTCAAGCAAGTGCTATTTTGCTTCTTTGCCTCCTTCTTCTTTTTGCAGGACTGTTTTTCTTTCTTACCCGACTTTTCTGTTTTTGATTTCCACCAACCAAAGCGTTTACTCAGCTTACTCCAAAATTGAACCACGTTTGTCTCAGGCAGTAGTGATGAAGTCAATGAAATTAGATGATTATTCACTGGCCTATCATCCAAAATGGTCATTTTGCAATTTCTTCCCCTCAACTTTGTCGGGTGCGTTTGGCATGGTATAGAGCATTTTCCTGTTGTTATGAACTGAAGCCTGAAGACCAAAGGGAACGTTGAAGTATTCTGAAAATTGGTTCATGAATTGTTAGAGAATAGTAGTCTCTTTACGAGTCACCAATAGAGTGATGTATTTCAAACTGCATAATAATTTGATCCCTGAACCCATTTCAGTATTGAAGTCAAAATATTTTTTGTAAAAACTTGGTGGAAGAATCTAATTTTGATCTACTTTGCAATAGACATTACACTAGCCACTGTGACTATTTGGGGACTCTAGCCAGGAAATTCACCAACGATATCGCCTACATCCTAATGAATATTTTGACATTATTTTACATGGATCAGGAACTGGTCACACCTCATGTGCATGAGAGAGCAGTTTAAACCTGAATGCGTAACAGTCACTGAATATATATATTGTTGCGAGCTGGCACCTGCGCCCGTCAAATGGGCTGCCAGCGTCGCAGGATCAACGACCTACAACGACTACAATATATACCCAATAGATATATATATATATATATATATACCCAATGGAAATGGCTGCTACGTGAAGAAAAGTTTTCCTCATCACTATCCACTTAATATTTTTATGCAAACTCCCTCAGAGTGCACATTGAGGATCTGTCTTCACTGTGATGGAAATGCATGATTGGTGATTATTTGGTTCTGAGCTCCCAGTTGGTGCTCTTTATGGAATGTATGTGAAGGAATGAAACAATTCTGTCTTGTGCTTTAGTAGGTTCTTCCTTATGGATTATACATTCCGTTCGTCTCGTAGCACTCATACTGGGATCTATGAAGTCTCGAATTGCCACTCTGAACGTTCGTTGAAATCATGACAGTCTAGTCTGATGTTGTCTCAAGTTAATTTCATCATCAACTTACAGTTACAACGCGGCTTTGTTGCCTCAAAGTCCTCAACGCAGCCACTATCATTTTACTTTTGTGTGTAAACAGGATGTTATTGGTGATATCTGTTCTATTCTGCGGTGTTAATTTGTTGTTGCGTGCTTGTAAGGTACATTTTGTTTTTATCGATTTCGGTAGTGAAAGTTTCGATGCGTCATATGTACGACATGTGTTTTCATATGAAGTAGCTGTGAAGCTAATAGATACTGGTGGGCGTATAATTTTCAAAAACTGCGCTTGTTGTAGTGTTCTGGTGATACCGCTAATTTTCTGGACCAGTCGAGAGTTCAAACCGAGGTTCTGACGTCTTTGATGGATCATCTTCTTGCCGCCGACGTTCTTCTAGGAGATCAAGCTGCGCTTCCGGTTGTGCAGGGAGGGTGTGCTCAGAACATTGCTCCGAATGTGTCATATCTGGCTGCTCGAACAGTTGATAAATTATGGCAAGGTTAGTATGCGTGTTCAAGGGCGTCTAACTATGAATGGGAATGCTGTCGAGTTAAAACAGCTATTGTAACTCATACTTGTCTTCTAAAATACCTTCATTTTGTTTTAATATCTTGAATCAATCCGAGAGCCATACAACGATTTTCTGTCTTAGTTACAGAATATACTTTACTGATGACAGACTATCAGAACTACTATCGGAAAACTCAGCCGCGCCTATTAGGGTGATACTTGTATTAATTGATCTTGTTTTCCTTCATATCAGGAATGCTAGCAAAGGATCCACACGAAGTATTCGATTTTGTGGTCAAGCTTTTAACTCAAGCGAAAAAGCGCCAAGTGTCAACGTGCACAGACACTTTATACCACTGCTTGAATCGTACAATCCTTTTCCTCCTTTCAAGAGGTGCCGATACAATTGCTGATCAGATGTCGGTTTTAGAAGCCCTTCATAAACTTACCAATAATAGGTAAATATTTAGCCGAATTTCTTATTTCAACGGCATTTGTCGAGGTTAAGATTTTATGCCCTTGCGTCATTTTATTTTGCAGAAATTTAATATTTGGTGCTGGGAATCATGAGCTCGAGTTCATTGGCTGCCTCACGTACTGTCTTCTCCAGCTGATTTCCGAAATGAAAATTGTGTATGTATTTTCTTTCTTAACTTCTGAGTTATTTTTAATTAGCTTGTCTTCACCTCAAAACCATCTTCTGATCAGTTCAATTCATTTTCTATATACTCATATCATTCATTACTTACCCAAAAGGTTTTTCTTCATTGTATATGATACACTCCAATGAATCGGCTCTAGTTTTGTTCCAATACGAACTGTTCGTCTCCGCAAAAGGCAGAATTGATTAGCTTACAGAAGGAATTATTCAATCACAAGTTGTGTAGTGCGATTGTACCCCCAAAAATAAACCTGTCGATTTTTTTCAAAATTTCCCGTTTCTTTTTATAGAGGCTGTGCGCCGCAAAATCCGTCGCTCTTCAGGTATCATTGTATTATCGTGTCAGTGTCTTAGCGTAGCCTCTTCTTGACCTTGCTTTTGTTGGAACTGTATCCTCTAGAATGACTTTTCACCCTGAAAACGATTGGTCACCTATGCTCGTTAGCTATTCTTAAATCTTCGTCACTACTGGGTCTTTATTTGAGCGGGTATCGGGCTCGCCATAATTTGTCTTTTATATTTTCATTTATTGCTTCCAGATACATTTGTATTCGAGTCGCTGAAAACAATATTGAAACCCACGTTAAAATTTTGCTGTTGAGATTTTTATTTGATCAGGGATTGAGTCCGTCGAATAACTATCAACCCATTCCCAAGCTCTTCAATCGTTCAAGTTCTTCGTCAGTTGATTGCTAAGAGTTGAAAACCGTCAGGTGGTAAAAACGTAAAAGAGGAGTAATCATGAAATGTAGACGACTCGGAGACGTCTTCATTCTACGTGTTCTTACTACAATTGAAAAGCCCGGATATAGGAAAGCTATTAACACAGGACGACTACAATTTGGGACTTGAAATGGAAAATTAATAACAGCCATAAGACGATATTATAAATTAAATGTATTTAGATTCATCATTTGATGAAGGTACACTTGGTGGTTTATACTTGGCAATCCCCTGATGGAGTTTAATATCCCGACAATATTTTTTCTGCAGTTGGGGTTTTAATTGCATGTTAGGATTTAGTAATGTATGACTGAATGTCTGCTGGATGTGGAATACGGATCCTCTCCCTTGGGTGCCCAGGAAGCCGTAGAAGTATTTGTAAATTAAGTTTAAATAAAAATGGCTTGACAGTAACTGTTGTACAGTGGGCATAAAAGTGCTGGATTTGCACGATGAAAGGGCTTCCGCTCATAATATTCCAGATAACCAGCCTTATCCGACTGGCCTGGTTATATTTTGTTCCTCCATTTGTGACAATGCTTCAGTTAACCACGATAGCGTGACCTAGGTCAGAACGGTTTATGATTAATTGAATTGACTAAGCAATCGATCTATATGAAGACCGTCGATCGGCCTCGTATCCACGTGTCGAAAGTGTCTTCATGTTGCTTTGAGAATCGCACAGTTCACTTGCTTTAGCCCCCGCTACTTTAGGGTTTTACCTTGCTCGGTTTGACCTATATCTCACTAACCAACCTCTATTCTTGTTATAACTTCTTTCTACCGCCTCTTTCGAACATTCATCAATTGAAACCGAATCGTGTTCCTAACCTTTATCAGATTTTTAACACAGTCATTCATTTGATCAGGATGGATGCGAACGCGAAGACAACGTGGCACGTGAATCCGAATTTGGAAGACACCGACGAGCTGACTTCCAGGCAGGGGCAAAATCTGATCGGTGTTGCTGCGAGGAGGGTGTGGGATGAGCTTTTTGTCTGCAAAAAACCTGCCATTGAAGAGGTCATTCCCTATATGTTTTGACTGTGCTACAACTAACAACTCAACAGTACGAGCTTAGTCCTGAACTTGTTGGTTTTTCAGGTTTTCAAAATGACACTTGCTTTATCAAATAACAAAACCCCTGAGCTGTCGGCTATCAGGGAGCAGATTCTTGAAGTGGCGACGCGAGTGTGGCTGACATACGTTGATTCGGAAAGGAAAGCCACGTACAAGAACCCGTGGGAAATGCACAATCAGATACAATCAGTAAGTTGGGTATAGACATTTGGAGTTCTGTAAAGGAAAAGGGGGCTCTATACTAAGAATCCTGACCAAAAGTATAGAAACTATATGATTCGGAAAATAAAAGACAACTTGATACGTCCAAACTACTTCTTGCCCTTCAGAGCCCAATGTTATTCTAAGGTGGATTAAATTGAATCTTCAATCGTGACCTGCGTTCCAGGAAAACGCGTCAATATTGATCGAAGAGCCACTTCGGTCGATTCATTATCCATAATTGGTCGTCTTTCCCATATTTTGACTTGATATGTAGAACAAGATGTTGAAAAAGCATTGGAGAGAAGGCGTTTGGAATTGGGATTTCCAGTCCCGGTTCGCCCTGGTCAAAAAGACCATCAATCAAAAAGGTTTAAAAAAGACTCGCCTACGGATTCCATTTGGGCTTTTTGACTAATCCATTCTTACCTCAATCGCCGCACATACTTGTTTCTGAATTTTCTAGAACCACCATTGTACAGGCGAGGAGACCCTATTCAATTGATATTGACAAAATGTGTTCTTTTTTTTAGAAAATCCAAAAAGTCACTGGTGGTCTGACCAGGTTAGCTAGTAGATCGAAAGTGAAAAAAGAAGACTCGCTGAGGGTGAAATCCGTGGTCAGTGGAAGCGGGAGTGAGGTGGAAAACACGGCCATGACTCAGCACCACGTGACTCTTGTGAAGGAGCTTGTGGACGTTCAGGCGAAACAACACGCTCTCACTCAGGACTACATGGAGCGCTATGTTTTAGAGGAGTGGCTCCAAATCGAAGCTGAACTCACAAGAGAAAGGGCTCTGTGGGGGCCTTTTCACCCATCCATGTTAGTTTTTCCGTTAGTGCGGGATAATTATTATCGACTAAGCGTTGAACACTATTCTTTTGAACTAATTACGTTTCAGACTGGACAAGTGGATGTTGGACATGACTGAAGGACCGTCACGGATGAGGAAGAAGATGACGAGAAATGACGTATTCTATATCAGTTATCCGTTCAGACCCGAGCTCGAATGCAGCGAAAATGTGATTACTACTTAGCCCTTCCGCCTGGATTTTGACACACTATGATATCAATCATGAACGTAATTTACCCACCGTCATTTACAGAAAGCGCTGAAATATAAGGTAGCTACCTGCTGGGACAGCAAACAGTACTACCACGCATACAAGAGTCATACGATCAGTGATAGCGAGAAGCAACTGTCAGAAGAGAAGCAAAGCTTCCAACGTGTCGATTATGTTAATGAAGAATCACCAAACGATCGAGGTAAGAGGTCGTATTCCAGTTCCAGTTCCGGTTCCAGAGATGGCTGAGTCTTTTCTGCGGCTGTCCTACCTATTCAAATCTTAGATGCAATCTTTTTGTAGTTCGTTTTAATGGACCTATTCGCTCCTCCCCGGAACCTCGAAAAGACCTGGTGTTCCGGACGGTCATTTATTTTAAAATATTGTCATTGGGAGTCTGAAAATACAACTTTTTTGAAGCGCTCGATCACGCAAGTAAAATCGTCTTTCGACCCAATTATGCAATTTCATTTTCCAGTAGACTTGAGCTTCTGGCTAACTACGATTTCGCCGTTAGAGTTATATTTAAGCTTGTGGGAGCTACAAAAGGGGACCCACTTCAATAGCCAATATCGTCTTTTATTTCACGTTTCCTTATATATTTTTCTTACCAAGCCACTTGACGTTCCTTATATATTTTTCTTACCAAGCCACTTGACGTTCATCGGTTTCAAGGCGTGTGGGTTATCATTCTCGACTAAATTCTGGACGCTGAATCTACGGGGGGGACGATTGGTGCCCACCCGTTTACAAGATGTTCCAAAGCGCTTGACATTTGAGCAAACTACTTTCATCTGAAGACCAGGACCTTTAGGCTCTGTGATAACATTATGAAATCCAGCAAAATCCTTCATTGTAGAAAGAGGAAAAGGAAAAAAAAACATTAGGATTGGTCCAATACATTCTTAAGTAGCAAAAAAGTTCCTTGGGCAGTGGTCCACAGGATTTCAAGTTGCAAGGCATCACTGGTTGATCGCCCCGTTTTCAAACTTTTCTTTGAATGTTCTCACTCAAATTTGCCTTGCTTTCGTATTTTTGAAGTGAAAAAAAAAAAAAAAAAAAAAAAAAAAAAAAAAATACTAGAATTAGGCAGCAATGAGCCATTGTCTATGTAGCTGAATTCGTTTATGTATTCAGCATTCTCTTATTCTGCATGCCCTAATGTATTCACGGGTTCTTTCAAGGTTTTGAAAACATCGAACAATGCAACATACGAAGAGCTGTCAAGAGATCAGTCTCAGAACCCGATGACGGCAACGACGACAACGAGACGGAGGGTGGGGGTGGTGACGAAGAAAATTTACCCGACAACCAGTCAATACTCCGAATTTTAGAACCAAACGAAAAAGTACGAATTCTTTTTCAGTGTAGTGATCACGCCAGGAGTTCACTCGTGGTTATCTTCCTGCAAATCCCACCAACCAATCTGAAATTTCTGTCGACAGATCAGCCACATGTTCAGATGCGCTAGGATTCAAGGTCTTGATACAATGGAGGGTTTGTTGCTTTTTGGGAAAGAGCATATGTACATCGTGGACGGATTCACTCTTCTTAAATCACGAGAGATAAGAGACATCGAGTCGCTTCCTCAAGACTGTTATGAGCCAATTCTTCCTCCCCAAGGAACCACGTCCACTGCAAAGAAGCAGTGTTCCAAATTCAGTTACGAGGACATCAGGTACCTACCAGTAAAAAATAACTATCATCTCTTTTATAACAATCCTTTTATGTTACTTCGATGTATAAATAAATACTTTCATCATCGTTTCTCTTACTTCAGGGAAGTTCACAAGAGGCGTTATCTCCTTCAGCCAATGGCTCTCGAAGTATTTTCTGGAGACGGGCGGAATTACCTTTTAGCTTTCCCTCGAAAAATTCGAAATAAAGTCTATCAGAGGTTTGTTGCTGACATCAATTAATTTTTTTAGTACTAGTGTTAACAGCGTTTGTATATTTTAAGAAGTTATTTTTTATCTTTATTTACACCTCCGACTTTTCGCTGTAATGCGAATGGGCATTTATTAAGTTGAATCATATGTATTATAACAATCCCGGCATAAAGCGGCAAAACATTTGAAATAAGACCTAAAAATATGCCTTTGCAAAATCAGAACTTGTAGACCATGTTGTTAGTAAAAGTATATGCTCGAATGCATTAATCTAGTGGGTATGCTGGTATATATTTTACGCTCTAAGGCTCAAAACATGTAATTAAATTGTATGTTAAATAGGATAGAGTGCTTTTTAGTAGTGACGACTTCAAACCGTCCCCTAGTCATTAACTATGGTAGAAAATAATTAGCTGATCATTATCAGTCAGGAGGGGTTAACTAATCATATGCTCCACTAGTTGTTAAAGGTTTCTTGCCCGATTTTTGGGGTATTGACACCTTTCAGATCAACATACGACTCCGACGGAGTTACTTCACCTTACGCAACTAGTGGAATCATAAGGCCACATGGGTCACTCCGTCAGCAGAGACATACCAATACTCATCTGATAGGCCCAAAAAAATGAGGCTACTGAAAAAAGATATGTACCGTTCGGAAAGGTTTGAAATTTAGGCGGGTATGAGAGGTTATGTTTGTTAGGCAACTTTCCGGTTTTACAGGCACGCAGGATAGAGACCAGGGTTGACTGAATAAACTTATTACTGTCGTTTGGTGGACTTTGATTTAAGGGGGTTCACCTAGAATCTTCAGCTAGGTACTCCCCCCCAACAGGACAGTGCAGCGCCCTGAGTCAAGTGTTCTCGTAGAGAAGGTCCGAGTAAAGTTTTGCCTGGTTCTCCTTTCCTCGCTTACTATCACCACCAGGTCAATTACAAAGGCGCTTGCCGGACTAATTCCTTGTTTCACCTCCTGTCAGACTGTGTAGTAATGTCTTAACGCTAGTCGCAGTGTTTACTTATGGCTACATTTACCATCATCTACTGCGCATTTTTGTATTTCCGTTTCCATACTGTTTTTCTTATGTGT
Organism: Cyrtorhinus lividipennis; assembly: GCA_019603395.1. NCBI lineage: Eukaryota > Metazoa > Arthropoda > Insecta > Hemiptera > Miridae > Cyrtorhinus > Cyrtorhinus lividipennis. The sequence goes on along the minus strand of CM033998.1, from coordinate 34,786,157 downwards.
GAAAATAGCCAAAATGTCGTTTCATTTTAGGTGATCACTAAAAAGTGAGGAGACAGTTCGAGAGAGATGTGTTGGCTTTGATATAAATCTCACATTAGGGAGTACCAGAGATATGTAAATCTGGAAATGCGATCTCGTACAACTGGTCAGATAATATTAGTATGGTACTCGTGCCTTGCTAGACGTTTAAAAATTGACTCCTTTGTAGTCCCTCGCTTAACTGCGAAAACAATGACTAGGATGACGCCCTCAAGGTCGGATCCCTTCAAAGTTGCCTATGGGCTGAAGTGTGTTTGTAGGTGAATTTGTAACAAAGACAAACGTTCTGAAAGGGGGGTCACATGATCTCTCAACCAACCTCTTAAATTCGTTTTAAGGTTATTCTAAATCTTTTTTCTTTCTTTTAGATTTATGGCTTTTGCAACCGGGTTATCAGACAGTGCCCAGATGTCTGTTGCCGGCCAAAAGCGTACCGCAAACGTGGAGCAAGGCGCCAGTCTTTTATCCAGTCTGATTGGTGAAACATCTGTGACCCAAAGATGGGTGGTACGTACCACATTCTATCAGAAAGTGAACATTCAACTCACTTCCCTGCGTGGAAATATTTTGACGCCTGAATTTTCTCTCCTGTCTAGAGAGGAGAAATCACCAACTTCCAATACCTCATGCACCTCAATTCTCTGGCGGGGCGTAGTTACAACGATCTAATGCAATACCCCGTATTCCCGTGGATTCTCGCCGATTATGATGCAGAAGTGCTGGACTTGACTGACCCCGCCACATTCCGAGACTTCACGAGACCTATGGGAGCTCAGAGTCCTGACCGTTTGATGCAATTTAAAAAACGGTACGTTCTGTTGGCCCTTGATTTAGGGTTGTCCAAATGGTGAAACATTCAAATGATTATATCAACAGCGCAAATTAGGGATAGGTTTAGGTTTATAATAAATTAACGCGAATTGTTTTCAAATAGGTACTTCTTTATAATTGTTCGCGATAATTGTTAACTATATTGCTCATCATTTTATTTGCGTTGCAGGTACAAGGAATGGGATGACCCTCATGGCGAAACACCTCCATATCATTACGGCACACATTATTCGTCCGCGATGATAGTCTGTTCCTATTTAGTCAGGATGGAGCCCTTCACCCAACACTTTCTGCGTTTGCAGGTTGGTTGCACAATAGAAATGTCTTCGAATTCAAGTAAAACGAGTATTTGAAAACCCGTATGAGTCTTTGAGTAACGTGTTAACGTGAATCATTTTGAACTCTACCTAATTATTTGACGTAACATCTCTTTTCAGGGTGGGCATTTCGATCTTGCCGATCGAATGTTCCACAGTGTGAGAGAAGCTTGGAATTCCGCGTCAAAGCACAATATGGCCGATGTAAAAGAGTTGATTCCAGAGTTCTTCTACCTACCTGAATTTCTAACAAATGCCAACAATTTCGATCTCGGTGAGTTGTAAATAGATATGCCCGCGGACCGAATCGTATTGTGTCGTAAAATAATTTATTATTACCCAGACAATCTCAACATTGAAAATTGTAATTTTGTGCAGTTTATCTAAGTTGTCCTTGATACATTTTCAGCCATTTCATTCATGATTTTGTATGTAAAATCGATTGTGATGGGAGAGCCCACAACAAGCGACTATTTTTCCGCGAATTTATAGAATCCTACTGATTACCCCCACACTTAACATCTATATGCCCTATTTGTTACAATCTTCAGGTTGTAAACAAAACGGTGTTCATCTTGGAGATGTGGTCCTCCCGCCATGGGCCAAAAACGACCCTAGAGAGTTCATCAGAGTACACAGACAAGCATTGGAGTGTGACTACGTGTCGAACAACCTCCACCATTGGATCGATTTGGTATTCGGCTGTAAGCAACAAGGACAAGCCGCCGTTGATGCAACGAACGTCTTCCATCACTTGTTCTATGAGGGAAATGTCGACATTTACAAGTTCGTTGTGATTGCTTTGAGAATATATTTCATTCATGTAGCAGATAGCAACTCGTTTTCACTTGATATGCCGTTTCATAGCGTCATTTTATTATGATTTTTCCAGTATTGAAGATCCGCTCAAGAAAAACGCCACCATAGGGTTCATCAACAACTTCGGTCAAATTCCTAAACAACTTTTCAAAAAACCTCACCCAGGCAAAAAGTTTGGGCAGAGAATGTCAGTTCTTGATCCGACTCCTATTTCTACTTCAGCTTGTCTTTCGGCTGAGAAATTATTTTACCACAACTTGGATAACTTGAGACCATCCCTACATCCAATCAAAGGTGAGTGAATCGGATTGTAATGTAACTTATTGTATGTATCTTCATAATTATGTTACTACGAAGACCAAACATATTTATTCTTCCTGTAATCAAACCTTCATGTTTATTATTCAAAATTATGATCTGACGTGTATTAGGATCATCGCAAGGGTTTCCCATTCGGCTGCCGTATTTACTTCACGGATGTTAGGCCCGTTTTGCTATTTTATTCTCATCGTATTTTCCACAAAACTGTCTTCTTGATAATAATTGGTGGTTTTTCGAATACCTCTTGTTGGATGCCTCATCCTGCAAATCTCTCAAAATTATAATCCTTATGATGGCCCATTTCTGTCGCAGAGGTGAAAGGACCAGTGGGCCAAATCATTCAGTTTGAGCGGACTCTGTTAGCTGTTGAGCAAAATAAGGTACTCGTGCCTCCAAATTTCTCACGATACGTAGCTTGGGGCTTCGCCGACCACACTCTCCGGCTTGGAAACTACGATAGTGACAAAGCAGTGCTGACGTGCGAAGCTGTGACGCACACAGGGGGAGAAATAGTCGCCTGCGTTTGCCCAAATGCCAAGACCATCATCACTGCAGGGACTAGTTCGGTACGTATGTATTTACATATGATGTTTTGTATGATAGTCTCGAAATAAAATAATTGTAGGTAATAAAGGTAGTAAGTATATATATAGAATATGTTAGTGTGTACGTGTGTTTTATAGATTTTGAGCGATTCCCACAAATGAAAACTGCTCATTATCAACCCCTGCACACAATTAAAATCAATTTCTTATTCATGATATTTTCGGAACGTTTTAAACAAATTAGGTGGTGACCATTTGGGAGTACAATAAGAAGCAAATGAGTGTCGTACAAACGCTGAACGGCCACGTTGAAGCAGTTACATGTCTGGCTGCTAGCTCTGCTTACAACGTCATAGTGTCCGGCTCTCGAGATGCAACCGCTATAATTTGGGATCTGTCTCATCGAATATTCGTTCGGCAACTCACTGGTCACAACGCTCCTGTTGCTGCAGTAGCTGTCAACGATTTGACGGTAAATGCAGCTATCAAGTACTCTGACATAAAGTTTGATGCAGTGGAATAGCTTTTTTCTTCTCCTTTGATGAATTGGAAATTATCAGTTTTTCGTGGATGATTTTTTAATAATATTTCTTGTTATAGGGTGACATTGGTACTTGTGCTGGAACTTGGTTGCACGTTTGGAGTATCAATGGCGATATTCTTTGTTCGGTCAATACGAGCGTAGGCCGGGCGGACCGAATGCAACAGATCCTATGTGTCGCGTTCTCGCAATGCAGAGAATGGGATTCACAAAATGTCATATTAACCGGATCCACAGATGGCGTCGTCAGGGTGAGTTTCCATTGTGTTGAAGTTATTTTACTTTTGGGTGTCGTTGCTGGTACTCCCCCGATAAGATGTATTTGAAGGACAACAAGTAAACTACAGAAGCTCTGGAAAGAGATGAAACGTAAGTCATTCACGTTGCTACTGCTTTAGTTTTATCATGACAGGAAGTCATCCCTAATGAATGTCATTTTTGGAGCATGAATCATAGGATAAGCTAAGTAGAACACAACTATTCCAGTCTACATTATCATTTTAAAAACAAATCTTAGGCAACAGAAATGGAAATACATGGCGATCAAGATTAGGTCATTCGGGAGGCAGAAATTGTGATTCAGTGGGTATAATTCATACAAATGGTCGTAAACCATTATTCTCAGAAGCTCCGATACTGCTCTATGGAAAGTTCAATGATGTGAAAATGAGCTTTTATGGCTGGTGAAATCCTGGAGTGCAAGGTTATGGGAAAAGTGCCTCGTTATTGCGTATGATGTAGCTAGGGAAGTGGTATACCCACCACTGGTTATTTGAATAGCCTGAACGATCTCAATGAGGGTTCTACATAGCGGAGCCCAATTATGTAACTCGAGAACTTCACGAAGATAGGATTACAACAAGCGGACTGTCCCTCTATTTCAGATGTGGTCCATCGACTACGTTCAGGTACCAAAAGAAGATCAAGAGTCCTTCGAGAATTCCAAAAAAGCTGAAGCAAACAATAAAGATAAAAAACCACCCTTGAAGTCTCAGTCTAAACCATCCGAAGAAGAACCACCCAAAAACAGGGTACACAAAAAGCTTCAGAAGCAAGCCATGCATATTTCATCATTGTCGACGGATTTCACCACTGAGGAAGGCAAATGTACGTCATAGACTGCTACAACAGTTGCTAAATTTACTGCAGCATAAAACCTGTGATTCTAATCATTGTACCTTTGTGTGTTGCAGCGTTGGGTAAAAGTGGATCTGAGAGTTCATTATCAGAAGACGTTGACAAGTCAGCAGATGATTCGAGTAAAAGCAGCAAAAAGAAAGAGCCCGACATGCAAGAAGAAGAGAAGGAGAAGTGTAGTGACGACGAGCACGTGAAAGTTCTGAAAGACAAAGCAGACACGCTGGAGGGCGCTGAAGAGCTGCCGCCCAAGTCTCCAGGGCTATCTGAAGTCACAGTCGTCGTCTCAGAGAGTCAAGACGCCGACACTGAGGAAGACCCGCCAGTGCCGGTGGTCCGACGTAGGAGATCTTCTGCCAAAAATGCTCAGGTATGAAGCAAATCCGGTAAAATCATCCGCGAGACAAATTATGAGGATTAACCCCTCCTAATAGAATTAAATTTTCTTTTCAGCTGCGCAAATCAGAATGTTTGACTGGTCGATTGATGGACACTGATACGCTATCCGTGTCCGGAGACGAAGGTATTGGGAAGATGAGACCAAGCAAAAGTGACACCTCGCTCACAGAAAGTTTCGTCGTCGTTAGTGGCAATGGCGAAGAGGTGGGCGAAATGGGAGGAGCAGCCCCAACTCCTCCATCTCGTCGTCACAGGCAAAATCAGCATATTTTGCGTGAAGGTAACGAACTGAAATAAATCGAAGAGCTCACCCGACTGAATTTTTCATTTGGGTAACTCTTTTAATTCAGCATTTTGAATAACAAACATTCCCTGTTATAGGCTTTGTATGGCAGAAACAGCTAGTGTTCAGAAGTAAACTGACCATGCATACAGCATACGACCGAAAGGACAACGCTGAGCCAGCCTCCATCACGTGCTTAGCGGTGTCGAAGTAAGAACTCCCTTCCTTGAAATAAAATCACCTACTGACCCCTGTCCCTATTGATTGAAATCATTGGGCGGTTTGACCCACTCGATACAAACTAATATCTCCCCCTAGTTTGGCCCCATTTGGAAGTAATTGGTACCGTCGATTGGGTGAAGGGATTTGTTCTAGCAATTCTATCTAGTAGTTCTACCATTTGTTCTAGTAATAAATAAGCCTGCGTTGGTATCCTTTTTTTTTTTAATAATATCGATTGTTTCTTGTTCAATGTTCAATATTCGAGTGAGCGACTAACGGCGTGCAAATGTTATCGTCCCGCGGATTTGGGGGGTGACCCCCAACAAGCAAAGCAAGGGCCAGCCAACACCAGTTGCACGGCTAGTAAAAATGTTTATGCGATATTGAGTTGTTGGTTGTGTAATAATTTTGTCGACGCATTTTCAGGGATCACCGCGTCGTCTATGTGGGAGATGCTCGTGGGCGGATATTCTCCTGGAGTGTCGCCGACCAGCCAGGGAGGGCCGACCATTGGTTGAAGGACGACGGCGCGGAGGCGTGCAACTCCTGCAAAGTCAAGTTTTCTATCTACGAGCGACGTCATCACTGTCGCAATTGCGGACTCCTTTTTTGTTCGAAGTAAGTATCCCGATCCGAATAAGCTTTGAGATTTAGGGCAACCAGGAACTCTGTAACAATCAGAGTTAGGAGTGTGAGATTCAAAAAAATAAAATAATTTGCTAGCTTCACTCGTTATTCTAGATTGAAAGTGAGAGTCGCCCAAGAGACTTGTTTTCCTTCTTTTTTTCGGTCTCCATGTTTGGTCGTGGAAATATAGGCTAAGAGTTGGGACTGCTCGAGGTCTCTATCTTAGGGAAGGGTGGAGGTGCAGTTTCTTGTCGCGCATTATGCGCGGGATTTCAATGTACATGTTAATGTGATGTATAATAACGTTGGAAACGTTACAATAATACTACTCGTAGGCACGACTAACAGAAACTTCTTTTTGTAATAGTGATAGAGATATCATGGTCGCTGTAAGGAAATAATTAATTGTTTCATTAAAAGTTGCTGTGTATAGCCACATTTTTACTATGACTATGATTTCAATGCTAGAGAAAACGTTATCACTGAATGGTTTCAATCTTGAGGAGTTAATGTGTTAACGTAAAATGATTGACCGTTTGAAGTACATACATGTAATGGGGAATATCGCTTTCAATAGTGTTCTCTCTTAAACATGATTTATGCTCCTATCAGGCACGAAAAGGCTCAGGAGATGGGAACTTCACTTCAAAAAGTCGGAGAAACGTTCATTTAGTTATGTCCTGACAAACAGTTTAATTATTCTCAAGTTCTCAAAAATCTAGCATTCTAATAAGCAACTTCGACCAGAGGCCAACATTTTCGTTTCTTTCTCGAAATATTCGTACGTGTCGTTGAAGTAAGGTTCCATATTGTGAATAGTAGATTCTCTTCTAGCAACTCCAGAACAACAAAGAAAGAAAATTATAATTTCATTAAGTAATCAAAAAAAGTCAACATTTGAATAGAGTAGCTGGATGTCTCGTCTAAGTTTACAGTTTCTTCTTTGTTTGATGTATCAAGTATTTCGAACTTGGATTTTTTAAATAAATTCTAAGGTACTTTGAAAAAAAAATAGAGTACGATCATCTGAATCTAAAATATCGAGCAACCCTTCTCAGGATTCTTCCAGCATACATTTCCACTAGCCAGGAGTCCACCTTTACATTGTTTCAGATGCAGCAGGTTCGAGTCAGAAATCTCTCGGCTCCGAATACTGAAACCTGTTCGTGTTTGTCAAGGTTGTCACGCGTCGCTAAGGAACCAACACTAGACATCTCAACCTCGTGAGTAATTACGTAGATAAAACAGAATTTTGGCTGTATCTGTCTGTCAACCTACTACCTTCAGACTCTTCCTGTGCAAATTGCTCCTTCTACACCTTAAAAATAGGTTTTTAAACAAATTGTCGAAGATAATCCTAGGCCTAGTTTGAATGTCCTATTTTCTCCACAAAAACGCCGTATTTTGAACGCTATTCACTAAAAGGAGAAATTCGTTGTTTTCTGAATGTATATTTGTATATATAGTTATTTAGACGTCTGATGCTCGTGTTGAGTGCATTTTTAATTACTGTGATAACAATTATTACGAGGTTTATAAAGATCTGTGAACTTTAATTTTGTATTGTGATGAAGCGTCTACTCATAAATGATTAGCCAAGTTCATATCCACGATCTGGGGGTGTCAATCGTGCATAGCCCAACATTCGATAACTAGAAAAGGTTTATACTCCGTTTGAGAAGAGCATTTTCATAATTATTTTCCCACTGCTTGCCTTAAATTCTATTAGCTTGGGGTTTATAGTACATCATGCTACTTCTTAGAATTCAATAAATTCAAATTGAAATAATGGTTTTTCAATAAGACCAACTTATCCCACCGCTGAATATTCTTTAAATTGGCCATTGACAAGTTAGTATTTTTGTGTTGTATTTGATAGTGTGTTGTCGGAACAGGAGCCCTCGTAGTGATTTGTCGATTTGAGGCGCCACATCCTTTTCCGTTGGATTAGGATTTACTTAGTAGGTTCTTGCAGATGTTTAGTTCAAGGCACAGAACGCGGCTCGCTTCGACGTCAGTTGTAGTAACGATGGATTGCAATCACTCGCTCTCTCATGTAAACCCCTTTTTGGCGCTTTAGAAGTGATCTGATAGTCACGATTGACACTCCAACCTCGTTGTATTCCAATATTCATTATTTGTAAATGATTATTTCTACCTAAAAATATTATGGAATAATATGGAATAATTTGTTTTTTAAAGTTATTTTAACGTACTGCTTGTCTAATGTTAACCACCATGTACCTGCCTGCGAGTTGCTATTCACCATTCCATGACTTTTGTCATTTTGTTGTAACTAGCTAGCTTGCGAACTGCACAATACCATTCGGCAACGCAAGCTTTTAGAGGACGATATGTATTAAGAATGTTCGTCAGTTCATAGAAATTAGGTGGCGATGCACATTATACTAGCTGTCTTATTATTTTAGCCGATAACATCCCATGTCATTCTATAACTTGTCATTTGCGTCGATGGCGGTCATTCCAAGTTGTGATATTGATTGAAGTCTCCTGGCAAGCCATTGATACACAGGCGTCAAGGAAGTTACTTCTGTCGAAAAATCTAATGCAAAGCGTTGAAGAAATTGATTATTGAGGAAGAAGGTGAGTACCTACTTTTTTTAAATCTAATACCTTATTATTTAATGACTAGTTCGGTTTCTCGACCACACTTAAAGAGGATTCCCAGCAATTATAATTCAATACAGAATAATAATACCGTTGCAAAAAACAATAACTTTTTGTCAATATGTTATCAATTGAATAGTACCTAACTATCCAGGAATGGAGGAATCCCATGTTCAGAACTGAACAACTTCCTACTGCAGTTTCTTTCCGAGCTGGGCTCAGCTGCTGCCTGATGACTTGTAAAATCAGGCTCAGTTACATTCCACAAGAATTTCAGTGATATGATGAAGCGCGTTACGTACATTAGATCATCTACTTTTACTCCAATTGGGCCCATCTGCTCAAGATGAAGCCCGAGCCCCTTCGCCGCCACGAGGAAGTTAGTAAAAAGTGTCGCTAAAACTAATCCAGGTCGAATGTTGGTGCCAAAAACCTACCTCATTGTACAACCTACCTTTCATGTTAAATCATCACCAAACTCTTCACTACCTGGAATGATTACTTTATTGACGCAATCTAGTCCTATTTTAATTTCCAACTGCCCCCGGTTTCAAATACCCCGGTATTAATTCACTTCCCTTTACTGCAATTGTATTAATAATTGTTATCACTCGACCCAACGTATTGGTGCGACTAAGAAATGACCCTGAAGAAAAATTTATTAAACGAAGGGATGTTGATGTACCTTCATATAATCTGTAGGATTGAAAGTACAGACAATATAATCGTGTATAATCTAGTGCAATATTATGAAAATACCCTCGTCATAAAAAATGAAATGGTTATATATCTATATATATTTTTATTGTACGTAGCGTGTTAGTACAGAGAAAGAGAAAACCTTGGAAACCTGGTGGGGAAAAATGCATATTTATACGGAAACTTCCACTCTATAAATTGTATAAGTAATGACGTATTCTGCTGTTTTAGGTGCAATGTTTTGGAGGGGATAACTGAGGAGGTTGTGTTGGTGGTGGGGAAGGGAAGGGGGATTACTTCTTGATGCTTTCTTGGTGACAGTTGACATCATTCATTTTCTTTGTTCGTTTGCAAGGTTCCTTTTTTTCCAGTATATCGGCAGGTATCAAGTTTGGGTAGAATGTCATTCAATAGAAACAACAACTTTCGTAAAGGTAGGACTTAGGCGGGCTCGTGGAATGCAATACAGAATTAGATCATAAACCAATAATGTGCCTCGTAATTCAGTTATCGGAATCGGGTATCAAGCCCCCTCCCACCTCCATGAATGTCTCATTGGCTCCATCTAGGAGACAGGACACTTATTTTCTGAAGTGTGCTAACCGACGCCAATTTTGTCTTGTCGAACCGGAACCTCCCGAATTTTTCACCATCACTCAATTGTTTTCATGACTGTAAATTCCACCAACTATAAGAATCACTAAGGAGATTGAGAAGGGGGTTACAAAAAGAGAATGGGAGGGCAGCATGCTTACATCTAACGTGCAAAGAGGTTTTGTGGGGGTTTGGCTCCATCGGGCATTTCTATTAATCACCTCATTATCGTTTTTAAAGTTGAAGTTATCTTTCAAGATCATCGAGTGAGTTTGATCGGTGGACATGCTCTCCAAGAGGCAGACGAAAGGGATCAAGTCCAGTAAACGGAATCGCCCACTAGAGATTTACTGCAAAATGTGTCGTTGACCTCTCAAAGCTTGCCATATAATTCGAACAATGTTAAACGAAATCTGTAACTTGCCTTTTACATTCATGTGATTAAAACGAATCATTATTTTTCCCCGATCATGAACAAATTTCAATATTCCTTCATATGGGTTTCCCATCAACGTCACTGTTTATTTTTTGCATATTGGAAGTAATAGGCTTAGAGAGAACAAACACAGTACACGTTGATATCGAAAAAACTGAAGATCTAGTCAGTTAATGATTTATTTGAAATTTTTTATAAGTAAAAATGAGGAAATTATTTTGGTGAGTTTTCTTTTTTACAAGATTTTTGAGGTCCCTTCATTTTTGTTCGCTGTTGTTTTATGTGCCTGTAAGTCGAAAGTTATTGTAACCTTTATTAGGATATCGATAGATCGGTATTTCACGACACCCTGGTCGTACTGGAGTTACATAATTTAGGTTGGTTGTTTCCCATCGCTGACAATATCATACCATTAAGTCAGAATGTATCACTTTCGTGTGAAAAGTACCTATAGTTTGTATAGAAAAATATAGTTCTCTTAAAAAGGGAAAAATAGTTGGACTAAAAAACTATGTAGATACAGGAAATAAATGATATGCGTACAGCTGTGGGCTTTGATGTTGATTGACATTTTATACGCCTTTATACTCGTACGTACAAATCCCCATGAGTCACGTGAATGTTGGAGTTCCACATGAGAGCTCCCTACAAGGCTCGTATTAACTAATACCATCCCAGTTAGTAAGTTTAGTAAATGGGCTCATACGAGCTCGAGAGAGATCTCCAGCAAGCTTCTGCCGTTCACAGGAGCATTCTGACCAAAAGGTGATTTACTGTGCAGGAGAGAAGCTCTACTTTGAGGTCGTGAGCAAGCTCCTATATACATCATACCATCCCAGTATGTGTGAGTGAGGAGCAAGCCACAGTTCTGATATTTGGGTGAATTCACTCTATAAAGAATAATAAATATATCGATTAATTGAAGCTTAGAGAGCTCCAGAGAACTTGCCATTATGGCTGTTCTTTACAGGGATGCTATTCACTTTTTTCCTGGTCGCACAATCCGAAATGGCGCACGTCAAAATACTACTGACATTATGGTAAGATTTATTCCTCAGGTGAGTCGCATACTGGAATGTTGATGCATGTTTCGTGCCAGGAGTAACAATCCTCAGAATCACTTCTTCGTTGTTGAGCGAGCTACCGGCAATTCGTGCCCTCCTAGTTTCTGTTAGTAATAAGTGTCACAGACATGCCATTGGTAGCGAATAGGCCAGGAGATTTCCAACGTTTCACAAGCGCTCAAAGGGTCTTGTGCAACCTCCAGCTATCCTGGCTGCTGTTTACAATATAATCCATATTATGGAGTTGACTCGAATGATGGAAATTTAGATTTAGCAGATATTACCTCCTGGCCCTGGACGTACATTGAAGATATATTTTTCCTCTCATAACAAAATTTTGATGCAGATTCCGAACTCGCTTTCTGCGGAGCTCCGTTTTGTATTTTGATCCGTTGTACGGGTTTCTCCATCTTAATGACAAATTCGAATTTCCATAAGCGATGAGTCGTTCTTTCTCAAGAAGAAAACTCATAATGAGGTAGTTTCTAGGCAAAGAAGTGAGGTTTACACCAGTTCCACTTCGACTACCGGAAGAGTCGGTTGAAGCAATCAAGTTGTAAAATTCTCGACGGTTTGACCGATATCGTTGGAAGTGGAGAGGGCAGGAGGAACCAGTGGGACGAGTGAAGAGCTTTCCCCTCCCATATAACAAAGGACGCCTCGGGAAGAGAAAGGTCCTGTCTGGAACAAGGAGAGATAACACAACACTTTCGATTCGACTGTCGCTGGAGAAAGACCTACGATGCACATCACATTTAGGTTCGTGTGTCCGTTATTACGTATATATTTATTGTCACTTCGTAGAACATAATATTCAAAATGTAACCCTTTCCATTCATTTGAACAAGACTCAGTTATATTTTTCTTTCAACGCTTAGTATTCAGATTGGAATGGCTGTGCTGGCCTCAACAACTATTTTAAAACAAAAATTGTCCCATGAACATTTTCTCTTGCTCTGCTTGAAATACGACTGTTTCACTTGTTGCTGATGATGTGACGATGGTGAAGTGGGGAGAACAGTAAGACGGCTTTTGGATTTACATCCATTTGGTGGAGAACCAACGGATTTTACCAATCAAAAACAAGATAGGTTTTTTTTTTTTTTTTTTTTTTTTTTTTTTTTTTATTAAGCATGTACCTAGTTGAACTATAAAAAAAAACTTTTATTTAAAATATTCAAAACCTATAGTGGTTTATATTCCTTTATTACATTGCCATTGAAATGTCTGGCTGATAGTTGGCCGTAGTATTAGGTAGTTCTGCCGTTGGAAACACTTGAGTATGTTCAAAATACGAATACTGTGTGATCACTGGATCAGTACGATATCTATCGTCACTCCACTGGTTCGATATGATGCTATCTATGAAGGACAAGAGAAGGGCAGACAAAAAATCAGATTTTCAGTTTAAGAAATGTTTCCGCACGCACTTTTGCATAGGATCCGCTGCACGATGAGACGAAGAAAACGAAAAGCTATCCTATATTCACATATTATTCTTATTTTCATTTCAGGGTTACTGAGTATCTATTTATACACAGAAAGTTCCTTACGTAGGTATTTTTATTTACGATTTTTATTCTGTTAAAAAACATATTTTTAGTCTAAGATTGCTAAGAAATTCTCGCACAGAAATCTGAATTCGATATTTTTTCAATACCAACGCGTTAATCACAGTAGTGCCTTTGGTTGCTTTGTAGTGCGATAGCAAAGTGAGCCGAGTGCAGTGCACGATAGATCGCCTGGTTTGGTGGCAATGAGCACGAAGATGAATCTCTTTCTTTTCTATTTACAAACGCTGGTTATACTACATCAAAAGAAATTTCGAAAACATTACCCGAGAGTCAAATGTAACTCTACTTGGTATGTGTGGATTATATTCAAAATACAAGGGCGAATTCAGACATAAGCGAATATCTAAATCAGAATGAAAACGCCCATATATTGAATTCTCGCTGAAAATAGGCCGCATTGTATGTACCTCTCAGATTACACGGCAGCCTATAACGTAGGGATATTTAAAAATGCTCGAATCTTAAGAGATTACATTAAACCAGGTTTCAAAGTATAAACTCCCTGCTCATTATTTACAAAGTTGAATGATAAGGAAAAGTAATCGTCGAAGACGTCAATGTTCTTCGAGATTAGAATTTCGGTTGTGTGACTCCGTTTTTTCTCGAATGAATCAATATTTGCCGTGAATGTAATATAATGCATTTAATCTCCACAGGTTGTTGCCTCTTCTGATTGTCGTGGGGTTCACGAGCTGCCAGACGCAATGCCCTGATCTAAAGTCACCCGACAATTTTGACAAGAGCCAGGTAATTTCATTATTTTGTCGTTTGAATATATTTTTCGCTTTCCCTCTCGTTTGATGTAGAAACCACCAGTTACATATAAAATCTATAACTCTCCCAGCTTTGATGAGGTATTATAAATGTATCGTTATGTACCGCTTGGATCAGGGTAAAAAAACCGGTTCATCTTTTGCTATAATTGTATTCAATCTTGCACATGTAATTATTTAATGTATATAAGACTTCCATAACTTCACATAAAGCTAATAACAACTTCAATAAAATTGTTTTGTAAAAGGAATCATCATCGTTACAGTCCCTGGTCGAAACAGCTAATCTTCGGTATTGAAGGCCCAAACATCATATTATTATTCTATCAACATCAACAGTTACTTTTGACACACGGCACATTCACGACAGATAGATAAAAATAGTAACTCTCTTCAAAAAATAGGTTTCTTGTTCGAATTTGCGAAGTACGCAAAGCACATGACCCCTCCGTACATCAATGCTTGTGCGATTCCATCAGTCTCGATGATCCTGGAATCGCCAACAAAAAAATTAATTGGTATTATGTGTATGGGGCTTGTTCGGTTAGAATTGGATAATGTGAATACGTTGGAGGAAGGTTTTGTCTTACCTAACAAGTTTCACAACACCGAACGGCGTCCGGCGGCCTGTACGTTGTTTTCAAGCCAACTAATCTTGGCCACATCAACATGTTAAATAAAACCAACCCTGCCTCCAATTTATTCACAAAACGAAGGTGTAATAAAAAACACTGCTAATGATTCTACTGTTTAATTATTCTAGTTAGACTATGCCTCTGTAGGAGAACTATTTGGGGTATTTGCAGTAGCTATTTCAATTGGAAAAACGTTTTTATGAAAAGATCAGTTACGATTTTGTTTTAAACCTCACTCTGCTTCAATTTGCAGCTGTCGGTCCATCAATCGATCTAGGTCCCAGATTTAGTGGAAAATGGTACCCCACACGCCTGATCCCCAGAAATCTGGATTCTTTATCATCAAAATACAATTTCACTCGTACCCTACCTCCCTTCAGGCCGATTGTGCTAAAAAGGTTTGAGGGCTATAAATATGATGACAAAGTTTTGACCGAAGCAGAAAAATTGACTGCAAGCATGAAAACTTAAACAGAAAATAATGATCCTCAATTCGTGGGTCAATAATTAACAACGGGTGGGTAATTATTCGACTCTTTCGAGTTATCTTACCTGTTTGCTGCAGTCATCAAAGTGCTACCAATATCCTGAAAACGCAAATTAACGACAATTACAAATAAACAGAAGGTTTTCATTCTAAAAAATAAATTTTTTCAATAAAATTCAGACTCTAGAAACTCTTTTACATGCTACGAACTCGCAATTTTTTAATATTATGTAACTAAAAAAATGCAAATTATGGAGAACATTTCTCCTCATATGCTGCTTCATATTTTCAAACATTCAACGTTGCCTCAAAATAATCTCTCTACTGAGACGAAGATGACACTCACTTTCATGAGGGTGTGCTGTTCTGAGGGCAGCAGGTCCGCTTCACGGTTCTTGAAATATACGTTGGACTCTCTAGTTCGTGCTTCAGCGTTGGAGGATTGTATGTGAGCTGAATCGGGTTTGTAGATCCCTGCCAATCCCTTCGGATCGCGGGTGTTTTCGCGTATGAGAAAATCGACTCGTCCTCTAGATTTCACACCAGCTTTGAATGCTGCAAGTTGAACGCTCTCGATCATATTACGGATTTTGGTGGACAGCCGCTCCTGTGGGGCCACTAGGTTAATGTTGGTTTGACGTCTTTGGCGTTCTGATCGTCGGGCGTCATTCACGCGTTGGTCTTTAGCAGCCAACCTGCTAATATCAGTGACACTCCATCGCTGGATTGCGATTGTGGATAAGTCAGCCAGTCGGTTTTCAATTCGTACTTCTCTTTCTACATCCAATACTCGTCGATCGAGTCGCCTCGTTCCAATGATATGCCGTACGCCAGATCCTCTTGTAACTTGCTGGGTTTCTTTTCGGGAGGATAGCGCTGATGGGGCATCTCGTCTTAGGTGATCAGCTGGCCTTTCCCCGGGCAAGGTCCTAGATAAATCTGAATTCGTTGCTTCGTCGCGTCTATTAGATCGTACTTCCCTGCTCAAGACCACTGCCAGTTGTCTGTTTCGATGGACGTTCAATCGAGCTTGTAGTTCGCGAAAGGCGTACCCCCTCTGGGCGTCTCCCCTATTATATTGTGAACGGTGGTTATAGTCTTCCGAAGGGACGTTCTGACTCAGGCGGTTAACACGCCTTTCTGTGAGAGAAGCCCTCTTCACTTCTGATTTCCCAGCACTGGCATCTCCATCAGATCGAATTTTCTTGTCCAGCAAGTGTACCCGTCGACTCTCACGCCTAGCTTCCACTTTAGATCGTACATCATTCTCTTTGTTGTTTAGTGTTCTACGAAGGTCATCCACAGACCTGGCAGTCCTCCTGAATGTATCAGAAATGCTGCCGGATCCTATTACTCTAGCAAGGCCGAGAACTTGACGGCTCTCGCACCGAGTATCCTTTTCAGATTGGACTTTGCTTCCACCATTGACTCTTCGCGAATTCCGTTGGGTCTCCATTAAATTGCGGACGACATCCACAGCTTCACTACTCCGTGACAAGGTGTCAGCATCTCTCTGAGTGTCTCTTCGGGTGTCACCTGAGCTGTGAGAATAGTCCAGAGAGCGCGCCATCCTCCTTACATTGACCATTCTTCCTTCCCTGGCTAAGTTTTGGTCTCGTTGGCTATTGCTTCTGGCCCCCAGTTCAGATCGTACTTCTCGTGCACTGCTATCCCTCCGGGCATCTCGTCGGGCTTCTGTAGGAATGACCTCCACCGATCTAGTGCTCCGTCTCAAACCATCAGCCCACCTGTCAAACCTTGCTTCCCTCCGTGAGTCCAGAACTAGTCGAGTATCACGTCTGGTGTCCAGCTCAGTTCGTAGTTCTCTCGCATTGCGATCTCTCCGGACATCTCGTCGAGCTGCTAGTGGTATGCGGGTATCCTGATCAGATCGTGTTCTACGCGTCAAACCATCAACTCTTCTGTCAGACGTTACTTCCCTTTGTGAATCCAGAACTCGACGAGTATCACGTCTAGCGTCCATTTCAGATCGTGCTTCCCTTCGTGAGACAGATCGTACTTCCCCTGCAATGTTGACTCTCTGGGCATCCTGTCGGCCTTGTTGTGACGAGCGGATGTCATCTACAGATCTTGTTCTCCGCGTCAATGAATTAGCTTCCCTGTCAGATCTTGCTTCCCTTTGTGAGACAGATCGTACTTGCCTTGCAATGTTGACTCTCTGGGCATCCTGTCGGCCTTGTTGTGACGTGCGGATGTCATCTACAGATCTTGTTCTCCGCGTCAATGAATTAGCTTCCCTGTCAGATCTTGCCTCCCTTTGTGAGACAGATCGTACTTGCCTTGCAATGTTGTCTCTCTGTGCATCCCGTCGGACTTCTAGTAGGATGCGGGAATTCTGATCAGATCTGGTTCTCCGTGTCAAAGCATCAGCATCCCTGTCAAACCATGCTTCCCTTCGTGAGTCCAGAACTCGTCGTGTATCGCGGGTGTTTTCCATTTCAGATCGTACATCCCTTACAAGGTTGTCTCTCCGGGTATCCCTTCGGGCTTGTTGTGACGAGCGGATGTCATCTACAGATCTGGTTCTCCGCGTCAATAAGTTAACATCCCTGCCAAACCTTGCATCCCTTCGTGAGTCCAGAACTCGTCGTGTATCACGACTAGCATCCATTTCGGATCGTACATCCCTTAGAAGGTTGTCTCTCCGGGCATCTTGTCGGGCTGCTAGAGGAATATGGGTATCCTGATCATATCTGGTTATCCGCGTCAAAGCATCTGATTCCCTGTCAAACCTTGCTTCCTTTCGTGAGTCCAGAACTCGTCGTGTATCGCGGGTGTTTTCCATTTCAGATCGTACATCCCTTACAAGGTTGTCTCTCCGGGTATCCCTTCGGGCTTGTTGTGACGAGCGGATGTCATCTACAGATCTGGTTCTCCGCGTCAATAAGTTAACATCCCTGCCAAACCTTGCATCCCTTCGTGAGTCCAGAACTCGTCGTGTATCACGACTAGCATCCATTTCAGATCGTACATTCCTTAGAAGGTTGTCTCTCCGGGCATCTTGTCGGGCTGCTAGGGGAATATGGGTATCCTGATCATATCTGGTTCTCCGCGTCAAAGCATCCGATTCCCTGTCAAACCTTGCTTCCCTTCGTGAGTCCAGAACTCGTCGTGTATCGCGGGTGTTTTCCATTTCAGATCGTACATCCCTTACAAGGTTGTCTCTCCGGGTATCCCTTCGGGCTTGTTGTGACGAGCGGATGTCATCTACAGATCTGGTTCTCCGCGTCAATAAGTTAATATCCCTGCCAAACCTTGCTTCTCTTCGTGAGTCCAGAACTCGTCGTGTATCGCGGGTGTTGTCCTTTTCAGGTCGTACATCCCTTACAAGGTTGTCTCTCCAGGTATCCCTTCGGGTTTGTTGTGACGTGCGGATGTCATCTACAGAGCTAGTTCTTCGTGCCAATGAATCAGCTTCCTTGTCAGACCTTGCTTCCCTTTGTGAGACAGATCGTACTTCCCTTGCAATGTTGTCTCTTTGTGCATTTCGTCGGGCTTGTGTCATGCGGGTATCTTGCCTAGAACTGCTTCTTCCCGCCAAAAAATCAGCATCTTTGTCAGACCTTGCTTGCCTTCGAGAGTCTAAAATTTGTCTAGTATCACTAGCGCGAATGCCCTCCACCAATCTGTTTGTCTCTCTGAAGGTCTCAGCTCGCTCATTATGCCTTGTTTTCCTTTCTGAATCCAGAACTCGTCGGCTTTCACGCATAGCATCCACTTCAGTCCGGTATTCTCTTGCAGTGTTGTCTCTCTGGGCATCTCGTCGGACTTGCTGTGATGCGCGTATACCACCTGCTGATCTGATTCTACGCGTCAAACGGTCAGTTCCCTGGTCAGACCTTGCTTTCCTTTCTGAGTATAGAACTCGTCGTGCATCCTGTCTAGCGTCTAGTTCATATGCGCTCTCTGAAGGGATGATCCTGGCATTGTCAGTCCTCCTGATGTCTGCTTCTCCGTTATTCCCAATTCTTCGGGCATTGGCCTGTCGGGTCTCAAATGTTCGCTGCATAACCCGTTTAGGTTCGGCAACCCTCCCGTTATTCTCACGCCGCCTATCCAGACGAGCATCTCTGGTTGAGTCCAACACCCGTCGTTTCTCTAGACGTGCTCTGTGTGTCATTGTCTGAAGCCATGATCGTCCGCCGTAGTTATCCGAATGTCGGTCTCGATCGTCTCCCGGCCAAGGTGATTCTTCAAGCCTAGACATTCATAATTCCAGTACAGTTAAACGGCGTTTGGAGAATTAATTTCTTTTTAAATCTCTCCGCATATTTTTTCATTGTATATGCACCAGAAAAACTACCTACAAAAATGTCAAAGCACAATGGAGTTAGGCGGAGTAAGACCTGTAATTCTAGAAATAATTGGATACTTTTGATGCTATTCGGCAAATAGTAGATTCAACCACAGGTCAACCACTCCTCCGCTTATTAGATTTTTCTCACTCCCATTCACTATTCGTCCCGCGCCAAAAATCGACAAAAACCTATGTCCAATGCGTGTTAAGCGCAATTGTAAGGGACGCCCATCTAGGCACTGCCCTCGATAGAATAATTCATCACGCCTGGAAGTATTGTGCCGAGAAAAGGGATCGCCAACTACAGCAGTAAGTCTAGGCTGCGATGAAAAACAGGGACTGCAGAATTACAACGGAACTTTGAATTATTTCAATTAAACTACTCGAGAAGGAATTTAATATGTGTGTTCACGTATTCATCAATTCATGACACAAATACTTACCATAGTTCCTTGACGCTCTCAGCATTACAAATCGGTTCAACTTCCCGGTTTTCTTGGCCCTTGAAGGCGATAGTCGGACATGCTAGGAACAGCAGGAGGCAGCCGATGGTGTTCAGGCTCCTGACCCCCGGCAAAATAACCAGGCGGGTTTTTCGCATTTTCAGTTTGATTCTACGGAACAGAATGAAACCTCTTGAATGATATTGAGCGATCTTGGTAGCAAAATCTAATTCTATGTTTGAGTGGAAAGTTTGAGGGATACCCGTTGTCAGTATAAGGTGCTAAAGATCCTACAGCATAATCAAATTCAAATGCTACAAAATACGATATTGTAAAAGAAAGCTCCTAACTCAGATTTTCAGTGATGGAGAATTGCTGGATGTCTCGCCAACTGTAAATTTTAAAATCCTCAAGCTATCTGGATTCTCCACGTCGTCTCTTGAGTCATATATATTTCCATATCGTTTCTCCGGAGAGGAAAACTGAGAAAACCACTGAATTAATTGACTATTCGCACTTCCTTGAAGAGACCCATTAAAAAATGAAAGCAGAGGCGACAAGATTTTTCAATGTCTTGAAAAACGCCTTGTACATGGTGCAGCATGGGAAAATTAAACAACCCAAACTAAAGTACTAAAGTAATTAAAGAATTACAACTCGATTTAAAGTCAGTTTGAAAGAATATTTTTCACGCGCTTTCACGTATACTTGAAAAGCAATAGACTGCGATACTTGTAGACTAGATGCGACATTAACATTGACAATTTCTGTTTGGAGGCTGGGTGGAAGTCCTCTATACTTATGAAGTTATGGAAGAATGTCCTTGTCACACTTAGCTTATATAACTTGTAGTTAGAAGAAGTTGACATTAAACTGAAGGGAATGTTGAAATTTTGAACCAAAACACCTACACAAGGTTGAGTTTGGATGAAAATGACTTTAACTTGACGTTGGACTTAGTTGGATAGGGATGGGAGTGGGAAAAATTTACCTGACGGCAGCTGGATGTGAACTGTTCCACGGTTCCCACTGGTCTGACTCCTCTTGCTGAAGACACCCTTTTATACCCTGAAAACCTCTTTCGGCGTGGGAGCCTGCCTCAATAAACCCTTATCCATCCGTCCCGCGTATCTATCCTATACCGCGTCTGTTCCTTCAATTTATTGCTAACCAGATACCCAGGTGGTTCATCCAAGTTCCAATACCACACTCCACTGCCTCTACTTACCAGCACCTTAACACAATTATGACCGAGCCTTATCTTCTGACACCAGTGCCCCTATTTTTCGCTCTATCCTGAAACCCGAAGCCAATGACGTCAGCTCTCCATTCTTCCTCACTAACCTGATACAGTATCCAATTTCAAAGAGAAAATCAACAACACGTTATGCTGTGCAAATCGTTTTCAAATTGAACTTGAGGTATGCATTAAAACTGGGTTCCTTTCAATGTCCAATATCTACTGGATATCTTATGAAATGCAGTTATATTATCTTTTTCCAAATATAAATGCTCATTTTCATTCCATCTTTTGACTCCGCTAAGTCACGACCTCACATTAATAGGAGCCCAATTTTACTGTTGGCAGATTTTCGTACGAGACCCCTGAATCTCTCTGAAGGTCTACCTGAAACTTCTAATTTTGTATGTCATCAATTATTAACATTGAACCGTTACTTGGCAGTTCATAGGCACATGGTACGCGGTTAGAGGTATCGAACATTCGGAAAAGCCCAACTCGAACACTTCGAAGCACTCGAAGAAGTGCAGTGAAATCACGATCACACCGAAGAACGGAGGAGAATCATGGAAGTTCAACTGGAATTCGAAGAACAAACCAGCGAAACAGTTTACTCTCAAGCACAGCTCCAAAGCCCCAGGTCGACTCGAAGGAAACGGAAAAGGTATGAAATGTTCAGTCGCTAAAACTTTAATCAATTAAAGTAATTAAAAAGAAAAAAACATGTAGCAAAGAAGAAGAAGAAAGCGTTGCTGCTGAGTTAGGCCGAGGCTGAGTATAACAATTTGCGGCCAGTTCCCACGAGCCCGGTAATAGAGAATTAACTCAAGTCCGGCAGGATTGTCTCCACCGTAATGTACATAGATTTTTTTTCTCTCTTACCCGCTATTGAATCGTTGATATGAATAATGACCTTTAATCATGTATTAGGTATCTTACTTATGATCCATAGAACGTAGATCCGTAGAATGTTGATGAAAAGCCGGAGGAATAATGCTGACTTGCCTAGGTTCTAAAGTTTTTTTAAAAGTTGATGAATTCGTGGATGGTTTTCCTCTGTTTTGGTGCCATTACTGCGAAAAGGTTAAATGATAATTCCTGTTTCAGGATCATTTAGTTCGCTCCAAATCACCAAAGTTCCAGACGAGCCTTCAGTGTGGGCCGCTACATTTTGCAGAACGAACGGAGGCATTTCGACTGTGATCCTGTCTAATGCAGCATCTTTTAACAAAGAGAAGGTCGAGAAAATCACTCAAAAGTTGGCCCTCCAAGGAATGGATAAGTAATCACTACGATCGATGTGAATAGATGTCCAATCGATGTAATTGAATACTTTAAGCTACAGGTTGTAAGAGGAAACTACAACCCGCTTTATTTTCAAACACACTCCAAATGTAAATATTTGTTATGAGAATAATACAACAATCCCACCAATAGAAACGTACCTATTGTCAAAAATAAAGGTAGATCGTACTTAAATTTTTATTCCAGAATTTCACCCTCACACCTTACACCTCTGATCTAGCTTAAATTCAATTGAACCGCTGGAAGGACTACTTTATAATCTAAGACGATTACAGCTGCTATTAATTATAGCAATGGAAAATAAATATAAAAGGCGATTCGGTTCGAGAGGAAGAGGGCCCGATTTTTAAGATGTTATGTATGCTAAAAACGCATGACCGGACAGTGCTGAAGGTGGGGTAGCATCTTCCATCAAGTGCTTTGGTCTGTGAATAGTTAGTGAGGACCTCATTTCAAACGTATGATATAATATATCTCAAGCATCCTACCAAGGTTACCATAATAAGAAGATAGAGAGATCGATAATGTCAGATAATAATCGACAATAATAGCGCACGGCTATTCTTTGGGAAGTTCTACGGGGGTTGACCTAAAAGATGACGTAGTATATAATATAATATAAATATTGGATATGAGTACCTATGCTGGCTATCTACCTGTGGTATCTCAAATGTAGATTGAAGAAAATGAGGGGTAAATGTCTTTGTAAGATATAAAGCTCTAACAGAAGACCATCTGTTTTCCTAATATTATGAATATCATATTGATTTTAATTTCAATAATTAGGAGTCATTAGAATACATTTAAACCGCTCCTTGTCATAGAGGAGCAAGATCTGCATGATGCTATTTCCGACGATCGGGGGCAAATATGGTTAAAACGGATAAATCGAAAATGATTTTTGTATGGCACCGGGGGTGTGGAATATAAATCTTACGCACTGAATCGATTATGATGCGTACCTGCCTCTGAAAAACGGTTACATTTGGGCGTAGGCAAGTTTTGATTCACGTCTTTTAGTAGGTACGTGTGTGCTTTCAATTGGCCAATTTCACGCTTTCAACCAGTTTCGTATTCTTGAATTGTTGTGGCAGGACTCTCCGGAGATCAATGTGATTGATAGTAGAATTTTGAGGTGCATTATCATGTTGGTCATCATCATCCGTTGGTGGAATTTGGATTGTAGGTAAGTCGCTAGCTCTAAAATGCAACCCTAAATGGAAAAAGTGGAGGGGAGGGTGAGGGGCAGTAGGGGGTGGGAGTCGTGGTGGGGGTCTGTATTGCAGATAGTCCGCCCGAAGAGGGGAAGCTGCCTAGGTGTCCAATGTGCTCAGCGTGAGGGAACTCCGGGCTTCTCTGGAAACTGACTCGCTCGCTCACACCCTCCACCCCCTCTCCCGTCACGGAACCGAGGTGAAACAGGAAAAATGAGGCTCGCCGGGTGCGCCCAAAGTTGCACCCTCGCGGTAGTGGCGCTATTCGTCTTTTTGGGTAAGAGAAATAGCATTTTCTTGCCGTGCACGAAACTAGGCACCAATTCGTATTAAAATCCGATCGAAGGGGGTGAAACCATACCGAGCGAAGGGATGATTGCCTGAAGACCCTGAAAAGGAGGTGAACTTTCTGCGTGATCGATACCGTCCTACCGGCTCGGTTACGTAGGCGCCGATCCGTCCGATTTTGGTGCATTTCCTAGTCGTATCGTGGAAATTTCACTATTCGCGGGAAAACGTGGGCCCTTGTTCTCAAGATTCGAGCTACCCCCTCCTCCCCCCTCACCATTTTTACAGTCCAGGCCCTCTCATTACGTCACCTCTCCCCTCCCTTGTATCGATTCCCACTACTATTTGACGCGAAAACATTTATACCGGGTACATTTGGCAAAAATTGAGTACCTAGATTCCTGAATCCGAGTTGAAAAAGGGAGCTTCTTCATCTGTAAAAAAATTCAAAAAATGACGGGATATTCCTAGTCTACCTGAGTACTTACCTACTTTTCCTTGCTTATTTCACATGTTTCACAAGTTTACATCAACATTTACTGTAAACTAATAATAATCTTCTTGTTTTTGCAACTATCCTTTGTCTTAATACCCAAAGCAAGGAGACGAGTGTTAACAGTAGGTTGACCCACTGACCTCCAATACTCCACCTCATTTCTTTCAAAAATCCTTTTTCAAGTGGTATTAATTCTCGATTGACATCATTGACTTCACAATTTCGACTGTTCGCGTGCTAGAGAGATGGGAATGTAGATAGTTGGGGAAAAAATTGTGGACTACTTTCGTTTTCCATCGATTAGGTCTCCCCGTGGCTCTAGTGACCTTGAAATGGGGAAATCGTGGATTCAGCCACCCCTACGCCTGGAAATTCTCGGTCGATTAGCGAGTTACTGTAGGTTCGAAGGTGTGTGAAAGTTTCAGAAGAACTACCAACATGAACTTGGCCACGTCTGAAAGCCCTCAGAGCATATGTTTACGGGAGAATGATGGTGAAAATGAAACATCATATATCGATTAAATTTTAGAGTTGGGAGGAATATAAAGGAGAAAGTCAGTGGTAAAATCAAAGACTCACTCAACCGATCTTTTTATCTCCCTCTTCTGTTTCTCCTAATGTTTTCTGCTGATTTTATGAATCAATAAACAGAGCTCAATTGCTTGGAGGCAAAAAGAGTACAAAACAATCGGGGAAAAAAGGAGAAAAATGGTAAAGTAACATTCTCGGTATTCTAATATATTCTACTATAATTCGATATACTACTTGTACATGAAAATGCGTAAATGCTCAAACGAACTGTTGCCTTCCACGGATATAAGCGAATTTGATGTCATTGATATTGGACTAAGATGTGGGCCGTGACGTTATATAAAAATGGCATTCCCAATACGTCGCAGTTGGACTACATAAGGCTTCTTAACCCCTTCAAAAACAGTGCCCCGAAGCAGGTTGCATCACCTACAGGGATAGTATTTCCTTGGTTTGCTCCTCCCCTTGTACACACGGTAGAGAATTAGAACATAGCGTATGTCACCTTCTTGGACAATTTCCCTTGTAAGATATTTGAAAGAGCCTAACCAGGTATATTAATTGAATATCGAGTTTTGCTCAATGCTCTAGCTTAAGCGTGAACTAGAAAGACCAATCAATGACTTACAAAGACCAGTCAGCCCAAAAATGGCATCGGAAATCGACCAGAATATTAGGCGTCGGGACTCACGAATGATCGAATAAGTAAAGCTTCAACTCAAACAGAACACACATGGAAGTGCTCGTTGGACACATGTGAAAGTAGTGTATTTCGTAATGTATAATGACAACATTATTATCGTATTTTAGCAGCATGCTAAAACTATAAATTCACATGTAAGAAATAAACCTAGAATGGCGCAGATGTTATCAGCTAATATATTGGTAGATGGTTTCTAATTTGAAGTGATTTCAGTCACCAGGACATAAAACTCACTCTACGGCTACCCTAGGATTTCTGTTAATATGGTCTAGGATTCCTGCTTTCATGGGACAATTGTTGACGTTTGTCGTCTAATCGCGACCCACATCAAGAATGTCTTGTTTGAAATGTAATCACTCAAGAATCGAAAGACTAAACCATTTATATAACATCGGTCATGCATCATTTGTCGGTCAGCAAACTCCTGAGAGTCACTTTTATGTGCGCTTATACTGCTTACATGGAGAGCGTCACGTCGCGGCTGGGAACATCCCAATCAAGAAAACCGGACATATTGTGGTCGACATGCCCAAACCATTATAGGCCTAGTTTTTAGCACGACCTGTTTCCGTACGCAGAATTTGATTAAACAAATTCGCCTACTGTTTAAGGTAATGAGACAGTAACGACGTCCTTCCCAATCCTGGAGGCAGGATATATTTACCGCCCACATTGGAATACCCCCGCGCGGAAATTCCCACCTACGCAGTCGTTCCGTCGTCCTGTTGTTTCTTTTCGAATGAAGGCAAGAAACAACTCTGTTGATTAATCTGGGCCCATCGTTCATCAAGAATTCTTTCATACTCGTAATGGTTGAATAAAGTATCAATGTTAGAAAAGGAGCAGATTTAATTAGGGACCATTAATCGTTGTTTGCGTTTCACGTTATCAGTACGAGTAATGCTACGAGTAGTGCCATTTCGGCCAGACCGATCAAAAATAACCGAGCGAATATCTAAATATCCATTGCTTCGTTCTACCCTTAGGTCATAAAAAAGGTAGGTGATATGCAAATAGCGTACCCTTACACAAATATAATATTGATACTTTATAAAACTCACTTGATCATCTTTTTTTTATACCATTTTATACTCATTTGTTATCAATGACTCGGTGAAATAACATTATCTATCTGAAATGGTGGCGAAATGTTTATACCTCATACTTCACATAAAAATGTACAAGAACGCGACTGTTTTCCCTCGATCCTTCGATGTTTATGAATGACAATCAGAATCCCATTGTGATGATAGTATTTACATCGAAAACTTAGCAATTCCTTACACGAGTCCCCTTGAAAATAGTTTGGTCATTTTTGATATTTTCATTTTTGACAATTTCATTGTTTTTCTCCGATGATCATAATATTTTCTTTTTCGTCATCGCTTTATTTCTTCCACTCCTTTTTTCTCATTCCAAAATAGTTTTTTCACATTTTATTCTCCACCACCAATCGCCACCGGAAAAATGGCATGGCGTTTAGAAACTAATTAGGTAATTGGTTAAAACTCTCTTCTCTCACGAGACAAAGTGAGTGTTCATTAACCCGACAGTGTTTACGAGTCGACTGTTGATGAAGTGAGATCATACGTTCCTGGTTTTCACCGTTACATCATTGCTTATTCTAATACTCATTCTATTACTACTCCATACTACTACAATACTCAGTCTTCAATTGTTACCGCGTCATCAATAAAGTAGAATGAACAAGTTAAGAACCTAAGTTTTGGGGGATTTCGGTAGTAATTAGAGTGAAACATTTCAGGAACGAAACTCCACGACAGGATAACATTCTAATACCTTCATCTGAGGTTATATTGTAATTTTCAGCCTGCCCGATAATTTTCCTCCTCATTACTACTAACTAGGCAGTAACCAAACAGGTTTTTTTTTTTTACATTTTTATTATAATTTTTTTTTTTTTTTTTTCTTCAAGTGGAAAAGGGTTGCAAGTTAGGGCATTGGTGGGGCGTTTCATATTATACTATCCAGTATAAGAGCGCGCCATAAGAATGGAAACGATGCGTGACTACACCCCGTTGAATAGAAGGGAGCCACTATAGCTTCTGATTATTGAACTCTGGAAAATTCCAGAAACGGGGTTCAATGATCGGAAATAGCTTGGGCTCCTATTTGTTTCACACGGCAAATCGAAATCTAACAACCCTGAAATTTATTGTGTATTCGATCGTTCATTTCAAGTAAATAGCAAATTCTAGGACTTTTCCAGTTGGCTGTAATAGTAATCTCATAGGATGGACAATATCTGCGTAGGCAAGCTTTTCCGGAGAATGGAGATAACCTTTATTTTATCTTCTTAAAAATGAAACTCGTGCAGCACAATTGCTCAGCGACTTTAATTAACTCTCACATTGGTAGTTATAAACACAGGAAAGCCTTTATCCTCGTTGAGAGTCAGGTATACACCGTGATGCACATGAATATTGGTTGCAAGAGAGGTCGGTAGTTTAGCCAGCGCAGGTTGGCACGATCTAGTACCGCGAGCCATATACCCAATCGATAGCCGCCCTACTTTTCGCCGCTGTATCTAGGATAAAGAAAACTTAGGTGTTTCAACTGATTGATGTTAGATAAATATTCAAGTAAAAATCAAAATAATAACTTGGCGTTTTGCTGATTTTGTATTCATTTGTTGGCCCCAAATATACACGCTGCTGAACAAATGTTATACCACGAAACGTAATGCGCTCACGAGTTTCTGTGCTCTTTTGAACACCACCACGGGTTATTAATTTTAGCAGCTACACAGCATGCAGACAACCTCAAACGATTGAGGTTGGGTCCAACGTGATGATTCATGTAAATATGGATGAAGTTTTTGCGTTAACCTTCCACCTTTATCAACTGACGTCATGAAATTATGCACAGCAGGCGTTTTATGCGAGGTCATGTACAACGAGAGTGCACATTGAAATTACAAAATGGAATCATTGAAATATGATATGCGGCTAGGCATTACAGAGTGTGGAAATATTCTCACACAGTTGCCACCACAGAGTAAGCTAACCACAGGTCCCTCAGCCTTGCCGGGACCATCGACGAATTACGCTGTCTCTTGCTTTCTTCACAATGAGCATTATTGCTGGGTAGTTTTCGAACACAGTGAGATGCCAGTTTTCCAGGCTACTGAGGAGCAAGTCAGCCCTCGTCAGAGGGGTCTCACTTTCTACGTAGTCTAACAGTCATCATTCAGACGGGCCAAATAAAAAAAGAGATACCGTTTAAACTTAATTACGTTCAAACGGTTACAGAGAGAGCAACTTTCGCCTTTCTCGGTTCATCGCTTTCGCAGGAGGCTCCAATCGTAATAGGGAGAGATGTAATAGACTTATTCAGCGAGAGTGATCAGTTCATGTCACTCTACTCACCCACTACGTAACAATTTTCGCTTCAACTCCTCTTATCATTCAAGATAGTAAAAATTCCATGTTCCTCATAAAATTCAACAGTAATATAATACGAATTTTTACCAACGCAGCAGACGACGTCAGTTGTCAGGATTGAAATCGAACAAACATGCCTAGCTTCACTTCATCGTTTACTCCAATCTCAATTTCTTTCTTTATTTTATTTATTTTTTATTTTTTTACATTTATTTATTGTGTTTTTAGGGGAACAACCGGAAAGAGCAAGGAGGAAGGATTGTATAGGCTTGGTGAAACATATTCCTTCCGATTGAAACGTATTTGCCCGTTTGATTCCAGGATGCGCTCAAGCAGGCGTTAGCCCCAGCAATGAAGTGGAAACTTCGTTATCGTGCTATCAATGCAATTCTGAGTACGACCCCAGGTGTGGTGACCCTTTCGACCCTTACTCGTTGGGCACTGTAAACTGCAGTTTGATCGAGCCTTTAGAACATTTATCTGGTCAGAAAGCCCGGATATGCCGAAAAAACGTACAAAAAGGTAAGAAAGTTTGATCAGTCAAATGTATGACACTTAAACTAGCTTTTTTCATGGCGAGAATATAGTGTAACGGTCCAAATAACACTTACGTCGTACTGCAAAAAATATAAGCAACCTACTACATTTTCTTCATTATTTTTTATCACTCGTCGAAGAGTAGGTAATACACTACCTCTCTAATCGTACTAATTAAGACAAGATCTAGTTTTTACGAAATTCTCATCACGTTTTGAACAATGAAGATCTAAATTCGAAAAACCCGCCCGTTTCTGGGAGTTTTGTGAAATTCGTACCCCCCCCCCCCCCCTCTCCCATTAAATATCGGTAGGTTGGACAAGGTGCCTAAACTTCATACTTTTACTTGATAGATTAAGTTAAGCACATACACAGATGGTAGAACAGTACAATAAAGGGAAAATAAACTATGTTTCCGATCTGTTGCTTCTTTTCCATCGATCGGTCGTTAAAAATGAATCATGTTTGCGTTGGACCAATAACAAAGCACTCGGGAAACCTTAAAGTGCTTTGCTTGGTAAACAATGCCTTTGCAAGCAATTGACGCTTTTACAACTTCTTTGCTAACTGCTGCTGCTCAAGTTCAATCCAAGCTATCCCCCCTGGCCCACCCACCATTTATTTATCACTCAGTTTGCACTGTAGGCTACACAATCCATCCCTTGATTGAAGAGATTGTTTGATAGACTGTTTGGACGGAAATCTGATAATTTCCTTACAGTGTACGGGAAAGTCCGTGTTGTTCGGGGGTGCGGATACCTCACGGATGATTATTTGGATGAAGCAAAATGCCTCTACAGATCTGGCACCTACAACGTCTACGCCACATACTGCTCGTGTACAGGTATGTTGCACATCAATCCGAGAAAAGTCCCGACTCCTGATTTATTTAGCTACAATTTAACACAATCCCCCCCTCCCTTCACCACTTTTCTGAGTCACCTCTTTAATGATAAGATCATTGGCAATCAAAATTTTCATTGTTTCTGCGATGACAGGAAACCTCTGCAACTCGTCCATTCGGCTGACCATCCCTTCGGCCTTTTTAGGGCTTATCACCTTCGCTGCCTTTTTATAACAGACCGAACCCAACTGCAAGCTGATAGTCAAGGTATAGACTGGCTTCATACCAACAAGTCCTAGCGTATTGGTTGATATTGCCAATTTGTTTCTTATATTTCATCACCAAGAATGTTCAGTTGATTTTTGAGAAGTTACATTCGCGATTAGGTTTTTCAGTTTTGAATTTAGAACCATGTTCCTACAACAATTTTAAAACCGAATATTACGAAGTTCATCATAGTACGCGTGAGGTATTTGTGCACCATACGAGATGAAGACTCTTCCTCTTCTTCCAAACCCGCACTGGCGTTCTTTATCAATCAAATTAGGTTATCGAAATATGCAATACATTCCTTTTTAATGAGATGAACGCAATTACGAAATACAATCAAGCCGTAATTTCAAAATCAATAATCCAAAGGCCTCCCAAAAATTATCATTGATTCTTCAAGTAATAATATTAATTGTGAACATATCTCATACTTATTTTAAAAAATCTCTATCGAATTAATCCTTAAACAAAGCAATCCCAATGTTGTGACTATTTCCAGTCAATCATCGAAAATTATTTGTGATTTTGTACTACCTATATTCTTTGCTAAAGTCAAAATTTAACGAAAGTACTCCGACGGTGTATTTTAAAACGGCAAGTCGCTGCTCAAGCCATTCAAAAGAGAACAAATATAGAACTCTTAGATTCTATGGTAATTTCAGTTCTCATCTAATCACTCGAAAGGAAGAATGAAGATACGTATTGTAATCCGAGGAAGAGCTAGCAAGTAGTTGTTACGATCGAGAGCAGTGGGAAACGTTTAAAGGGTTGTAAAAATAGCATTTAAAATTCAAGAGACATTCTGGCTGATCTCGGTCCTAACAATCACTTGTGTGATACACGCTAATTTAGATACAAGAAAAACCTTTTCATTGTGTTATTTTTTTGACGTAACGAATATTTTTGCTACTAGATCCCTTTCACGATGACGTTTGTAGTGCATAATGGTAGATAGTAGTTTGTAGGCTATATTCTTCAAAAAACAAACAATTAAAATTTCCAAAAAAAAAAAAAATAATAATAATAATTTTGTTTTAAAACGCCATTTAGTCTTCTTGCCAAACAACCGTGCTGACGTAGGTAACATTAGAAAACGATGTTGTTTCCATACGCGGCTACGTTCAGATATAATAACAAGTCCGACCTACTCAAAGAATCGATTTTGAACGGCTCTAATTTCGAAGGAGAGGGCTGGACGGGGAAGTAATATTTATTCGGTTCGCTTACAGAGAAGTTTAAGAAAGGTGATTCAAGTTCGGTAAATTAAAAATCAAAAATCCTCAACAATTTGTTTCTCAACCTGGAACAAATCTGGGGGAAGGAAATAAGAATAAATAAATAGCCAGTGCAATACTAAGGAACTAGCGAGAAATCACCTTTTCGGGGTCCCAGAATCAATGTTACTAACAAGACGAGAATAGCTGGACGACAGATTGTTCGCCATGAAGCGTTTGAGAAAGTAGTTTTGAAAGAAATGAATGGGTCGATACATTGATTGTAGTGTGACTACAATAACATGAAGAATCTTGATTTTTAGAATTGAATACAAAGTTTTAGCCTCAAAAGAGACGGCGATTGTTCAACCTTCACGCTTACTTCGCTCGTAGATGAGTTAAAGCAGATTAGATTTCTCATTTGGTAGGAAGTTTCATAAGGACACTTCCTATAGTTAAAAAAAAAAAAAATCAAATGTTGTTGGATTAACCAACGTATGGTACGACCCAGCTAATTTATACAAATCCTCACCCTTCCCAGGCAATAAATAACTTTGTGATCATTTTTGTGGAAACCTGATAAACAATGCATGTATTTAAAATGAAACAGAACGGAATAATTTCATGGAATACGATAGAGAGATATTGATGTAGATTTTGACGAACTTGATTCTCAGATCACATTGGTATGATCGAACCTGAAGCATGATAATACGTTACTACGAATAAGACACGTTCAGTATTAGTCGAAAAGCAATCCAGATGTATCTACCGAACTAGATGGTTTTCAAACAATGATAAGTGAGAATGAAAGAGTGCATGGAAAATTCGGAAGTGATAGGGAAAAATCTCACGAATATTAATAAATAAGTAAGTGATGCCGACTTCCTTCAAGGTTCCCATGCAAGATCGCAGAAGGGCAATATCAACCTCACCATTTTGAGTAAAAACGAGATTTGCAGGAATTTTGATAAACTCCGTTCCCTATTTTCAATCCAAATATTGCGTCACACCAACACGATAGAGAGTTTTAACTGATTACATGATCACTGGAATGAACCGGGCGAAGCAAGTTTTGATTGTAACGAAAGTTTGCCACTAGGGTTGTGATCACCCGCATTTTCGAGCCAGAAAGGAATTTGATCATATCAAGGAATAAATATTTTTATTCTCGCCGGGGAGAATTTTTTTTAATCGACTACTTGCCATTAAAAGAAGAAAACAGGATTCGAAGAGCAGACTGAATGGGGGGTCATACAAGACGCTCAATTTTTTGAACGGTGTTTTCAAACTGAGTTCTCGCATTCTCGCAAGCCCTTAACTTTTGGAGGGCGTCGTTGTAAAAATAGTCTTAAGGGAGAATGGAAGATTATATTTTCGAAACCGCCAATAAAAGAGAGAAAGTATAACTAAATCGTTTGTAGTGCTTCCTAATTTTTTAAAACGATAGTAAAAACTATAAAAATACACTAAAGAGAAGTAGTAAAAATTATATGAGAGAGCAAAACCCTAATTAACAGCAGCAATCTGGGGCGAAATTCTCATGAAAAAGGACTGGGTAGTCAGTTCCACCCAAGTACGCGCTTTGCCTCTTAGCGCCTTAAAGTATGTTTGTACAGACGGTGATTTGGTGGAAATATTTTGAAAACCGATTAGAAACCCTACAAGTTTGCCCATTTGAAAGCAGAAAACAATTGCCACCGTCATTACAGGATTATTACTATAATCATTTGTCACTCATTCGAATTGTTTAGGATGTGCAGAGAGTCTATCTGCAGCATATAAAGAGTAACCATTGCGCTCCACTTTTAGAATGATCAAGTTAGTACTAATAATTTTTGAAGTTCATGGTACTAACTTTTTTTAAAAAGATGAATAATGAAGCTATAATAGGTAATATATTACAAGCTATTAAGAACTAATAACACAGTAACTTCAACCGAACACCATAAAGTATTCGACAGCTAAATGAGCAGAACAGACGTGTTTGCTATTTCAATCAAATATTGAATTCAGCATTTCGATTATTAACTTTGGTACAGTATTTTTGGACAGAAAAAGGCAACGGCTGAGTGGCAAGAGTTATTGGAGAGAAAAACTATACTGCCGTAGTAGCGAGTACTAGCTTTCGTCTGTGTAAATAAGCCTTTCCTTCCATTTTCATTTCTCGATCCTTCGACCGCTCGTTCGTTATCTGCTCGCAAATGACGAGTGATGACTCATTTTGTCAGTGTCTTCGGGTTGAACGTTGAATGATCAAAATATAATCTTTATAAAATAGGTTGCGGAAATTTAATTGAAGTCTCAAATATCACTATCCAATAGCAGCCCGATCGACATATTTTGAAAATGTCCTATTTTTTTCGAGAATTGATTTCATGTTTTAGGAGAGCAAATTCATGTTTTCTCTCTCGCGAAATGCAAATTGAGGGAAAATTTCCAGAGCGAAAAATAATTTATTTGCAAATTCATTGAAATCCGTCTCATCAGTGTTAGCCCGAAGGTAAAACACTACTCTTGCATGAAAAGTCTTCGTTCCGAAATATGAGGAATGCAAAATGCTACGTTTTCCGGAATTGCTGTTCTCAATTTTCACCCAAATAAATAAATGGGTAAATACCTACCTACCTATAGTTTTAAGACGTTAATATTTCATTAAATGCGCTTCTTCACAAATTCTAAAAAGAAAAAAGAAAATACCATAAGATATCCAAGTTTTAGGGTACGATAGCAGATATTTAGTCGTTCAAGAGATATTTCACTTAACATCAAAATTTCCGTCTGCTTGAGAGGGGATGATTCAATATTGTAGTTCACGAATCCGACAATTGATTGCGTAGAAATTATGGTGATCAATGATCAATTCTTTTTCAAAAAACCAGAAACACAATTTTGGCGTTTACCATTCTATTGTTGGATCGTTCACCGTTCCATTCGGTATGAGTAGGAAGAAAAGTGTCGGTGAAATGATCTCATACATTGTAAGCTATTTTCTTTTATAATAACCTTTTTTCGTCATCAAAAAGAGGAAATCAGTTCGTTTCTAAAATAACCAAACTAGGGTTAAAATTAGCGTAGCTCGAAGCTAAGAAAAACTAGTTTGTAAGGCCTATAAGAAATCTTCACTGAACAATAATTTATTGAACTAGGGGAGATGAAAGTATCGTAGTTTTGTAGTGTAAAAATACCTGTGGCCGCAGAACAAACGCTACTCGCAATTTTTACGTATTTTGAACAAAGGAATTCCATCCTAGAGTCATCCCGTCTTCATTAAAAAAAACACCTTCTTATTCACATTATTATTAGGCTAAGGGCTAATTACTGCGTCAGATATTTAAAAAGATACCTCATAGCTGTCGACTGATTGTCATGCCAGGTGTTCTCAGTAACCATTCGTGTTTTCCTTAACACATCACGATTAAAATTCAAACGGTTAAAGCCTTCATAGAAGGTAAAGCTCGTCATAAGCAAAGATGTAAGTCTTTTTTCTCATTAGGCATTTCATGAGTGATAACAAACCGTTGCAAAGCGTTTCGGCATGGAGAGTAGCACCTAGAATTTCACAAGTAATATTAACATTTTCATTTCAAAATTACTTAATCAAGTGCTACCAAAGTCTTCTAGTTTATGGTAAAAATTTATTCAAGGCGTTTGCAAAACAGTATTCATACCAACTGTCAATAGATGGGGAAAAAATTTGTTATCGTTCGATGGTAAAAAAATGTGATATTTTTCTGTTTTAATTATTAAAAACAATGAAAATATTAAAAGAAGTTACCTAATGGTAAAAAGCTGCCTTCGCCATCTTTGTTAAGACACTTATTGTAAAAAAAAAATTGTACTATAATGTTCAATTATTATGTTGTTTGATGAAATAAATGGTGGAACCCCTCTTTTACACAAACGATTTTCTGTTGAGTTTGACCCTCAATCAAAACCCCGTTACTTGTGGACGTCGCACTTTCGAATTGGGACATGTTATACATCAGCTGTCCAAAATCGAATTTACAACATGTTCAGCGCATTCTCCAATATTCTCAACGTATCCGGTCATCAAGCTTCTACAGTACGCAAAAAGAAATCAATTAGAGTACCCGTTTTCTTCTGAATTACTGTGTGAATCAGTTCTGAACAATGAGAATTGTCGGCTCTCTTTCTCATTTCTCCTCAAAATCTCACAGGGCCTGATCTCCTTCCATCCAAAAATCAATAGAATTAAGACGGCAGATTTGTTGGGAAGCACTGGATATGACATTGCCTTATGAATTTTTATGTTACGGTAACATCCTTTTTCTGTATCTATTTTGTCAATTGTCTGACCGTCTTCTACTGTAGAGATGAGTTAGATTCATACTCGTACATACCTCAAATAGGAGCTATTCTTCTTTACACAACTCTCCTTTAAAGGGCAGTCCATCTCGCACTGAAAAGCTAGCCGAATGATTTCTCAATTTTAGGAAGAAAGATACATAGTGCAGAGAACAGGAAATAGGAAAGGTGAAAATGACCCATCTTTACACAATAGTGTATCTGTGATTATGAAATTTGCATAAAACAAAATCTCGTCGATAGTTGGCGTTCACTGCATCATTCATCAGCAAGCTCTCATATCGAAATCATGAAAAAGTGTACAGTAATAATGTTACCAATTTGGCATCAGCCATTTGTACGGAAAAATATCCAGAAATCAAAAGTTTAGTTTAAACGAAGAGATTTTCAAGTATAATATATAGTACGCTATACTTTTATATTACTGGTAATTTCCAATGATCAAAGCGAGGTAGTTGAGGTACGCTAATACCAGTTGGGAGGGGGAAGGCTTTAAGATCTTTATTGTGCAGTTTGACCGCCATTGTGACTGTTATGTATGCAGTCATACATTTTTAGTATGATGTCTGCCCTCTCTACTTCCCTTCAAATTCCTCACGCTGAAAATGCAAGAGGGTGACTTTCATCGTTGCTGGATTTAGTTCAACGACTTTGTTCAAGGAGGCGATCAAGCAGATAAAAACCACATCACAGATCGATAGGGGCAAATAACAAGCCCTTAGGCGGTCCCCACCTTAAGTAGTCTGCCTTTTGTACAC
Source organism: Cyrtorhinus lividipennis (assembly GCA_019603395.1). Classification (NCBI taxonomy): domain Eukaryota; kingdom Metazoa; phylum Arthropoda; class Insecta; order Hemiptera; family Miridae; genus Cyrtorhinus; species Cyrtorhinus lividipennis. The sequence continues at coordinate 34,749,292 of CM033998.1, read as the reverse complement.
GAATCATGCAATCCCTACAAGCTGAACTGTAGGAGCTGGGAATTCTCCTCAAAAAGGCAAAACTGGTGTCAATGCTCAAGATTAAGGTTTTTCAACAATACAGAACAAAGGTTCATTTGGTTCATCGAGTTTATAATGATTAGTTACTCACTAAATAATGGAAATATGATTTGTATGATCCACAATTTGCTCTCACTCGTATATAGCTGGATTACAAAATCAGTAATGGAAAAGATTTGCGAGGGGACCAAGCCTACTGGTCGCCCCGGTTCTCAGGCCCAGCGTAACAACTCCGTCACGAACATGACCGCCTTTATTGGATTACGCTAGGATTGAGTGCTCGCCGAGATGGTTCTCCCCCTCATCACGTCCTTCGTGGCATTGAGCTCAAGCCTCTAGTATCATTATTGACTAATCATTCACTTAAATGTAGCTCATCTGTTACACAAGTACTTTTGAAATCTGTATTTAGTGAGATAAAACTGAACCTAGAACACTGATGATCTCCGTGAGGACAAGACGACCTCTGCGACTCCCACAAACTCGATGTTACGATTTGTGATCAGTATCTCCGTTGAAATACAAAGTTTCCAGAATGTTGTATCGCTGTACTACCACTGTGGAAGCGATCATGCATGGGGGTTTCGGTAATTTGAGAGTCGTGTGGAAGTAATGGGCGTTCTAATGAATTCAGGTCAACTTTACGAAAAAAATCTGGAAAATAAAATAACTCGAAATCAGAGCCTCTACAAAATTACGAGGCAATATTTTTAGTGGAATCGATCCCCGAAGTATCGTCACGTAAATATCGAAGATATAGGTACTTTTTATGCACCCTGTCCTTTCCGATCGTTTGACATCATCTACAGTGTAGACCAATCAGCAATGTAAGTATCTGTGGAGCCCGTTTCACTATTTTCCTGAGGCCATCGAGTAATCAAACTGTGGTAGGGGGCAATTCAATTGTGTTAGGTAATTACTCTTCAAACTTGATCGTTAGACGCTATAATTGGTACTGTATCTTAATTTACTTTCACGTACCCCATTATGTTGTTTGTTGCAGTGGCTCATCATTAGCCACATTGTAATTAATAACCCGTTTCACAAATAAATGGGTAAATAAATATTACTAAGTCATTCAGTATGTTGTTTTTTCGTCCTAATCTGTGTATTTACATGATATTTATGGCTACGAGGACGATGTGTGGAATCCCGAATCGCAGCAGTTTTCATCGACAGTCCAGACAGGCCTCAGGAGAAAATAGGCATTGACTCAATAGTTAAGTATTATCCACTCACAGAGCGTTCTGAGCAGACTATTCAAGCCGCTCTCAACAAATCGTAGAACCCTCAACCTTTTGGGGTTCTATTCGGGTCCAAGACCTTTGAAAGATTATTTCAATAAGAGAAAACCTTATTTTGTAATAATTTCGGATTTTTAAAAAGAAAAAAAAAGTCACCAGCGGCTTCAGTTGGATTATGGTACGAGTTTGCCAAGAGGAAAGCAAGCTGAGATTCAAATGATTACTTTTATCGTCTGGCTACTTAGTTGCCAGTTGTGGATACTCGATTCACTAGATTAGACCGCCTAATCCTTACATCCTCATGCGACGTACAATTTGGGCTAGTTTTTTTTTCCTCGCCCGCGTAAAGGAACAGGACACGAGTAATTGATGTTGAGGAAATGAGTCACAATTCTTCTTTGGTGAATGAAAAAAACACCGAATTCGTAAGGAATCATCAAGAAGCTCTAACTGGACGCTATCGTGTTACACATTCAATCGCTTTAAGTGTTCTAGACCAGTAACCAGATTTGGAGAGATTGGTCTGAGGAAATGTGGGTGTTCTGTAGCAACGCATTCCGCTACTTTACCGTCATATTGCAAATGAATGTAGGCTCCGGCCGAAATTATTCAGTCGCGTTCACAGCGACTGCCAGTTTCAAGGTAAACAAATAACCTCAGTCAAATGAAATTCGAATTCTACTTATCACACAATCCCAGTATAAATCGGCCCGAAAGAAAGGCCGCAATGGATAAACACAAGAAAACCGTAAGTATTGTGTTTTGAATTAGACAATGTAAATATCACCTTTCCAAATGGTATATTTTCATGTTGTCAGACTGAAATCGAACAATGCCAATCTAGGTGATACTACTAGATTCAGCCAGTCGTCTTCCACCAACATTCAATTTCCCTTGCATGTGCGACCAAGGTGGTAGCAATGGCCACGAAGAGATTGTAAGCTGTCACATCTAACTTCATAGCTGGTAGTTATACACCGGAAATAATCATGAAACTAGGAACTATATAACGTAAATCTCTGTAGAATGGTGAACATCAGAATAATCAACTTCAGGGCAAATCCATGTAAACAAATACGGTTTATTTGAAGTTGTAATAAAATAACAAATACTCAACGATTTCTTTAAATCACGTTTACCATATATATATTTTGTATACAATTTTGCGACCAATCTAACAGTACTTAACTAATAGGTAACAAAAATAGATCATGATAGTATTCGCATCTACAGTATCAATATTATCGAATACTCCGATAGTAGTTATACATAAATACCTACTAACCAATTTAAATAAAATTAGGACTCGGTGGTTAAGAAGGTTTATGACAATAAAATTAAATTTGTTAAAATATTAACTTATTGTACGAGATACGTGTGCAATTCAACGGAAAAAGAACAAAAACCCAACTTTCAGTGCTCCAAAATTTAGTAAAACTATTTACAGCGTTAATTGTGATGATGTTTCGCTTACACTCATCTAAAGCAAGTAGAAGGAAGACCTCTAAGTGGACGCATAGGAATACGACAAAGTGTATCCACATCAATAGATGGAAGATTATAATGGGGAGTTGATGGTCTCAAGTTTGGTGAAGAACACATTGTTGCTCAAGTATGATTAACATGCAAGCCCCTTGAGAACTGGTTTCCCAGTTCCCTAAGTGTGGGACTCCGTACAAGAGCGGAGGATACAGGAGAAAAAACACTTATCTCGCATAAACTCATGTACGTAAGTACACGAACTTGTTCTTAAAAATAATACCAAAGAAATAAGGTTTATCATCAAGTGAGATGCATTCGATTGCAAAATATGACTAGAGGCTTAGGAAAGCGTCGGAATGGTGAACTTTTTGCATGTTTTGATCAGTTCAAGTTGAGGATGGCATCCCATCTTCATATAATCACCAGAAAAGATAAAAAAAGGGAAAAGAGCAATGAACACATTGTTTACCTTTTTTGAGCCCAAATGGATCGGTGATCCATGGTATACTCTTTAGAAGCTCATAAAAGAGGAGGAAAGTTAAAACAGTGTAAGCTACCTCAAATTTCCCAAGTTAGAGGTCAGATGGTCGGGGTTCGAGTTAAATTATTTTGCTGAGCTTTAAATCTGATATTAGAATATCTTTACAAAGAAGAGACATTTAAATAAAATCGTGGTAGAATGCATTTGATACATTGAATTAGTAGCAATAGTTTTGTTAAAGCCCAACGACAATTGTCAAGTGGCCGATACTCATATTTTCTCAAGTTCGTGGTATACCTACCGTCATAAAAAGTTAACTGAATTTTTGAATAATAAAATAAAATGCCGAGAACAAACATTTCCTTTTTTTGTTCTGCTGAATTATATTCAAGAGAGGAGTTGGTTAGTCGACAACGTTTAAAGCGTTTGTTTTACATATATGTAAAAAGTACAACTTTCGTTATGCTAGTATTATATCATAACATAATAACCCATAGTCATCCTCTTATTAGCCGAAATGTCGAAACTTGAAGAGTCACTCTTCATCCAGAGGCACTCGTACTACGTCTTTAAATCAATAACAACACAATCCCTCTTAATAGTTACATTCATCCGTCCACTACGAGCGAATGACAAACACTTGTCGAAAGAAATCCGGAGAAAAAAGGCAAAATATTAGGACAGCCATAGAGTAATAGGGGAAAAAACTGAGGACGAAAATTCTTTGGAATACTGCCAGAGTTGCCGGGTTGATTACCAATAAAAAATTCGTTGTAGTTCCGAATCTTGCTCACTGCGTAAAGAACTTGCAACTATATTGCAATACCACCTAGTTGAGTGTCCACAATTCAAAGCTCCAAGGCCGAAAACTAACATGTGTAGAAGAAAACTGCCCATGGGGAAAAGCGATGCTCCATGACAGTAGGAAATGGCAACAAAACATGAAATTGTTAGAGATCAAGAGTCAAAAGAGAGATAGTTTGCTCTACATTCACCTAAAAGTATAGTCAATGCTAAATTGAATAAATAGGTGTTCTAATACAAAGGATATGAAAACATGATGGGATGTGACATATGAACTAATATTTTTAAAGCGGCCCACTGCGACAACAGTCGAGTCCCTTTTCCTCAAGCTCAACTAACCTATCTCCTTGTCTTTTTATTAAATAATGTATATCATACCTTACAGTCAAATTGGATCAAGTTAATATTTTGAGTTTTGAGAGGAACAAGAAAACCCCATTTTAGTCTGGAAATTTGATCAGAGCGAGAAACTTGCATACTACCTCCAAATCTTAACGAAACATGAGAAATGGCATAGCTTCACCAAATAAAAAATATGGGTAGTGACCCATTCAATGGTGATTACTGTAATGCAGTTCCCAGTAAAAACCGGATCCTATGATCGTTTTAGTCCAGTAATTACTTTGACAACACCGCAACGTAGGAAGACAAGACAGTGATTAGTTTGATGACAGACGAATTTCTGTACGCTATAAAATTTTGTTTCCAGAAAGACTTCCATATTCAAGAAGAATAGAAAACGGAAGACGTTCTATAAAACTTAAAAAAAAAAAAAAAAAAAAAAAAAAAAAAAAAAAAACCAAACTCGGCCCTCTGGGCCTCGCCAGGGGGCAAGCCCCCTGGACCCCCGTCTGCTTTCCGCTTAGAGCCTACGGCTAAAATCCGATAAACATGGACCCATGTTTTAGCCGTCTGCAATCGGAATGTCTATACGAGGTGACTGATGACTCACTACTACCTTACAAGGAAGTAGGTACGGTATTTTCTGATGACTCACTACTACCTTACAAGGAAGTAGGTATGGTATTTTCTTCTTGTCTTATAAAACCCCGTGTGACACTCCCGCGTCACCCTTCCGGCGTTCCCTTCCCGCGTCACCTTCCGGCGTTCCCTTCCCGCGTCACCCTCTCGGCGAACGGTTTTTGGTAGTTAGGTCATGGCTAAAACATGAGTCCATGTTAAAATATGCCTTGATAAGACGACTAGAAACGAAGGTGCATCCAGATCAAAAACCATAGGACAAAATAAGCTCGAAAGAACCTTCTATAAAATTAAAGAACAAATGCTTGGAGACTATAGGCATAGATCATTCATCAACATGTTAGATGCGGGCTTCTCAACTTGACTCTAGAAATCTAGCCGTTTCATTGTGGAAACGGTCACTAACCCCCCCCCGGAGCTTTCAAGTCAGTTCAAAAGCCATTCAATTCACCATCATAATGACTCATAAGGTGATATCAATTTATTGAGAATGACATCTTATGGGTTAAAAAAAAAAAAGAATTATTCGGTAACGTTTTGTTGCAATAAATTGTTATAAATAAATTAATTTTTATCGCTTCTATGCAGCAAAATCATATTCCGTGGAAAAAGAAAGGAAAGTGCCGTCAGGCTGTGGTGGTGGTCATGGTGACCATACCTTCTAGTCATAATGAAAGTAATTGTGGTAATTGGGATAACAATAAAGCAAGAACGCAGTGTATGTACTAACATTTAGGAAAGATGGATAGGATTCGGCAGCCATACGGCTGTTGATCTCATCTTACCTGTTCTTTGACAAAATGGCTGTACCTGCGGAATACTTAAGTAAGTACGCAATACTTGGGAAAACGTGGGCCACATAACTTCCAGCTCAACCCCCAGCAGACCTCAACTGCGCCAAGTAAGAAAAACTTAACGATCTACTGATTGTCTGTATCTTTCGAATTTACGGAAGGGGTTGTGAGGAGAACTTTGATCGAGATGTAAAGTGGGTAGTCGAATTCGTCGCTCATCGTGAGAAGTTTGACTTCTTGATTTTTGTTCAATGAAAACCAACACACATCGGAATTTAGTCGTCTTTTCACTTGACGCTGTTCGTCCAAATTCAAGATGTCGACTCTACAAGGCGGGAAAAAAGGTTATTAATACCAAAATTCCTGAAGCTCGTTTAGCAGTATAACACGTCGGTCTTCAACTTACTGTGCCATTATGTGATGGGCTTGGGGGCTGTGCGAAATTGAACAAAGGGAGCAGTGTCTCTGAACATAAATTCCATTCTCTGAGATGGACCAAATCAAATCGATGCCATAGTTGAACCAATTCCATCTCCATGACCGAGAGTCTGCCTCGTTTATCACTCTCCCGCATCGTATTGCATGTTCCGAAAAGATAGCATTGTTCAACCGAGACGGGCTGAAGGATCAAGCAAAAATGGGGTCAATGATAATATAATCTCCTTCAACTGGATACTTAGTCGCAAAAACAATTCCCCCCGCCCCCCTTATTTTCATTACAATAATAATAATAATATTTTTATAGAAAAAGGTGATCACAGCACTCAATTTCGAGAATGCACAAGGTATGACGTCACAGGAGTGTCCCATTTTCCTTGCATTACTATAATAGTGTCCCAAATTTTGTTGAAACTTGTACTCCCATCCGAACATGTATGGTTCAGTGTTCAAAAGCACAAATAGGGAAATCACCTGCCGTCAAAGGCAACAATGAATGCATCAGGTTCACGGATAACAAGTGTGGAAAGAGGAGTGTTAAAGTTGAACATGCAACAAACAAGTTCAACAAAGTTGAACACTTGCCCAAGCCTTGAAGCAATAGGCTACTTATACCTGATGATAGATATATTGATGCATTTTGACTTCATTCAGCTTGGGTAATGTAAACTGCATACCATTAATGAGCCATGTCTAACAGGACAAACAGTTGGAGTTCAAACTCATAAAACTTGATCAACAAATCACGTTCTAATCCTGACTCAGCTTCCTTCAAGGCTTTATGTCCTGCACTGGTCACGGCTGTGATCTACTACACCAAGACTGTGAAACTCTAGATTCTTGTGCCCTATTCTTGGCTTCAAATGTCTTTTTCAGACTTTACTTACCCCTTGTCAACTCCAGAGGAAACGTTTAGAAGGCTGACCCAATGACTTTTATAAGCATCCGATAACCACGACTCAGCCAGAATCTTGTCATCAACCACCGAAGTGTTATCGTGAGAATGTAAGAGCAAGTGGTTTATCCTTAACTCTCGAAAGACATCGACATAATCCTGGCCTTTTGCGGACAACAAGAAGCAGCCCTCTTCGTCTGTAACGGAGAAACCGTAAAGAAGAAAACAACGAAATCGATAACGAGCGGCTTCAAAAAGAGAGCGCTAACATACCGTTCGATTCTCTTAGCTTCTTGTAATCCTTGAAATCAACGAAGTCGTCTTTTGGTTGATAAATTCTCAAGTACATCCACTTTCGCAGCAAATAGTATAAATTCATTTCGGTCTGTATGACGCAAAGCTCTGGTCTCCTCAATATCGTGAGCATCAAGTCGATACTAGCAAGAGAAAAATTATATGATGAAATTAAATTTTTCAAATATTTCGTTAATCGTTTATAAACAAAAAACGATCATTATTATTCACGTAAAACGAAATCAAGATCATACTCACTCAATATCTTGAAGCCTGACGGCGTTCTTGGCAAAATAATCGGTGAGGTTAACAGTAAACCACGATATAATTTTGTCTTTGACGTTTTGAGCCCCGTACTGACAAGCGGCTTGGTAATATTTAACAGCCGTCTGTAACACAAGATACACTGTAAAAATAATGAAAAGAGAAAGCAACAAATGAAAAAATAAGAATAAGGGAGAAATAGACACGGGTCTTCTAAATTCAGAAAGTAACAACTGCAGTAGGTAATTGGTAAACAACAATAATTATTTTGCGCAAAAAATCATAGTTATGAGGAGCAGAGAATATTACTACTTGATAATACGGATTCAATGGTCTCGTTGGAATTCTATCAGTGCGTCTGTACAGAAATCTCCGAACAGCAAAATTGCACAATGAAAAAGGGCACATTCTAATGTGTCTACCTGAGCGGATATATAACTGAAATCCAATTAGGTAAAGTTTGGCCAGGACGGCACTAACTTCATGAAGTGTCACTTACCAATGGCGACACCGTTTCAAGCATCATTTCGCAACATTGTTCGATCAGCCCTTCGAGTTGAAACATAGTTGATGCGGCCAGAACGCCAATAACCACCCGAGGTTCAACGAAGATTTCGTCAAGATAGAAAGAGCCAAATACTGTGTCGAGAGCTGAAAAACATTCCGAATGGTTAGAAGCAAGCTTTCAAGGTTATTATAGAGCGATTTACGCTAACTATGAACCAAGGAGACAACATGGTGAAGCACAAGTCTATCATCCTCAAAGATTTCAGGAAGCGACTCACCATCTACAGTTATATTGGGGTCTTCGGCCTTTATTGATATGTATGATTTGTTCGTTTCATTCCAGGAGCCAGAAAACATGCTGTGAAAATATTGGCTCTGAAATCAAATAATGAGAATAAATATTGTGTTGATGCAACATTCAATTATCGATTAATGAATACATAATGAGGAAAACTAAGGATGAAGGTGACGGGATAAAGAATCCGCACAGCAGAAATGTGGGAAAATTCAAATTACAGAAGATTTTACCTGGCCCAAGTATACTTTGTGCAGCTTCCAGTCTTTATTGAGAACGTTAACGGTGATGTCACTGTCTTTTCCTTCGACGTAAAGGGCATTGTAAATGTACATGGCGGTGCACGCAAGTTTCCTCCTTTAGAAAAATAATAAGAGTATTTTAGACGTACAATTATTATAAACGTATCAAGGCTAGGTAATGAGCATTTTTCGCAGGTAGACAACCATGGACATCCCTTCCCATACTATTTTCTAAATTCAGGATCCCCTCACGAAAATGAGACGGAAGCCACGAATGTCACAGTTTAATTACAGCTTCAAAAAAGCGTTTCTGTAATTTTGCCATGCCTTGCAGACTACTAATTGGCTCAATGGATTTGAACGATTTCTAGTCATAAGTATTTGTGCTAACGGGTTCCGGATGTGGAATAAGTACTTCGTAGGCTGTAGAAAGAGGGCAGGCGGCATCGGAAATATTTTTTCTGATATACTGAAGTAATCTAATGATGGTATGGAGGCCCAGAGGATGTTCAAACATGGCATCTAAGAAATTAGCTCATCACAGGATATTTTGAGAAAATCGCCTTGGTCGTAAACGTCCAAAAACAGCACTTTGTGGTTCAACTCATGGACTTGGCCAAGTGTTCGTTCGTTACGGGATCGTTCAGCCCTGTTCATCGAACCTAGATTCGAAATATAAGCGAAATAGAGCACCATCGTATTGAAGCGAAAGCGAGAGCGGACTCGAAAATTATTCTGGGGCAACTTTCGTAACTCCCAACACATCACGAACGTGATGGCGTCGTAGCGATTAAATGTCAACTCCCCCTACTAATCTAAATGAAGACACAACGCAAACATTCAGTAATTCAATATACAAACGGTTCATAGTTTACCTTTTGGGGGATGTCAAGAAGGAATTGAGTTTGTGCTCTTCGTCATCGGCCAAGTCTTTCTTTCTTTTTCGACTGTAACTCTCAGACACCTTCATGGCGAGTGATTCCGGACAATACTCGACCACTGCACTCCAGACAGATCCCATTTTGAGAAGAATATTATGATCAATTCATGAGAAGTACAATCTGTGAGAGATGACAGTGTTCAGTTTTATACCGCATTAACCACAATTTGTTGATATGATAAAATGGAACGATAGAGAATAACAAAATCTGCACTTCCGGGGAGAAGAGAGAAAGTTAGCGTTGCGTAGGAGAGATGGAGCGCAACCAGGTACGGCTGTAAACAAGCAGCCAATAGTGAACAGCTGTGTGTTTGTGTGTGGTGTTTGTTGCTATTCTCCATCTCGTCTGTTTTGGGATGGTTTTGTGTTATTTTACGCTCAAAAGCCACATTTATGTTGCGAATTCTTCAATGATGGTATTAAAGAGAAACAAAGTCACCTTGCTAGATCTATCCTCGGACTATAGTTGTATAGATTCGACCACAAAATAATTTTAAAGAAGCGTATCTGCACGAATGTCGATATTCGGATTGACGTCAGCCATGTCCAAGACTGTGTACTGGGTTCACAACCAACAACAACAATTACAAACACAACACATTGTAAAATTGATCATTTTTCAATGATGTATTTGTGTTGTAAAATGTGAAGTAATGTTATAATACCAACAAAATCATGCACCTTTAGCACCAGTAGGTTTAGTTTGTTGGTACAAGTCTAATACATGATATAGCCTTAATAACCTATTCCTAGTTCCTCTACTGAACTGGGTGCTCGTAATTATGCAGATATAGGTTCTCTAACGTGTTCTATGATCAAGGTAACATTACTTAAAATGATGTACCTAATTCAAGTTTCACTTTTTCCAGAATTCGTACTTTGGTACCCACTTTGGGGATCATTGCGGTGTTACGATAAGCGGCTAATGAGTTTGGTTCCGGAGGAATGCTGAGAGGTTGGGAGAAGTATAACTAGATTTGGGCGTTTCGGTCTTGATTCGTGTTGAGTGAAAACGAAGCTGAGTTATCATTTTAAATATATTTTTCTCCTTTATTTCAAGATGAACGACAAAGAGTTCGGGAATTTCAAAAAACAGGTTCTTCAGAATCCAGATGCTAGTAAAAAAGGAAACATTGATGAGCCCATGCAGCCGGTGCTCGAGCTTATCAACTCTCATTCGAACTTCGTTTCGTTGAGCTCATGCTCCGGCCGCACTTCGGTGGTTTTGCAGGTGAAATTCTGCTTATTCACTTATTACATTCGTCATTAGGTAATATGTATGTCGCCCTCAGTCCCAATGGCCACATTATTACCTTTTAATTCACTAGCTATTAATTCATTGTGTAATAATTCATTCACCATCAATGGCAAACACCTTGGTGTCTTCTTTGGATGCTCACTGAAGCATATTCAACACCAGCGCTCTCTGTCAAAGTGCCGGTCTTGAGCACCCATGACAAGGAGTAGGAGTGAATGAGTCTTGTTCCCATAGAATAAGTAGGTTTATTCATTCCATGTCTTGTTCCCAACATGATGACAGTCGGATCTCGTTGAGCAATCTTTCGTTCATAGGGGGAGTGTCTGGCGATCGGTGGTGAAGTGAATGACTAATTAATAATCGTATTATCGTTAACTCTATCAACGTGTAGTGGTATCCCACCCTAAAATGTAAACATTTAAAGTGACCAACCCTATGGCTTTTCTTTCGCCCACCTTGAAAGATCCTGACTTAGAAGAGGATGAAATTATTGAAGCTTCACCAACCAGGGATCCTCGAAACACGACATTTTTTAAGAGAACGTGCGCAGTAATTGTCTACTCATCACAACCACTTTGCTTACCTCACGCGCTACCATCTAGTTGAGTATTTGAAGACCGGGAGGGAAAAACCGCTTTAGTCAATTTTTGTTAGCTACGCGCTATGAGAGGTGAAGCTCTGGAGCCTATTTTCACACAGTTTATGAATGATCTCTGTGTGGTTGAACTGAGGTTTTTTGGTTATATTTTTTCAAACTGTTGCAGTGATGAATGCTGTTTTTTCAATTTGAAAATTGGATCACAGATTATGTTTTTCTCCCCTCCTCCTCGGGTCTTTAATGTTATTTGGCGCTTACCCCTCGGTAAACACTTTTTTTTTGGTGAGGCAGTATTCTGCTTTTCTTTTTTCAGTCTTTTGAAGTCGATGTACAAAAGGAGGGTTGTCAATGGGCTTACTGCACTCACAAGATGGTTGAGCCCATAGAATTAATGCGATGTGTGCATGATTCATTGGATAAAGGCCAGCTGACACTAAAATTTGAACCATTTATCTTGCACGTAGCTTGCAAGAGTTTGGAAGACGCTAAAGGAATGGTTAGTTCACCCTATTTAACCCCAATATTATAGTATCTAGTTAGTGATCAGAGGCGTATTGGACTCGTTATGCCCTTAGTAAGATCTTGAACGATTCTTTCGAAGTCTGACAGTAGACGTTTTCCTCTTTTCTAACAGTTGAACTGCGCTCTTCTCGCTGGCTGTAAAAATTCTGGAATGGTCATTGGAAAACGTGATCGGTATACAGTGGCCGTTCGCAATACACTTCAAATGGAAGTTCCCTTGACACATAAGGGTAACCTACTTGTGAGCGAAGAGGTATGCTGCTGATAAATCATGAATCATCATTATTTAATGTTCTACTATACAACAAAAAGTCTTGCAACGTTTTCGATTTCCAGCATAATTTATTCTATGCGATTGTTCAGAATAGTGATGCTGGTCTCTGATTGCTAATATACGTTGTTGTTGACAGTTTATGAACTTCGCTATTTCTCAAGCTAACGACAAAATGAGGAGAAACCTGGAGAAACTTGGAAAATTTGAAAGTTGCCTTGAAGGATACATCAAGGCAGTGGCTTGACCACGGAGTAGCTTCTACACCATGATTTATGGAATTCGAGGCGTGAATTTTCCCAAGAGGACTTACGAATGGAAGAATAGCAGGAATAAGATTTCCTGAGCTTTCGGCTGTAACTCGCTTCCAGAGGCTTCGAACCTTGGCGGACTCGTACCTTGGAGTAAAAATAAAAATTGCTTTCGTGCCTGTCGGTTGTATAATGTAAGAAAAATCCGCCACTTCTCATTGTGAAAGGAGCCCTATTACTTTACTAGGGAGCGCAAAAGCCCAATGCATAATAACGTTAATGTGGACCATGAATAAAGTACATAAAGATGAAATTGAAATTAGCTTCTGATACAAGTTTTTTATTTCCAAGTCATGCTTTTTGAGATGGGACATTTCTGTTGAGAAAGGTTACCATTCCCGAAGTTATAACTAGCCTTAATTCTCGACGTCGTAGATGGTAGATGGTAAAAGACACCTAGAGGAGGTTATGGGGGGCTCCAAGCGCGGAAGCCTGGTGGCTTGTTGTGCTTCTCATAGGTGTCCCATTCTTTTAGTCCACAAACAGCCCTAGTCCCCTGATGAGGGTTGTGGACTAACTTATTGCAGGGTACGGTTCTCATTGGGGTTTGTGTCCCAAAGAGGGTGTATCTGCGGGATGTGAGTGCTGGGCACTCAAAGATTATGTCAGTTACAGTTTTGTCTGCTTCCTCACAGAATCTGCATAGAGTTGTTGGTTGTGTTACCCCTATGCGGTTCAGATGAAAACTCAGAGGAGCGAAGCCGGTTGGTAGGCCAACTATCGCTCTTAGGTCGCCGCGTTTAAGTCTGAGTAGGTCCTTGGTGAGTGATGGATGGGGTTTTGCCACCATACGCTTACTGTGGACAAGTCCCTCAATATTCCGCCATCTGTCGGTGTGTTTCTTGTACGTCCACTCCTTGATGGCAGCTCTGAAGGAGCTTTTGGGCAAAGCTACAGCCGGCTCTGGGCCCACAAAGAGGGTTTTGGAGCCCCTCAATTCCCCTGTGCCCCGCCACCCACTCAAGGGACTGTATTGCGGGCTGCTAGAGCACAGAGAGTCTGTTCGCAGTCCTTCACCACCTTTGATGAGATGTTGGGTGCTATGAGTGCTTTAATCGACGCCTGGCTGTCGGAGAGAATGCGGAGGTGTGCATTAGTATGACTCTCCAGGGCACCTTGATTGTCAGAATTTCGGCCTGGAAAACAGAGGTGTATTTCCTTAGTGGTGTGGAGTATTGCCACCTAGGTTTGGCTCCATACACCCCAGCACCTGTCCCTGTTTTCATTCTGGACCCATTCTCGACTTCGTATTCGTACCCTTGATCTGTGACCATTCAGACTGGAGAAAAATAGCTACAGGAACAGATTCATCCCTAGTTGGGAGATGATTACTAAGACTTCTCTCGCAGATCCGTTTAAGCTATCTCTTTACCTCAACCCTTGTAAAACTTGTGCGATGCGATTTTTACTCATTTCGAAGGAGCGAGTGATGCATCTTTTCAAGGAAATCTCTCCTCAGGCTATTTTCTGTGTCTCCATTACTGTAGTACAGTATCTCAGTGGAAATATTACTACTTTGACTGTAATAATTTTCAATAACGCTTTAGATAATAATAATGGTGCATTATCAACTATAACATTTCAAAAAAAATAGTCCGCCATGCTACTTTTCGTGACATGAAACTGAGGTTGCGTTCACGTTAACGTCCGTCAGTTCCAAACTTATCAATAGTTACACTGGATGTTGTTTATCCTTCATCCTGAAAAGGTGTTGGTTCTGACTCGTTTCGCCAAATCTATGTTAATTTCTAGGGATTTTCTCTTGTTTTCAACCGGAAGAGGAACGCTGAGAAGAGCAAACTGTTATAAGAACAGGTAACGCCCAGTATTACTGCTATATTCAAGTTTTATAATCATCATAGCAAATGAGTGATTAGTTGCGTGTAAGTTCAAGGAATTCCAATAACTGCATTTTGAACAAAAGTTTGAGAAGGTGAGAAATTCTAACGGTGAGTACGCTGGGGTTTCTACTCAGGTTCTGAATCTACTGGGATCTTAAAACATTTATGAGCTGCTCCTTCCCAGTCGGAAGAATTTAAAAATGATTGAAGGATGCAGATATCAACTCCCGTCAGGACGAATATTCTTCCACTATGGTTGTTCTGTAACGCTTCAACCGAACTAAAGAGACTATGATCTGTGAGGTTTTTTTTACCTGTAGAGACCTTGATTTTTCCAGTTAGGGTATCGGACGGATTTTAAAAAAGCCTTTGTCATCGCAAAGGTAACAAACTCGTATTTTTTAAATATCCAACCGTCGTTCATAAACGTTCAAATGGTCACCTTTTTCTGACTACAAGATACTGTGTGGAACGACCATTCGCAGGTAGTTTTTGCTTCGACGTGAATAAGCACCAGTACTGCGTACAAAATAGCAGAAATATTCTCTCTTTCAGGATATTTTAAGATGATGCAAATGGGAGGAATGTCGGGCGGACCGCCGATGGGACCGCAAATGCAACCTCAGACCGTCGTAGGACAACCTCCCATGGTGGGACCTCCTCAACCACCGCAGCAGGCTCAAGAAAAGTTGGACAACATTTCAAAAGTCAAGAGCTTGATGGGGCAGCTTTCGAACTCATTGAACGTGAGTATAAATATAGAATGGTGGTACGAAAATCCATCATTAATACAGTGGATGAAATGGACCCGTTGTGCTGATACATGTTGAGCTGGTTTAAGGGTCCAGTTGTATTAAATGTAATCTTGTAGGCCTCTCCCACCTAGGCGGGCGTTGCTATCGACTCAATCCAACTTATCACGTTCCCTTATTGTTTTTGGTAGATCAACAGGGTGGTCGTATAAACTAATAGTTCCCTTCAATTTTGTATGTTGAACCCCTTTTTGCCATTTTGTAGTGCTTACAGTCAAACAGTAAACGATCAAAGCTATCAATACCAATGGAAGGAGTATCTCCTTCAACCGAGTTGGAGGAGATAGTATGACAAATCGACTGTGTACTGTATTTGTGAGTTTTTAAAAAGTCCAATTTTACAGGAGAAGAGGAAGACGTCCGGAACCGTAAATTTTGGTTGGTTATTCCTTGAATAATCAACCTATGTTTTAATGATAATGGTCAACCTCTCCGATTCGGCTCAAAATTTTTTTCTGGACGTTTCATGATGTCCTGATCAAAAAAGGTCAATGTCCGTCCGCCGTCCATTGTCCACGCCGTTTTTGGTAGTAGAAAATTTTCTAAAAATCTGAAATTTGGGTCAGGGGTCTGTTCCCGGCCGAGACGGGTCCTCGAAACTTTTCAGCCCGATCGGACCAAATTTGGGGGGGGGGGGGGGGGGGAGGGGTCAAAATGTGTTTTTTGAAAAATGGTTTTTGGAGATTTTGGGCGATTTAGGCGAGTAGGGTGTCATTTTCCACTAAATTTTGGACGCTGAATCCAATGAAACGGGTCCCAGAACGATTGGCACCCACTGGAAGAAGTAATGGGTCAAATTGGGTATTTATTACCTATTTTGAATATGTGTTTTTGGGATTTCTGCTACCTAGGCGTGTGGGGTATAGTTTTCCACTAAAGTTTGGACGCTGAATCCAATAAAATGGGTCCCAGAACGATTGGCACCCACTGGAAGAAGTTATGGGTCAAATTGGGTATATATTACCCATTTTGTATGTGTCAGGATTTCTGGTGCCTAGGCGTGTGGGGTATCATATTCCACTAAATTTTGGACCCTGAATCGATTGGAATGGGTCTGGGACCCGCCACACCCACTGTTTCCCCCATTCGAGGAATAACCAACCCGTGTGTAAGAATTTGCAGATTATTGCTTAAGAGTTCGTTGTTGGAAAATTTTTGATTGACAAAGGGTAACGGTAACGGTTGGTGAAATTTCGTACTTTCACGAGTTATAGTGTCCATTTGACCCTAGTTATCCAATCAGGTCTTAAATATTCTTAAAAAAACTGCAACTTACTTGTCACTGTTGAATCGTGAATCACAATTCTAAACCGGTGATCTCGAGGATGCCTTTGCTGAAAGTAAGGCACCCTCCAGTTAGTTTCTATTGGAATCACCTGGCAACCAGAAGAAGGGGAGTCAGCGCCTCCTGCGTGATTTCAATTACCTGTAGGTACCCGACCTGTCCTGCTGATATTTGGCATCCCCATCCCTCTGATCGGTGACATTTCCCGTAGATCCTCTTGACGTTTCCACAGCAAACTCTACATCTTGTTTCAAACCAAGTCATTTACCTTTGTAAAAATATCCCGAGATAAGGGATCGAGAATACTCGTTGCCTTGTTACCTCTGAAGTACCTTGGCATCGTACTTGGGTTGGTATCTCGTCTCCTGATTGAAATATGGGCATAAGTTACCATTCCAGTGGAACGAATCATTGAACTGACATTATTTATTCACTTCCAGACCACTTTGAAAACTGCCGCTCATAACCTGTTCCAAAATTGCTTGGTCGACACAGGAACTTCGTAAGTAATATTTACCATCACACAAAATCTATTGTAGTGATTTACTTCCTACTTCGCCTTGATTTGGTAAATAATTGTAAGCAATTCCTACGACATTGTCTACAGAAAGAGCTGTGCGTTTAATGAATGATATCAAGTACCGGTTGGTTTGGTTCCAGCCTCTCAATCTTAAGTAGATTGCATTAGGTAAGTAATAAATTCAAATTTACTACGTCATGTTGTTACAGGAAAAACGTGGACATCCCGCCTCCAAGGTTCGACAAGAGTCTCGAGGAATTCTATTCCATCTGCGACCAGATCGAGCTTCATTTGGTAAGTGATTAGTCGGTAGCTTTGATCTACTCAACGTCAAGTCCTAGACAACAAGTAAAATTTTAACGAGGTTTTTTGCATGAAATTTGCTTCCTAAGTCAACAGGAAGAACCTGCTGCTTGCCTGTATTTGGAGAAAGCGTGCTATGAAATGATACATTTCCGTTTGGGTCCCGGACTTGATAAAAAAAGTCTTCAATATTACAAAACAAATTCCTTATTTATTCAGTTCTTTTGAATAACTTACACAATTTAAATTAGTTAACCTTGTTAACCTAGAAAAAAAATCACAACAAAAGTTTAGATTTTGTCGAGAAAGCAGAATACCATACAACAAGGGAGAGAATGACGGCTAGGAACTCAGAATTGAGCCAAGGGCCTTGATAAGTGCCAGAGTGGTTGACTGTAATAGTGCTCAATGGTTTGATGGCGGAAATATCCTCGTTGTTCCTGATGGCTTTCCTCAGCAGACCATAGCCTTCCTCATCGAATAGGTTGACGTTGTACGAACCACTTTTCGACGTTTTGAGTTCTTCGACCCAGCTCACCTAAAAATATGTAATAATGCCAAACATGAGTTTACAATCAAAACCGATAGAAACTTACAGATACGCTGCCTCCGAAAATCCATTCATATTACATCTACAGTATGTGAGGTGAAATCAATCGGCTAGTAATGACTCTTTGTATCAGTTTCAATGGGCGAAACGATTGTTTAGACGGAACAGATGAATTACGCCGTCGTAATAACCAAAATATTAATTTTCTTTTAAGTAACCACTTCAGGAGTGACTTGAAATAGAGAGGAACTCTTACCTGGTAGTGCTCTTTTCCAAAATGAACTACAGGATACGTTTTTCCGCCAACTTCCGCGTACAGAGGGACTTCCTTCGCCCCATTACTACATTTTAGGGAAAACTGGGCTACAAAAGCCACATTAGTGATGACCGTGCCATCAATAGTAGTATAGGTTTTGGCTTCAACTTCTGGATTCGTGCAAACAGCACTGAGTCCTCCGGCGACCAAGCCAACCAAAACAATGACGGTGAGCAAACTTTTCATCCTGACGATCGATTGACTATTGAGGCTAATTAGTTGTAAATATAATTATTGCACTTTGAGCAATACGGAAGCAACTGTACGTGTCAATAACTGCAGAAATGCTCTGAGAGACAGGTTGAACGAGGACTGAATCTAACTGACAACTCTAGCAAAAAATCGTAACCTATTTTGACCAACCAGTCGCCACGCATTCGTAAGTGTAGTGACGTGTATCGACCTCAACTACCATTTCTCAAGTTATGTCCTGACTTCATGGCGGACGTCCAAGCATGCAGTCATCACCTCATGACGTAAGGAGAGTGAGACATTTCCAGTTGAGGGTTACGCAATTATTAACCCCCTTCTGAGACTTCTAATCGAACAATCGATAAAAATGTACAGACCAAAGACCTAATTTATGCTTCCTTGATATTTTTGGTTCCATTGCCTTTCTCTGAAGAGGAAGTTTACATAGGATAGGGTTGAGCCCCTTCCCCCTCCCATAGAGCGTTGCTTTTTATATTTCCAATGTTTGTACTACATACTATTTGTTAACCGTACGTTTCAGAAAACATCTATCGAGTGTTTGAACCAAGGGAAAAGCAATCAGACGTATCTCAATATGCAGGTGGCATCGACCAGAAGTGAACCAATTCCTAATCAAGATATGAATACCCTGACTTACCCCCAATATTTGTCTACGGTAATATGCTCAAATCCTTTCATGTCCATTGTCTTATTGCTATAATACCCAAACCGATCAATGTACTTGAGTATACCCTCCTCGATTGTAATTACGATTTTGTTACAACAGGTGAGAACGCAAGTGAACTTCGCCAAAGAGCTCCACGACATGCTGCTTGGCGCTGCTCAAAATATTTCCCCTTCAGATTAAACAGACGTTGGGTTTTTATTTTTTATTTTTTTTTATTTCAGAATAATTTTAAATGTGGTCAACTTATCCGACTCTGTCCCAATGATTGGTATTAAACAAATTCTTTTTAAATGTGTTCATTGTTCCTCGATATGTTGTCTCAGTATGACTGTATCTGCAGCTAAGTAGATGTCAAACAACTACAACTCATGGACTCCGTGTATTCTTTGCGGGGTATCTATAATCTACTAGCCCGCAAACCCAAAATTATTATTAATGGTTCTGCTGATTGGGGCGGACTAATCAACAACATCCTAGCTTTTACATTCAATCACAAAAAGACTGTAGGAAAAAGAAGATTCCTTCGAATTTCTATTTAAAAAACTGTTTAAAACGCTTGCGCGCAAACGGGTGCCTGTCCGACCTTGTGACTGGTTGGACTCGTTTAGACTACATCCCTGAACCGAGTTGTATCTTTTTATCACACTCCATTCCCTGCACGGATTACCTGCGTCTAATGCAGGTTTATGAGCTGGGTTAAAGAGTTAGGGGGTTATTTGTTTAGTCGCTTGATATCTTCGCAAACTTCACAACGTTCTGCTTTATTAGGTCGGAGAAAAGTCTTATGACTCCTCAATAGGTGAGAAAGGGAATCAATCCATCATCTGATATTTAACCCCCTTTCTTCGTGTACTCCTGTTTTTACAACAACCCACGTCGACATCCGTTTTTACAACATGGAAAATAAGTGAATGTTCATAAACTGCCCATTCTCTGAAGGAGTCTGACATTGGTGTATTGAACAGCCATTGGCACTGCCTCACATCAGCTCCCTTTCTCCTCAATTCTCGGACTTAATAATATTATTAATTGTTTCTCATTTATGATTATTGTTTTGTTCTCTAGTATGATTAGGTATTTTGTGCTTATAATGCAAGAAAAAGAAAACATTTCTTCGGCGCTTTTTACTTTAACTAGTTAGAACTTATTGCCGTAATACTCCATCTTCTTTCTCACGTTCGGCACCCGAATTACCTTGGGTTCTCACCTCCGCTAAAAGTGGACTACTACCTTCAGCCTCAAGTCATGTTGGACAACACACCCATAACCCCTCACGCCTGTGAGCGTAAGCTCTATATTGCAAGTTGCTGACTGTTGGAACCTGTAAGAACGCATTCCTTACTCTCTTAAAGAATATTGCATTTGACATTCCTTACTCTCTGCTAGAGAATAAAGAATAACAGTTTGCATTTGATGATTTGCAAGATAATTTGTCAAGTTTTTAGTCAGCAACACAATAGTATACCGGTACCAGTTTCAGTTTGATGTTTTCCGCAGCCATATAATTTTAATTGTTTAAAAATCTCTATAACCATAGGAGTAAGCTCTCTCTGACGGGCAGCAATAACTCTTGTTTTAAACAAGAAGAAAACGACGAGTGCTCGTTATAAGGAAAACTGTTCTACGTTCCTAAATGTTGAACCTCATTATGTCTGACTGCTTCATCACCTTGGATCTCACAATTTTCTTAAGATATTTAATGTAGCTGATAATTTTTGAGAAAATCTTGAAGAATTTCTATAAGGGAATCTATCTATATGCTGGATCAAGAAGACAACGGTTTCACGTCGCATCCATGATATACTGCAACAGCTGCAGCACGGTATACTGCTACAGGCGAAATTTTCGTACGTTTACAATCGTTTTGCACACTAAATACTTGATAAGTAAGATACTGTATAATTCTCATTTATGGAATCATCAACTCCTAAAATTATCATGTTTAGACCTAATCATAACTTTTACTTGATAAATTTCTCATAAAAAGGAAATGATACTTAACTACATTCAATAATACATTGCAGCAGTTGAGACCTCTCTAACAAATAGATGGAATCGTAAAAAGAAAAATTGCAAATCCTTCCACGGGGGTTTGTTATTATTCGTCGGGTCAGGAGCATGGAGGCTCATTCCACTAATTCAGCGTCCATAAATTGGAGGAAAAAGTTTGGAAATTTAGAGGTTGGTGTAAATTTTGAGATTCTTTTTCTCCAAAGCAGCTTTTGAGCTTTTGCTTGGTATAACAGAATTATCTTTTACTCGAGCCATGTGTCCTCTGTCCAGCGCTACTCGAAAACTCCATTGGAAGTCTCCTATATTCGGGGTACTTGTAGGAGCTGATGCGTGCTTCTCTCAAAAATGTAGAATACGAAATCGAAATATGAACATTATTATCCTTTGGAGGGTCGGTAACTAACCTAGGAAGGGTTGTGAGTTGATTCTTGAAAACAGTTTTGGTGGATGGTTGAATATTACCGCCACTAATCAATTATGTTGGTGCCTTTCAACTCTTGGCGATGGATTTTCTTGTGCCCTTGTCGCTAGATGTTCAAGTGCATTTGAGGGTGCTATCAGTCAGGCATGTAGGTACTGACTGGTGTGGCGTATGAAACTCATGATAGTGAAGCATTGAACAATGAAACGCCCGGCCTAATTAGTTGTGCGCGAATAATTGTCTCCATCCCACCTCTAAAAAGGATTTTGAGGAGCGCAGCCGTTTCGACTAAATGATTCTAATTGGCTTAATGTAGCACGACTCGTCTACAAACTAGGGTAACTACAAGGTCGTCTCTTCCGCATGATTTCTACAATAATTCGATTGGTCGACCATATACATTGTGAACAAGCTTGAACAGCTCTCAGAGGTGGAGAACAGCGCTAGGGGCGAATGGAACGACTCATAGGAATTACCCAAATTCCCGTTTAGAGCCCTCAGTTCCAAAGGACATAATGTTTTCGGTTCCGATGTTTCGTTGCCAAACATTGATCACAATCTCCAGGACGATGGAAGATGAGCTCGTGTTTAAAGTTCACACAAACGACACTACTAGGGGGTTCTCACCGTTCGGATCAGCACCAAACAAACGTAGGCAACTTAGCCAGGATGTACAGTTTTATTGGCTACTTTCTTAGTTGCAGTAGAAGTAGAATGGCTTCAAGATGAGGTGTATCGGTGCGGGTAAGTCGGTGCAATGTCGAGGCGCACCCTCAACTAATCGAGTAGGATACATCTGGAACCTCAATCCTTCGCCGACGCGATGAGCCTAGTGACTTATTATCTACAGGTGCATACGTAAAAAATTCCACGCACGAGGCATCAGGTTTCTACCTAAGCAGCAGCTTTGGTGTAATTTATCCAAAAACAAAACATTTTAAGTATGCAAGAGAAGAGCACTGAAGGGGATGCAGGTAGCTACTACGTGGTTTATGCATTTAATAAGGTAGAATCGAAACAATATTGGTAAGTTACCGGGGGTAAAAACAGGGGGTGAAGTGGCTAGTCAAGGGTAGGCACCTGCAGAAGCATCTGTCCACCTTGCGGCGACTTGCGCCCCCGCACGAGAGATCACGTAGGTACCGTAGGGCCAAATTAGAAGGAAACCACTGGGTGCCTCATCCCATCAACCAACTACTCGCTGTAGTTAGAGCGAACGTAATTCAGAACCAACAATTTATAACCCAAAGCTATGCCTTATCTGATGGCCTGCTGGGCGGTTGCACCAGAAATACTTCCTGAAGTCAGTTGTTATCATCGCGTCGAAATTACTTTACATAAGATTAGTGGGTACGAAGTTCCACGCTCACACGAGTCAAACCAGTAGGGAGACCTCCTCATCAAGGAGAAGCCTCCTCTCTGAAAACGTCTCAAGTTCAAATCTTGACTTTATGCAAGATTGAAGAAAAATATAATCATTTAGCGGCTTTACTTTGAAAAAAGGTGTCGTATTAAAGTGCAAGTAGTAAACATCTTCGAGGCAATTAGCTCAAGACTATTAGGTATCATCTTACCCGACCCTGGTAGGTACTAATGAGGGGCTAAAAGGCGCCTGTCTTGAAACGTAGCGTTATGGCTGAGTTATTCTAAAATACGGGCGTTTGTGTTTGGGCGTCTCTAGTTCGTCGCGTTACAAAAACTACAGAGCTAATGTGAACCCGAAAGATTTTTGAAAAATGATGACCCTCCGTAACTCGTGAAAACCAAGAGTAAGCCAAATAGAAGCGTAGAGCGCCACAAGTGTTTTAAAAGGTACAAACGCCCTTCCGATACTCTGCAACCGTCGATGACGTCCGCCTGTCCAAACACATCCACACTTTACGAGTCACCTTGTCACTTTTGAAGACTGATTTAGGTCAATTCACCCTTCACAGACTAACAAAAAACTGCTCAATATTTTCCAAGAGACACGGGAGCGAAAAAAAGCAATGGGGTGTTTTTATACCTGATGGCTACGACTACTTCCAGCTACGCCATTTGCAGTGACTCCGACGTTCAAGGCGAAAGTATGGTACACTAACTTATTATACTGCCGCTAGACGGCTATCGTAAGACTGTGAACTTGGTCCTTTTTTTTATTCGTGGAACGTTCTTTTTCGACGACTCCTTGACAAAGTGGCTGTAGGGATCTAACTATTATATAGAATTAACTTAACTATTTAACTGTTACTAATAGTCCAATTCGAGAAGTTGAACTCATTGTAATGCAGGTGATCGATTCACTCGCCCCTATCATAATAAAGAGTAAGGAATGGATAGATTGGTGACTACCTTAATAAGTATATTCTGACAAACCAGTGCTTACTCAGGTTGAAACATAAGAAGGTCTCAATTTTTCTTGGAAAAGTCCGCATTTTTGTTTAACATGAGTTGTGGTGAAAATGAACATGTGGTAATTTTGGATGGTAACATGATCTGCTACCCTTCAAACCTTTCCTTTCAGCGGTCCAACGAAAATGGGTTGGCAAATTCGAGTGGCGGAATATGCAGTCCAGAATTGATTTTAAGCATATTTTCGATTGCATTTAGGAACTTTAGACGCATAAATCATGTATTATGTTCACCTGCGTCTTTTTCGATGAACACAGTTTTGATCTGTGATCCAGAATGTGTTAACCTTCTTCTTCTTCTCGGCGTTACAGCCCAGTGTGGGTTTACGAATGGGTTGACCTACCTATAAATGAAACCACGTATACATGGAGATCACAACGTACTGGAAACTCCAACTTCAAAATTGAATTTTGGTTTGAACTCGTGTTTTTGCCGTTACGTTTGACCCTTGACCCTCTCGTTAAGTTTCAAATTAGGAACGTTCTTGTTTGTCAAGAGCCACGGACGAGAGGATGGAGAGGGGAAGAAGCTCAATACCTGCTTCGAGCCCGTCGTACTCGGATGTTTGATACAATTCTAACTTAGTTGTTGGTAATCGTATTTCATGGAACATCCATATTGAAATGAAGGGAGCAACAAAGGAACGAGGAAACGAGTAAAGTCAACAGAGAAGAGATGATGTTTCCGTTGATGAAGTAATAAATCCCCGCTCTGCCGCTCTCCGGGCGTAATAGAAGCCTGAAACCCCTGTCGGTCTAACTACCTCAGGAACTTCTAAGGGGTTCTCTTCTTGTGCGTTTTCAAAGCCCCTGATTGGAGTCAAGCGGTTCAAAGGGTAACTCGATTTCGGCTTCGACATCCCCGGGGGCTCTGCCCCTTTGCCTCCTCACCAGGGTCTCGCTTTTCCTCTCAATTCGCCTTCCATCTAAACGCAGTTTCCTCGGAGCCAATCTCAACCTTTCTCGCCGTCGACTCTTGAGTTAACCAAACCAAAGACTTCATACATATCTCTTTCATTTGATTTTCCAACTCATTGCCTTCTAAATTCACCCTCGCCTGAGTTTATTCAAAGATGGTTATGCAAATGCTTGATTAGATTGTTTTTATATTCAGTCAGTTCCCTTTCTTCAAGATCCTTTTGCCTTGAACGGATCCGAGGTGGGGTCCCTCTCCTTCCAAATATTTCCTCGAGTAATCAGCTAGAGAATAGTTGATTCCATAGCGTACATACAAGTGGTTAGTGGAAATTATCGGAAATCATTGTCTGACGATCGGTTTCTGGTATCTTATCCCAGATGAAAGTTGAAGTGATGATTCTTATTGTCAAAGGGGGTTGAATAATTGCTGAGAATTTGCGTTTTTTAATTGATATAATCTATTTTCTATCTATTATGAATGGATAGTGTTTGGGTCAAGTCACTCACTCATGAGCCTCTACGTAGTCTGACGAAGACTTCATTACAGACTGTATAAGGAATTGAGGACTGTGGCTGAGGGATTGTGGCTTTTCCTGCATTTGAGTGGGACTTGTACGATGAAACACGAAACGTTTGGAATTTGGCATGTGGAAAGATCGTAAATATGGCAAATCTGTTAGTGGAGTCACAAAGACAGTTGGTGTGGGGCTTGAAATTAGTCAATATTCAATTGAAAATAGAGATGTATCACTTGCTTCCGGGCTTGGACCCGAATACTTGAAGCTCAATTGCATTGGCTTCGTCATCACATCATTGACAACATACAGAAAACTGCGGACGTCGCAGGGGGTATCGTTTGACGTCAACTCATCTATCGTGAAAATCGGCATGAGCTGATAATTCATGCCAAGTGGTGACTCGGGTGCTGATAAGAACTCTTTCAAAATCACAGGTTAATAAGAGTAAATCCCTCTCCGCTTTGAATTTAATTAAGATCGTGAGGGAAGCGTCTGACTTAGGATGAGAGACGCAATAAGAAAATCTAACAATGTTTGCATTTTATCAAGGTTTACGACTGTTGACTAAGAGTTTGATGGAACGGCTCTGGGGTATCTAATTTACTTTTATGTCGTCGGTGGTAAGTTGATCCGCTTCGAGGGAAATCTAATAAAGGAGGAAGCAATAATCAGATATGTCAACCGAGATAAAACTCTTCATAGGGCGAGGGCGGTGATTTCGCCGCGTAAACATTGAAAAGGGACCAACTGCTGATGGGCAGGCAAAATCAATAGCTTCCCTATTGGTTTTTTTTTCTTCCTCCTTATACTGATTACGAAGTATTGTGTCCTTAGACAATTATTGTCCGTAGACTATAATCAGGAATTTACAGGAAATACAAGTAGAAGGCACATTTAACATCAAATTCTGTTATCTGATTTTGATCTATAATTCTATGAACTCAAGTTAATGAACTCAACAGTCTTTCGATTTATGGACACTTGAAGGGGGGAGACAATCATAACACTTCTCTTAGGGGAACAATTTTGACCGGTTCGCCTGGTGGTGTTGGTATGTTGTTCTCAGGAGAAGGGATGCATATAATAGGCGAAATGAAGTACAGTTAGTCTTGACTGCCAGACGTTATTTTTCAGAAACGAAGAACTGACCTACAACTCAGCTGGAAAACCCCTTTCAACCCGAACGGCAGAATAAATTAATACAAACGGTTTCCCTTTCAAACCTAGGTAACGGCAATGTTATTTCTGCCCGTGACAGCAATGGACCGAATTTACGACGAAAACGGACTCACCTCCTCCACACGGATGATGAAAGTGTAGCAAATCGGTAGCTCGGTAGGTTTCACTTTTACAACTCTAGACCGACAACAGAAGACTCCCTTCGCTTTTAGGTCAGTAGAACTTGCACTTTTGTTCAATGACACTTTCACATTAAGGGCAAGGCCAAGTCGTCTGTAAACATGTCACCAATATATGGAGGGGTACAAACGTATAGAATGACGGCTACTCGTGACTCCAGTTCAAACAATGCAAATAGGTAACGTTGTGAGGGATCGAAAAATTTTTCCCACAGAGCTTCTTTTTTTGAAACTGTTGAGTCCGTGAAGAGAATGAGACAAGGCAACTAGGTCAACAAGGTTTCTTTAAGGTGGGTACAACAAGAATATAGAGCAAAGCCATGAAAGTGTTTACAGAAAATAAAAAGCTGATGGACGGAAACATAAATAAACTTATAAAAGGTGTTTTGAATTGCTTCTTCAACCGACTGAAGAGTACGTATATACCTCCCACAATTACCGCAAGCGGACGTTTCGAGACTGCAATTTTGCTAGGCTTTGGTTCAGCTCAGACATGGCCAAACCAAAGGGCGTGTAATTGCGGCCGGTAGGACGACTTGCCACCATGGAGATTATATTTCAACAGTAAAGGCTCTCACTTTTTTTTTATATTTAGGACGCGCTGATTGGATTCAGATTTTCTCTAATCAGGTGCTCATTTGGAAGACTTCTCAGAATGAATTGGTTTCATCCACAAGTTATTATGGCGATATTTACGAAAACAATAGAACGATGGAATACCTGTGATGTGCGTTTTGGAAATATTTTTACGTGTGTATGTAGGCATCTATTCTTGTGTTATTTAATGCGTAACGCATTGCAGTAAGGACCGGGTTTACGGTATCCCTTAATACCTAACTTTAGGTATGTCTAACAGTGTTGACGTACTTGTAGACGGAATAAATTTGTTGGATGCTCAGAACGGTGGGAGCGGAGTTGTAGGAGGAGATGCGTTGAAATTGCGATGCGCAAGTATCCACATTTGCGCTGAATGGACCTGGCGGCCATCTTGATAGGAAGATTGTAAGGATCAGGAGGGGATAAGAGGAGGATTGACGCGTGGAGGTGTTAGCGAGGAAAATTACAGGGAGACAACACTTTCACTCGAGCGATCCAAAAGGGAAAGAAAAAAGGTCTGCGTCACAACAGGGATGGATACATAGATATGTAGGCAGAAGGATTCATTTAATCAGCCAAAATTCGGTTAGAACCCTCTGGAACCCCCCCCCCCCCCCCTTTACCGATGGCAAGCAATTAAATAGCTTCAATTTCAACGAAGTTTTAGTAATCTTCCAGTAATTGGTCTTTTTATTTGTTTCTAGAATCGCTGTCCTTTCTAGTGAGATGAAATAGCACCCTATTATCGTTGAAAAAGTGCCAAAAACTACCTTCTGAAGTTCACGGTAGAATGCCTCGGGATTTCGAGTGTTATTCAGACATAAATAGCCTCACGGGCTATTACTATGAGGCTCCGAACAAAGACTGATGTGTTCATACAGGTGTCCGGAACTTTGGAATCTTTGAGATCATTGTGCCAAGTGCCAGTACACTCTTTTCACTTATCTTTAGCTGGGCCACAGCTACTTTTATGAAAGTGTGACATGCTCGCAGATAGTTGTTATAGTTGCACAGTACCTACATGTCACGGTCGTAAGTTGCATCAGGAATTATAATTTTTCTGCCGCCCGAGTTATAATGCTTGATTAGAAAGCGCTTTTCGTCCTTGAAATGAACGATTTACGTTTAAGGTAATGTACAAAGTCGCTACATTCTGATACCTCAGAGGCTTCATTTACGCAGGTACAAAGTGCTACCCTGAACGACGAAAATCTTCGTACAATGCTCAGGATTCATCTAATCATTTCTAAAGGGCATAATTTTTCGTCTTTACGTGAGGTACCTACACATTAAAACATACAGGTTTTGTTTAGCCATTTTCTTAATGTACACTCGGTATAAGAAGCTTATACCTGAGGAGAATATACCTGTAAAAGTAATTCATACTAATTAGCCTGAAGAGATGGATGCATCCACACTCGTGAGATCTGTTCACGAACAATAGTTGAATTTACAAGGTAAATATGCGAAATGACGACATTGACCCAACAAATAGATGGATGACACATACGATCCTAACCTCCAAATTTGGAAATTATTCAAAATCACACTATTGTTCGATAAAATTGACGGTTAAAATTCGATAAAATGTTATTCTTTTCTTCCGATCCCAATCTACGAAATGCCTGAACAATGACTTCTCAAAAGTATGTGAGGAGTGTAATGGAGTGTAATCCGAATGAGGAGGATTTCAAGTTATGTGCTCTGTAGATTACCATCCTGAAAACCTCGTTCAAATGAAAGAAAGAAGGTACAAGGTAGAGCCTCATTAAAAAAAACCTTAGCTCGACTGCCCGAAAGCTTAGTTAACCTAAGTATCTTGTCCAATTCAAACGAAATTGTAGGATCCGTATTGAACTAAAGGCATTTGAAATATAGGGAAAAGAGGGCGCAGATTATCTGACGGCCAAAATAGAATGCACAATATTTCCAAATCGAGACACTCAGGCTTGCTAGCGTAGAAGCTCGTTCGTCAAAATTTTAATGCGCCCATAAGTCGTTCCGATATTACTTCAAAGTGGAATGAAAACTGGCAATCATCGCACACAAACACCACTTTGAACGAATCGTGAGATAGGGTAGATCGGGAGGTGCCGAAGGGATCCAATAACCAGCGCAAACGGTCTGTCGACGGGGTGCCCAGAACAAATAGTAATATTGTCGAGCGATAAGAGACGACGAGAGTTGTCCATTACAGTGACGGATCGGAGCGCAAACAGGCAATTTAATTAAGTCAGGAAATCAGAAGTTTAACAACAACACCTGTGCCTCCCAGTCGGATACAGATAACGACAGGATTTATTTTGATGCAAGCAAGTGTTCCATTGCTGGGAGTTCTTTGCTCCATCAGAACTGAGGTCGAAAAACAGTAAAAAAAGTACTGTCAGTCATACCGCACCTGTGGTATAAAATAAAGAGACATGTTTTTCATTCCTCACAAAATTAAGCAATCTTGGTAAATCTTGATCCCCAAATCACCTGCGAATCCACATTTTAGCTAGCCACCAAAATCGTCAACCATTATATCATGTAGGTTCAAAAAGGAGTAGATAGGAAGGGGGTACCTTGTACTGTGTGAGATTAACTTTCTAACCGAGGTACCTGGTTCGTTCCATTAATACCAAATGATGTACTTTTATTTACTGGAAGATGCTGTTGATAAAAAGCGATGTTTCGACCTAGACAAGCCATGCGCAAATCGTCAAGCGAGATATCTAAATTTGACATCGGTGATATGCGTACGCACATGCGTTTATCGTTGCCCATTTTTTCTTATGATAATGGAAGATTCAAATTTACAACAAATTCGAAAATCACCCTTATCCAAATTTGTTTAACTTTGTTCGCATGGAATAGCACATGATTCAAGTCATACAGTGATAACAAGCTTTATTTATTATAGTTGGTGCTCCTTGTTGCTTGTTTAATTATGAAACGATACAACGAAATGGTTCAGGTTAATGCGCTTCTTGCGATTAAGATGAAGAGGTTGTTTGCGCTTGTTCGCCAACTGGAAGAGTACCAACCAAGGTTTTTGTTATCATTCCTCAGGGGAACCACTAATTAAATAAAATTACATTGAAACGGGTTCTCTCAAACGAGTGATCACGTTTACCGAAAGATTTCCTCCCACAAATATAAGAGGCGAGTGACGTGAGCTCGACAACTGCTTATGTTCAGCCTCAACAGTAATAAGACGGAAGCCGAGGCAATCCATCATTACCGCAATGTAAAACGTCACCTGAATGTTAAAAAAAAATCTTTGTTCTTCTTGAATTGTTTACTTTCAGATCTATTTTCGTCAAAGGAGCTCCAAAGATAAATACAGAAGTTGCAAAACCAGTTAGATACCTATATGGGTTATCACGGTTTTATGGATGTAATGTAGACGTTCTTCTCATGTTTCGTAAGCCTCGTGGATTTTCGGAGACAAGGCGTATCATGATCGTTGTAATTTGCGTTGAATAAAACGAGCATTAGGGAAATCTGGTGTAGATTACCCAAGTCGAAAAAATTGGCCAAAGCGGAGTTTCTTAAATCTCGGCTGAAAAAGTGGGTATCAAAATTCACGGTGTCTTCATACGTTTGATAAAGCCGACTGACAGGAAGGCTTCAATGTTAGTTTTTATCAGAGCAAACAGTAGTCAAGAGCACACCCTTCACCATCAAACAACCACTCGGATTTTCTAGATTAGATAGGTACGTACGTGGTACCTAGTTGAGGGACTAGGTAGGACTTCAAATATGCCGACATCCTCGGCTATTATTCGATATCTAGAAGAATAATAACTGAGAATCGGTACCGTTTTTGGTTAACTAAGCAATTATTGATAATGACTTTTTTGTATCTTTGAACCTCTGACAATATCACCAGCAATGGTAAATTGGAAACGACAAGACAAAGTGGAAGCTGGGCAATGCTCCAGATGCCTAAGCAAACAGGTTTAAAAATGTTTATAAAAAAAGGCAGATACCTTTCTATGACTGAAGAGGCCGGGTTAATATTCTGCTCCTCAAGAGCTTCCGATTTTTTAAGTAAAATTTCTCCAACAAATGTTTGTTTCTCTAGGCTTTAATAGTTAAAAAGCGTTTTCTTACATACGTAGTTCGTAGTTTGGTTTTATCGAAATCGGCAAAATCCTCCCAAATTCTCTTATTTGCCATGGATTACAATTGAAGATTAATGGGAATCGAGTATTAAGAAGTTTGTCTAATTTCGTAAACACCTATTCTCAAAAGAAAACTCAGCATAGTAACCCACGGCGGTTTATTGTTACACGTGGGTCATGCGCTGGCGAGAGAGGGTTTGAATTGAATCGATTTAACGTCCAAAATTCAGTAAACAATTATATTCCGTATGCCTAAATCACAAGCGATCTTGACAACCCCTCTTGATTATATCCATGTTCCCCATACCTTACCTTCGTTTGCGGCAGTAGCTCAGAAACCCATCTCTACTGATAGTATAAACTCTTGAGGAAAATTACACTCGCCTCAAGCCTCAAAAATCTCACAAGCCATCTCTAAAAATATCAATTTTCCTCCTATTTTCCCTGTGTTTTGTGAGAGAGCCTAAAAGGAGTTGAAAACCTAAGTTAAGGAATTGTTATTACGGCCAAGGACGGCGTGGACGTCAGACGTAATTTTTATAACACAATCATCTATCTTGGAATACAAAATTTCAACTTTCTAGACCAACCGGAGTGATTCAGTTCGACCGTGAAAACATGGGGTATCATATTCAGATAACAATTCCCAAAAAGAAACCAGGCATTTCATTTCATGGCCGGAAGAAGCTTGTTTGACAAGTTATTAATTTCTAGAAATAATTTTGATTTGTAATATTGCAGATATCGCTCAACTTGACCGATGAAAATAACGTAAAACTAGAGACAATTTTAGGGTTGCCTAAGATCTACCCAATAACGGTACGATTCAAGAAGAGGTCGTGTTTTTAACGGGACGACGAACCCTCCGTAAAAAGATCTTACAGTTAGGTCGGTATACTTTTTTCTACAATTGAACGTTTTTTCGTTTACAGTAAACACCTTGTGTAAATTATACGGTAGTACACGAGGTCTATTGAACAAGTTTTTCATCCGGCAACAAAACCAGAAAAACCGTTCGTTGGATTTTTATAACCTTTTTACAGCAGGACAAGAGGGCATTCATTTTTGTGGGAAATAACAAGAAACAGGAACGTAAATATTGCGCATTTGAATATGTTTGACACTTCTTACCGAACTGTCCAATTCTACAAACCGTACGGTGACCTTTAAGAAAAAAATAACTTGAAGCTAGTTGGAGATAAGGGCGAAGAGTGATAGTTTGAGCAAGAATAAACACAATCAATCAATCAGTAATCGTCAATATTTCATGGTGAAAAAGAAAATAATTCTGTTCTTCGATAAACAGCAGGTTCGTTGGTAACACCGCACATTTCGATGAAGTTATGTAGCGATGCTACATCCGAATTGACTCACGTACTGATCAATAAAAAAATAGTCGCCTCATTTTCTTCGCAACTTGTTACGTGATTACTTGCAACTGCATGAGATTCCAAAATTTACTTCTCCGATCAAGTACCTCAAGATCATCATTAATTATTTAAAATTTGTTCAGTTACAGAGTAAAACAGTACTAAAAAAAAAGCTAAGCTTTTTTTCAAATCTCCAATCTAACCCTGCTTCTATTCTATGGTTTTGTCCCAATCTGAAAATGATACTTTGCATGCTAAGGTACGCAAAAGCACGCAACCCCATTCAGGAAATAAACTTTTTTTACCCACAGCCTGCCTCCGTTTGCTGTAATCAGTCCGGGGTTTCCTCTCTCGCCGAATGATGGCGAGGAAACTTGGGGGAGCGAGTGCCTGAGGATTGACTCATCACTGGTTGAGAGGGATTTCGCTGATGAACCTAAAGGATAGTTGGAAGGCAGTCATTTCATAGCTAGAATATACCCAGTATCCCGCGAGATGCATTAGGAAACACATCTTTGTAGATTAGCGTAGTGTGTTTCTACAACCTCGTCGTATCAGGATTAGTCTCATTCCAATGCGAAGCGGTTCATTTAGGTAATATTCCTGAATGAATATTTAGTAGTCTACAATCTACGAGAAATTACCCTTCTTTTTGTAGGCACAGAAACGCTCTATTTTTAATTTGCGGGATGTAATTTTGGGGGAAATGATTGTCTCTGTCGATAGAAATTTATAATGTAGGAACGTGAAGTGAACTCCGTGAAGGCATCCCCGTAGAATTTCACGCGAATTTGAAAGTGAAGAGGTGAAGGGAGCAGGGAGAAAGCTCCTGGCGTTTTGATTTCCCTCAAAGATGTTCCCATGGAAGATGTCATATTTTAATGGCCGAGATGTCAAACAATCATGTTTTACAACCGGTCTCAGTTTAGGGTAGAAAGCCGAAACCGTGGTTCGAAAAGGCTTTTTTGGGGGACAATGCGATTTTATTGGCCTGAGCGAGCTACCGTCCGTTTGTCGGCGGCTGCCTATACCTGTGCGACACAAAAACAGTTTCGCGTCATAAAGCAATTCCACCATCCCACTGTGGAATAAATAGCGAAAAGGCGGACGACAATAGACGAGTTGTAGGAGTCACTTCTATCTAATCCAGTGGACAAATATGTTCAACAGAATGCAGGTAGCTGAGGATTTTTTCTCTTCTATTTCTTTTTCGTTTTATTTTATACCTACCTGCTGGTATTTTTTTTCATTCTGAAAAACTTTTGCACGGCTGGAGAAAAGATCAGACGGCATGTTGAAAGTAGATTTGGACCTATCTACGCAATTTTGCAAGGTCCAGCTGGGGTAGGCTTTTTTAGAAAAGCAAAAATGTGTCCTAAATCTGCGCCATCTACAGGATTTAGAAAATGACAATGATGATAGTATACCTTGAGTCGATTCCCCCATCAACGCCGCATGATCCCCGTTTTGAAGAGAACAAGTTAATGCGCGTCTTGCTGGCGAAAGATCTTTTAGGGTAACATCAAGCAATAAATAATTATTGAAAGCATCTAAACCAACCGACGTTCCAAGTGGCCGTAAAAACAAACAATTTTTTTCCAAACTTCATCGTTTTTGCCGTATCTAGAAAATCCTTCGGAAATACAAGGACCTGTACTTCGTGATTTCCTTCTTGACATTGAACAGCAATCTACGAGTAGTAGTAGTAATATTGTTCTGTAGTAGAAATCAGCAGTGATCGTTCCTACAGCGAGTAGACAAGAAGAAAGTAACGTGCAAACGTTTGCACAGGAAGCGCAAAGTGGCGCCTTTTACCTGTACTTTTCCACTCAGTTACTGACAAAATATCCTTCGACATCTTGAAATATGATTATCGCAACCGCTTTCCCAAGCATGTTGTGTCTTGGGGATCCTATCTGGCGTCATTATTAGGGAAACTCGAAAAGGTGTAGCGGTTTCTCGAAGGGGTAATTATCGCCTGGAAAGTTGGAACCGTGGGATCTTCCGAAGCTGAGAGCATAAAATACATATTTTCTCCAGTGTACCAAAGTTACTTAAGTGGGCTGTCTCGGAGTTAGCGGCAAGAAAGGCTTTGCGGTCATCCGTTGGAGATACTTTAGTTTCTTAAGCAGTTTGAAGTGAGGAGGACTCATTGAAGTTTTCAAGTGGGTGAGTTCACAGTAACACGGCTCATCTCGCGCCTGGCACTTTTCATAGGTCTTCTTCAAACTCATTGGTAAGCCCTCCCGCGGGTCAAAGTACCTTACCACTAGCCCCCCAAGTGGCGTACGGCCAGTAAAGAACCTCGCCCCACTAAAAACCGCGCTTCACTGCGCTTTCTGAATACGCCACTTACTCGTACAAGAAGTAGAATTTTGTACGTTTACCTGAAGAATGTCTTACCTTCGAGAAATCTTCCTGTATTCTCCAAATTCCTCCAAAAGAAATAAAAAGTTGTTCTGAGGATGAATCCTAATCTAGACAAGGGAAACTTTATTTGTAAACATTCCAAAAATGTCGCAGAACATTGTTCAGCATCCATTGTTGGGTTTTTATCAAGAGAAACTGCTGCTTTGAATCTGCACTTCACTTTTTTCTCTGGTTTAAATACGGGGAAATTGTTGGCAAACATAAATCATAAATAAATCTACCTTCAACAGTAGCTGACAGGAGTAGTCCAGCATCTGGCTGAATGGATAGTTACTCTTTTTAGATTTACAGTTTTCAAGGGGTATTCAATAAATCAGTGACTACGCTCAAGCCATCGTTCATCCACGAACCCTATTCATCATGGTTTGCGATAAATCTAAGATAGATATGGCAGCGTGAAAGGTTGTTGATTAATTTACTTTTGTAGAAAAGCTGACCTGCTAGTTGGTGAATAACGTTTTAAAAAATAACTGACTGAGAAGCGGATACTCAATAATAGCTGTGCTTCAGGTGCGAACCGATTTTCGGTAATACCTTTGCCAACCGTTCACCCTCCTCGCTCGACCTCTGTATCTCACACTGAGCTGACATGAGAGATGTTTTTACCCAGTTATTATAGACGTAATTCCATAGTAGTGTTTCTATGAGTGCAATTCGAAAGCTTCGACTTTTTTGCGCCCGTCTATGTTGCTACCAACTGACAAGAACGGCCGGAGGTTGGGCAAGCGGAAATATGAATCAACCCTTCTCGAGTAATTTTCGGCCCTTAATTTTACAATATGATTTCGTTGTTACTCAGAATAATTACGTATCTGCTGGAACGGGTTCGCTTAAGCAATGAATAATGTTAGCTGTACAATGTCCTATTTTAGATCTTACTTTTGGTGAAAAGGCCGAATCAACCCCACCATATTTTTAGCCCTTGAGCTGCAAAGGAGACCACAGATCTCACAGTCTCGACGGCAAGGAGGCATGTTAAGAGGGAGATGGTTACCTCGAACTTCCATGTAAAAAATATCCATTTGAGGCTCACAAAATGTTATCTTCTCTTGGAATCCAGCCTGAGTACAATCTCTAATTGAAGTTTGGAATATTTTCCTGCAGGGATGATGGTGAACGGAAAATTACGGTTTGGAATCGCTACAATTAAATTTTAAAGGAGGATTTCTGGGGAAACGAACTTATTTCTTGGCGTGAAATACGTTTGAAGGTTACCCCTACCTTCAAACGTATTTCACGTCAAGAAATTAGTTCGTTTCCCCAGAAACCCTCCTTGATAAAAAACGTTACCGAGAAAATTTCATTCGGTCCTCAATGTAGATGATTGCATCTCAGGTATAAGGTTTGAGAGTATTACGAGTATAAAGGACACATGCGATGCTCTAATGTTCTACTAGATCAAACGCCAGATAACTCATATAATTCATCGATTTTTTCGATGAGTTTACTGATGAAACCCAGCAATTTGCGGAATTACATTCGGAAGGCCTTAAGATATACCAAACTTGGGTTTTCTTGGACAAACTTCAAGTCCATTCTGGAGTAGGAAATTTACGGTTGTTCATTTTTAATGAACTTCTGCAAAATGTACGATTCCTGGTAGCTAGACCCCCACCATTTACCTTAGTAAGTGCTTTTGGACAATCAATATTCCAAAACACCTTGAATTCTTTCGTATAATGAGTGGATTGACACGTTAATTACAAATGAAAAGTATAGGTACCTCCGTGCAAAAGTGTAAGCATTTGCAGCTAAAATCGAGCGCATACTAAATTGGCGACTCTATAGCTGGTTCAAGTTAAAAACTGTCTTAAATTGTTCGTCTTTTTCGAAAACGGTAAAAGAGAGGGTATGTTTCACCGCCGGGTAAAAGAAACAACCATAAGAATTCAGATGAGATGGAGGTCAACTTAATGACTATTCATCAGTGAGTGGGAGATGATTTACAGGTGTGCGATGCGTAGGAGGACGCACAGGTGCATGGTGGTAGAATTAGGAGCCACCAGGCATGATACAACCATGTGCCCTCATCGCTCAAGGGCTCCAAATTATCCTTACCTGCTAAAAAATAATTAGCCGCGTTCGTTATGAATTGATATTGAAGTCGAAGCACGTGACTGTAATAGAGAAAACGAGAGACTTGGATGGAAATTCGCTTGGGGACGACCCATTTAATGGTGCACATAGTAGGAGGAAGAGCAAACATTTTGCGACCGTAAAGCCGGTTCGAGATGAAACGAAGTCTTATCTGGAAATGTTGTCAGTTATCTGTTCAAACTCTCATGGAAGGATCCACAGGGAAGGAGGCGTTAAAGTCGGCATCTTTGTAGAAAAAAAGAAAAGAAAATAAGAAAAGCAAGCACGCCTAGCCTTCAAACGAGCTGCGCTTCTGTCCTCCTTCCTCACCCTATTTCCTCTCGTACTATGTTAAGAGTCAACCACATATTGTTCCGAGGCCCTCAAGTACGGACACCCGTGTTGTTTGTTATTAGCTACACTGTGGAAAACAGTCATCGACTTTCCTTCCTTCGCCTCTCCAGAGCGAGTATTTTTCCATACCGTAGATGAGTAGGGCCGAACAAAGCAAATAAATGCAGAATAGAACCAAAAACGGTTTATGATTAGGGTGAGGAAACTACACTAGGAATCCTATCAACTAGATGTTAAATTTTTTTTTTTTTACTAAATTCCGTACTGGATGCTTTTTTAGTACGTACAAACCCAAAGGAGACGCCTCCCTATGTTTATTCCATTAACACTTCTCTCAGGATTAGAACTATTACTTTTCACTAGTATTTCATCCGCAAATTTAATCGCACGTTTCTCCTCGTAAAACAGGTGGTAACAAGCCCATTTCTACTTCCATCGTAACTTGTGATTATGTTTTTTTAACGCATTTACCGTAAGCATGTTTTTTTTAGCTGTGACGAATGTCGAAAACCGATACGCGGGATTGAATCACAAACAACGCGATACAATCACCGGATTTAGTATCTCTTCAATGACAATGAAACGGACTCCCCGGTTCTGCTCCAGTGGCCCCATATAAGCCGACGGAATTTCCAAGATAACTGTTTAGTAATTTTGGCTGAAGAACTTTTTCACAAATTTTGTTGATTATTGTTATTTGTAATAATTGTGATCCGGAGCCTAAACGCGTTTGATTATTCTGCTAGGTTATACAGACCTTCCTCTCTTTATTTTCGGAAGTAATGCACTATTCCCCTGACTGAGAGCTCTAAAAAACATGTACTTGTATTTTATCTGTCAAATATTATGACGGATTTTGACCGGTATCATTGTACTTCAGCGGTTTACCCTATTCTAGTCAACGTCGATTCTGAGAAAATATTGCTAAGCGTGCAGTTTGGTGCCGAAGAGGGTTGACTTCCCCTGTCGACGGGTCGGTGTCCTCGTCATAAATCTCAACGTGAAAAGGAGAAGAGAAAACAGCGACAAAGAGGAGGGTTGCGGTTAACCCTCCACGTATTTCAACCCTTACCCGGGTCCCCCTCCCACCAATCACCAATTTAGAAAACCACCCCCTCCTCGGGTTCCCACCTGACACGCCCCGTTGGGAAAAAGGGTGGCACTCCACGCATGCGCACAGCACCCGATTCAAGCCTCCCTCCGCTAGATCCTTGCCTACGTTTGCACAGTTGTTCTAATTGAGTTGCCCTACCAACATGACCGCCTACTGTACCAAACCAGACTGTTTCCAGTGTTTGTCCATGCTCCACGGACAAGGTGAGTGACTACCGAAATGCTCCTTTATACTTATTCACATGCAACTGAGGGGATAAACTCAGCTGACAGTACAGATCCATTTCTCCATTCCTATATCTACATTTCCCTTCACATACATTGGTTAAGTACATTCCGCCACAAGAATTTATGTGATTAGTTGATTCCCACTACCTTTTTTGAAACAATATTTTTTATGTTTGTGAATTACTAAACTGAATTGTTTTCACTAAGTGTTGATACCCTCATTGTGTGAATCCTTCATTGTGAAAAAGAGGGCTTCAGTAGCCTCAAAATACACCGAGTTTCGACGGTTACATGTTCAGAATTAAAAACTACCAATAAAATATTGAACCAAAAAATTTTTTAGAAGACCAATATTCCTGGACCCAGATGTTACCGTTAGAATAGAATTTCCCAGTGCACTACCTAGCGAGGCCCTTGGAACTGAACATTTTACTTTGTTTTTACGAGAATCCGTAGCACACCTTACGGAAGAAACATTGTTACTCTAGGAAAAATCGTTACTCTTAACATGAAGTCAAAAATAATTACTCCGAAATTCCATTCAACCATAGACACTCTCCCTTCTTTTGACCACATTTCATTCGCAAAAGCATTTTGAACCAAATTTTGAATTGACACCGATCAGTGGGGACAAAAAGTATGAATAATATATAAAAGGAATGTAGGAATAGAGGTTAGGGATTGAGCGGCCTTTAGCAATGAAAATTTATCGGGGGTATTGACACTGATACTACGGGAATTCGTGAATATTTGAAGTAGAAGTGGCACACGTTTCCTCATCTATTTTTCCTTAGTTGATGGATTGTTCGTAATTATGTTCAGAATGTAGTTCTCGATGATCTCATCGATCACCGGATGGTGGTATAAAAGGCAACGACTAAGTTAGAGCTATTTTGTCTACAGGTAAGGAGGATAGTGCGATGCTTACGCCCCCACACACCTTGAGCTCTCCCGAAGCGAGTCCCAGCAGATCGATCTCTCCAGAGGCCGTCGGCCCGCCCTATCAGGACATGGGCTACTCGACTCTTCTCCTCGCGCAGTGGCTTCGCGGTGCTTACCCACCACCAGCGGCTCATCTTCCTCCGGCCCCCAAACCATATTCCCGACCCAAAAAGCAATTTATATGCAAATTTTGCAACCGACAATTCACCAAGTCCTACAACCTGCTCATTCACGAGAGGACTCACACTGACGAGAGGCCCTACTC
This sequence comes from Cyrtorhinus lividipennis, assembly GCA_019603395.1. Taxonomy (NCBI): domain Eukaryota; kingdom Metazoa; phylum Arthropoda; class Insecta; order Hemiptera; family Miridae; genus Cyrtorhinus; species Cyrtorhinus lividipennis. The sequence continues at coordinate 34,709,002 of CM033998.1, read as the reverse complement.
ATGCGATATTTGCGGGAAGGCTTTCCGGCGGCAGGATCATCTGAGGGATCATAGGTAATTATTTATTTTTTGTCTCATGGCACCTAGTTACGAACCCCTAAATTTTGAGATAAAAATCCACACTGCGACTCATTTTCGGGCTGGCCTGGCAACCTTTGATTTTGCCCAGAAAAATTGTAGAAACCCATGGGCAATACTCTCGTTGTTTTTTTCATTGACGGTTCTGGATATATATTACCTCAAATGTTTGGCAACATTCTTTTTTTTTTTTTCAATAGAATTTTACAGAAAGTAGATACGAGGGAACTTGTAATTAGGATACTCCTTTTGGGATAATGAGGCTTTCACAGATACTAACCTAATTGGTCAATCCAAACAACCCCCAAGAAGCCCGTGTACAGATGCAGATTCAGACATAATTGAATCGTTATAAGGGGGAGGAAGTGCATAGACACTCGTTGTTCTGGTGTCAACATTATACAAGTAGATTTTCCCCTCTATTTTCTTCGGGCTCACATTGAAGAGATGTCGCTAAACCGATTTCTTATAACGATATATTCAAGATAAATTCAATGATTTTTTGCAGGTACATCCACAGTAAAGAGAAACCGTTCAAATGCGGAGAGTGCGGCAAAGGATTCTGCCAATCACGCACTCTGGCAGTTCACAAGATACTTCATTTGGAAGAATCTCCTCACAAATGCCCCGTTTGCTCTCGATCCTTCAACCAGCGATCCAACCTCAAAACCCATCTTCTCACACACACGGAGCGCGAACAACAGCCACTTCGCCCAAAAATGGGGTTCACTATTGACGAAATCCTTAGCCGATGAACGCTGAGAGGTTGACATTCCTAATTTACCATAATCTTTTGTTGGAAACAGGAACTGTACACCATAAAAGTCATTTTGCTTTCATGAGTTTGATGCCACTGAGCATAGCCAAAAAGTAGGAGTATCATACATTAGTACTACTACAGTTTTACCAAAAAACGTTCGCATCTTTTTCATACGTATTTTTAATTAATATCGAACGGGGTTCGAACGTTCAAATAAAGTTCAGCCTCGGTCTTGTAAGGTTCCTGATTAAATTTTTAGATAGCCTCAAACGTTTTAGTGTTTTTTCTTTTGGTTTTTATTTTTTTAGAGTATTGTTCGATACATGCATGGTTTCTGACACCTCGTTTATAAAGATACAATAAATAAAAATTGATTTCGCGTATCTATCGATGTACTGGCGACGGCTGCGATATGTGGCATAGAACTCACTGAAGAAAAAAATGTAACCCTCTAGTCAAAGGCGAAACTGTAACAGCTCCTATCAACGTTCCTTGAACTGTCAGACTGCGTACAACCAAAGATTGACATTGAAACCAAGGAGCTCGTCACCTCTATCACATCAATCCTTCCTTTCCAACTCCTCCATTATCTTGTATGTTGTATAGAATTGATGACGATCTCGGATTGAGTTTGGTCGGTAATTTATTGTAGATTGTGATTCTCGATGTAAATTTAATTAATGTTATTAATTAATGTATTGTAGATGAATATTAGCATGCCACGAGACTTTGCCCAGTATTATCATAGATTTTAAGGACAGGTAGTTATGTCTTGTTGAATGATCATTTTCCGGTTTAAATTAAAGAAAATCTATGTATATTGATAATTAGTAAGAAATAAATTAATAGCTTTTGTTGTTCAAATAATTGAAGATTCCTTCCCTTTAACCTTGGACCTGCTAGTGATTGATGCCCACCTTTCATGTAAGTTTGACGACTTTCATCGTCGCTTCATCATTATAATAATTTATTGGGTTTCCATTTGAAATAAACAAATCAAATCAGTTAAAACAGAATGGGCACGAACTTTGATGGTATTTAATCCTGAAGTCATTGTGCAAAACAAAGGTGTATTAGCATTGTACAGCGATGCATTACTTGGAGGGGAAACACTTTCGTAGTTTCGTTTTCCCTATTCGTCACGACGCAGAAGATTCGTGCGTGGAACTGCGATAACGGATTAGTTCACATCAGCGTACATATTATGGGGATGGAAAAGAAAAAATCAGGCTTAGGGGAAAGAATGCTTGAGAAATTACCAAGAGAAGAAGGGGGTTCTAAGCAGGTCATCGTCTTTTGCAATTTGCCCTACTTAACTTAAACATGTGATCGTAGCCATAAACAGGTTTCACAACCAACAGCTTTGCATTTCCAGAAGCGGTCTGTGGTATGTGATCTATATATTTACCAAACTTAATGCAATGGCACGGCTAAAAATGCCATTTCCAATGCCAATACAGAATCTAGAATAGTTGTAAAATCGCAAAGTGGCACCAAAAGGAGAAAAATCCAAGTGGTCTGTAAGGGCAAGAGGGCTTACCATAATCACACTGCTGCATTGTGGGACTAGTATCAAGGAGGCGCAGGTTTCATGTTGCCCTCTATAACTTTTACGATAAAGGAACATGAGCTGAGAAAGCACTCTTGATTCAACAGGATTGAGCTGCAAACAAAATAACGAAACCACATCAAGTAGGCAGGTATGTATCTAATCAGAAGCTGTTTCTTAGTTTAGAAGCACTCAACCTCTAGTTACTCACATTATATTGAATGAAGACAGGTATTCTCAAGAAGGGAGCTAACCAAATTCAGATCGGTTGCCTACAATTATATGATAATATGTCTCAATACGTTAAGAATTATATTAGGATAGTTGGACCACTATACTTTTAGAACATTTACGTCAGAAACAGGGTAAATATCAAATATTGATTGTTCGAAACCCAGGTAGATGCCTACATAGGCAAATTAATTCATGAAAAATAAGCTAGCTTAGGAAAATTAATCTTTTACTATTTCAATCGAAGCAAACTGTTTACCTACTATCGCATCAACGGCTTAAGGGTGCTCTTGTGGTCTCTTGGCAAAAACTTTATCCTAAATACCAGGGATACCCCAAAATACTTTTGTTATGCTACAATTTACCCATACTCACTTTTAGATGGGGAATCCAAGCGAAGTCAGAAAGGACGAGAGGACGAAAGAAACAAATTGTCTCAGGTTGTTTTGCAATGAGGGTGCGGAACTGTGGGAACTGAGGTTCTTAGCTTATGAAGTTGCTAAGAGACGGTGAGTACGTTCAGGGCTGGGCAGCCACTTGTGAAAGAAAAAGTGCGGTAGACAGTTTAACTTGGTGTTATGGTTTTCTCCCGTTCAGCATGGCTTGAGGGTTTTTTCCCACCTCCAACTAAGTAAGACTATGAGAAAATGAGGAGCACAGTGGTTACACCTTTAAGGTGAACTTTTTCTGCCTCCTCATTTCACTCTTCATCAGCTCAAGGGGAGCAGTGTTTCCTTTCGAGACATCACTAAGCGAAATTCGAGCACCAAGGAGAGACAAGCGGATAATAGCGTATTAGTGAGGTACGCTTGGGAACCCGCAGTTGGTAAGAAAAGAACATTCAGAAAAGATGCTTCACAGAAAAAATAGTAATCAGCCCATTTCAGATTAAAAATTGTAAAGTGGAGATTAACACATTCGTTCAAGGCAAATTGTATCCACATTATTTGTACGATCCAAAGCCATGCGCTAATATCATTCCTGGCTAGTCATAGAGTCATAATTCCATTTTATGGGGGATTAAATTTGATCTCATTGAAACGTTGAACCGATAAACAACAATAAGAGCACGGACATATGGCGATTGAGTGGAATCCAGCGAGGACTACGTTTATTAAATATGAACAACGAACAAAGAATCAACCCAGCAAGAGTTCTCAAAAGCGAAGAAACTTGAAAGTGATATACTTAGCTTCAACTAAGCTGAACCTACCCGATGCACCAATGCAGCAGTTTAAAAACTTTAGCCTCTTTGAAAACAAATTAATAATTTAATAATTCTAACATTGTTATTTAAATGATTATTTTAACGTTTATTTTAAATATATTAATTACCTAACTAATTTTCAAATTCAATAATAGAATTTAATGTTATTCTTGAAGGCTCTCTGAGGAATATTACGTCCACTTTAGCACACATGAACATATAGTAAGCGACTCAATTTTGATTTCCGATCAAGAAAAGCTACAATAAAATAAAATCTAACGTATGTAGGCCATGAAAGGAGGATTCACTCGAATTTATTCTTACAGGACTTGTTTTGTCTGGGCAAAATTTAAAAAATAAAGTTTGAAGTGCAGCAGGTCTAAATCCAAATGATGATTTATAAAATAATAACAAAAACATGGAAAATAAACGCATAAATGAATAAAATTCTTTGCTGGTTTTGATAGGGGCATAAATTGTTACTAGGCGTTGGGAATCCTGGGTTTGAGAATAATTTTTGCAATATCGGTTATCGAGAGCGTGTACGAGGGAGTGATTGACGGAGTGTACTCGTATATGCCATATACCGTTTTTGTTCAAAGTGGAAATGGAAATTCCAATTTATTTTGATTCATAATTTCCATTAGAGGGGCTGATGAAATGCACCAGAGGGACCGAAGCATCGGAGTTTGCAACTGTAAGTTGTAGGCCGTTAGATAAAGCTCATAGATGGGTCAGAGAAATGCCATACAACGATTTCTGCATTCGGGGATAACAACGAGCAACGATTAAGAGAAAGTGATTACCTCTTGTTGGTAAGTGTTGACCTCTAGCGGTGAAGATTGTAGTTACCCAGCGGGCCCCCTCGGAGGGGGTGTCAGGGTAACCTCACGTCACTTCTCAGGTAAAGGATTCTGTGCAACGTCCGAGGTTGTGCCCTACACTGATTCTGACTGAAAGGAATGTCGCATTTGGATCGCATGCCGATTAAAAAAACCATGCAGATTGTATCGTTCTCAGCGATCTGGTTTGAAAATGGGTCAAACAAAAGTGTGGCCCAACAAAAATCCTTGTGCAAAAGTTCAGATTTGCTTAGAATACTCCTACAACCTGACTGTGGGCAAAAATCAATGCATCAGTCGATCGATTATTATTGATATTTTCGATATTATTAATAAATTTTTGGGTGCTTACTTGTTTAAGGGATGGCAGTTTTACCTGAATCAAAAATAAAAACATTCGAACTATCGATTTGTTAAAGCATTTTGAATGCCTTTTTGCGCACGGACGCGTGGCAGGTGGACATTTTGGATGGTAGATCCACTGTACAGCTTTTGAACTATTAATAAATAAATTTAAAATTAAAAATGATCGGGACCCCCCCTTTCCCCTCTTTATGCATACTTAAGGGTGTTCTAAATAAATTGTTACGTTGAATTCTGGGATGAAGAAATGGGAATCATGGTTCGCTATAACTGGCCGTGCATGATGAATAGATTGATTATAAGATTCTGTTGTGCTTGTACGCAATACTTGTCAAATAATAAAACATCAATATCTTGTTCTAGAATTTGTTATTATTGGCAGCACTATAACTTATTTTGAATTCCGTTCGTTCCGTTCTCTCTGACTGGATATTATGCTGACCTAGCACAGAATTTTTTGACATTATAGCTGGAACAAGATAAGTTCCAGTTCATGAAAATACAAAGAAACTGAAAACTGTGTTTACTAAGCATCTTCGAAATATCCTAACCATATAAATAAACCTAAACCTCTAAGGCATCTCACGCATGAACCTGATTAGTTTCCTCTCTTTTCCTCAATTTTATCATCAATGATTGAACTTTTCGAACATTCAATAATATTAACATCCAGTTTCCTCAAGACGTTCCTATAATTATTCATGAATAGTTAGTTTGAAAATATAATGTTCCGTTTGAGGTTATTCATAAAAATGGCTTTAGAGCAACACTACTGGAACCCCAACAATAACAGTTTTGGCGAGCACTTTTCTTCAAAAATTCACTGATTAGAGCATATTACATGGAGATTATCACCAACCTGTACCACCTATATCATACATACTTGTTATATATCGATTATTGTTATCTTACTATAAAGTGCTCTGCACAAAAATGTATCGTTTGTTAATAAAAAAAAAAATCGGCAAATCAACAACAATTAAAAAAAAAAAAGAGAGTCAGGGGGTATAGAAGTCGAGTGAGAATTCACGTACAAAAGGTGCATGGGTAAGTTGAACGTTAGCAATCAACAAAAGCAGCAACGGAAAAGATTTTGCTTTAGGATATTACGGCTTGGACATAACCTGTCCAATTGCAGTACATAATTGCAGGAAAGGTAGGTTTATACAGTGGGACATTGTGCCTTAAAAGAAATTTGAGAAGTCTAAGAAGTTGTTGTTTGGTTGACACTAGAAGGAGAATACGAAGGGAAATTTATTCAATCCCACCAGGTCCGCATTGTTCTCAGGAATGCAAATTGAGGGTTCATTGTTAGAAATGCTGCAAGTTCATTCGCAGGGGTTGGTTATTCTTCGGGATTTGGAGAATCATTCCAATCGATTCAGCATCTAAAACTTAGCGGAGAATGATACGCCACACGAACAGGTACTAGAATTATCAAAACCCCGCATTTTAAATAGGTAGAAAGATACCAATTTTGACCCATAGCCTCTTCCGGTGGGCGTTAATCGTTCTGGGGCCAGTCTCATAGGATCAGCGTGCTGGAGTTTCGATGATGTCCTGATCAAAAAAGGTCATGGATGTCCCGTCCGCCGTCCGCCGTCCGCCGTCCCTTGTCCACGCCGTTTTTGTAGTAGAAAAATGTTCTAAAAATCTGAAATTTGGGTCAGGGTCTTTTCCCATCGAGATGGGTTCCTCGAAACTTTTTCAGCCCGATCGGACAAATTTGGAGGGGTTAG
>CM033998.1:34679414-34702208 GCA_019603395.1 Cyrtorhinus lividipennis | reverse complement strand
GGGTCAATGTGTTTTTTGAAAAATGGATTTTCGAGATTTTGGGTGATTTAGGCGAGTGGGGTGTCATTTTCCACTAAATTTTGGACGCTGAATCCAATAAAATGGGTCCCAGAACAATTGGCACCCATTGGAAGAAGATAATGGTCAAATTGGGTATTTATTACCCATGTGGGTGACTTCAGCCGAATAGACAAACAAAACACATCGTCATATCCTGTTGTTTATAACCAGCTGTTAAACTTAGCAACCAATTTTGAGCAGTTGCCTACAATTCTTTTACTGTCCGAGCTTTTATTCGTACCATTCAATTCAATTTAATACAATTATTATAGCCTTCTAAATTACCTACGTTTTCTCAATATTATATTAGTAAATTAGTGTCGTAGTTGCCCCATAGATACAACCCATCTGTGAATATGTTTTTCGGGATTTCTGCTACCTAGCGAGTAGGGTGTCATTTTCCACTAAATTTTGAACGCTGAATCCAATAAAATGGGTCCCAGAACAATTGGCACCCAACTGGAAGAAGTTATGGGTCATATTGGTTATTTATTACCCAATTTGATTATGTGTTTTCGGGATTTCTGCTACCTAGGCGTGTGGGGTATCATTTTCCACTAAGTTTTGGACGCTGAATTCAATGATGTGTGTCCCAGAACGATTGGCACCCACCGGAAGAAGTTATGGGTCAAAATGGGTATGTATCCACCCATTGGTATGTGTCAGGATTTCTGGTACCTGGGCGTGTGGGGTATCATATTCCACTAAATTTTGGACCCTGAATCGATAGGAATGGGTCTGAGACCCGCCACACCCACTGTTTCCCCCCCATTCGAGGAATAAACCAACCCGTGTGTAAGAATTTGCAGATTTTTTATTAAGCGACAGCAAGCCTCTGCGGTTGAAACATTTGAATTTCGAAAAAGCGCCATTTTTAGAACGCCAACGGTGCACTGCACAGGATGTAACCCGGATCTGAATGGCGTGCATCTTACAATTTTTCGCTCTTGTTTCAAAACAATTGACTGCCGTGCTAGTGGGCACTTTAAGGTTGATTAGATTTTTAAATTAGCAATAAAACCACTCGGAGAAAAATACTACCTAATTGCTAGTTCGTGGAAAAAACTGATTTCTTTTGTCGATACGAGTAACAATAATTATTGCTAGTTCTACGACTGTGTTCTACCGAGCATTTTGTTATCCCGTGAACGGAGAAGCCTCTCAGGGAACAGCGCTATCCCTATTGTGTGAACTTTTGCTTGTGAGAACTCTAGGCGGAATCCACCAATTAGCAATCAAGGTAACTTACATCTGAAGGCGTATTTTTATACTTAGGAGCCGTCCAGTTCAAGATGATAAAATGTAATCCTCCTGTTCAATGCCTGGTTTTTTAATGGAGGAGATGAAACAAAGAAAACGAGGATGAAACAAAGCTCGAAGGTTGCCCTAAGTCTCACTAAATGAGAGAATATACGTAATAATATACGATTATAAAACGGACGCCCGCTCCCAGTTCAGTGAATTGGATTGAACCTATCAAGAAGAGAAACAAACCAATCTGTACATCGTGAAAATTTCACGTTTTATTGCTTCTCTGCAATGTTTTATTGCTTCTCTGCAGTGGCACCCAAAACAAAAATAGTTTTAATAATACCAGTGACTGTGGAGGGTCCATACAGTAAGAAGACCTAAAACTGGGTCATTGAACATGTGACAAAACCGATCTAGACAAGACAAGCCCATCCTCAATGTGACGAGCAATGAACTTATTTCAACACTTCAAGACGCGCAGTCATAAATCACCTGCCTTGAGCTAATCCGCAAAGCCGCGCCTGTAAAGCAGGCGTAGGCCACTTACATTACGCCACTCCAAAATCAGTTTTCATCGCGAGAAGGGGAAGGTCAGAATGATCTACTTTTACCACGTAAATTGATGTGCGATCGAGTCTATATAGTTGTTTATGTTCGTTATATCCCCGTCCATGCTTAGATAGAAATAGCGGTCAGTGTGCACCAAATCTCAGGTCCTGTCGATCTACGTGAGAAATAAATCATGGACAACTAATTGACTCGTGGGGGGGCTCATTGACAGTTGGTCGGGAAAATGGGTAGGAATGTGATGTATTACATCAGTGTGGGTATAGACATACCCAGCCGCAATCAGCTTCACGTACCATCAACAGTTTCTTGTTTTTATTTCAAGAGATGTCACTAAGAGAAAAACACTGGGAACTTTTTCACAATGTTTATTATTCCTCGGGAAACGATTAGGGGGAATACAGTGTGGATTGTCTCCAACTCATTCTAGTCGATTCAGAATCAACAATTTAGCGGTTATTGATAAGTTGGGCCCTTGAAATTGCTGCTCGACGCATGGCTCAAGAAAATTTGCTGCAGCCTGTGCCGTCCCAAAATCGATCGTGAGCGACTATATTTGTTTCCTCAAAGAGGATAAATTACGAGGAATCTAAGAAACCACTATAATAGTATCTCTTGATGAAGATATAGCTGTAGGTAATATAGGAAGGAACTTCGGCAAGGAATAATTCGCAGCCCTGTGTAATCGGTGTTTACACGTCACAAATAGCTCTTGACGATAACGTGCACTGATCTGGGTAAACCTACTCCGGGACTCAGGAAATTGCCTACACAACGAGCAAGGACGACGGCGATCGGACTCGCAGTTGACGGAATCCCGCAGTTTCCGGCTGACCTCTATATCCAGCTGGATCCTACAGCAAATAAATATGTTCGTGAACTAAAAACCTTTTTCCACTGTTCATACTGTAATGGTCACACTATTTCAGAAGTAAATTTCCTTATTCCTGAGTATATTGCTAAAATAAATAAAAGGTATAATGTTGTGGTAACATCGGCCACAAAATAGATTTGGATGTGTCCCAGACGGGGCTAATGAGTATTCGAAGGGAATGACGACTACAAGCCAACGGGTCCCGTTCGTAGAAAAGGTTCATGTACGTCAAGGACTCCTATTATTATGATTTCGATCGTGAAAGTTCTTACCTAAATTGAACAACCCTGACACGATGAGAAATTGACTTGGTAGTTTTCAGGTTAAAGCTTATTTTATATTCGTGAGGATACTTATTGATAACCACAGAACCTTCATGCTAACTGAGGCCAACGTGATCACTGAGTTGTGAGCAATTTGAGGTATAATGGTGCTCCGGGACTGATTACCTACCACTTATAGTAATAAACCAGCGTCATCGTTCGAATTATTTCACTCCGAGCAATTAAACACGTTTCCTGCTGTGAAATTATGTCGTCTTTTTGATCAATTTAGCACAAAATAACATATGAATACAAGAGATAATTATTCTACCCCACAATTTAATTTTAAATTGTCCACTTTGGAGGTGTGTTAACGATAATTACATATTTAACAATAAGGAATGCGAATTGGAGGAAAACACGAAGGCTGAAATCTATGTTCTCACAAACACCTCATAAATTATTATAAAACTTTGCTAGGTACTATTAGATTAACATCAAGCCTTCATCATTAGCGATTTTCAGCTCGACTATCTACATATAATGATAAAGAACTGAAATGCATAATTTAGACTCGGAAAATTGAGTGAGAACGCGCCATAATGGTAGTCATGAGGGTCTACATGAGGTGATACAACTCATGCTCAGTTCGCACCAAAATGATGGGCTTCTTTTTAAGGGTAATTAGAATGAGCAAACATTAGAATGATTGTAGACTGTATGATTGAGACTCTTGATCAGGATTCCTGATCTTCAGATGTGGAGAAAAGTGTGAGCAAAAAACTTGAGTCCACTGAATAATCCCGATTCCTTCTGCAATGTGTCTGATTCGTTAACGCCACTTTAACCGGTCCTTTGTTCGTCCACATCCAACGAAACCAATACACAAGGAGTCCTGGCTCAATAAAAATCGTGCCATCATCAACAGGTTTTTCTGCTCAGATTATCATTTAAATTGTTGAAGAATTGATTTACGCTCACCAACTACTGCCTCCCAACCACCTTGTAGGCTCCTTTCATTCTTGGACTGCTTGGTCGTTATGAGATCCTAACATAAACTGACCGTCGCCTCTGGAAACGCAATGTAGCAATAATTATGACTTGTGTTCTGTACAGCACTGAATGCAGTCAGTTGTAGGGCTCCCGGACTTGCTGGCTGATTGAATGTAGAATAGAACCGAGCAATTACTCATGTCCAGGAAAGGAAATCTTGCAATGACAATGTCAAGTGTGCGAGCGACATTAGATGAATAATATTTTAGTAATGAGACCACTTTTGGTTGATTATTTCTTTAACGATCCTATGTTTCATGCATAAAGTCAACCTCTCACATTGGCTCCAAAAGTTGACAATTTAATGTTTTTCGAAAAATGGATTTTTGATATTTTCGGCGATCTAGGCGTGAAGGGTATCATTTTCATCTAAATTTGGGACGCTGAATCCAATGGAATGAATCAGAGACACACCACACTCACTGTTTCCCCCCCTCCCTTTTCTCCATGCCCCTGGACCGAGGAATAACCTAACCCTGTGAAAGAATTTGCAGCGTTTTTAGTTAAATTTACCCCCCTGGATTGTTTATCAAAGTGTGACTACTCTGAAGTCTCAATAGGAAATTCGGATGTCATTATCTTCGAACATATTATTGTTCGAGTGAATTGATTTTTTGTTTTTAACTACGAGTATTCTGGCAATACGGAAGATTCGATGTTTTTCTCTTCCACTCACCACCACGAGAAAAATTCCAGCGGGTACAGTCGACCAGTACTTACCTGCAAAAGAAATAACGTCATTCAATGGGCGAGAAAAATCAGCGGATGAGCTTTTCTGTTAGTCGCTACTGTGATCACATCGCCTTCCATTTCCTTGGTGAAACTTATCGGTCATCATAAATGTTAATTACGTATATAGCATCTCCAAGAGTAACTTGGCGTCTTATCACCCCGTAAATGACATTTTTAGACCAAAGGCCCTTGTAGCCGTGATATTATGGTACGTATAATAAAGTGATAAAGTCCATTCTGACCCATAACCTCTTCCGGTGGGTGCTAATCGTTCTGGAACCCGTCCCATTGGATTCAATTTCCCAAAATTTAGTGGAAAATGTTACTTCACCCGCGTAGATCGCCAAAAGTCTCGAAAATCCATTTTTCGAAATACACATTTCGTAATCTCATTAAGCTCAGTTGTGTCGTAAACAGTCCAAATAGAAGTTTCTGCCAACTACCTTAAAATCAAAACATTTGTTTATTTTTAAACCGAGAGTCCCATTTTTCATTATTTATCAAAGAGATCATTTAGTGAAATGACCTGAGCTGATGACCCTTGGAACACGAGTGCTGCATATCGGCAGAAACGTCCATCATCTAAACGTGACCAGTGCGATTGAAATGCCGAGATGTCTCATAACCGGTTCATTAGAACACCTAATGGGTAGTTACCGGTGACGCTTGCTTTGGCACAAAGCATCTGTCCGTTCGCTAGCACAATGTGTTTACACAAGTCAAGAACTTTTTTTCTTAAATTCCTAAGAAGAAATTTGCCACTTCCTTCTAGCGAATCTCTTCTCAGGATTGGACGAAGGTGATGGCACTCACAGCTAAAAGGAATTCCTCTGGAGCAGCCGATTTCTCATAGTATTTGTTTTTCTCTTCCAGGAAGGCTGTTGATTAAATGCAGTCAACGATAAGCTCCTATTCCGAATAAATGTATTCAGCTTTCGTCTGGGGGTGAGTGAAAGGCACGATGCTATCTCTGAGAAAATAGATACATTCCTTGTTTCAATACTCGAACTGTGGAGCTCACAAAAGTCGTCAGATACTTTGTAATTCGTACGCTAAAGTCAAAGGATGGACTTTGATGACTGGAATTTGATCGGCTCAATCTAAATCAGATTCAACGCTTAGGCCTTTTCCTCGGCAAATATACAAAGCGCTATCTCACCGTTTTCGTCACTTACAGTTTGATGTCCACACCCGCGCGATTTGATGAACCAATTGGGAAATGTGTTTTGAATGCGTTTGAACGAACAAGGCCGCAGTTATAGCGTGGAGGAACCGCTGATAGTTATTTCCCCAATCCTGTTCTCATTGATCGTAATCTAACGAGCGAGATTCACCTTCCCCTTGTGTACAAACGGGTAACACTAATCACAATTGTAAGATAAGACCTTCAGAAGATGATGCCATCAGATAGCATTAGACGATTCGGTAGCGGGCCGTGACAGGCGGGGTTTCCATAAGATGAGTTTTCCACCTAGGCCGGTGATTTGTATGACGGGGTTTGCAAGTACCTACTATATTTTTTGGTTGGTTATTCCTTGAACAATCAACTTAGGATTTCATGCAAAAAGTCAATCCCTCCCAAAAAAATATTGTCTGGGCTTTCAAGGTGTCTAGATCAAACCGGAAGAGGTTATAGGTCATAATGTGTATCATAATGGCTATCTATCTACCCATTTCGAATGTGTTTTCAAGATTTCTGGTACCTAGGCGTTTGGGGTGACATTTTCCATTGAACATTGGACGCTGAATCGATTGGAATGAGTCTCATGCTCCAGGTCCGAGGAATAACCGACCTCCGTGAGAGAATTTGTAGCGTTTAGTTGTACTACTATTATTACTTTATTTATTTATTTTTATTTTTTATTTTTTTAAATCAATAGAGGGAATTATTTGTTATATCTTTCGAAAATGTGAAAAAGTGGGTAGAGGAGTTGTAGATAGCCCCGTTTCATTAGGATCTCGGGAGGTTGCTAATGCTAATGCACTAGCGCGGATAATTTTAAGGGACGATTTTCTTACAGAAATTTGCCTCTAAACATAATGGAGAATCAAAATGTCAAAGGATCAAAGTAATTGAAAGGTTTCAATGGATGGCCATTACGTGACCGAGAGAACGGGGCCTTCGTTGGCATTTACACAGTCTATGAAAGAGACATCCTACGCAGAACGCAAGTGCCTTGAATTTAACAGACTTCGTGTTGAGTTTCTATCATAGTAATCGTAGGAGCAGTAATAAAAGTGCGCACAACTAAAATAGATGCATAGGGAGGATACCTCCGATTTCGTACCAACAGCTCATCTCGATTGATCTGTTGTCAACTTTCTTATTCCTACCTTCAACATCTCTTACTGACCATGACCAGCTCAAGTTGGAAAATGTCAATTGCTATGCGGGCTCACAGCTCGCTCGCCCCGCCCCACACTTGCAAAGACGATTCCGCGTTCTGGAAGGTCTCGAGTGAGTGGAACTTCCCCAAAGACCCGGTTACTGATAGGTTGAATCCTTTTGCGAACCACTCGGTGAATCACGATAATTATCCGCATCCTCTTGGACGATCGTTAGGCTCATTTTCAATGGAAAAACTCCTTCCCGATGGGAGGAATTATGACAAAAGAGGGTCTCACGATCGTTTTTGAGTAGACTCACCGCTCGATCGTTTAATAGAACTTAGGCTTGCTCAGTCACGGCGAGTCGGTTCCGAGGGCCTAATTTTCAAGTTGGAAGATGACACACGACCGAAATAGTAGCGTTGTTCTCCATTGGCAACAGCCATTTTGAAGAGCCGAAGAGTCATTTTCCTGACAAGTCACACGAATTTCCTAGTGGTCGAATCTATACTATGGCACACCACACTTTGCCCCATCGGTCCCACGATTAAGCCTATTTGACTGCCTAATCGAAAGCGAGTATTGATGTCTCTAGTGAAAAAATTAGTGAGGTAACGCATTCTCCATCGAATTCCGCGTGTATTCGAACGGCCGTCTTTATTTACTCTGCATCAGTTGTGATCTTTCAAACCACTTTTGTCTTCGGTCCTCCCGTTAAATCTACTTTCGTTTTTGTAGCGAGACGATTCTTTTTTTCCTTTCTTGAAGAGGGGCTTTGATTGTGTAATCCTGCTTCAGGGTTTGTGGTGATGAACCAGTGCCACAGGTGTGCCTTAAGTGTTTTTTAGAACGTGAGGCTCAAAGCAACAAGTTGAGGTTGCAAAAACAACAAAAATAAAACAGACGCTAAGAAAAAAACAATAACTGTAATGATAATTTCACATTGTAACAGGCATGAAAGGCATTCCTCATTTCACACACGGAGTATCCTCCAACTATTTTCTTAGTAGTTCTTCATTTTAACTGTTCATGATATGCTCTGAACACCCAAAAAATCAACAATACAAAAAATCTGCAAATTCCTACACAGGGTTTGGTTATTTTTTGGATCAGGAGCATGGAGACTCATTCCAATCGATTCAGCGTCCAAAAATTAGTGGCAACGATACACCACACGCCTATGTCCTCAGAAATGTGGAACGTGGGCAAAATGGGGGAAACAGTGGGTGTGACGGGTATCAGACCCATTCCATTAGATTCAGGGTTCAAAATTTAGTGGAAAATGATACCCCACACGCCTAGATACCAGAAATCTCAAGAACACATTCAAAATGGGTAAGTAGATATCCATTTTGACCCATTGCCTCTTCTGGTGGGTGCCAATCGTTCCGGGACCCGTCTCATTGGATTCAGCATCCAAAATTTAGTGGAAAATGATACCCCACACGCCTAGATCACGTAAAATTTCGAAAATCCATTTTTCGGAAAACACACTTTGGGAACCCACCCCTCTCCTCACAAATTTGATCCGATCGGGCTGATAAGTTTTGAGGACCAACTGGAGCCAGAAACGGATCACTGACCAAAATTTAAGGTTTAAAAATTGTCTACTACCAAAATCGGCGCGTACGGAGGACGGACATTTGCAAATTTTGATCTAGACAACTTGAAACGCCCAGAAAAATTCTTTGTGTCGAATCGGAGATATTGACATTTTGCATGAAAACATAGGTTGATTATTCGAGGAATAAAAGGAATAACCAAACAAAAGATTCATGACTTCGCCCTCATAATTCCAGCGTAGGTACCGACTGTGCTGAATTATTATAATCAACCGTAAGTCCTGCTGTGCGAACGACTAATCACTTTCGATCCTACCCGATTACACTCTTGCTTTTTACGGAAGTAGCAGTACTTGAGTCGTATGGCCTTTATTCCTGCGACGCCTGTGATATACTCAAGGAAGACCTTTTCTTCTGGAGGTCCATAATGGTTACAATTCGCGTCACGCAAAATGCTTAGATCATACGAGCATTAGCGAACTGTGTCGTGACAAGTGCTATGATTCTTTCGTTTCGGACGCTAAATAGTTGGATTGGGGTAGTATTGATGGGAAGACTGTATGAGTTGCCATTTCCATTTCCATATATATGTTCGATAGGCGCTACGAGAAGAGCAATAAAAAACTATACCTGTGATTTGCTTTTCTGTTACTATGTGCACTGCAGTAGTATGTTTTTGACCTAATTAACCTTCGAGGGTAGAAATAGCGAGAGACAATGACGCGCATTAAACATAGTATACATCAGGCCGTTTAGAAGGTCAAATTGCAATCAAAACACACCAGGTTTAGAACAACATATTAAAAAATCATTTGGGATTCACTGGATGAGCCTAAACTCCCGCTGTAGGCATTCAAACCTTGAAGATATTAAAGTGTGCAATTCGTGCGTCCATCTTCTCATTAAAATTGATGACCATACCGTCATAGGGGTTGATTACAGCTATGAGAATCGAGTAAAAAGACGATTTGGGATGAAAACATTGGTTGTTATTGTTATAGCTTGAAACATTCGTCGTCACTATACCTTGTTTGATATAGTTAATGTTTTATGGTTAAAGTTATTTTTAGAGCAATGTCTGAAGGTAAAGAGATATACATCTGAATATTCATTAAGAACATATAGATTACCGATATTATTATGCAAAACTCATTCAATCTTCACGGAAATCATGGCGGATGGTTGAATAAACAATATTATTATTTACTTAGTGGAGTGACAAACGTTTGGAATAATGTGGTTTGTGGGAACTTTGAATTTTGCAACTCCACGTTTCAAACAACCTAATTGACTGTAGAAGAAAATAAATATGAAGTAAATTGAGGACCAACTTTGTAACTTAGTCAACCGCCTCCTGATCTGATAGACCAACCCACCAGCAGGTTTCTTACATTAATACGAGTAAAGGAGTACTTTTTTCTTTTAATAAGCATATTTGATATCTTGAAAAATTGACTTTTTCAATTAATTCTCTCTTTGTCTACATATTAGCCTGCTGGTTGCCAGCACCATGACACGTAGGGTCATTATGCAAGATGACAAACCCGTAAAGGATGTATGTTCACCACTGGGAGGATGTAGTTTGATCGTGAAGGAGCGTTCATTCAACCTCATCGGATATCGAACTGTGACATAACAGGAGGCAGACAACCATGTTATATATGGACTCTTTGGAAGCGATAAGTAAATTCCATTCGTTTAGGATCAGTGAATGTGGGAGTTGACATGTGCACGTGAAGGCGTCGTCAACAACACGCGATCTTGGAATTCGTGATTAGCCGATTTGATGATCATTCGGTTGGGTTCAACATTGTGTTTTATCAACTGTTCTGTCATGGCTTTTGGGATGTATGACATACGCAATCACCTTCATGAAAATTCACCGTCGCATAAGATTGCGATAGCAACTAGTGTGCATATTGTTGGTGAGGAGAACAGGTGAGAACTAAGAGCGCCATAAGAATGTGCTACTTGTCTTTACACGACAGCAACAAGCCTCGGAACAAGGCTGGTAGTATGGGTAGTATGTATCCAAGTACAATAGTAATCTCCGAAAAGGGACACAGCAACCCAGAATCTCTGCACGTACTTATTTCGGCATTACACTTCACGTCATGGTTACGTTCTCCAAAACCAACTCCGCTCGAATCAATCAAATAGACAAACCGGATCATTCTCCTACAAAACATTGATTCACTAAGGCGTCCAACATAACGGTCAGATAACTAATAACTGTAATTAACGACCCCTCAAGGATGCTGATATTGAATGCGACCTTCCAAACAGGCGACGAGCTCTCGTGTGCATTAATCTATCCCATCCGATGGAAGTTTCGGAATCATCACTTACTTTGATGAATCGGCCTTAACGTTTGATGCTTTTTGGTTGGTTATTCCTTGGATAATCAACCTGTTTTCATGCAGAAAGTCAATCTCTCCGATTCGGTCCAAAAAAATTTTCTGGGCGTTTCAAGGTGTCTAGATCGAAATTAGCTAGTGTCCGTCTGCCGTCCATGCCAATTTTGGTGGTAGAATATTTTCTAAAAATTGTAAATTTTGGTCAGTGATCCGTTTCTGGCTCTAATTGGTCCTCAAAACTATTCAGCTCGATCAGATAAAATTGGAGTACGGTCAAAATGCGTTATTCGAAAAACGGATTTCCGGCAATCTAGGTATGTAGGGGTATCATTTCCGAATAAATTTATTTTAGGCGCTGAATCCAATTAGACGGGTCCCGGAACGATTGGCGCCCAACGGAAGAGGTAATGGGTAAAAATCTATTTATTCACCTATTTCGATTGTGGTTTTCCGACATTTCTGGTTCTTAGGCGTGTGGGGTATCATTTTCCACGAAATTTCGGACGCTGATTCCATCGGAATGAGTCTTCATGATCTTAGTCCGAGGAATAACCAACTCGTGTTCGCAGGGTTTTATCATTTGGGAATTTAATGCTTCATTGGGGGTCGGTACCCCATAGAGTGGAGACACAGTATTGTAAGAGTGTGAATGCAGCGTTGGCGTTCCATTAGTTCACATTAGACGAGACGGTTGAGAAAAACAAATGAGCACCTCCGATTAGTTCCGAAAAACCCCGATTTTCACACCGTTTTTGGGCATACAAACAACATTTATTCAAGTTTATTCGCTCCTTCTATTAAGTAAATAATTGGCCTCTGAAAGAGCATTACAAATCACGAAAACTTTTCAAAACCAGCGAGTATGAAACCAGACATTAAGATTTTGAGCGTCAACTTTGATCGAAATTACATCATCGTCAATGTAATGTAAGAAAAGTGAAAGACGGAATTCTCAATAGGGGTCACTCAATAAATTATAGTCATTTTCGCGTTGACCGGCAAAGGAGATCGGTTTCTGCTTATTCAAGTTCTATTCATGATAGTCCTTTTTCATTCTTGACCAATTTTCTATATTGGTGCGTTTCCATTAGCAATTTACTGCATGCGAATTGATTACAAGGAGGTGAAAAGATCAATCGTTGTGACTCAAGAGTCCGTTAGATAGTCCTCGGTTTTCGTTCGAGTTCCGATTTGATATTCATTCCTGAGCCAGGCAATAACCCCCAATCAACACAGCGCACAAGTTAGCGTGCTAACCGCTGTATGCTCTAATAAGAGATGTCTTGCAGTTAGTCAACTTTTTCCATTGTTCTGGTGAGTTCGCCGAATAGGTACAACAGCGCTGGAATTTCTTCATCGAGCAACAGAATCAAATCCTAAGATATTTTTGTGTTATTCCTCCTGAACGCTCCCCGAAAAATGTCCAAACTGGAATAACAAAAGAGATTGTAAATTTGACACGGAGAACAGAGGGATTTTGCGTCAGCTTAACACATTTGCTAGCATTATAATTAACAAACATTTTAAAAACAAAACTTGAACTTATTTTAAGAGAGTTTTTATTAGAGTAAAAATTACTGAAACATTTTCAAATCAAGATATTGTGTGGGTGAAATGTTTGAAGGTATTTTGCAGAGTCCTTCATGGAAGGGAATTTCTTTTAGAAACAAGGAAGAGTTTAATTTCACGGCCCTCGTAGTAGGTTATTACGTCTCATCTGCAGACTTTTTTTTTCACTTTGCATAAGCTCGTCACGTTTCTTACTTCATGGGATCTAAAACCTGTTGTAGAAAATCAAGCTTGGAGCATTTTTTACTACTGATTACCCGATTCCTCAACAAAAAAACTTCCCAGACGCTAATCTAGCTGACCATTTCAAGCGTATTTTGAGAGGCAACTGAAGTGGTAGGATTTATTTGAGCCAATTTCATTTTTTGACGTTCGTGATTTTTTCTCTTTTGCGGGTTCCATAGGTCATTTTGCACTGTAAAGACCGCAAGTTAGTTTGGAATAATGATGTATTGGAAGCAGGCAAATGCCTTCTACTGATGATGATGATGGATGAGGCAATAAATATTGTCGAACGGAAACATGAAAAGTGGTCTAGTTGTCTAATGTGGTCGTCTCTCGTCTCATCATTTTTAAGAAGATTAGCACAAAAAAAAAAAAAAAAAACTTCAAGGTTTTGAGGGTTTTTAAACTGGGGGACTAGCCCGAGATGTTGGGTGCAAAATAACGTCTCCCACTCAGTTGATGTAAAAATCATACCAAACCCCCTCTGGCCTTCCTCTTTAATCATCTCTTCTCGCTACCAAGAAAATGACTAATGGGAAGAGTCAGCGAGATATATTGAGGACTGCCCGACTGTGTAAGTGCCTCCTTTTCAACCAGTGCGTTTTTTTTTATAATAGGCCAGTTTGTGATAATTTGGTTAATAATCCTAACGGGGAATCACACGAGCCAGGAAAATTTGAATGACGCAGGGATTTTTGTTTGATCGCATCAACGGTGATTATTGAGCGGTGTGTTGTGAATCAAGATGATAACATCTTCCAATAAATCCGTCCGAAGTGCTTGTTACTCTCTTACCAGAATGACCAGGTACTCTCCAAGCTATATAATTCGATTCGAGGATTTGTTAGGAAGGATAAAAATCGACGAATAAGATAATCTGACAATGAGACTATCTTCTCGACGATTCTGAAAGTCAATTTTGTTTTCTCACTAATTTCCTTTCTTGTTTTGTTTTTTCTATGTCGGTTAGATAATCTCACCCTAATTTTTTCCCTGAGGATTGTTTTTCCTCTAAATTGCTGCCAAGGCTCTAAAATCCTGAATACAATTATCTTAAGTAAATTAAACAAGTCGACGAGACGAATTATTGCCACTTTTATTGCACTCAGGTATATAACTTAGTATCGCAAAATTACAGAGCAAAGGAGGCCCCAATTATAAAAAGTGAGCAAGCTCTCTAATTCCTTCGAAAGGAAACCAGGGGAATTCCCGTCAAGACTTTCAAGGGAAGACCCGCTAAAGATGAGAATGTGCCCATGCGATGACGTGGGTAGAGCCTGCAGGCAGATTAGCTTCCGGTCTTAAGGAGAAGAAAATCTAGAATAATTGGAAAATTATAATTAAAAAATAAAATTATAACAATAATTACAGCTGGACCCCGGTACTCACGATTAAGTTTCATAACGGTAAAGAGTGCGGAAGAATATTAAATGTTTTCTGTTTAGTGACTTGAAACGTTGAAATTTAGTTTTTCCATAAAGGTTTTTGCCATATTTAGCTTTTTTGAACTTCACAAGCATCGTCGTCCCTTGTTACTAACTAAGTTTTTCATAATTTATTTTGTTGTTTTGTTTCGTTGTTTCCAATGTCGACAATTTGTTCTGAATCAGGTGAGCTTTCTTCGAGTTGGATTTTCAAGTGGATTCTGTTTCTTCACTTCAGGTATGTTTTTGCGAACTAACATCTGTTTTAAAGAGTAGGCTTGAAAAATTGATTTGGCTGCATGCATAAGGATGTAGCTGCTGCAATTTACTTTCCGAATCACTTTCAAAAGTGGTGGAATCTACTATTAGTGGAATTTCCCCCAGATAAGCAACTCAATGTTCTTCAGGTTTTTATTGAGACCATCTTTAAGGGGTACATTTGAGGCTGTGTCAGCTCCGGCTGTATGACTCATTAGAGCGGATCCACTGATCTCCCCCTGAAGCCTCAGAAGAATTGGGAATGTGAACGTGTTTTCTGCCTACTCATTAGGTATCGACACTCCGTTAAGGTGCTTCGCCTTCGAAAATGAGAAAATGTCGAACACATTATTTCGCACTATTGAGAGGTAGTAAGCTCGCTAAGAAAAAAAAATTTAAAACGCCGTCAGAACATGATATTAATTGTTGAGATCGTCTACGTTCCTCGGCTAACCGCCTTCATCGTATAGCATCATTTTTCACGAATAATTATTAGCATGCCCAAAGAGCTGATGAACGTCGGACAGAAGACGAATGGGTAGGATATTCGAACGCGGTTGAGATTGTTAAACATTTATTTATTGTGGCATCCATCAAGGTAAGCCTTAATTTGAACCTCATTTGTGAATACAGTTCAAATAATTTTCATGCTCACTCGTAATACTCGTTCAGGAAACGTAATTACCTTAGTCAGATTTGGATTTCACATTACTCGTTCTGCTTGGAATTCACTTGAATTTACTTCAGCATCGGAAAATGAATATGATTGGAAAATGGATTCCGCGAATACATTAATACATAGTCGATATATCCATCAGCTAGATTTCACCGCTTTTCCTCATTTGAATTCAATTGGCACCAAACACTGTTTTGCTCGGTTATCTATAATAATATATTAGCTGGTGTGATACACACGACACATAAAAAACCAAATTGCGAATCTTAGTAACACTTTTATAACTTCATTATCATCAGAACCCGGCGAGGCCCCAAAGCACGGTGCTTTCGTTTATGGAGTTAATCATTACAATGCTTTAATATATAAGCAACGTGAAAGGTTTGAAAAACGTTTTTTACCAATCGTCGACGAATTTTTTATGTTAGCCTTCTTCTACTTTTCTTCCTTTTGAGTTGAGATGAATGTTATCAAATTCGAGGGTTACTACACAGTGTTATTTCCAGAGGCCCGTAGGTATTGAAATTCAACTGTATCGAATGATTACGACTTAAAGATTCCGGCTGTGATTGTGATTTTTAAGAATAAGGTTGAACTAAAAGATGTCAACATCCTATTGACCAATAAAGCACTAACCCGACCTCAATAATGAGCTTGGGCACCCGAGCCGGAATCACCTAGAATCACCAGTTTGTGGGATAATATGGAGCATTTCTCCGAATAATGTCGCGCCTGAGGTATATATCTCTGATATGTCTGAAACTTCAAATTTCATGTTCCAAGCTTGGAAGTCAAAATTGAATCGCTAGTCCACCGTGGTTTTTCTAGGTAATTGAACCCGCGTTGGCAAACATTTTGGTCAACTACCCACTCTCAGGCCCATACTTCTGAGGTCGACCGGCCTTGCTGCACATGTTACACAGGAAGGTTGGACGGTGAGGTGTTCTGGAGAACCGGTAGATGAGACTTTTTTCTCGAGTAAATCTTGAGTCTCGTTCACCGACAAAGGGCGCCCCCTCTCCTCATCATTGGTCGAGGCTTGTGGCATCAAGTGGATTTTTTTTGTACTCAAAGTAGCTTTTTTGCATTTTCCCTCTTCCTATAATATACTCGAGTTCTGCGAGGTGTGTTTCCCTTCGAAAGGTCCTTGTTTTTCGAGTCAATTCCGCCTTCTTGCTTCTAGACTGCTCCTTCCTACGTGCTAATTTTATATCTTATTTTTCCAACTTTTGCTTTCAACTTAAATTCCCTCTTCTTCTCTCTTCTTTTCGCAGGAGTCGGTCAGTTGGTCGATGAGATAATAAAAATTTCTTTTTTGGAATGTGAACAGCTATGTCCAGCTCGTGTTATGTTCTGATCATAACAATTATTTTTAGTGATACGTATGGTGCCTAGTCCACCAACCTAAACCGTGCCAAACTTCATGACGTGACCATAGATGTATTCGCCGTGCCAAGGCAGGCTATTAGTAGTCCAGGATAGTAATCAGTCGCTTCAGACTGCAGATGAGTACCCTACTGAGAGATCTCTAATGTCTTCTTGAGATTTACTTTTGGAATTGGGTGAATACAGGAACCTGAAGTTAAGAAAGATGAAACAAAAAAGTCGTAATTGAGTTGTAAGTTTGCACGAAGGTGTTGTAAAACTTGCTTGTTTTTGGACTCGAACCAATTCCTAGTTAATCCCTCTTTACTATTTATCCATTACCCATCAAGTCTAAAATTGATCCCTAAAAAAGTAATCTTTGTGAATTTAGGCTGTGCTAGACCTTAATTATCTCAGTCGGTGAGCATGGGCAACCAATCTAACTTTGGCCAAAATCTACAATTCAAATTCATTAATTCGATCTCCATTTATCATGTTTCAGACATATCTTTGGCGACCTAACGATGGGTTAATTTCAAAGGTATAGATGTATTATTCCAATAAGAATAATAACTCTAACGACTGTTACGCCCTCCTTGGGCGCATTCCACAGTAAAAATACCTCCAGACTCCGTACCCGCGGCTTTGTCATATACTTAGTAGGCAGGTACCCTCCGGAGGTGGTTCACCTTGAAGAGTGCTGGTTCAGGGTTGGAGAAGTGATACAGACAACGGACTGAGGAGAATGAGAGGGTTCGAACCAGCAAAGGCGGTTAGCAAATTCCGATTCCGTTTATTCGATCGACTCACAAGTTTTAATAAATACAGTTCGAACTCAACGCTACCAGATACAGATTTTTTTTTTTTTTCCATCAAGGATCATATGCAGCGAACATGGATTTCCTACCTTCGGCATGCGCTTGAGAGGATAAAACCCCTTAGATGGATCCTTGATCCTCAATTCTCCTCGTATGTCAACCATCCTATTACAATTCATATTGATCTGTAAACACCTTTAAGTTTTTCGAACCTCGGATATTGGAGAAAGAACTCACCCGCTGTGACAACTCGACCG
Organism: Cyrtorhinus lividipennis; assembly: GCA_019603395.1. Classification (NCBI taxonomy): domain Eukaryota; kingdom Metazoa; phylum Arthropoda; class Insecta; order Hemiptera; family Miridae; genus Cyrtorhinus; species Cyrtorhinus lividipennis. The sequence continues at coordinate 34,684,569 of CM033998.1, read as the reverse complement.
GGATCTTTGCTAATTATACATTCCAGACCACGGAGTCGGAAAAACAGTACAGGCGTCAAATAATGGTGAGAGGGTCCAATCACACTCATCCGGTTGTGTCGCAGATTGTTCTTTTTGCCGCGCATATGCGACTAGTACGCGTTTTTGAAATTGAGTCCGCTTCGACAATGACGAGAGCTTTGGTGGACGATTTAAATGAATACACCAGTTGGTTCGCTGAGCTTTCCATGTCTCTTCTCTGTTTCAAAGTCTTCGGAGCTCAAGAACTCTGCGAACTAAATACCGATTCTCACGTTTGGGAAATAACTATAGGTAAGTTCCTATTCCGGAAATAACGCAGTCTATGGAAGCCTCTTTTCACTTGGATTACGACGCTTTACACTTGAACGGAATGCGTCCAATGTTATAAGGATTGGAGTTCGCACCAAGGACACCAACAACGAACCTGCTCTAAAACCCCGGACTTCCAAGTCAAAAAGATTGCGATGGCTTGAGCCACCAAGGCCGATGACCGGGATTATTCACACTGTTGCGAAATGGGTTTTATAGGCAGAGACTCTCGGACCGAAAAACGACGATTCCCAAACGAATTAGCCGTCCCTTTGCAGTGACCTTAGAGAGAGTGATGGCCGGAGCACTGTGCATGTCAACTAGGCCGAACGAGGCAACAAGGCTTGAAGCTCTAAACAAATCCTGGGCATCAATGATTTAGGTGAACGAGAATCAAGATAATTCAGTCAAGTAAGGGTGAAAAGAAAGGGCCTCACACAATTTCTGGCTCAAAAAGAACGTGTAGCTGGTCGTATTTACAATGAACTAGTGCAGGCTTTCTCTATCCACATCCATTGCGTAAACCTAGGTGGCCTCCTCGGGTCTTGGAAGCTACTCTGCCCTGGTTGCTGCAACAGTTTCCGAACTCATCCACTTAGCCTTCAAACGAGTTTTGTCTGATAAAAACCGGGGATTCAGAGATTATTTCCTTAGCCTCGGATTCATTTGGCCTTCCAAAACAATGGACATCCGCAGGAGTGTAACTTTTTATGGTTTGCACCTCTGCGAGTAAAATAATTATGCTCCCCAATCATCACGGTCACTTGGCTCCTGGTAAATTTACAGGAAACACATCCCGCACTGTACTACTGATGAATACAGAGGGTGGCGATCGTTCATGCCTAAGCACCCGAAGCCTAATTGAGGCGGTTTGGTTGAAAAACGTCTGCCGCCATAAAGTAGAATCTAGTGGTATAATCTTTTGGCCAAGAATCTACGGAATCCTCAGTCAATGGCAGCCCACAATTATTAAAGCAAACATTTTCGGCCTAATAAAGTAGTATTAAATACTAATAATTTAGAACATTTTCCCCCAAACGATTAGTGTAGAGAACGTATCAATCATGTACTCGTTATAGCTTAGCTAGTTTTACCCTCGGTCTGGTTCAACAAAGAACGCGTTATAACCGGTTTTTTTCTACATCGAATACTAGGTCTAGTTTATTTTTCTTCCTGATTCGATCGTACGTACGCGAAGCGGGTAAATTATCCAGGTGAGAATGTAAGGAGCTCGAGAAGCGACCGAAAATGGCGGTAAAGCGGCGGTTGCATAGGTTTGCTTTGCGAGATCAACTAGTCTTTTCCATTTCTGTACACAACGCGTTTATTTTTCACTTGAAGGCTGAATACCTACAATCAGCAGTCACCCAAGAAGCCATTGGGTTATCGATAGATCGGACGACTTGGAAATATGCATTGTCATTTTTTCTCCTCGAATGTACTTGCCAATGTTAGAAAGACACACCCAAACTGTAAGGGTCGTTAGTTAAATTTCAACTTAGTGATTAATTTTCCACAATGGCATTTGGAGGAAATCTCTGATTTTGCGGAGTTACTTGTAGCTAAAACTTAAATTGAACTAACGATCTTACCATAATATGCTGCTTATGATTTATGGGAGAGGGTTGGTTTCCGTGGAATTTGGACGCCCAATATTTCCTTTTGGCTCATTTTTCAATGACTTCCGGAAAGAGGAGCTGGCAAATGGGGCACCCTTTGAATTCACCCTACATATGGTACCCTTCCTGTTACAAATGTGATTTTCGTGATGTTGTAATTATTCGACCTGGCGTACGAGGGCAAAGCGGCTTTCATTCAAGTCTACAACGAAAATAATTAGGAAAAAAAATGTCAACAAAAAATTGTTTCTCAACTACTCATATCCAAAATACTCTTGTGAATACCTTCAGATGCCGTCCTCCAGTGTGTTAACATTAGAATGGGATCAGCCTAATTTGGGCCGCCTGATTGTACTTTAGTCCCAGAATCATCCTTTGCTGTAGCTCTTGGTGGCCTCTGCCGGTTGAGTCACTCCCTGATTAACCCAGTGCTGGGTTTCTCTCGGGGTGTTGTGCATTGCAAGCAGGATTGCAAAATAGCCCTAAATTAGAGAGCTTTTATGAATTAAAAAAAAATTATTGTTGACTGGTTTGACAGGCAGAATGAAACTCTTCCTACAATAAACCAGTGTAAACATAAGATAGATTAAATTCTAAGTACGCCGTGGCATTGAAAATGTACATACATGCCAAACTTATGATGATAGGAGGCTTATCGTCAATAATAGATCTTTGGATCAATTTTCTTTTTCATTGACTGCCACAATTTTCCTGACCACCACTGTCTTGTCGTCCTTGGCACGTATCTTGATTATTCGACCAGATTTGCCCCGACTCGGTGCTTAAGAACAGAGTCTCACGAGGTTGAACCAGAATGAAAAACCGGTATTTAAAAGCGAATCATTAAATATCGATTTTCTCTCTCATTTTATTAACTTGGAACATCATTAACAGTATTGCAGAAGCAACCGGAGTAAATTGGGTATCCATTCGAGGATGTCCACCAATCGCCACACTATCGCGGGTTAGCCCATAGATAAGTGAGTGATTTCTGTAATTTTGAGGTTGTCTTTCAATTATTACCCACCGAAAAAATGAATCGTCACGAAATGAATACTTTGGGCACATCTCTAAGACATTTAATCAATCCAAGATCCAACTCGAAACATCGGCCAGCCCGTGTCGGAGGTTTCATTCCAAATTCTGGGTGACGAATCAGTCGAATCTAAACCGATTAGTGACTCCATACATTTAACATTCCCGCACATTTTCATTATTTACTTAGAGTAACTTATTGAGGAATCAGGTTGACCCTAAGTGTGGCCTCCTTTGGCGTTAAAATGCGATCCGGCATTCATGGGTCTTTCAACCTGGCTATTTAAACTATTTTTGACCAATGTACGATTTAGAGCGATTTTCTTTTAATGACCTCATCTATGAGCATTACTGTAATAGCTATTGGGTTTTTGTGTTCCATTTTGGTTGGTTATTCCCTGAATAATCAACCCATTTGATCTTCTCATCAATATAAATTTCGTCCACTGTAACTTTTGGATGAGTCAGAGAAAATGGCATGGACTTGTTGGGCTTGGTAAATTTTCAAAAAAGTTATACTTTGGAAACAAATTTTTTTCAACTGAAATTGGTTTTTGAGAAAAAAATTTTTGCATTAGACACATTGGCGTTGTAATGGGAGTGAGTAGCTGAATAGTGCTTGGTGGAGGAGTAAAGAAGGAGCTCAAATTTTGTACAAAGTTCTCGTCTAAACGCCTTTTTTTTAAATTTCGTTTTGTGTAAAATTTGTTATTGGTGTGGAGAATTTGACCAGCTTTGCAACCTGTACATCTTTGTTATACACTAATTAAAATCTACTGAGATGAAATTTTTTTAATTCTTACATTTTCTGTTGGCTCCAGTATCGCCAGAAAGGCGTCCTCCGAGGACTTTGGTGAACACAGTTTCAGTTGGCGACAAAGATTCAGGCGTAGGCTCCGTCGTATTTTCATACACTTTCTCAGTTAGACTAACTGCCGCGTATGCTCCACGAGACGCGTCACCACCTCCGAAAAACCTCTTCATGACGGTAAATTTCTAACTCGATCAAAATTTTATTGGACTATCAGAAGACAAAAATTAACTTCCGGCACAACAAACTTAGCGGAGAGAAAAAAATACCAACACTTGTAAATGAAAATTGGCAAAATTAATTTAATAATTTGTAAACCAACTTCGTTATCGACTGTCGGTTTTACCGCGAAACCTTATCGACTTGAGCGAATCGGTAAGAATCGGGAGTGCGAGTCGGGTGGGTTCATGTCAGAAGGTAAGCGTGGCTCTTATAGTCACCCCCACCGCGAGTCCTGTATGGTCCTCACCCTCTTCTTCGGCTTCAGTCTGGGGGTTAAGACCGCGGGACTTAACTCCTGATGACCACCGGCCTCAGCCCTCGGCTGGTAGTTTACCCCCAGTTCTTCGTTGGGTGGGCCGCACGATCGCCCGTCCTTCATTTGACGAAGGTTTAAAATTTGGTCTATTGTGCCGGCAGAGAGATGCTCTCTCAAAGATAATAAAGTTTTTGATTCTCGAGTATCATAATCGGTAGCTAAACCAGAGAATAACTACCCACCTCATTACATCAATGCGGATGATCTTGTACCTAAATAGGATCAAGTGGTTCTAAAAATTGAAGATATTGCTGAAATGAATGGTCTTTCCCCATTATTTCTACAACCATGCACATCATACTTTGGAATTGCAATAAATTGATGGAGCTCAAGCGAGGGCAGATAGAGCCAAGCCCCAAAAATCGCGATTTATTCTAGACTGATGCCCGCGAACCCCCTTTTTTTGCAATTTTTGATTCAACGGACGTTTGAAACGACGTAATTGGCAATTTCGTCGAGGAAAATTTTTTCGCTAGTACTCAACCAAAATGTAATAAGTACGGAGCCATTGACCAATTCAGCTATAAGAAGCAAAATTATGAGTCAGTCAAGTGTGCGTAAATACACAATTCACTCCACCGCTAATAATCTGTATATAAAACCGGAAAAAATTGAAATTACTCATTGTACTATACTTATTCAGGGATCAAGATGTTTTGGTAATCTCTTTGCTGATTTACAGGACAAACACTAATTATATACTGCTTTGAATAGAACAAACTATGAAGATAATTTCTACTTGTTGGAACATTATGTAGTGCCAGTAAAATTAATTACTACTAAAAATTGTAATCAAATAATCGCGATTCCACGGATTTTTTT
>CM033998.1:34626207-34679314 GCA_019603395.1 Cyrtorhinus lividipennis | reverse complement strand
GCTGTACTGGGCAGCTGGTTATCACTGCACAGCCAAGAGATGTCGCAGGAAGGACTGGCTGCTGGTAGCAGATGACCTCAGCAGGTCACTGGAAAAAGAAGGTTTCAATTTAGTAGCGTACGCTGACGATCTAGCAATTGTTGTGAAAGGCAAATTTGACTCAACTGTGTCTGCAAGGATGCAGCATGCAATGGATATCTCACAACAGTGGTGCGAGATACCAACGGCTACCAGGGTATCTCTCGGGTGTTGTACTGGTAAGGGCGGGCAGGCACAGTAGACCCACAGAAGTCGCAGCGCCCATCGCCAGTGCTGCCCTCTGCCCTCGTTTGTGACGGGACACGGTGAATTTGCGGGACACTTGAGCAGGTTCAAACTTGCACCAGAGTTACCATGTGGTGAGCCTGCTGAGACTGCAGACCACATCATCCGGGACTGCCCCAACTTTGCAGCGGAACGGGACCTGTGCGGGTTGAGCAACGTCCAGAGGAGCGAGATCCTGGCTACGGAGGTGGGATACAGCAGGCTGATTGCTTCGCCGAGATGGTTCTCCCAGTTCTCTGCGGACTCGTCATCTGCATAGAGAAGTGTGAGCAGCAGGGACATCTACAGCGCTAATTGGGACGCTCCTCCCCCTGGTCAGTTCGGCATAACAACTGACCCACCCTCTGTTGCAGGGTGTAACAAATGCTGGCCATACTAAGGACCGCGTCCTATGAGGTGCTACTCTGAGTGGAACAGGTATCTGGACCACTTGGGGAGAGAGGGAAACCTCTGGTACTTCATGAAACGGTAGTGACAGGTACAAAGCCTCTGTCACGGGGTATTAGCCAGTTCCCCTATAGGTAAGTACACGATCGTCAGGCACTGACAAACCCTTATCCTTCTAAACTGTACCGCGGGTGGGGAGGAGCCCCCTGGCCAAAGAGGCATTGCTTCGGCAAGCTTCACCGGTCAGCCTCCCCAATTGAGGTAGGAACTACGGTCCAAATAATGGACCGTTCGCGAGGGTCGTATTTAGAGGCTACCCTAGCCAGAGGCTTCACCCAATAAAGGTGCCTATAATGGGAAGGCCTTGTGCGTGCTGTCGTACCAATACAGACCGCTCTGGGAGTTGAGATCAACACTCGGGAACCACTCTGCTGAAGTGTAGTGCAAGCTAGAATGCACGAACTACTGCAAGTCGGTACTTGGGGGGAGTAGTTTACCCTATCCAAGCCCTGCTGAATGAAGGGACAATCATTCCAGTCTGTTAAGACTGTATCCCCACTGCTTGCAGGGGCGCCCAACAAATCTTAACGACATCTTCGCTTTATTGTCCGTCTTGAGTGACTATTCAACAACATACTCACAACATGAAACCGTAGGATTATTCCATGATTTGACTATTCAGTAATTTTATTTAAAACGTACGCAGTGTACTGAGTGGACTCTCGATAATTTAAACGTCGTTTGACAAAGAACATGGTTAAAATCAACGAGGGCTCATCTCTCATCGCTCGTACCTGATTAAAAATTTCCAACGAGCCATAAAAACATTTATTGACGTTATAAATTCAAATCGAAGCCTAGTAATTGCAATTCGAGCGAGTTTTATATAATTTATAACCTTGGGACCGCTCCTGAATGATTGAAACCTCGCATACAATCTAAATAATTCACTGTTGAATGAGATATCCGCGTTGATTTGTATGAATGAGACGTGAAAGTTTACCAGGGGTTAATTAAATCGATCTACCGGCTGCCGGATTCATTGAATATCAGGAAATTTTGAATCGAATAAGTTTAAAAGTTTTTTTAAAAAAATGTTTGCAGGGAAGCGCCTGCATGTTCTCCGCTTCCCTTATATCTGGCATTATTATTAACTTCGCTTGTTATTTCATTTTCGCCCGACGACTTTTTCCGCTTGTGGAACCCTTTGATGCCGGGAAACGAATGCTGGGAAAAGGGGAAGAAAAAGGTAACATTGTGCCGGGTGTGGCGGAGTGTTCGTAACCTGATTAAGGGTGTTTTCTTCCCCTAATGAGGGTTGTTACGGGCGATGAAAACACACATGGCAAAACCAACATTTTGAAAACGGTCGAGTTCAAAGAAACGTTAAGGGTCGTCCGGAGCGCTTCAAGATATTCAATCTCTTATAATGTGTAATGATTTGTGCTCCCCACAGAAGCTTCTTCTGACCTTAACGAGATTCGTTTTCCTGTCCAAAGCGCTCAAAAGGCTTTTCTCCCCGTTTTTCCCATTCACCAGCCAACGAAGATCATGCGTTCCTGAGCTCCTGTAATGCCTTTAAAATTGAGCTAACTCAAATTAATTCTCCAACCCGGCCAGGGTGATTGGCCATTAACAATTAGGGGGCGTTTCTAAAAAGGTCGAGAGCTCCGGTGGAAGGCTTTTCAACCCACAATGGAGTCTTTTATATTGGGTTGTGTCCATTGTTGGAAAGGAATGAAAAGGATTTGACCTCCTGGGAAATTTATTCTCGATTTCCTCGTCGGCCTCCTAATTGTGGAGCTGTCGTTAAGTTCTCGCTTGCTTACTTACTTCTTTCTCTTGTTTCTTCTATAGTGATGCGTGGAACAGGAGGAGAATGAAAGTCACGTGGTTTTATGATACAGAACGAGGCACTCAGTTCTTCAGAGGTCATCATCATGAATAAATTGACACAAATGTGAGAAATGGAAACATTTACGACAAAGTTGAGTGAGGAAAACCCAAAGAAATTCTACGATTAATTTTCGCCCCGACGTATTATACCAAATTTATTGGAAAATTCAGCCAATTGATTTTAATGTCTTTCTCACTGTAAATACCGCGTTTTCCTTCTAATTTCCAAAATGAACTGAGTCAGATACAAGTAGTTTTTGTCTGATAACTTGAGATCTACAAATTTTCCTAAAAAACACGTTATTCGGCCGTCAAATTGAACCAGATTCGAGTGCCAAAGAAAATTTTACTCAACTGAAAATATTTGTTAGGCATTGAGTGTGAGGCATTTGATAGGAAATTCGACGCTCTTTTGGCAAAAAATGGCATTCTCACCTGAAAATACCGCGCTTTTTCGTGAATTTTCTTATAGAATTGAGTAAAATACAGTTAGTTATGGTCTGATAACTTGACGTATAGAACATTCTTAGGAGAAAAATACGTTATTCGGCACTCCAACATGGATTAGACCATTGGAAAGCTGACCTCTTAGCGCATTTTTATCGCTTACATTCACAATTCTGCAAAAAGAATCTGTAGGCCTACGGATCGTTAAAAAAAAAGAACAGGTGATTTCAAAGTTTTGACAATACTATATTTTCATACTGCCTTTTTACTACTCTATTGCATTTGAAGAACATTTGTTAGACAATGAAATTATGGGAAATTCAACACTCTTTTGGGAAAAAATTACATTTTCACTGAAAATACCGCGTTTTTCGTGAATTTTCATATAGAATTTAGTAAGATACAGATAGTTATGGTCTGATAACTTAACGTATAGAACATTCTTAGGAGAAAAATACGTTATTTCGGCACTCCAACCTGGATTAGACCATTGGAAAGGTGACCTTTTAGCGCATTTTTATCGCTTACCTTCACAATTCTGCAAAAAGAATCTGTAGGCCTACGGATCGTTTGAAATACAACTTACAAAGTTTCGACAATACTATATTTTCATACTGCCTTTTTACTACTCAAATGCATCTGAAAACATTTGTTAGGCAATGAAATTATAGGGAATTCAACACCCTTTTGACAAAAAATGGCATTTTCACTGAAAATACCGCGTTTTTCGCGAATTTCCATATAGAATTGAGTAAAATACAGTTAGTTATGGTCTGATAACTTGACGTATAGAACATTCTTAGGAGAAAAATACGTTTTTCGGCACTCCAACCTGGATTAGACCATTGGAAAGCTGACCTTTTAGCGCATTTTTATCGCTTACCTTCACAATTCTGCAAAAAGAATCTGTAGGCCTACGGATCGTTTGAAAAACAAATTTTTTACACTAAATTATTTTTGAAGGACTATCGGATTTTTTCCCTTCTCTTTTGCAATTGAAAAACATTTGTTTTGCAATGAAATTATATGAAATTTAACGTCCTTTTTCAATGGTATCTTCAGATTTGAGTTCGTTTTAGTGACGTAGCTTCAAAATCACGAATAAAATCTTAAATTGCGAATAATTCGATGACGAAGCTTCTAACGAAAAATGGCTAGGAGGCCCTTTTGGTCGGAAATGAGTAGTAAAACACGTAAAAGTCGAGTCGGGCATAAACTATATACTGGATGAAAATCAGTTGTGACCAATGAGATTACAGATCTATGCATTTATTGAACAAACGGGTTTCAATACACGTTCCAGTTGTCTTAAGTAATGAAATCAGCTTCACAACAGATGAAAAGCTTCAAGTTCTAGCCCATTGTAATGACTCCTAATTGCATTTCGATTTACTACGTCGCGGCCACCTTTTTTTTATAGCTGCAAAAGCGGTATTTCGGTCGAGAAAATGGCTTAATAACCTGTAAACCTCCAATTTATTAATATTAATTGAAAAGAGCCGTTTAAAAACACTCTTTCAAGGTGACGTGATGTCGAGAGGGGGCTTGAGGTTTTGATAAAAGTTTTTTAATTATTCGTCCGAGTATTTTTTTTTTCTTCCTTTAACGGGACTGTAAATGGCCCACCATTCATCGCGAAAATTGTGTGTGTAGCCATGTAGATTGAGTAGGGCTGGCCTTGAAGGGGATTTCCTCTGGCGACCAGACTTCACATGGATACGGTTAAACGTCGTCCGTTGACCACGATGCGCATGCGCAGTCTTCATTTCCCGCCTTTGACAACCCTAAACTCGCTGATTCTTCACTCGTTATCTGTTTTTCCGTTCAGTTCGTTTTCTATTTTGAAATAATGAATACGAGAAACGATCTCAGGGAGAGACGACGACAATATGGAACAAAACGAACATTCCCAGTTTCGAAGTATTCCAGTTATTGATAATGATAAGGTAAAATACGTGCCAATTTTGGTTGGTTATTCCTTGAAGGTTAATAACCTATCTTTTGATGCAAATGGTAAACCTCTCCGATTCGGCTCAAAATTTTTTTCTGGACGTTTCATGGTGTCTAAATCAAAAAAGGTCAATGTCCGTCCGCCATCCACGCCGTTTTTGGTAGTAGAAAATTTTCTAAAAATCTGAAATTTGGGTCAGGGGTCTGTTCCCGGCCTAGGACGGTCCTCCAAGCTTTTCAGCCCGATTGGACCAAATTTGGGCGGGGTAGGGGTCAAAATGTGTTTTTTGAAAAATGGATTTTCGAGATTTTGGGCGATCTAGGCGAGTGGGGTATCACTTTCCACTAAATTTTGGATGCTGAATCAAATGAAATGGGTCCCAGAACGATCGGCACCCACTGGAAGAAGTTATGGGTCAAATTGGGTATACATTACTCATTTTAAATATGTGTTTATGAGATTTCTGGTACTTGGCCGTGTGGGGTATCATTTTCCACCAAATCATGGACACTGAATCGATTGGAATGGGTCTGGGACCCGCCGCACCCACCGTTTTCCCCATTTCCCCCATGTTTTTAAATAAGTTTCCATGAGCCTGGTCTGACCAATAACCAACCCCTGTGTAAGAATTTGCAGCGTTTTTAACAGGGGTTAATTCCTCAGATCAGGATAATGTAGACTCGTTCCAATCGTCCAAAGCGTCCAATCGTCCGATTCAGCGTCCAAAAAGTAGTGGAAAACGATACCCCACACGCCTAAATCACTGAAAATGGGGAAAACAGTGGGCGTGGCGCGTCCCAGACCCATTCCAATCGATTCAGAGTTCGAAATTTAGTGGAAAATGATACCACACACGCCTTGGTACCAGAAACCCCGAAAACGCACATTCAAAATGGGTAAATAGATACCCAAATAATGCCCCATAACCTCATTACGGTGGGCGCCAATCGTTCCGGGACCCATTTCTCTGAATTCAGCGTCCAAAATTTAGTGAAAAATGATACCCCAGACGCCTAGATGGTGGATTTTCGAGATTTCTGGTACGTAGGTAGGTGGGATACTATTTTCGACTAAATTTTGGTGGATCGATTGGAGTGAGTCCACATACTCCTGGCCCGAGGAATACCAACCCCTGTAAAAACATGTGTGCGTGTTGAATCACACTACATTGAGGGACGAGCTCTTCTAGGCCGGAGTGTGGTGAGGGACCTGGGAGTTCTTTTCGACTGCTCGCTCACTTTCGAGTCCATTGGTAGCAGAGCTATGCGAGCGTTAGGATTCGTCAAGAGGAATTCCTGCGATATTTCATCTGTGGAGGCCTTCGTCGCGCTCTATGTGGCCCTCGTTCGTCCCATCTTGGAGTACTGTTCTTTGGTCTGGTCGCCGCTCTATGGAAGTGGTAGGATGGAACTGGAGCGGGTTCAGAGGAAATTCTTGCGATTTGCCTCATTCAGTTCTGGAGCTGCCTGGGAGGACTTTCACGTGGATGAGGCGCTGAGACTGTGCAATTTGAGGCCTCTCGAGGAACGTAGGCGGAGGTCGGATGCCTTGTTTCTGCATAGACTGGTCTCCGGTTCTGTGGACTGCCCTGAACTCCACACATGAATTTTTTCGTTCCACCGCGCAATACGAGATTCCAGCAGAACTTTCAAGTTGCCCCGGGTACAACCAAGTACCTTCTCCGTTCCCCTTTAAATCGTTGCCAGGATAAGTGGAACCGCCTCAATTTGGACATTTTCAGTACCTCTTTGGCAAAATTAAAACGATGAGCCTCTTGATCAATGAGATTGTTATATTATTATTTACAGTGTTTTCCTTTCTGTTGTTGCTATCACGATCTACTAGTTAAATATCTTTATTATTATATTGGGCTGTCAAGTCCGTGTTACATAAATAAATAAAACATTTGCAGCGTTTTTTGAACCGGGACAGTCTGCGTCGAATGTCGTTCTCCAGCAGGAATTGGTGCCTGGTTCTATGGACAGCCAGTAAGTGTTTGCCGCGGAAGACCAGAAGACAACATCCATGTGAACCCAGCTTTACAGTGACTACATAACAGGGAATTGTTTTTAGGAACTCCAGGAATGTACATGGTGAGATACTTTGGTGTTGGGAATGGTTTGTCTGTAGTTTTAATCCGTTTTATCCAAAAATCTTCTGGGCACTACAGAAAACAACGCAGAAAATTGCAGTAAAAAGCAGTACTTATATACATCAGCTTAGGTACATTGCTTAGCGTATAATTATTCGAATAAATCATTTCATTGTCTTTGCATTAGCGAGATAATTCATGTGGTTTTGTGCGTTTAAGCCTTCTGAGGAGATCATTGACGCCTAAAAGTCGATGAAGAGAGCCTTTGGGACAGCTGCTTGAAGCCTGATGGTTTCCTTTACTGTCTCGACTTGTAGGTCATGGTGTAACTGGTCGTTTTTGAAGCACCTGATTACCGTATTGTGGAATCTCTATCATGTCTTCATTGGTTAGAGCAATGCTGCAGCACAACTGCTCTCCACAAGTCCAAACTGGCTTCTGGCTTGTGAAGGACTATCCTGCTGTGGACAAACTCTTCCTTTACCTCACATCGAGCGTCATGGAACATGTTGTTCAGATGAGTTGTAAAGTAGCTAACATTTTTGTTGGTAAAGTCTACGTTCACCGACATGGCCTCATTCATTTTAGTTCACCACTTGGCTTCCCATTCTTCAATTTTGGAGATTGAGCGGTTGAGTTTCGACATTGCCTCTCCATTGCTGTTTCCCACTGTCAGAATTGCCGTATTATCGGCGAAGGTCGCTGTCTTTTTTTCGTCGGGTTCAGCCTTGGACGCGGAGCAGACAACACGTGTTGTGGATCGGTCCTGTATTTTATCGTAAAAAACGTGGTTTTTCTCGAGCTAATAGCACCATTTTTGGCGAGTGTTAGTATTAGAGGTTTAGTGTCAAGTCAAAAAATATTACGTCAAAATTGGTGGATCTTGAATACTGTTTTTTGAAGTTTTATCAACCGAGAAGTGGAACAGCTTGCTGAAGAAGGGAGTCGACCTCATCAAAGCAAAGGAGCTGACGCAGCGCTATCGTGTTCCCCAGTCTCGAAGTTGCAACCTGACCAGCCGCCTTGACGAAATGGAAACCAACGCGTTTGAAATTATAATGGAAAAACTACAAGAATTAGATGTCGTAAAGGATCTCATCAACATCGTAACGACAATCCACGAAAAAATTAGTGCCTTAGAAAACCGAGCGAGACTAGCGGAAGATGCCCACAAACGGACAGAAGAAATCGTCGAAAAACTGCTAGAACACGAGAAACAGGAAAACATCATCCTTTACAATGTGCCTGAATCTGATACGGAAAGCGGCTACGATCTCAAAATTAAGGCGTCAGAAGTATTTCAAAACTTCATGGGTCTCCACCTCAAGCCGGATGATATCAGGTTCGTGACTAGAGTAGGTAGACAAAATGTTGTTACAAATAAAACCAGACCCTTGAGGGTAAAATTTAACAGTCACGACGCTAAAGCGCGAGCTGTGCGAGGTTTTGGACTGCTTAAAAATACCCCGTTTAATGCATCTCTAGATTTCACGCCAACCGTGTTGCAACGACGAAAGACATTGTTACCGAAGATGAAGGAGGCGAGAGCTAACGGCCAACACGCAGTTTTGATGAAAGACCATCTTTACATAAATGGGAAGAAATTGATTGAAGTGGACACCTCAACCTCATCCGAAGCGGACAGTGAGAAGTCACCCGAACGGCTAAAACCTCAAAGAAATGAAATTAGGAGTAAGAGAGGGAGGAAAAAGAAGAGAGTCTGACTGCAACACTTCGGAATGGTCCCTGTTAAATCAGAAACTGGAACGTCAAGGACTTCGACCTAGGATCAACGATTTGAAATCTGGAAGAAAAAGCGATGAATGAACATTTCAAGATGTAAACCATAGTAGGTGCGATTTGTATTCTATAATCTTCACTCTTTTTTGTATAATATTTTTAATATTTTTAAATAATGTTATATCGACTATTTTAGTTCTATTGTTATTAATATTGTAGATTTTTCAGAGGAACCAAAGTTAGTAAAAATAATTTCCAATGCAAACGCATTAATAATATTTATGTGACTCATGTGACCTAGTTTTTTGAAACATCGTATGTACTTGCTAGACATTTGTAAAGTGGCTGAACTCCTGTTGTATAGGTCTAAGTTACCTGAAACGACAATAAATGAATTGAATTGATTGAATTGAATCGGTTGAGTTTCGACATTGCCTCTCCATTGCTGTTTCCCACTGTCAGAATTGCCGTATTATCGGCGAAGGTCGCTGTCTTTTTTTCGTCATTTTCACGTGTAGACGTGATGTAAGAGTGGGCCAAGTAGACTCCCCTGTGGCACTCCAGCTTCAATAATTTTGGGTCTTAAATGAGAATCATCGTGTTTTACGCGGAATATCGTTCTGATAAATGGGATTTAAGAGCTGTGCATACTTTTGCGGGAGCATCATTAGCCGAACTGTGTCTAACGCTTGTGTGACGTCGAGGAAGAAGGCAGAACATATATTCTGCTCCTCCAGAGCTTTTTTGGTGAATTGCATGGTCGAATGGTTAGCTTCTGAAACCAAATTGGTGTTTTGGTATCCTCCACTGAACCAGTCTCTTATAAAGGAGCTTTTCAAATAATTTTGATAGCCCAGGCAAGCGAGAGTATGAACTAAATGAAACGCTGTTGGTGATGTGCTTGCTGATGATGAATCGACCCTTGAGACGATACGAAAACTTGAAACATATTACAAGTCTCCAGGCAGGTCGACAATAGCTGAACTTTTATGCAGCTGTCCATTCTCGATGCCTGTGAGGTGGATGACCAGGTGGATTGCATTTACACCAATTTTTCCAATTGTTTCTATAAGATCCTCAAGGTCATTCTCACCTGATCAGTGAGCTTAGGTGCTTTGGATTTGGTGTTCAATTACTAGAATGGATCAGGAGTTACCCTGAAGGGTAGTTCTCAGAATGTTTGTATCAAGTTGGGTTTTTCCAGCCCCTCTCCACACGAATTGGGGTGACTCAGACCAATTCGTCTCTTGATCTTCGTCAATGATATTTCAGGAATCTTGTCAGGTGATGAGCGCTTCTTATTCTTTGCCGACGACCTAAACGTACGTATATGGTAGGGTCCGTTCGCTCTCCGAGGCTCGTGAATTGCAGGTGAATCTGCACTCACATGATCTCCTGGTAAGACTGGTGTAAGACCAATGACCTCCTTTTGAACTACTTATAGTAAGAGTGCAGTGATAACCTTCTCAAGGAAGGATATACTTGTGCTGAGCCTCATGCGGATCTTTCGTGCATTTTCGTCTAATAAAAAAATAAAAATAAAATTCCTCCACAAGAAAAAGAACCAGAAAACTACTCATATACAATAGACATAGGTCTATCCTGAACCCGATATCAGCACCAGAAGCTGGCAACAGGCGCTTCGGAGCCGCCAAGGATCTGTTGCCTGTTGCCAGCACTACTGTTTCAGGAATGGTGGAGCTGGTAACAGCAGGAGTCGATAATTTTGTTCCCTTTTTCCCTCCTAAGCACAAATAGTTTCCCTGTTCCGGAGCTGGCAACAGGCGAAACTGCGGTGTTATTTTAAAAGTCAATTTTTCACATGAAATAGTCTACTTCAATAAAACATTCGAGGTAGTAACTGAGTCCTCTCGTAATCGAAAGTCAGATAGTACAGATGAATTTCACCAAAATTGGTCGACAGGAGACAAAGTTCTGCAGGGTTAAACTCGTCCCTTCAGCATCGTTCGGGCTTTGGCCATCGTTGGTTCTGATGGCCAAACAACATTTTACCATGATTTATTATTAGGCTTTTTGATAGTTTTTTGTCGACATTTTTGGTGGTACACTCGCAGACAAGGCAGTAGGAGATCGTTCAGGACGTTCTACTCCGAGGAAGGGGTTCGTCATCAACTATTAGTGTTAGGGAGGCACTGAAGATGACAATTCACTCAGGATCAACGGATGATTTAGAGACGAATCAACCATTGACCGGATTGAAATCACAGTTTTATGGAGATTACAGAAGTCGATTCTAGTGAGGACGTAAGTTCGTTGGGCTTTTCTCAGCAGTGACCCTGCCCTTGATGGCCCTGAGGTGAAGACGAACAGGAACAGGGCTTCGCTAAGGCGAACTGATAGGAGGAAGTCTTCTTGGAGTGACCATGAATCCTCCATAGCAACAACTACAACTCCTTCAGCCATACCGCACAACTGGATTGAAACCAGGCTCGACGTAACGTTATTCGGCCGTCGAAATATTGAAACCGCTGACACCAGCGCTTGATTGATTTCCCTCACTGGAGTCAGTTGTTGTAAATCACTTCAATCCCAAAACCAAAGGAATATCCATCTCCGGCGACAAACAAAATCCCTCCCATACCGGTGGAAATAACCGTTTTTACTGGCTCAGAGCTGTCACAGATGGATTCATCGAGGAAAAAACTCAGGGAAAACATTGCGCCAGACAGAAGTAATAACAACATCAAACGGACCTGAGTCTTTTTGAGGAGGCTCCCCTCTATAGCAGTGTTTGTTCACTTCGCTCGCAGTTTCCTACGAAAATCCTCACTATGGGTACCTAACGGAGTTATTCGATACCGATCTTTATGAAACGCGAGGCTCACAATAGTAATAGAACTATGTGGGATTCAGTTATTTTTAGAGCAAAATAGCGATTGGAGTTCAATAAAACGGGAGAGATTTGGTAAAAAAACTGCTCATTTTCGAGGAGATGCCCAGGACACTTGAACTGACGACTGATCCGCGAGGAATAATCTTCCTATTTGAAATCATAACGACCGGGTGCTACTTGGGAATTCGAGATTCCGAAAGCATCACGTAAATTACGGCGTCTTTCTGCCATTTGTGATGTATCTGTCGAAATGTATAACAACACCAATTACCTAGTTAATCCTTCGATAAAAATGTATTTTCTTCCACATTGAAAATTCTTCTACAATGGTTTATTATTTCTTAAAGCAGGAATATGGGGAAAGAAGTGAGTGTGGAGTGTGTCATTTCAATCGATTCTGCTTCCAAGTGGAAAATAAAACCCAACAATTTCGACAACCCACTTTTAAATTAGTTTGTTAAATACCCATTTTGATGCATACCCACTTCCAGAGGACACGAATTGGTCCGAGGCCCATTTCAATGGAGTCGGCGTCAAAAATTTAGTGGAAATCGATACATTGGTGGAAAACTAATCTCTTCTTCATGTATCGCGAACGCCGCATCTCTTCTCTATGCTCCGTTCTCGGCCAGGTTGTCGCGCGTTGTCTTCGTTTCTCCTTTTCTTATCGGTTAGGTTAATGTGTAGCCAGCTGAGTTAGTTAGTTATGTTTAATTCTCTATTAAAACTTGGTATTCCGTATTACCAGTTCGCGATCTAATAGTTTAAGTATTGCGTCGCTGGATAATTAGTTTCTTGGAGCAACCGAGCTATCCCTGACACCTATTGAAGGCTAAATTATTTCCTTTCATTATTTTGTGATGAAAATTTTGATACCTACGGGTTATCTCATAGGAGGTTTATTCGTGGAATACTAACCAAAATGCAAATTCCAAACAAATTATTCTTTAAATCAATACTGATCGAGAATCTACCAGTTCAACCTATCCTGTTCTCGTGCTAATTCAACCAACAAAGTGGAATTGCCAATGTTTTGTGGGAAGAGGTGATTTAGACGACTAAATTAGCCCTTAATTAAATACGCGGAGTTTCATGACTGAAAGAACAAACTAGGTAAATAATAAATTAATCAAAATTGCGGTTTTCGAGTTGTATAATGGATTCGGCTTACCCAAGTTCTACCGCTTAAATTGTGCGTGAATTGTTCGATTAGGCATCGTTGATAAAAATGTCAGCCATGCACGTCAACTGGTCCTCACATAACAATATTAATGCTGCCAGACGCGAAATAAAGCAATTATCGGGAAATATATCGGGGAATAATGAGGAAAGGACCGTGAAGATAACGATATTTTTAGCTCGAAGAAATGATTGTGTATTTCAAGTTTCGAATTTTCTATCGCAAAATGGGTGATTTTGATTTCACTTCGTGATCCACAATTACTCTCAGCAAGATGCCATTTCGTTTAGACAATCCAGTTTCAATGGATTCAGTACATACTCCAACAATACTCATATTGAGCGAAAGTCAAAGTTGATTCTACTTGATATTGTAATGTTTCACCCCCAAAGAATTTGGGCAAAATATCTAAAAACTTTAATCGAAGAACTGAGTTCAAAATGATCATTTTTACCAATTTTTTTATTATTATTATTATTATTTTTTTTTTTTTTTTTTTTACCGTTGGGTTGAAAATGTTGTAGACACTAGGACCCTAACTGTGCAATAATTTATAATTTTCATAGCGTTTTTGAGGCTTTTAACGGCTCAAGCGGAGGACAGACATTGTTGAATCGGAATCAACACAAATGGAAACGTTAAGGGGGTTAATATTGTCAGTGGAAGAAAGGGCTAGATGTGGATACAAAAGTGTTTTATTTCAGTAATAAAAAATAAATAAAAAATGTGGGTTCGCATTGGAATGAACGAATTTAGTGTAACTGTGTTTGGATGTCGGTCATCATCCTTAACGGTCCCGTTTTTGATGTGCATACGAATGCATTTCTACTTTATTTTTTTGTAAAATTATGAAGGTATTCAACAGGCAACTAGTATATCGCCATCATCTCCAATGTACACGGTGACGCCCAAAATGAATATAATGTCACTGTATACGACGATGAGAGAGCACATCAGTGGTTTCAAGTCCAAAAAAGCGATTGAAAACTGATTACTCAAACAATCAAAACGTGCTACGATCATATTTCACCAAATCAAACGATCATCACGACAAATCAAACTCAATAGTTATTAAACGAGGAAAATTGAAATGTTTAAAGTCTCTATAGAATAAATACATCGCTCAATTTATCAATTTACGAGGACAGATTTGACGTAATTCCTCAAATATTATAGAGTTGCCATAATAAAAATGAACCATCAAACAATCGCATATTTATTAATTTGAATAAAACTCAAGAGAGGAAGTTTTAGTCAAAATCTTATCTAAATGCGTTTTGTTTATATTGCGCAAAATGGCAAAAAAAAATCCACATGGAAATTGATGATAATTTTATTCAGTTGCCCGAAAATCTGACCTCGAATAATGCAAATTCTTTTATACTTAATTTTGAATCAGTATTTTTATCAGGAGTGAACGTCGTCTTTTGAAATCGACGTGAGCTATTGGAATTCGGAAGTGCTGATTATCTGATTACCGCTTCCCGTAGTTTGTGTAATGATTATCGTACAGGTTTTGGAGGTTTAACTGCGTTTGTTTTTAAAACATCAATTTTTTTTTAATTGAGTACAGTTCACACGACTGCCAATTTACATTTTATTTAGAAAAAATGACCTTTTTGGTGACAGCGATTTATTTGGCGTCATCAATCCACCAATTTCGATTTTCTATTTTTTTTTCGACAAATACCAATATGGAAAAAAAAGTTATGAAAATTGTCGACTTTTAAATTTGAGTTTTTGCTGTCTCAGAAAATTTGATTTGAAAAATGATGAGGTGTCGTGTCTACCTTGAATGCTGTTTTCCCGTTTTGGGGTGCCGAGGATTTGGTCGATCGTGTACGTCGTTCGAGGCCGAATCGGAACAGTGACTGAAGAGCGCGGTGAAGTCTCCATGACAACTGCACAACAAGATCTGTGGCACTGACCGCCCTCCGCCGAGATTCCTCCCCTGAGCGCTCCTCACCCTTTTCGTACTCAGGGGACAGCAGGTCCCCGAGACCCCTCTTGGCGGGAGGAGGGTTAACTGTGCGCGCGCCGCGGCTCCGCCTTTCAACCCCCACTCCGTCGACCGGTGAGTCCCCCCTCGTCCTCACCAGGGGGTGCCATGGGGGACTTGGGAACTTGGGGATCTCTTCCCTATGTTCGCCTATTTGAGAGGTTGCTTCGTGGTCGTGGTTATCCTGCCTCTTGACACCTCCGGTACCAACCGTTTGTCGAGCCAATCGGTGGTTGCCGAGCGTTTTATCAAATTAAAAGATTAATTATAGCGCCTAACTCGCACGAGAATTGCTAAACAGAACGGATCAAATAGGATGCATTTCACTGCACAGGAAACACGCCTTTACCCATTTTCACCTATTTCCCTCACGATTAACCCCCATTTTTGGCCTACACCATAGATTCTTACGTATTTAAGGCCTCATGTTTCTGATGAAATTGAAGTACTACAACCTACGAGAGAAACACAACTGCCAAGACGAAATCGTCGCCCATTACCTCTTCCGGTGGCCGCCTATTGTTCCCGGACCCATCTCATTGGATTCAGGGTCTAAAATTTAGTCGAAGACGATACACCACACGCCTAGGTACCAGAAACCCCGAAAAGACATATTCAAAATGGGATAATATATACCCAATTTGACCCATAACTTCTTCCAGTGGATGCCAATCGTTCTGAGACCCATTTGAATCGATTCAGCGTCCAAAATTTAGTGGGAAATGATACCCCACACGCCTAGGTACCAGAAACCCCGAAAACACATATTCAAAATGGGTAATATATACCCAATTTGACCCATAACTTCTTCCAGTGGATGCCAATCGTTCTGAGACCCATTCGAATCGATTCAGCGTCCAACATTTAGTGGAAAATGATACCCCACACGCCTAGGTTACGGAAATCTCAAAAACAACGTTCGAAATGGATAGCTACCCATTTTGACCCATAACCTCTTCCCATAACCTCCTTCTGCTCCAACCGTTACGGGACCCATCTCTTTGGATTCAGCGTCCAAAATTTAGTCGGAAACGATAACCCCAACGCCAAAATATCGACAATCAATGTCTTACAAACACAATTAACGATTTGGTCTCATCGGGCTGAAAAGTTTCTAGGACTTACTAGAGCCAAAAATGGGTCCCTGACCCGAATTTTAGATTTTTAGGAATTTTCCTACTACCAATATTGGCGAGGACGGCGAACAGACATTTGCTCATTTTGATCTAAACACCTTGAAACGCCAGAAAATTGTTCTGTTTGTTCTCCCTTTACTTCTTTCTTCTTTTTTTTCTCTTCTCGTGGCCGCCGTGCAAACTAATTTTTTCTTTTCTGTATTTTTTTTTTAATTGCATTAATTTTAACAGAAAAAACAAAGTTACAGTCCTGCGTCTGTGCAAGTATAATTTCTAAATGCTATGATTCCCAAATAGAATACCTTGTGTTGGGAACTATAGCCTCTTTATTTGGCTCCGGTCATATCAAATAAATAAATAAGGAAATCTCGGCTACCACGCTATTGAATTGAATTCGATATTTTCTGTTGTTTGAGAACTCAATTACTTACCCTTCTCTTCATTTAGTTGTAGGAGAGAGTTTTCAGATCTCTTACAGAGAACTGTAAGAAGAGAACGTACAAAGAGAAGTAGGGAAGTAGATATAACATTGATAATATTATCCATTATACTGCTCTACTCCGCGACTCCCCCTTATCCGTAAGAAAACTCGATAAATTACGAGTTACCAAAGCTATATCGCTACGCGACAACCGCAACGTACAGGCCGTATTATGTAATACGAAATATCAACTAAAATATGATCAAAGCCATTCCATCAACCGTATTTCCTCCCATCACGCGAGCTAATATCCGGCGAAAACTTTCCAGCGAAGCACCCGCTTATCTTTTAAGTTCTATTGTAACGTACGTCAAAATAACGCCGTCAAACGTACCAGTTATAACGTTCCAGTTATAACAACACCAGAGAATATGTCGAGAGCCACCTTTTATGTAAAGGCGAAAATTGAGGGTCTAACCTGGGTAATGGAGGTTTGTGGGATCTTCAGGTGTGATTAAGGCTCAAAGGGTGGTTTCCAACGGGCAATGCCTCGCGAGGGGTGATTTTTTCGTCAAATATTAAATTATAACCTCAAAAATGAATCGAATAAATTAATTATCGATGCAGGTTAGTCGTTTGATTAGCCGTTTCCATTAATAATCTGTTCTGAATCATCCTATTCATCGCAATATTGAACGAATGATGGGGCTGCTGAGGCTGGGGAACAAATAACGTCACACATTTGCGTAGAGTAGTTGGATTCCAGAAGGTAGGCATGTATGTATTTTGGTAGCGTTAGATTTAGAGAAGAGAGAACAATTTGAATTATTTCGCGCCTATGGTTCAATAGATTGACCTGACTCCCGCCCTGGCCTCCTGAAAAATCACCCTGCAGCATACCCGGTCCTTCGTGGCATCCCTCCAGTTTGTCATTCTCGTCGTCCCAACGTCACCGGTGAGGTCCTCTAGCCATATTCTTCTTGGTCGTCCCCTTCTTCGCTGGGCTACCATCCGATGATCCATCACCTTCTTTAGAGTTCTGGAGGGGGGAGGGGGTCGCCCTTCGAGACGGTCGGAGCTGTGGACTGGTCCATTGAAACGACCGTGCCGACCGAGGATGACATGTCCTAAGTGCTGAAGTAGTGGATCAGCCAGGAAAGCCAACATACCGACGAGGGCTACAACCGCAAGACTGTCGAGCTAACCGGAGAGCAGGCTTACCTGGGTGACCTCAATCCTGGTCTGGAGAAGTCCCAGTCATCCAGAGCTCGTCACAGACAACATCAGCGCAGTCTACAGCCTCGGACAGACTGGATCCACAACATATGTGCTAGATTCCCATTTGTCCCAATTTTTCTTCACCAGTTCTGCTCTGTCGAGGTTGAGTTTTCGAGGGAGACAGTGTTAGCGTAAGACCGAAGCCAATCGAATTATTCCTGCAATTGGAAGCATCTCCTACTTCGATACAAGTTGAAGAACTTCTGAGATTTTTAAACAGCCAAAAAATATAGGGTTAAACATAAAAACTTGAAATTCACTAGAAGCAGCTCGGAACAGCGGTGTGAGCCCTCTTCTCAGATATCTTCTTCTTGGTCGTCCCCTTCTTTGCTGGCCAACCATCCGATGATCCATCATCTTCTTTAGAGTTCTGTGGGAGGGGGTGGGCATCCACCTTTGAGAAGGTCGCTAAACGCTGAAGTAGTGGATCAGCCAGGAAATCCATCATACCGACGATGGCTACAGCAGCAAGACTCTGCCTACCTGGGTGACCTCAATCCTTGTCTGGAAAACTCCGAGTCATCCAGAGCTCGTCACAGACAACATCAGAGCAGTCTACAGCCACGAACAGACAGGATCCACAACATATGTGCCTGATTCGCTCCACCACCAAATTTGAGGATTTGTCCAATTTTTCTTCATCTGTTCTACTCTGTTGAGGTTGAGTTTTGAGGGAGACAGTGTTAGCGTAAGACCGAAGCCAATCGAATAATTCCTGATATCAATTGGAAGCATCTCCTACAATTCAAGTTAAAGAACCTCTGAGATTTTTCAACAGCTGAAAAATCATAGGGTTAAACATGTAAACATAAAATTCACCAAGAAATGGCTCGGAACAGCGGTGTGTGCCATCTTCTCCAGCCACCTTCTTGTTGGTCGTCCGCTTCTTCGCAGGCCAACCATGCTGTGATCCATCACCTTCTTCAAAGTTCTTTGGAGGGGGGGGGGGGGGGGTCTTTGGGCCTTAACAAATCTCACGATATTCAATCTTTCTACCAGCCGGTCGAGCTCCTTATTATTTCGGATCTACCAGATACCAGCCATACACATTGCACCGAAGATCCTTCTCTGCATTATCCCCTCAAACACCAAGAGAGAATTCTCGTTCTGTACAGCTTCAGCTTCGTCGCCCTGGACAGCAACCTGGACCTGAAAACCTTGACAGCCCCACTCAACTATTCGCTTCTAGATCTCGCCACTGATCTTGTTCTCACTATTGTGAAGACTGCCCAGGTACTTGAATCCAGAGACGCATTCATACGTTGAACCATTGAGGGTGACATCTTCTCTTCCACGCTGGTCACGAGCCTGATGTCATTCAGATTTCAAAATTGTATACGTTCTAACCTCAGAAAAAATTGAATATCAAGAATATGGTTTTGTACATCATTGAATAGCTGGAAGGATAACAGTCTCCAAGGACGTCACAGCTGCCAGGTGCTTGGAGTAGGCAGTACAGGTATACACACGTTCTTCACAGCACTGATTCTCACCCGCCAAATCTCGTTGTTCTGAAAGATGGAATAGGTTTTCATCCGACAACATTTATGGTGTTGATAATGAGAGACTTAACCAACCTTCCTTCACAAATGCGCTGCGTCTCATTTTGCTGCATCCCACCATTTCATCATTTTGTGTCATTATTCCCAATAAATCCCTTTCCGTCATTTAGAGCAGACTGATCTTCGCGACATTTCCAAAAATAGGTGGAAAAGACATCCCCGTCGACCCTGCCGCTTGTCCCCAACCGATAAGTCGCCCGAAACAATATATAGGTTGGTATTTACTTTTGATGAGACAATGTCTGGTGGTGACTCGACGGTTTATGTCTAGCTGTAAATGACTAAGACTTAGCTCTGTTACAAGGTAATCTAAGAGGGGAACATAATGGTTGGGTAAATGAGGGTATCTGCCTGACAGATCCAAATACCTTTATTGCTATGAAACTTGAAAGAGAAGGAGGTAATTGTAGCCTAGAGTTCGTTGGATGTTTGACATCAAAGGGATAATTGATGGTTGCGAACTGCAGACGGGGGTCGATCTCTCCTCCTTTCCTCTCTATAATCGCTACCATCCGCTGAGATTACGCCCACACAGTCTTCCTACCCCTTCCACCATCTTTTGACCTTCCTTTGGTTGGTAATTGACTCCATCACATTCATTCGGGTCGGACCATTGGGCTCCTTTTTCCGGTTTGAAGAACTCGCCTCACCCTGAGACTCCCTTGACACCAACTTTTCGTAAATGAGGATTTCAATACCCAGGCCAGGTTGAGCGAGACTCATAAATTACTGCTAAAATCCAAAAACAAAAAAGTTTTTTTTTTTTAATGGTTTGGTGATTAAAAAGTGGTCCTCTACCATTTGGTGGAAAAAAATGTTAGAAATCCCACGTTCCAAATTATGAAGATTCTAGCTTAATACATAGGTACAGTTAGGATTTTCTTTTATCAACAAGAACCGCTCAGGTGCGAACGCTCAACAAACTATACAAAGGCTATTTTTTGCAACTAAATTTTGAAACCTAAATCCATTGGCCCCAGACCGATTGGCGCCCTCCGGAGATGGGTATGGGTCAAAATGGCTATCTACCTACCTATTTTGAAAAATGATTATCATGATTTTTTGGCTACCTAGGCGTGTGGGGTATTATTTTCCACTAAATTTTGGACGCTGCATCGATTAGAGTCCGGGACACTCTAACATCACTGTTTCTCCCCATTTTCGCCATGCTTTCAGTCCGTGGATAAAACAACCCCTGTAAAATAATTCGTAGCGTTTTCACTGAATTTCGGGCTCTGAAGGCAATGAGATGGGTCCTGGACCGATTCGCGCCCTCAGGAGATAGGTATGGGTCTTAACACGGTCGCTGCGGGTCACGCGCTCAGCGCGTGAGCTCTGTTCCAATCTGCCTACGTCGCACGCGCCTGGCGCGTGAAGGTAGCCTTCACTTCAGATCGCTCCTCCATTATACCAAAAAGTGAAATGGAACGTATTTCTACTTCACGCGCCAGTTTTGAACCTTCTGAAGGTACTGTAAACGTCGGAGTCCGAAGCAAAGCGCGTGAGCTCTGTTCCAATCTGTGTGCGTCGCACGCGCCTGGCGCGTGAAGGTAGCCTTACTTCAGATCGCTCCTCCAGTATACCAGAAAGTGAAATCCCTTAAAAAAAACTGCTTTATTGTTAAAACACAATACGTTTCTATTACCTATATTGTTATTATCTATATTATATATTCTGGGTATTATTTACCAAAAATTGAATCAAATTCTATCACTCACGCGCCAGGCGCGTGAGCCACACTGGGTTAGGAGCTCGCTTTGAATTTATTTCCACATCCGGCGCACTCACCTGGCGCGTTCCTATTTCAGATGACTCCCGCACAGCTGCTCAAACGAGCTCAACATTTCCGCAGTGAACGTGTTAATGGGTACCTACCTACCAAGTTCAAGAGTGAGTTTTCAAGTTTATTGCATCATTGAGAACAGCTCCGGCATCATTACATTGGTTGCTTACACAATGAATAATATAGCAAAAGTGAACATTTCCATTTCCCATCTTCTATTTAGTACAAAATATACGCTCAGGATCCAAAAAATGTCGAAATACCCACCTTCACTCATACACTTTCTCCACTGGTGGCGATCAGGGTGAAAATGACTCATAGGCCAACTACTGTAGCCAGAATAGACTCAGATAGATAGATTTCAGATGTTTTAGACCTCTTTTCGGTCCGGACAGCGGACACCGGTCTACCGTGGAATTCACAAACTTAAAAAAGTTTGTTTTAAAATAAGAATATGAGTGTTCTATAACAAGATAAATCAACAAATTCATTGCTGACGCTACCCGAACATTAAAAATTGGTGATCCTGGCGATTGGTGCTCATCCTATGAGTGATGACATTCGGGCCCAGATCTGAAGACGGAAAGCCGTTGACATTCGCCTTGAATAATTTGAACGCCTTGAACTCTATTTTACTCCAAAGCGACTGTGCGTTTTGTATTCAGTATTATAGTCAAATTTAGTTTTCAAATGACCGTTGCTGAAGTAGGTATATTGGTGTGACAGATTTTGAGTAGTCGAGTTAGTTGTTGATTTTGGAAAAAACATTTTTGCAGAAATTAGAGTGATTCAGTTCGGCGCCTTACATCCAAAGAGAAAAACGAAAATGCATTTTATAAAATAAGGAAAAGAGGGAGAGTTGAAGTAAAAGCAGTTTCCGATTATTTTTTCCTTCTTTCTCTTTTCAACACTTTTTTCCCTTCAGAACAATCAAGGTGATAGAGAGCCATTAGCCACTTTAAGGCGGGAGAGGCCCTGGTTTGGCAGGAGATGGGGCTCTGTTTAATCACGGAGGCACTGAAAAGTAATAAAGAGTGGTTTCCCAAAGGAGTGGAGGAGAGAAGGGGGAGAAAGATACCCAGCTCGAGTAATGATCAAATGGAAGCAAAGTTACTAGCTAATAATGTACAAGACCAGTTGAATAATGTTATTGGTAGAGCGTGCAGTTGGTTCTCGGCGAATCGTAGCCAATAAAGGAGAGCTTAATAAAAGGGTCCTCACTTATTGAATCTGGCCCAAGTGTTGACAGAGGCAGTGGCGTCCGTGTAAACTTTAATCAAAACCTACCGCGGCACGGTCGTGGTTTTTCCACTCTCCCGTTCACCTTCTCTCCTTAAACCAATGGTTTATTAAAACGTCTTCATCTTTTATTCGGTAGAAAATTGGAATGAGGTAAGGGTAAGGTAAACATGGGTTAGGGCAAATGGTGGCCGGAGGGGCGTTTCACCAAAACAGCCCATTTCTAATAACCTCCAATATTAGGTGACTCCCCCACTTTGAAATGTAATTTTATTAATCTTCCCATGATAAAACTTAAACCTCAGATCACGGAGTGTTCTTCTGCTTTCCTTCGTGCCATGCTGAGCACAAACATGCTCGTATATTGAGCAATCCCCTTCGAGCTGAGCTCTTCTGGTTTCCTTCGCTCACTTTTGGCAGTTGCATCTCATAGTGGAGCACTTCACTAGATTTGCTTTTGTTTTAACATCACCGAATCAAACATCAAACGAATTCATTAAAATAATCAAAGAAGTACAAAATAAAAACCAAATAAACACATTATTAACCGATCAATACGGAGGGTTAACAACTAAAGAATTCCAGAATTACTTAAGATCTGAGAATGTAAACCATCTATACACAGCAATAAACAACCCTTACCTACTTCTGGTGGGTACCAATCGGTCCGGGACCCATCTCAATTGATTCAGCGTCCAATAATTAGTGGAAAACGATACCCCACATGCCTAGTTCCCAAAAAGTGCCAAAAATCGAATTTCATAATACACATTTTGACCGGTACACACTTCTGGTGGGCACCAACCGGTCCAGGGCCCATCACAACTGATTCAGCGTCCACAATTTAGTGGAAAACGATACCCCACATGCCTAGTCCCTGAAAAGTGCCGAAAATTTTCGAAAACACATTTTGATCCCCCCTACCACCAGATTTTGTCTGATCGGGGTGAAAAGTTCCTCACTTTGCGCCACATTTTCTCGTCACTCCCTTCAAGGGGGTCTGTCGACGCAACACGATCTAGCGGCTGACCGCCCTATCCCGCCAGATCCATGCTGCACAGCCTGATTTCCCAAAAGTATTCCGAATTTATTGAAGCTCCTGTATGAAAATTCAGATTTTTTTCTTTCGCAATATCCTTTTAAGACTTGTGAAATTATCTGGAACTATGATTCAACTGCCAACTTCTCATAACTTCAAAGTTACAAAATTTAAAATTTAAAATTTTGAAAATATTTTATTTGTTTATAAGTTTGACAAATTTCACAAGTCTTACGAGCATATTGCAAAAAGAAAAAGTTTTTAATTTTTTTATTTTTTTTTATTTTTTTTATTGGCATTACAAAAAACTGTATACAGCCATATTACATTATGCTTCGTCACACTTTCAATCGACATTCATTTATAAAATTAAATAGCTCTTTATATACATAAATATTCCTAGAAGCCAGAATAGTACGATACTCTATATTAATGTTTGTCTTTCTCGCAATAAAACTGAACAACTTTCTTCTTGGACCTTCATAATCTTGGCACTCCATAATTGCGTGTTCGAGTGATCCTATTGAAGCTCCACAGTTTCGACATTGGGCCGTTTCTTGTTGGTTGATGAGGTATAGAAACGCGTCGCAGACTCCATAGTTTACCCTCAGGCGGAAAATGGTTCGTCCAAGGGACCTCTCAACGCCTTTTTTTGAAAACCACGGCACTTGTAGGGGGTTGGGTTGGATGGTTTTGTAGAATTGGGCGTTATTGGACCCGACAAATCTCCTCCTCCATTTTTCCTTGTGGTTTTGATTGATGTAGGGTATCAAATCTTCGGCCATGACCTGGTGTGGAGGTTTACCATGATCAACAAAGAAAAAGTTTGAATTTCCATACAGGAGCTTCAATAAATTCTGAATACTTTGCAAGGGACTGTCCGACGCCCCTTGAGTGCACTCCTGGTCACCCAACTAATAATGTTTATTTTGTCATACAATAAGATGGACACTTCTCTTCAATTTAGACCAACCGTTTCCTATAAAGATGGACTGTGGATCTCGATCATACCTTTGCCACCATGATATGAAGGGGGTACAACTGTCATTTTTATGGCAACGCCTTAACCATTGGGTCCATTCTCAGAGCTCCGTGAACAAGTAAACGTGTAAAAATCACACAAAAACTGCAAATCCTTTCACACTGGTTGATTATTCGTTGTAGGAAGATTATGGGGAGTGTTTGAGACCCATTACAATGAATAAAACGTCCAAATCATACCAGAGGTGGGTGTGAATCAAACCTTCCTACCTATTTTTAAAATGTGTTTTCGAGATTTTTGGATGTCTAGTGGAATTTTGTTTGGTAATTCCTTGAATAATCAGGGGACGAAATTTGTTTTTCAAAAGGTGGATTTCGTGATTTTCGGTGATTTTAGGCCTGTGGGGTATCATTTTCCACTAAATTTTAGACGCTGAATCCAATGAGATGGGTCCCGGAACGATCTGCGCCCACCGAAAGAGGTTATGGACGCTGGATCGATTGGAGTAAATCCCCATGCTCCTGGTCCGAGGAATAACCGACCCCTGTGAACGAATTTGCAGTGTTTTCAGAAAAAATGTTGCTACTAAAAATGGCAGAGACAGCGGACGGGCATTTGCCTATTTTGTCTAGATACCTATAAACGCCAAGAAAAAATGTTGGCCCTAATCGGAGAGACTGAAAAAAATATCAGTCAGCAACAACATTTGCTTCATTCAAAAGTATATCAACTTACCTACGTACGTTAAGGTATTGAAATAATAAGGTTCGACTTAATCCACGACATATACATATTTTGTCATGTATGTAAATCCCTAATTGCCTCGCCCGCACCTCCTCAAACTCTGAATTTCTGAGCCGAGCGATCTCTTACAATCAAAGGAGCTTTTCAGATGACGAGCGATTGCCACATCAGCGAACATTTTAATATCAAGCGTGAGCTCTGAATGGCAAGGTTGCAAGGAAGATGGGTGAGAGAACCCGAGAAACGCAATTAGGCGCCTCATTCAAGGGGTATTGGACCTCCTACTCGGAACTATTAAGCCATGAGATACTTTGAGAGTTGAAGACGATACCAGTTGAATCAGAATTAGTTTAATTTTCAATTCAAATTAACGCTAGGCTGCGGGGAAATGGAACGCAACGTATAGAAAGTAACTTTATTAATATTCCAATTGTGTCTCCGGCTCTAACTATATAATAAATGGGGATGTGGGGAAAGCGTTCGTCGTAATAGGGAGAAGGATTGGTTGGGGTGTATAGCTGTATAGACGTTAAAACAGGGTAAGTACGACTTCATTTCACTCAACCAGATAAGAACTAATTGTCCGCATTGCTGTTTCTCTCTCTACACTACACAATTCCTCCGGATCCATCCATCCGCCTCCTTTGCGTCGCCCTTCAACATCAATTCATTTTACAGAACCCCCCCCCCCCCCCCCCCCTACTTCCCTATGGCACCATCTATACACCCTGCGTGCGATTCCTGCCTGTTATCCATCCCTGTGAGGTGAATTTAAATTCCGTTCACGAAGAGGAACTAATATCATCATTTTATCACATACAGATGAGGCGAGGGTCGTACAAAAGTTCAAATTGAACAGTTAAACCTTTCGACCGGGTAATTTATACGTAACGGGTAACCTTGCTTGGACGCCGTTTTATTCAATATCCCAATCAATTTATTCAATGGCCCCAGAATATTAATTCACTTCCATGTTTCAAATAAATCAATTCCTAATTTCTAAATTGTTCAGAATCCTCTGCATTCTAGAAAGGGTGCGGAAATTACTTCCCCTGATAACAAATACCTATAATGTAATATATTGTTGGCATGCAGACAATTGTAATGATAAAAGGCAGGAAGGTCAAATTCTCGAGGAGGAAATGTGGGCTTTTACCCTCTTTAGTTAAAAAAGTTTGAAAAATCGTGACAAAACGCGGCCTCAAAATAAGTTCAAAGGACAAAAGTAGTAATAATAAGAAGAAGAAATGGAATCAACAAATTGCAATTGTTGCTGCCTGTTGCAGTTGACGAATGTTGGGTTTGAATCCCAAAGCAGGTCAGAATGGGCATGAGGTTATGTCTGGTTATGAGCAAGATACCATCTCTTTGTTGAACCCAATACAATTTCCCATTACTTAAGGGGGCGTCAGACAGTCCCTTGCAAAGTGTTTCCAATTTATTAAGGCTCCTACATGGAAATTTAAACTTTTTCTTTTTGCAATATGCTCATAAGACTTGTGAAATTTCTCGGGCCTATAAACAAATAAAATATTTTCAAAATTTTAAATTTTAAATTTCGTAATTTTGAAGTTATGAGAAGTTGGCTGTTGAATCATAGTTCCAGACAATTTCACAAGTCTTAAAAGGATATTGCGAAAGAAAAAAGTCTGAATTTTCATACAGGAGCTTCAATAAATTCGGAATACTTTTGGGAAATCAGGCAGTGCGGCATGGGTCTGGCGGGGTAGGGCGGTCAGCAACCTTTTCTGAACACAGTTTTGCAACAGGTATAAATCACCTAACTCAACAACTCCAACACAAAAGGTGAAAATGGGATGAAAGCAGATGACCAGGTAGTCCACAGGTATGACAGGCAAGTCCACAAAAAGGAGTCACATAGGCATAGGCGCACAACACTAAAGTGTGGAGGGCCCGGAAGCGGTATCACAAAAGTGTCTAACGCCTTTAGCAGTTTAGACCAAGTTTTGCCCCAAATGATGATTTGATTGATTATTTAATCTGAGTTTATAAGTATCTGCAAGGGCGGGTTTCTGCAGGGTTATACTACCAAGTAATATCGCACCCCCTCTATGAGCTATATATACACGTTAATAAACTTCTGGTATAAATGAATGATAGCGCTCAATTGATATCAAATAAATTAACAGAGAGAAAACTAAAACGGGAATTACAGAACAATGTCACTTTGTGTTTTCCATTGTTACTGTTTGAACTGAACGTAACTTATATGTAGCGTATTGCAGTCTCTCAGGCACTTCACAAACTCTTGCTGATCTTGACAGCAGCATAGTTGGAGTGGTTACCATCTCTGCTGGCAACGCAGCTGCGGGTGCAGATGGGATACCCTGTCCTGGTCCTGAGCATGTCCTTGGGAAGTGCTGATGAGAAGTTTCAAGTGCTTGGTTAATTCCCCAGCCGTCTTTGTTTTATTAGGGATTATTTCTAACCAGCGTGAGTAATAATTCTCAACTGCTAGGAAGCTCTTTTGTTGGTATTGTTCTATGTTCATTCCAATTTCCTGTTCTGTATTAATTCAGGCTCAGTAACATGCTCTTTCAGTAATAGAGAATGTATCCTATCCTATATTTGTTAGCATTCAGTCAGAAAGTTATGGTGATCAAAATTCGAGATTTTATTTGGTCATCCAGGTATGTGAGGTATTATTTTCCAATAAATTTTGGACTCAGATTCCAATTAGATGTGCCCCGGAACGATCTGTGCCCACCGGAAGTGGGTATGGGTCAAAATGGGTATCTATCTACACTGTTTTCGAGATTACTGATACGTAGAAGTGTGGGGTATCATTTTCCACTAAATTTTGGACGCTGAATCGATTGGAATGAGTTCAGGATACTCCAGACTCACCGTTTTCCTCCATTCTCCTCGGACCAGGCGCATGGAGACTCATTTCCTCAACATGGGGAAAACGGAAACAGTGGGTGTGGTTGGTCCCGAACCAATTCCAATTGATTCAGCGTCCAAAATTTATGGGAAATGATACCCCACAAGCCTAGGTACCAGAAATCTTGAAAACACATTGTCGGAGGCAGGCGAACACACAAAACCGATTTTAATATATGCACTTTTATTGGACTATAGCTTGGACCTATAGAGACGTTTCGACACGACACACAAGGAATTTATTTATGAATCATTGTCGGGACTACATGAAGAACGTAATCATTTTATAATGAACATTTTGTTTTGTGTACTATTCTCCCATCATTAGCCACAGGGTGACATAAGTTGGTAGGAATCTCACGGATTGAGAAAGGTGTTTGGATGGTGGATTTTATGACACATTCTTCCTGTCAGGCAGTGGGATTTATAACGATTAATGTGTATAACGAACGAAGTATCAAGGGGAGCTGATCAAAAGCCTCAATGAGTTTAGGTGATTCCAGGAGATACAAAAGCCAAGTTTGTATGCAGAGGGATAACAAATTAGAAATATTGGGTGCATAATTTGACATTGCTCATTTGAATCAACGAAAGCCAGATAATGAATACCATCAGCATGAGACTTACAGAGAATTGTGACGAAAGGTCTCCAGAATTAGATAAGATGGACGGGAAATTGGTTATTCCTCGAATGGGGGAAACAGTGGGTGTGGCGGGTCCCGGACCCATTCCAATCGATTCAGGGTCCAAAATTTAGTGGAAAATGATACCCCACACGCCTAGGCACCAGAAATCTTGACACATACAAAATGGGTGGATACGTACCCATTTTGACCCATAACTTCTTCCAGTGGGTGCCAATCGTTCCAGGGTCCATTTCATTGGATTCAGCGTCCACAATTTAGTGGAAAATGATACCCTACTTGCCTAGATCGCCCAAAATCTCGATAAATCCATTTTTCAAAAAACACATTTTGACCCCTACCCCGCCCAAATTTGGTCGATCGGGCTGAATAGTTTCGAGGACCGTCCTAGGCCAGGAACAGACCTTTGACCCAAATTTCAGATTTTTAAAAAATTGTATATTACCGAAAACGGCGCGGACAATGTACGGCGTACGGCGGACGGTGGACGGTGGACGGCGTACGGTGGACGGCGGGCGGCGGACGGACATTAACCTTTTTTGATCCAGACACCATGAAACGTCCAGGAAAAAAATTTGAGCCGAATCGGAGAGGTTGACCATTTGCACGAAAACATAGGTTGATTATTCAAGGAAACCCAACCAGCCCAACTATCGTGTGATTACAGAGGAATTAAATTTTTCAGCGCTTTGCCTTACAACATACGGGTTATAATCAACAGGGTGAGACGTCTTATGCATCGATAGAAATCACAACTTTTCTTTTAGAGTCGATTTAAGATTTGGATTATGCATTCCATGATCTTGGGAGGAGAACAGTTCTTTGGAACGTTTGAGAATTTCGTCTGCCAGCGTTCCCCGTAAAAATGTGAAGGGGAAAACAAGGATTCTTACAATCAAAAGCTGAAAGTAATTACGTTGGAATAGCTCCTGGACCGGTGTAACTTTTTCAATTAGAAACCCCCTACGCGGAACAATTCTAAAATCAAGGGCCAACAGAGTTAGGCTCATCTCCCGTCGAACTCAAACCCCATACGGCCAACTAATATTGCACGGTTGGAAAGGGATCGTGAGATGATCGGTAATCTGGCCGGAAAAACAAACTCTTTTCCCTGGATCTCCGCACAGTTCGAATCCAATAGAACCACGCGCCCAGGGCATTCGCTTCTTGTAATGAGACGATCCGTCAAAACTTTCGCAATTAACCGCACAACCTGATTTTGAGGTTTCTCGGCTCCTTCAGGGAATTTACGGAACGTTGTCAGCCGATGGCGTTTTTGGCTTGGTGGATGTATGCGATGGCAATGGTAGCAGACAGGCTGCAGCAGGGACCTATTCCTAGAAGCTCTTCACTCCTCACTCTCCACTCTGCATGTGCAACCTCCACACTCTACGAAAACTTTTCGTTCCTAGAAAGTGCAGAGCATTATGAAGCTGTAGAGTGAAATGAAGAGTCAAGGTTTCCACAATTTTTGGTGTTCTACTCGGGTTTTGTTCCAAGAAACTCTTCACACTCGTATGCAGAATCAATACTGTGGGTGGCAAATGAAGATTCATCCATTTTTTTGAAGAGTATCCAATGACTCTTGCCAATTAGCTGTTGACTTTCCAAATATCATTTAGGAGATAATTTACACTTGAATAATAATAACGCATTGGGCATACTATCCATTCGTCATCAAAACATGAAGCGCCATTACAGTGTGGCAGTAAAGTCTTGAGTTTTGCTCGTTTAGGTGTCCTAAGCGCGAGGAAGATTACAACAAAATAGAGACACAACAACAACTCACTCTGCATTTCCAGTAGAACAGGAGAGTTGGAGTGAAAGGTTTCTAGGAACAGGAAGTTCTCCTACTCTTCATAATTTCAATGTGAAGAGTATGAGACGAAGATTCGTAAAGCGTGGAGTGAAGAGTTTCTAGGAATAGGCCCCTGGCCCATCTCAATCTGGTGACCCACGACGACGGTGATGATCTATAACACCCTCTCCACTTCCCATTCCCCAAACTATTTCATTTGTCCTCTTTTTGTGTGAAATTAGTACGTATTATTGTCTCTCTTTTCTTTCATAGCCCTTAAGCGTCAGCAAATTTAGCCACATTTCTCGCTAAAATAGGCTCATCACTAGGGATGAGCGATACTGATCGATATCGAGATGGTATCGATACTTTCCTTCCGATACCGATCATTTTGGTATCGATACTCTACTTTCGATACCGATACTGGTATCGGTAAAAATAATTGGGATCGAAAAAAGTATCAAACAATAACAGTACCTCAAATTTTTGTTAAAAATTACCAATTAAGAATCAAGAAGGCCCTCTCCTTAAGGTTGCTACACTTGTTTCGGCCAGAACTTCGAGTATATACTTCGGGTATATACTCGAAGGGCCAGATGCTTCTGAGGGAGATCCCTCTTCTCTGCTTTGGCTAGGGGTTATCTTGTGAAGAAGAAGAATACTTTGCTATCATACCAGTAATAAGACAGTGTTATATGTGTTATTTTGACCCGAGGTCACTTTGTTGTTAGTTGTGTGTTCATTGGTAAGGTGATTTACTTAAGCGTGTGACGCGTTGATTATATAAGTTCTGATTTAGTGGGAGGAAAGTAGCAAAATTGCGTGAAAAACATCAGTAAAACACATTCTGTGTATCAATAACTTCGTCTGAAGTATGTTAAAAGTGGTATCCGGGGGCAAGCCCCCTGGCGAGACACGGAGCGCTGAGTTTTGATTCGATACCAATATTTCCAATACTTGCTTGATATCGATACCATTCTTTTAATACCGATACTAGTACTCATATCGATCCTCCCCCGGTATCGATCATCCCTTACCGTTATGAGCCCTTCATTCGGGGTGGGGGTCAGGTCAGATGTACTAACCACATACCTGAGGCCCTTCAGCTGTTGGCCCGGTCGGATGTTTTTACAAAAAATAATTAGGGTAGAAGGTTTCTCGACGAATTCCTACGTTTTCGGTGTGCTGAATCCGAATATGAAGTTTGCCAACAACAAAAAATGACGGCTTCACATTAAAATCGACAAAAGCCTTTAAAATGTCGGATTCGTTTCAGAAAATTGCTGAAAATTGTTGAAAAATGCAACCTACTGAATTTTTTATTTAAAAAAAAAAATAAATAAAGATCAAATTTCCGTTGAAATGTAGTGGTCACTTTTCCGGTTTAGTGGAAAATGGTACCCCACACGCCCAAGTATGTACCAGAGGTATCGAAAACAGACATTCGAAATGGGCAAATAATTACCCAATTTGTCCCATTACTTCTTCCAGTAGGGTGCCAATCGTTCTGGGACTCGTTTCATTGGATTCAGCGTCCAAAATTTAGTGGAAAATGACACCCTACTCGCCTAGATCGCCCAAAATCTCGAAAATCCATTTTTCAAAAAACACATTTTGACCCCTACACCGCCCAAAATTGGTCCGATCGGGTTGAAAAGTTTAGAGCACCGTCCTAGGCCGGGAACAGACGCCTGACCCAAATTTCAGATTTTCAGAAAATTTGTTACTACCAAAAACGGCGCGGACGGCGTACGGCAGACGGACATTTTGGTTTTTTGATCACACCTTAAAATAAAACGCCCAGAAAAGTGTTTGAGCCGAATCGGAGAGGTTAACCAAAACCTGAAATCTTGGTCAGGGACCCGTATCCGGCTCTAACTGGTCCTCGAAACTTTTCAACGGACCAAATTTGGGCGGTGTAGGGGTCCAAATGTGTTTTTTGAAAAATGCATTTTCCAGTTTTTGCAATCTAGGTGTGTGGGGTATCATGTTCCACTAAATGTTGGACGCTGGATTCAATGAAATGGGTCCCAGAACGATTGGCGCCCTCTGGATGAGGTTATGGGTCAAAATGGGCACCTACTTACCCATTTCGAATGTGTGTTTTCGAGATTTCTGGTACCTATGCGTGTGGGGTATCATTTTTCACTAAATTTTGACCCTGAATCGATTAGAATGGGTCTGGGACCCGCCACACAGACTGTTTTCCCCATGTTGAAGAAATGAGTCTTCATGCGCCTGGTCCGAGGAATAACCAACCCCTGTGAAAGAATTGAAAATCTAACAAAACCCTAAAAATTCTGTACTTCTTTCACAAAATTGCTTATAAGTAGGAAAATATGCAACCTACTGAATTTCTCATCATGTACAAAGTTAAAGTAGACAGAATTTCTTTCAAAATGTACTGGTCACTTTCAATTTTTGAGTGCAGGGTACCACCACTAGAGCGCGCTGAAATAGAGCAACTTTTTGGCACTTGTGGCGGTTTTTTCAATAAATAATTAGGGTAGAAGGTTTTCGACAGATTCTCATGTTTTTCGGTGTGCTGAATCCGAATCTGATGTTTGCCAACAAAAAATATGAAGGCTTCACAATAAAAATCTCAAAAAACCCTATAAATTTCTGCCTTTTTTCCCAAAATTGCTTATAAGTTAAAAAATATGCAACCTACTGAATTTCTGATCATGTACAAAGTTAAAGTAGGCAGAATTTCTTTCAAAATGTACTGGTCACTTTCAATTTTTGAGTGCAGGTTACTGTCACTAGAGCGCGCTGAAATAGAGCAATTTTTTCGCACTTGTGGCGCCTTTTTAAATAAATAATTGGGGTAGAAGATTTTTTGGTCAGACTCATATGTGTTTCGGTGTGCTGAATTCGAATCTGATGTTTGCCAACAAAAAATATGAAGGCTTCACGATACAAATCTCAAAAAATCCTAAAAATTTCGGACTTCTTTCACAAAATTGCTCATAAGGTGGAAAATATGCAACCTACTGAATTTCTCATCATGTACAAAATTAAAGTAGAGAAAGTTTCTTCCAAAATGCACTGGTCATTTTCAATTGTAAGTGCAGGGCACCGCCACTAGAGTGCGCTGAAAAGGAACAACTTTTTGGCACTTGTGTTAAAAATATAAGAATCCGTCGAGAAACCTTCTCCCCTAATTATTTATTGTAAAATGTATTCCCATTTGACTGGGCTAAGTGGAAAAATTTGAAAACTTCAAGCGTAGAATACATTTTAGTTTAATTTGATGTAGAACTGTTGACGAAAGGTGCAAGCATGATTGGTCATTAAGAGGACAAAGAGCCAGGGGAAAAGAGGCAAAGAGAAGGAAGGGATGACCAACCACCCCCCAAATCACCCCCTATGTATTAATTATGAGGGGAACCTTTCATATACTAGCAAGAATGTTTATTTTGTCTTAAATCTGAGTTTTGCTACCCAGCCAAACTAGGTAGTTTTTTTATTTAATTTAATTTATTTTATTTTATTATTATTTTTTTTTTTTGAGTGAGAAACGATACAGTTTGTATTCATCACTTGAACAAAATTCATCATTTAATTTATTATTGATATCATTTATCACATTCAAGTAGATAAATTTTACTTTGGGCTTCATTCTCTCCGCCTATTTGGCTACTGACACATGATACAAACACATTTAATTTGAAAATAACATGGTGACGAAGAAACGAAATCCTGAGTAGGTTATGTCATTGCCTTCGCCGTTAAATTTTGCTTTAAAAAAAAAAAAAAAAAAAGTTCCTCTGACTGCTGTAACAATTCATCGATCGCTGTGATGCAATTTGACCCACCAGGCCACTTTGGTGAGTTACTTTATTTTACTTTTACTTCAATTATCAAATAATATGATCTAATGATCATATTGAAAGTTGAGTCATATTGATTGTAAGATTATCACAAGATAAATCCTCTTTGTAATAATTGTAAAGAGTTGATTTTTATTGTGAAATGGAAAAAATGAAGCTGGTTTTACGTATTATATATATCATGTATGGGTATTTCTCCGTTTACATCGGAAATAGGGTGGGTTTTTCAAACATGATAGCTCATGCTGTGAGCATCCAATTGAATATAATCGCCAGTCCACCAACTCTCAGTATATTTTAGCTGTATAAACGTCTAAATCTCCTCGAAATGAGTCCATTTTAGTACATAATTCAATAAGCGGCCAATAATTGAAGTAAATGACAATGCAGGAATCTGAAGGTTCTGTTTCCTGTGAACGTCATAGGCTTTTTGTATTAGGGTGGCGATACATAAAAGCATGTGATGAACTAAAGGGCATTTTGGTCCGAAGAATGAGAGAAATGCTATCAAAAGCAGCCTAGAAGACTGAATAAGTCAAAAATTCAGTAATTCCTCGAAGAATATAACTCTTGTCGAAGACGAAAATAACATGAAAAATTCGTCCAGGGCTCCTGAAAATGGCAGGACAAGTCCTAGGACACAAATTTTCTGTTGAATTGCGAGAATTTATTGATCAGTTTTAGCCTTGCTGCAGAAGGAGCACAACGTGATCAAAACACATTGTGGCGTGGGTTGTTTTAATTTTGAAATCATTGGATATTTAAGTTGCAAGAACATGAGTGGCTGAACATTGAGGAAAGTAAGAGCTGCTGCATCAGCACTAGGAAAAGCTATAAATTACAACTACTGAGCCCTCTGCTTGCCAGCTAGTCGCTCTTGCTTGTTGTGATCCTTTGTCTCTGAGCTGATTTTATCTTAAAAAAATGAAATAAAATTGAAAAAAAAAAAAAAAAAAAAAAAACAGGGGTTGGTTATTCCTCGAACCAGGAGCAATGAAACTCATTCCAATCGATTCAGCGTCCAAAATTTAGTGGAGAGTGATACCCCAGATGCCAAAAATATTGGAAACCCACTTTCAAAATAGGGTAAATAGGGACCCATTTCGACCCATAACTCCCAGTGGGTGCCAATTGTCCCAGGACCCTTCTAATTGGATTCAGCGTCCAAAATTTAGTGGAAAATGGCACCCCGCACCCCCAGATCGCTGAAAATATTAGAAATATATTTTTTTAAAACACATTTCGACCCCTACCCCAGACGAACCTTTGCTTATTTTGATCTAGACACCTTGAAATGTCCAGAACAAATTTTTGGGCAAATTGGACAGGCTGACTTTCTGCATGTAAGCACAGTAGCATGCATGCTGCGTGTATAAACTCCTGTAACTAGTCAATCTGAAGGGGCCAGTTCCACGTGATGCCTGTGTTAGTTTTATAAAAAAACATAATTTCACTTTTACAATGTGAAATCAGCTCAGAGACAAAAATATTAATCAATCAAAGGTTTTATTTGTATTTTTAGGTAACAACTGAAGTTTAAAACAAAGGAGTTGGTACTCCTAAATTCAAAAAGGAAATAAATAGTAACTTTTTTGCACAAATACTGGAAAATAGTGCTACTATGAGTGTCTAATATTATCTTAATTTAAAAGTCCAACGTCTATCAATATTTCCTCCAGAAACTTCCTTCTTTTGAGGTATGCCAGTATGAAATTGAAAAGTCGAAACAATAGATCCTTATTTATGCTCATTTAAAAAACGCAGCAAATTCTTTCACTTGGGTTTAAATTCCTCGAACCAGAAGCATGGAAACCCATTCTAATCGATTCAGCATCCAAAATTAAGTGGAAAACGATACCCCACACGCCTAGATACCACAAATCTTGGAAACCCATTTTCAAAAAAGGTAGATAGATACCCATTTTGATCCATAACCTGGGCGCCAATCGTCCCGAGGACCCGTCTAATTGGATTCAGCGTCCAAAATTTAGTGGAAAATGATATCCCACAAGCCTAGATTGCCAAAAATCTTGAAAATCATTTTTCGAAATACACATTTTGAACCCTCCCCCTCCCTCCCAAATTTGGTCCGATCGATAAGGGTGTGGGGTATCATTATACACTAAATTTTGGACGCTGAATCGATATAAGAGGGTCGTGGAACAATTTTTGCCCTCTGGATGAGGTTATGGTCAAAATGAGTGCCTACCTACCCATTTTGAATGTGTTTTTTGATATTTCTGGTACCTAGGCATGTGAGGTATCATTTTCTACTAAATTTTTGGACGCTGAATCGATCAGAATGAGTCTCCATTCTCCTTGCCCAAGGAATAACCAACCTCTGAAGAAATTTGCAGGATTTTGGCTTCCAATAAGTTTGCATAATTTTTCTATCAAACAGGCGTGATTTCAGTCCTTTAACGTATCATATTTTGAATTCCGAAAAGTTTACAATAAAAATAAGCTAAACAAATTGAAATACTAAAGTTTAGCTCATGAAAAACCGAATCAATAGCTGCACAGTGCACATCAGATCATTTTACAAATAGTTTAGCCTCGTAGCTAATTTTTTCTCTAATAATTGTAAGTTGTTGCTAAGTTTCACTGTATCAATCGTATTTGTTGTACGTTTTTTCGTTGAAAAAACACCATTGTTTGCTGTGGTTTGATTTTTTCCAAATAAATTATTTGAAAAATGGGGATCTTGATTTCTTCCGGTACTTGACTTGAGACAATTTCGCTGAGATCAGTTTCTTAATTGAGAATATTTATTAAAAAATTATTAACTTAATTAACTTAACTTAGTTTAATTTGCCTAGAAAAGTTTCTAATTGAAATAGTAATACAGTTGTAACGTTTATTCAGCTTCTCACCCTAATATTATGATCATGAGCCGAATTTCGTACTCAGATTCCGGTTAGATCCATATTTTTACGATATTACTCGTAGTGAATATTGTTAAAATGCCTTCGATTGACGTGATTTCAATTGGGTCCGGGAACGATTGGCGCCTTCTGGATGAGGTTATGGTCAAAATGGGTGCCTATCTACCCATTTCGAATGTGTTTTCGATATTTCTGGTATCTGGGTATGTGGGGTATCATTTTACAATAAATTTTGGACGATGAATCGATATAAGTAGGGTCGTGGAACGATTAGCGCCCTCTGGATGAGGTTATGGTCAAAATGGATCATTTTTTTATCCATTTCGAATATGTGTTTTCGAGATTTCTGGTACCTGGGCATGTGGGGTATCATTTTCCACTAAATTTTGGACGCTGAATCGATTGAAGTGGGCCCGGGAACGATTGGCGCCCTCTGGATGAGGTTATGGGTCAAAATGGGTGCCTATCTACCAATTTCGAATGTGTGTTGTCGATATTTCTGGTACCTAGGCATGTGGGGTATCATGGGGTATTAAAAAATAGGGAACTTTGTTTCTTCTGGTACTTGCGACACTTTCGCTGAGATCTTACTCTAAATTCAGTTTCCTAATTGAGAATATTTGTTAAAAAAATATTAACTTGGATGGCTTAATTTCAAGGAAATGGTTCAAATTAAAATAGTGATACAATTGTAACGTTTATTTAGCTTCTCGCCCTAATATTATGATCATGAGCCGAATTTCGTACTCAGATTCCGGTTAAATCGATATTTTTCCGAGAATTTCCGCGTTACCATTGTTGAAAAGTTTTAATTAACGTGATTTAAATTAAAATTATCAACGTCCGCGATTTCGCGAAAATTGAATTTTGGCGGTAAACCTTGTTCGATTGGCACCACTGTCGACAAACGCTAGCGCATCCTTGCGATCCTTTTTCCTCACTAATCTGTTGACTTTTTCATTTCCTAGTCCTAGTTCGCAATCTGTGAGGAGTGAAAATTTCCCAATAAAAAATGGGTAATCTATTTTCAACCGAATGTGTTTCGGGTTTCAATATTTAACGGTATCGACGAGACGTTTTCT
Source organism: Cyrtorhinus lividipennis (assembly GCA_019603395.1). NCBI lineage: Eukaryota > Metazoa > Arthropoda > Insecta > Hemiptera > Miridae > Cyrtorhinus > Cyrtorhinus lividipennis. The sequence goes on along the minus strand of CM033998.1, from coordinate 34,641,114 downwards.
ATAAGGTGAGTTTCTTACTTGTATTCGGTATACGTTCCCAGTTGAAAAGAATTTCTTCCAATAACGATCCATCTTGTCCCTGCTATTTTCGTAGCTTGCTGTAGTAGCCTTGAGCTCTATCATCTGGGTAAATAAGGAATTAGATCCGCTGATCGTACCCCCCAAAATCATATGTGTTTATATATAAATTCGAACGAACAAGTACGAAAGGAGGGTTTTATTTGAAAGTTCGTAATTTATCCGATGTATTTCTCCGTTGAAGTCAACATTTGAACCTCAATCGAAATCTTCCCTAAGCAAATTTAGATTCAATTCACGTTTATTTGACCTTAGACTTTGAACGTTTGATTATTTTTTTGATCAATTCAAACTATAACGACGAATATACGGTTGATTTTTGTACTCAAGTTGAGAATTTGCTGTAGTAAGCCAACCTTAGCCCGTATGGCTTCTCTCCAAGAAATCTCTCCCAGTTGTTTTCACTGAGTTATTTCAGCCAATTTGGCCTGCATTGGTTTTGCTGTATAATTTGGGTTTTTTAACGAGCAGGCGATAAGCTAAGGATAAAATTGTCGACGTATCTACTGACCTAACCTATTGATTTGCTTTCGTAATGCGCACGGTTCGAAACATTATCTGCCACATAATTATCCGTTTGGTCGGTAGTATTATGTACTAGTTGGCGCTGTATTTACGATTACAATTCTTGAAGATGACGGGTTTTTGTGAGCAGCAGTTCACAGCAGTTCAGTTTGTCTCTGGACGATAGCTTTTTCTTACTCCTTATTTTGATTTGATGAATTTGGTGATCTGTGATCATCCATTGACGTACTCATGAAATGCTCTTCAATGCTAATCTCTTCGTGACTCGTATCAATGATCACGTCTGCTGACTATTGATTTACACGCCAACAACGTCTGATTCTCAATACTATCTTCAAATATTAACGGATAATTTGCCCTAAGGTGCGAGTTCTGCTGAGATGTGCAAGAAATCAATTCGAAACTAAGATAACTTCGGACAATAAGTACGAGTACCTCAGCGATCCAAGCTATCAAGAAGGAATCGGTCAAGAAATTGGTGTTAGTCAAGCTACGGTATCTCGGACTGTGGATATAGCAGTTGGAAGCATAATTTCGCAGGCACAAGAATGGATCAAGTTTCCAGTTACTGACCGTGAAATGCTGAAGGTGAAACAGATGGCAAAGCAAGTACCAGTTTCCAACAGCTTTTGGCGTCGTCGATTGTACCCACGTCAAAATACTAAATCATAACTCCATGGGGATGAGTTCATCAATCGGAAAGGCGTGCCAACTCTGAATGTACAAGCCACTTGTGACTCCACAGAAATGTTCACTAGTGTCGACGTTAGTTGGCCAGAATTCGTACACGAATCGAGGGAAATTAAACTAATGTTGTCCAACTTGCTGATGATGGATATGGGATAGAGCCATGCCTAATGACTCCATTTAGAAATTTTTCTCCTGGTGTTGAAAATTACAACAAACTTTTGTAGAAACATGGGAGAAATGGGGAAAACAGTGGGTGCGGCGGGTCCCAGACTCAATCCAATCGATTCTGGATCCAAAATTTAGTGGAAAATGATACCCCACACGCCCAGGTACCAGAAATCTCGAAAACACATATTGGAAATGGGTAGATAGATACCCATTTTGACCCATAGCCTCATCCAGAGGGCACCAATCGATCCGGGACCCGTCTCATTGGATTCAGCGTCCAAAATTTAGTGGAAAATGATACCCCACACGCCTAGGTACCAAAAAACTCGAAAACACACATTCAAAATGGGTTGATAGATACCCATTTCGACCCACAGCCTCATCCAGAGGGCACCAATCGTTCCGGGACCCGTCTCATTGGATTCAGCGTCCAAAATTTGGTGGAAAATGATACCCCACACGCCTAGGTACCAGAAACTCGAAAACACACATTCAAAATGGGTAATAGATACCCATTTTGATCCATAGCCTCATCCAGAGGACACCAATCGATCGAGGACCCGTCTCATTGGATTCAGCATTCAACATTTGGTGGAAAATGATACCACACACGCCCAAGTACCTTAAATCACGAAAACCCACTTTTGAAATTGGTAGTTAGGTACCCATTTTGACCCATAACCTCTTCCGGTAGGCGTCAATGTGTATTTTAAAAAATGGATTTTCGGCAATTCAGGTGTGTTGGGTATCATTTTCGACTAAATTTTGGACGCTGAATCCAATGAGATGGGTCCTGGGACGATTGGCGTTCGCTAGGGCGGTTATGGGTCAAAATGGGTATCTATCTACCCATTTTGAAAGGTGGTTTCCATGATTTCTGGTACCTAGCCGTGTGGGGTATCATTTTCCACTAAATTTTGGATCCTGAATCGATTGGAATGGGTCCGGTACCCGCCACACCCACTATTCCCCCAATTTCCCCATGTTGAAGAAATGAGTCTCCATGCTCCTGGTCCAAGAAATAACCAACCCCCGTGAAAGAATTTGCTGCGTTTTTCTTATTTTCAAAAGAAATTTTGAACTAAAATCTGATGAAGATTTCCTTTCGTTACCACCACCACTCCTATTTATGGTAGTAACACGATTAGGAATCGCCCGCCAAGATGGAGAACCCCAATTGGACTGTTAGGAAGGCAGATGCGTTATTTTCCTTCTCTGAATGTGTACTCGTGACATCACTTTGTTTCTCGTAGTACAACCAGCGTTTGTGGCAAAACGCCCAGCCACTGCCTTCCAATAAATTATACGCCTCGACAATTAGTCGGAGTCGTTTCGAATCAACGTGTACGAGAGGACGACTATAGTTGAAATCGTTAGACCAAATTGTGATCAAAAGAGACTGAGATGGAACAGTTGAGCTCATTCGGGTTGTTAAAGGTCGCTTCCACGGTGTAATTACTCTAATACTGTGCTATAGTTCTACGATCAAACTGCTTTGCCGCGTTCTGGACCCCCCCCCCCCCCCCAATCAAAGGACTGTTCTCCGAAGGTCGCATTCACGCACGCTCGTTTTGACGGACGAAAGTTGTTTGGAGATTCGCTCACTTATGTTGGGCGGTGATGAAAGGGAGTGTACACACCCGTGTCATGTATTTCAATTCAATCAATTTCAATTCGTTTATTGTCGTTTCTGATAACGTAGACCTATACAACAGGAGTTCAGCCACATTACTAATGTCTAGCTATAGTACTATGTCTAGAGAAAAAAAATCTGCAAATTCTTACACTCGGGTTGGTTATTCCTCCAATTGGGGGAACAGAGGGTGTAGCGGGTCCCGGGCCCATTCCAATCGATTCAGGGTCCAAAATTTAGTGGAAAATGATACCCCACACGCCTATGTATCAGAAATTTCGAAAAAAAAATATTCAAAATGGGTAGATAGATACCCATTTTGACCCATAACATCCCCCGGTGGGTCCCAACCGTTCTGGGACCCATTTCATTGGATTCAGCGTCCAAAATTTAGTGGAAAATGATACCCCACTCGCCTAGATAGCAAAAAATCTCGAAAATCCATTTTTCAAAAAACACATTTTGAACCCTACCCCGCCCTGGTCCGATCGGGTTGATAAGTGTCGAGGACCAACTAAAATCGGAAATGGATCCTTAACCAAAATTTCATATTTTAGAAAATTTTCTTCTAACGAAAACGGCGCGGACGGCGGACGGACATTTGACTTTTTTGATCATGACACCGTGAAACGTCCAGAAAAAAACATTTTGGGCCAAATCGGAGAGGTTGACCTTTTTCATGAAAACTTAGGTTGATTATTCAAGAAATTGCATTGTTTTTGTTGGTTATTCTTTGGATAATGATTCAAAATGTGGATACTTGAGGTTTTCGGTGATCTAGACATATGGGGTATCATTTTCTACCAGATTTAGGGTGCTGAATCTAATAAGACGGTTCCCGAGACGATTGGATTTTAACCAGAAGAGAGGTTATAATTTTATTCCAAACAGGTTCTGAACTGCCATGTCAAAAACAAGACTTTTGTAAATAATTTTAACCAAAAGAACAAACATTTCTCCTGCTAGATGACTTAAATGTCTTTGTTGGGAAGATAGTCATGTCCTTTCCTAACCTTTTGCCTGTGTTTGTAACCTGCAAAGTTAGCCTTCTAGAGTAGTTCTGAAGCTGCCCACATCCATGACGTCACCCCTCACTCCTGCTCCTGCCGGTTTTTGTCTTTTCCTTCTCATAATTTAAAACTACCCGATTTGAAAAAAAATTATCATAAGCTCTAGAAATCATTACTGTTCTCTCAGATAAATGGTGATTGATGGTTTCTATGCTTCCGTCATCCACTTTCTGGCGGTGGGAAGGGGGATGTATCGTGAAAACATTCCGTTAACAGACAATCTTAACCTTTTGCCTGTGTTTGAAACCTGTGGGGTTGCCTCGATAGTAGTGCAAATGCTGCCCACATCCATGACGTCACCCCTTCACTACTGCTCATGCCAGTTGTGGCACCATTCTCTTAGGCCACAAATTAATGCTTGAATTGTGGTTATTTAGGAATAATTTTCTTGACTTACATTCATTCTTTGCAGTATCCTTCATTATAAACGATTTTCACCAAAAGAGCTGCCAGTTGTGCATTCTCTCGCTAGATTGCGTTTTTAGCCGCCATTTTGAGGAAGGATAACGACATTTCCCTAGACTATGGATACAAATGCCATTATAGAATTGATATGACAATAGAGCTGTTGTTATTGTGACTCGAATATTATCCTCATTGGGAAGATAGTTCTGTCCTTTCCTTACCTTTTGCCTGTGTTTGTAACCTGCAGAGTTGCCTTCTAGAGTAGTTCTGAAGCTGCCCACATCCATGACGTCACCCCTCACTCCTGCTCCTGCCGGTTTTTGTCTTTTCCTTCTCATAATTTAAAACTACCCGATTTGAAAAAAAATATCATAAATTCTAGAAATCATTACTGTTCTCTCAGATAAATGGTGATTGATGGTTTCTATGCTTCCGTCATCCACTTTCTGGCGGTGGGAAGGGGGATGTATCGTGAAAACATTCCGTTAACAGACAATCTTAACCTTTTGCCTGTGTTTGAAACCTGTGGGGTTGCCTCGATAGTAGTGCAAATGCTGCCCACATCCATGACGTCACCCCTTCACTACTGCTCATTCCAGTTGTGGCACCATTCTCTTAGGTCACAAATTAATGCTTGAATTGTGGTTATTTAGGAATAATTTTCTTGACTTACATTCATTCTTTGCAGTATCCTTCATTATAAACGATTTTCACCAAAAGAGCTGCCAGTTGTGCATTCTCTCGCTAGATTGCGTTTTTAGCCGCCATTTTGAGGAAGGATAATGATATTTCACTAGACTATGGATACAAATGCCATTATAGAATTGATATAACAATAGAGCTGTTGTTATTGTGACTCGAGTATTATCCTCATTGGGAAGATAGTCCTGTCCTTTCCTAACCTTTTGCCTGTGTTTGAAACCTGCAGAGTTGCCTTCCAAAGTAGTGCAAATGCTGCCCACATCCATGACGTCAGCTCCTCACTACTGCTCATGCCAGTTGTGGCACCACTCACTTAGGTCACAAACGTTTGAATTGTGGTTATTTAGGAATGATTTTCCTGACTGACGTTAATTCACCACGATTTTCACCAAAAGAGCCAACAGTTGTGCATTCTCTCGCTAGACTGCGTTTTAGCCGCCATTTCGAGGAAGGATAATGATATTTCACTAGACTAGGAACACAAATGCCATTATAGAATTGATATAACTATAGAACTGTTGTTAATGTGACTCGAATTCTTTGTTTTGTTAGTCGTTTGCTGTACTAACGTTTTGCCTGTGTTTGAGGAGTTGAGACGTATCCTTTACCAACCTTTTGCCGGTTAAGTCCCTTCCTTCTTTATTGTTATCTCAGATAAATTGTTTCTGCGCTTCCGTCATCCACTTTCTAGTGGTGGGAGTGGGGATGTATCGTGAAAACATTCTGTTGACACATGTATGAGCCTTTTTGTACCTTTTGGTGGCCAACTACCAAACGACATCTTCAAACAGTAGACTATCACAAACAGTATCAGATTCTTACCTGTGATGTAGTGGAATTGAGGTATTAAGACTTCTGGCATAATTTTTATTTTTTAATTTGTTCTTTATTATATCATCTTCTTGTATTCATTTAAAAAGATAAATTTTCATTCGTTGTCATCATGTATTAATTGTATATCCGCTAGTACTCACTTAATTTTACTTTCAATTTTGGCAAACAGCTTTATACTTATTCTACTTTATACTTAGTGTTATCCTAATTCACACTCGTTTTTACAGGTGGTATGGACGGAACACAATTTTTGGTGCAATGGGACGAACATCCATCCCACTTGGCCACTCGGCTTGGCTACCTGTTAGAACATCAGTCTCTCGTAGATGTGACACTTATGTGCAACACACACACGTTGAAAGTACACCGAGCCGTACTTGCTGCGTGCAGCCCGTATTTCGAGGTGAGCTTATCAGATAAATAAATGTAGAAATGGTGAAGATGAATGAGGAGTTTATTTCGAAATAAAAATGAATACACGGTCTTCTATAAATTACATGGAATATACCTCCACAGCCATAGGGTGTAACCCTGAAGATGAGTTATGAGGTTAAGTAAGTTAAGGTTATGTAGGTTATAGTGATGAGGTTATGGGACACTGGTTGTTGATCATCACGCTCGTAGCGGGATACAGGCGCAACAGACTAACAGACATGTAGAACATGATGTACCTACTCTCCATAAGATTTTGTCCAGAAGTGGTTTAATTTGGGATATTCTTCATGCAGAACTTGATGATATATTTAAATATTCATAAAATTGATGAAAAATACGAATTGTCAAAGGTAGAATAGGGAAAAAAAGATGAAGAAGGAAGGGTGAGGCAAATATACTTCCTTTTGGTTGGTTATTCCTTTAATGATTAACCTCTGGCACGGTTAGCCCCAAAATTTGACTGATAAAAAATCAAATCAAACTGCAAATTCTTACACACGGGTTGGTTATTCTTCAGACCAGGCGCATGGAGACAAATTTGTTAAACTTGGGGTAAATGGGGGAAACAGTGGCTGTGGTGGGTCTCGGACCCATTCCAATCAATTCAGCGTCCAAAATTTAGTGGAAAATGATACCCCACACGCCTAGGCATCAGCAATGTCGAAAGCACAATCGAAATGGGTAAATAGGCACCCATTTTGACCCATAGGACCCATTTCATTGGATTTAGCGTCCGAAATTTGGTGAAAAAAGATACCCCACATGTCTTAATGGTGGCCAAAAATCTCAAAAATCCGTTTTTCGAAAAACACATATTGACCCCTACTCCACCCAAATTTGGGTACATAGATACCCATTTTGACCCATAACTTTGCCCGGTGGGTGCCTATCGTTCTGGTACTCATTTAATTGGATTCAGCTTTCAAAATTTAGTGGAAAATGATACCCCCACGCCCAGATCATTTTTGGTTTTTGATCTAGACATCATAAAATGCAAATTGTCAAATTTTGAGCCCATTTGGAGAGGTTGGCCTCTGGCAAGATTTCATCCGTTGATTGTTCATGGAAGACATCTCTAATAACGTCATTATCCGCGAGAGCGCAGCACGTCTGGTCAGGCACTTGCTCCCCTTCCACCAATCAGCACCAACGTTCAAGTATCGATAGTTCTTTTATTATTCTTCAGAAGATATTTTTATTTTGATGTACCAATATCAGCAATATTTTTGTAGGTAATACTACTTTTATCAATATTACACGAAAAAATCATTTCGATACTTCGAAACCGCCAATATTTTTCACAACTCGACACTTTCGATATCTCTAATAAGTATCGATAGATTGGTCTACTGGTTTCAAAGTGAACTCGTCGTGTCGAACCAATTCTACTATAGGATATTAATGATGTTACGAATATGTAATCTAAATTAGGCTAGGCTAATGTTTAGATCAGGGTATGCACGCCTAACAATCGATATATCGATATCTTTCGATATCATTTCTCTTTTCCTCTATTCCTTTTCCCAGGTACAATTGAGTGTCTCTAGTAAAAGCCAAAACATTGCTATGATCTGGAGAGGTTGGAAAAAATATCGATATATGTAGCGATATATCGATTGTTGGGGTTTTGAGCGTATGTATGCTGTTTACAGCGACCTGGTGTGATTTGAAGTCGCCCATTACATTTCATTTCGTTCCTCTTTTACAGAGACAACTAGGAAATCATCCGTTAATCGTTTTAAAAGATATGAAATTTTCGGTGTTGAAATCTCTGGTCGAATTTATGTATTGTGGCGAGACGAGCGTCACCGAAGAAAACCTAACTCCGCTTTTAGAAGCCGCCAAGTTTTTTGAAGTGAGTGACCGAAATTTTTCACCCCTGCTATTGATTTTGTGGTTTTTGAAAGATAAATTGTTCTGGTATACTTGAACGAAATTTACTTTGATTTTCAGGTAAAAGGGCTGTCGTCAATGACCAAAGAAACCGTTTGCGCACCAACGACGCCGCTCGGTACGAAGACTTTTAACGGCACGGCGGCACCTACGACCTGTAAGATTTATTTAAATTTTGTTATTTGTTGATTTGTTTATTAAATGTAATTCTAAAGAAGAGGAATCGGTACATATGCACTGTTGGGTGCCCCTGTCATGGCGTCCTAATATATCGATATGTCCTGTCAAGCGAGATAATCGATAGTTTTGTGACGTCACAATTAGCCTATAATTCATATTAAAGCCTCCAATAAAATTTGAAAAACCACTAATAAAATCCAATTATTTTGACAATAGCCAATCATACTGTATGATTGCAGTGACGTGTTGACATGGGCACGTAAATCACCGCCCTGGTCAGACCTGCCATCTCTTATGACAGTAACATCGATACAGTGATCTCGAAGTCAAAATCGATATTTAGGCGTCTTATCAAGACTGTATCAAGGGGCCCTTGACAGTGCATTTCAACCGAGGAAACACATATAATACGGTCGCTATCACGACCAAAAATTGCCCAAAAACGATGAAATTGTTGTTTCCTGTGCAGAACTGATTCTCAATTAAGTTGCCTCAAGCCAATGGAGGCCAACATTGTTTTTTTGCTTATCATGTGGACTTTGGAGGTCGCGAACAAATATTATTTTATTATTTTGATGAGATTTTGGACGCCAGATTGATAGAAGTGGCTGGAGTCCAAACCTGGGGAAATTCGCCTAGTGCATGCTACAGATGTGTAGTTCCTGAACGAACTAGTTCAAATGAACTGCTCCAGAGTGTGAACTATTCATATCAGTCGGTCATTCAGGCGAACTACAGTTCAGTTCGGCATGGCTTGGTAGTCTGAACTATTCTGAACTAGCTGGCGTTCGTCACCAGTAAAATAGTCACTACACACATAGTTCATATCATAGTTCACCTTCCTTATAGTTCAATAGTTCCTTTGGTCCTAATTGATTTGTATGTCTGAACTATTCTGAACTAGCTGGCGTTCGTCACCAGTAAAATAGTCACTAGGCGTTCAAAATCAAAATAGTTCCAGTTCGGTTGTGAAAAAATGCTGTGATTCATGGCATTGTCAATATTGTCATTGCAGTTGCCTGCTATAAGATAATATTTTTAGAGTCCCAGTTTCGATGACCTGTTTGTTTCTAGCTATTTTGACTTGTTAACAAGTTTCATTATAAACTTATCTCTAGTTTAAATAATAACTGGAAGCTATTCCGACTTGCTAACTTGATCTGGTCTAGAGGTGCAACAATGCAGTGCAATGAACCTAAACTGCAAAATGTAGTTCACTTTAGTGAACGAACTAAGAAGAGATAGTTCAGTTCAATGAACTACTTTGCCCATCTCTAGTGCATGCATTTCTGGCGTCCCCCTATCCCCCAAAATACCTAATTTGGACGAGCACATGCACCTCAGAACCATCGCTAGTGAAGGGATTGCTTTGATTTTTGTCCTGCAACACCTCGCAACTTCATTTACCTCAGTAATGGAAACGTTTCGCGAATACAATCCACTAACCGCATTTTCCCTCGTTTTCAGCGGGTTACAGCCGAGGTGGGTCGTCGAGTGGCAGAGGACGTGGACGAGGTCGCGGTCGCCCGCGATGAACCACAGCTCAAAAGTTGGGTCACCAACAGAGTCTGCTCAAATCCTCCTGTCATTGTCTGGAGGTTCGATGCCTAGTTCGACCGTCGGATCGTTGTACCAGGGAACTTCCAATATTAAAAATCAGGCCAAGCTCGAACCGAGTTCGACAGCTTTAATCGCCGCTCAGGATAATAAGGTAGAACTTGCTGCTGATTATTCCTTGGAGCAAAGTTATGGGGAAAACAGTGAGTGTGGAGGGCCCCAAATTCATTCCAATCGATTCAGCGACCAAAATTTAGTGGAAAATGATCCCTACATGCCTAGGTACCAGAAATCTCGAAAACACACATTCGAAATCGGCAAATAGGTACCCATTTTGACCATAACCTCACCCAGAGGGCGCCAATCGTTCCGGGACCCATTTCATTGGATTCAACGTCCAAAATTTAGCGGAAAATGATACCCTACACGCCTAGGTAATAGCAATTTTGATAACCCACTTTTGAAATGGGTAAATAGGCACCCATTTTGACCCATAACCTCTTCCGGTGGGCGCGAATCGTCCCAGGACCCATTTCATTGGATTCAGTGCCCGAAATTTGGTGTAAAATCATACCCCACACGCCTTACTGGCCAAAAATCTCAAAAATCCGTTTTTCAAAACACATTTTGACCTCTACTCCGCCCAAATTTGGTCCGATCGGGCTGAAAAGTTTCGACGACCAACTAATGCCAAAAACGGGTTCCTGACCCAAATTTCAGATTTTTAGAAAATTTCCTACTACCAAAAACGGCGAGGACGGCGTACGGACCTATGCTTATTTTGATCTAGACTCCTTGAAACGCCCAGAAAAATAGGATTTAGGGGATTATTCATGGAATAACCACCCAAAAATCACTTGATGTGGATTGATGATTTGAAACCAGTCAATTTTTGTCCCTCGTAATAGAATTAACAGTATTTTAAGAACATAGTGACTTGATTTATCTTGAATCCATTCACAATCGCCTTTACCACTCTCAGTCTACTAATCAGAAACGTGATTACTGATATTTTCATCAATTTTATATTCATCCTTATATCGGTATTTTTGGTATAATCAATACAATTTTTGTGTTATTGTCATTTCAGATGTCTCCTAAATTAACAAATTTCGAACCAAGAAGGCGAGGAAGGAAACGAGGAGCTCACAATTCAGCATTTCGCGATAGAATTTTACGAGAACAAGACGCACTGGCCATAGAAAATCTGAAACGAGATTTAAATGACGACGGTAATTTTGGCTTTTTTTTCTCTTGATGTTTTGTTGCTTGCAAATTGTTATAAGTATTATATTTACAGTTTTTTGTTTTTTTTTTGTTTTTCGTAACTGTAATCCATGTCTAATTTAAAATAATTTGGAAATACAAATGAAATGAAGTTTTCCTCGGCGACGAGTTAAAATCGTTTTCTTTGGTGTTCGCAGGCGACATGGGCTCTCCGTTGCTTAGTTCCCTTTTAACCAAAGTCGACGACGGCGTCAGTATAAAAAACAACTGCGACGTCACGACTAGCAAGTACCTGAAAGAAATGAACCTGCAGGGTCACGTTCCGATCCTGGTCGACAACGGTGAAGGAAAATTGGTCGCGTTATCGGAAGATTTGTTCAAATCCGTCATGGAAGCCGACAATCAACTCGCCCTTCAAAACACGTTGTCCAAAGTGAAAAAGCTTCCGAATCGATCGTTGACGACGTCGCGGCTTGACGACGATTTGACGTTGACGGACTCGAAAGGCGGTGAGGCCGAGGAGGTGCTGGACGAGGAGATGATTCAGACGTTGAAGAACGGAGCAGCGTGTGAGACTGAGAACGAGCCCGAGGCTGTCGTCTTGTTCGAAGTGACGGAAAATAAAAAAGTCGAAAAATACGTTTTGTCCGCGAAGGAAGTCGGGTTTTTGAAAGCTCTGAACGAGAGGCTGACCAAACAGAAGAAGACTCTGGCGGATTTGACGAGAAACTCCGACTTGAGCGCGGAGGACGCCGCCGGAACGAACGCACAAGTCGCCGAACTCAAATTGAAAATAGGAAAAACCAAATCGCTGCTGTCACAGGTCGTCCGCTACGCCGACGGTGGAAAAGACAAGGGAAAACCCGCTTTATCGACCGTCGATAACGACAGTAAAAAGTCACAAATGGTTCAATTGGAATTCATCGACGGAAACGGTGAGAAAATCGAAGGTTACCAAGTGACTGGAACGCTCGTCGACAAAAAGGAGCCCAAAGACGAATTTATGGGCCTCTTCGACATGTGCGACACGACCAACCAGAACCCACTGTTGGGCGGTGGTGAATCAGCAGCGGACAAGCTGAAGTTGGAAGTCGACAGCGGTTATCAGTTGGAAGACAACACGGAGACGATATCGTACCAAATCGAAGCCATGATGAACGACTCGTCGAATAATATCGTCATCGAGGACAAAAGCCAAGATTTCAAGTATATAATGGACAATGACGGTAATATAATGAATCAGGAGGAGCATTACGTCGTCTACGAAAGCGAAAACGTCATTTACGACGGAGGTTTGGGCAGCGATGATTCTAGTCAGGCGATCAACGACGACGCCGCCGAGTACGTCGTCTATTCGGAAGATTCGACGTCGAAAAACGACTCACGTGACTACCTTCCGTACGACGACGGCGCCAAAGACGATTTCGTCTATCCCGACGCCGTCGGTTTGTCCGACGACAAGGACGAAGTGTTTCGAACCGACCTCGGCCCACCGCCGTCGCCACCTTGTAAGAGGCCTATCGACGACGACGTCAGCCTTTCCGAGTCGCCCGAAAAGAAGTCCAAACTAATTCACAACCTCTAGTCCCAAGTGTTACCAATTACGGCCCAATTTTTCTCAATTTCTCACGGATTTACTTTTTTTTAAATCGTTGGTTTTTCGAGACACAATAAATTGTAAATATACTTGTTTAGGCGCGAGTTCTTTTTCGTTTAAGTCGTGCAGGCCTCAAGCCAAGTGATTCATTTCATCCCAGAAACTTCGAACTTTCGCCACCAGATAGCTCTGCTCGTCTCGTCCGATCTGTCACCCATCGTCTTCAATGACGTCACGATGCTTTTTCCGTTTTGCACTGCAAAAAAGCACTTTTTCTCAACACCGAAATTACCGACTATCTGATGAAAATTGTAAGTCGTCAGCAATCGCTGCAATTGAAGTCCAAATGAATTATTCCCCTCTGCAACTTATTTTGTGATTTACAAAAGAGCGATAATTAAATTAAAATTTCCTTCCTTTTCAGGTAAAAAAGCTGTCGTCGATGACTTAAGTGATCATCTGCGATCCTACAACGCATTTTGGTGCGAAGACCTAACCAAACCTGTAAGATTCATTTAAAATTTATTATTATTCGGTTTGTTTTTGGTTGTTTATTCCTTCAATAATCTAGTCAATCTCTCGATTTGCCCCCAAAACAAATTTTCTGGGCGTTTTAAGGCGTCTAGATCAAAATAAGGAATGTCCGTCCGCCGTCCACGCCGACTTTGGTTGTAGAAAATTTTCTAAAAATTTGAAATTTTGGTCAGGGACCCATTTCTGGCTTTAGTTGGTCCTCAAAACTTTTCAGCCCGATCGGACCAAATTTGGAGGAAGTAGGGGTCAAAATGTGTTTATCAAAAGATGGATTTTTGGCGATCAAGGCGTGTAGGGTATCATTTTCGACTAAATTTTGGACGCTGAATCCAATGAGACGGGCCCCGGGACGATTGGTGCCTACCATAAGAAGTAATGGGTCAAGACGGGTATCCGTCGACCTAATTTGAATGTGGGTTTTCGAGTTTTCTGGTACCTAGGCGTGTAGGGTATCATTTTCCACCAAACTTTGGACGCTGAATCGATTGAAATGAGTCTCCATGCGCCTGGGGCGAGGAATAACCAACCCCTGTGAATGAATTTGCATCGTCTTGGTCAAGGACCCGTTTCTGGCTCAAGGTGGTCTCAAAACGTTTCAGCCCTATTGATCCAGACATCATGAAATTTATTTTATCCAAATTTGGGGCCAATAAGAGAGGTTGACACTCCATAAACTTGAGCATGATTATATTGGTTGTTCCTGGAATAATCAACCAAAATGGGGCTCTCTCAGCATGGACAGCAGTAACTTCAAGCAACTAAATACTGTCTGACACATAGAAAAGCTGCAAATTCATTCACAGGAGTCGGTTATTCCTCAGACTAGGAGCATGGAGACTCAATTCAATCGATTCAGCGTTAAAATTTAGTGGAAAATGAATCCCCACACGCCTAGGTACCAGAAATTTCAAAAACAGATAATCAAAATAGGTTGATAGATACCCATTTTGACCCATAACCTCTTCCTGTGGGCACCAATCGTTACCGGGACCCATTTCATTTTAGCAATTTTAAATTGATAGATATATTCGATTTCTTTTTATTTACAGATAAATGCGTTAAAACAAGAAGTACACAGATAACGTGCCAGTGCAAAACAGAAAAAGCTTCGTGACGTCATTGAAAACGGCGGGAGACACTTTGGACGAGACGACCAGCGCTACCTGGTGGCAATTCCAACGTACCAGAACGAGAGAACACAACACCACCCGAAACTCACATAACTTGAACAAAAACCAACATTCGGATTTAAACAATAATTTATTACGTACCTTAAATTTATGTTTTGAACGAAATCTGTTTCGTTTTTCGCAAAACATTAAATTGTATTTACAACATTGTACATTTTTTTCGTTAAGATAAGTTTTCTTATGTACTTT
>CM033998.1:34519302-34626182 GCA_019603395.1 Cyrtorhinus lividipennis | reverse complement strand
CCTCTTCATCCGAAAATTTCCGTTAACTTCACTCAATATTTTTGAAAATTTGGATGGTCACTCATCACTCAGACGGCTTCTTAACTGCTAAAGTGTAGTCAACCTAAATATAATCTGTTTGCACTCTTCGATTTTATTCCTTAGTCAAGTCACAATTTCGATATAAGGACTATGATGTAGGGCAACATGAATGTATGACTCCGTAACTAAGTTATTGACTTAGTGGGATCTACGTGAGGGTCTCATGAGTTGTCGGACGCAAGATCTTTTGAGTGTTTGGACTCGTTTGTTCTCAAGGCGCATCTTCGCCCTGCATATTCAATTCACCTACACAGAATGGGGATTTCGATTCTGCAACGGTCTTCACGAATTTACGGACTAAATCTTCTCTGGCCAGTTATTTCATGCCGGGTACGATTAAGCGAACAGGAAACTTGCTTCAGCCGGCTGCTGTTGATATTACTACCATAATTTGTTCTCTGCAAACGCTTTCGTGCGTAGAGCCTGAGGGAGTTAAGATGGTTCATTCGATGACTGGGCTCGGTCTCAATTCTCCCTTAGCAATAGCCCTCACAGTTAAGAACCGTGAAAATACCTATGTTTTTATACGTTCCGGCAATAATATTGGAAAAAAGGCTGTAAAATGCGAGGAATTTTTTTTCACATTTTACTGCCTCTTTCTCAGTAAAATTTGGTGGCCGAACAGGTCTCAGTTTCATAATAGGACTCAGTTATGGATGGAGAGGTACCATAAAGGGTACCGGAGGATTGGGTCGTGGAGAGCTCATTCTCCAGGATCGAAAACTCTCATGAGTTGCTGGTGCTATTTTTGGAAAAGAAGGTGTAATTTCAATTGGAATATATTATTTTCTTTTACTTAAGTTTATTGATTCCCTCCTTGAAAACAATTTTCATTTAATCTTAGCTTTGTCTTGTTATCCGCTGCCGCCAGGCGCTTATTCCACGATTTCTGACACGTTTTGGTTGAGGAAATATCGAGAAACTTCTTTATCGTACTTCTCATAATTTGTGTGGTTTTTTGTTGTTCAAAGTTTGGAAGTCCCCCATGCCCCATCTTGAACATATGGAAAGCGATGAGGACCCGGATATGCAATTACACTCCACCGTCACGTGGACGTGAATAACCTATAGATTAGCTCCAAAAAAAAAAAAAAAAAAGGATGAGAGTAACCTTTGTCAGGGGTACCGTGCCGAGATGCGGCCCATTGTGTCACAACCCTTGTCCTCCCTGTAGGAAAATTAGATTCCTGGGGGAAAAACAGGAAGTTTCCTTGAGGAGGAAAAACTTTTGCTTTGATGGGCCCTTCCCGGTGGAAAACTCAGTAAACTCATCTAGTTTAAAAAAGAAAAAGTTCCACAGAGTGGTTTTGAAAAGTCTCGATCGTAATTTTACGGACTTGATCATCATCGCTTTTCCTGGCCATGTAATAAAGAATCACAGAGCACAAGCTCTCGCGTTTGATTTTTCCGCGACTAACTTTTCGACCATCCTTGAATAGTCGAGCAAAAACTCATTCCACAGGGATCGAATTTTTATTGCGCGACAACCTCAAACCAATGACAAAAAGAAATGAAGGACCAAGTGCCACCTATTTTTCCCTCCTAGTGGAGCCGTAAAACGACTCCATAACTTCCCTTCAGTTGAAATGGATAGAAAGACGTGTCATATACCCAGGCCAACAAGAAATGAAAACGTAACTTCATTAAAAATTATACTGCAGGGGGCGGAGAAATGATTTTCACATTTCGTAGAGGAAAAAACGAATGGATGGGTGCCGGAAAGTATGATCATTTTTCTAATGCATTCTACTCACTTCCATTCAGTTATTTCATTTCCTCCTGCTCTTAACTATCCTTTTGTCCAGGAAACTTTAATCCAAAGCACCATCGACTGGCGACAACAATCTCCTATTGGTTCTCTTCAAAACGTCAATCCTCGGATCTTTTGAAGTAAAGGAGACACAAAACCTTTTCGCTTCGGGGTTATTAGACGCTTTAATCTCAAGAAGCTCAAAAAGAAAAAGAACTCCGACTAGTCGGAGTCTACGAAATGAGAGGGAATGTTGGATTACGTTTCAGCCGTGTCCACTTTCTCGCTTCTTATTTTCTCCTCTCAAGTGGTAAAATCCCGTCGATTCGCTCCTCTTTTTCGTCCAGATTTCTTTGGAGCGCCTCCGCTCTATAAACGGCCAAACCAGAGTGAGGGTGGAGCTCCTCAATAATGCATTGTTTACCAATTCATTGAATTGTCTCTGAAGTACGTACGTATGGGTACCTTCTAGCTTGGTAACCTTCAAGCTCCAACCGGGGTACCATTTCAGTTCTTGAGCCTGCCGGGTTTTATTGTTCCAATAAGTCAATAAGATTGAGCTCGTATCGTAGCCTTAAAATATCATTCATGAGTAATGGTGAACTCAACCCTCGAAATGAACGAACAGATCTAAAAGAAAAATACCGATGAGTACAAAGGATAACATTACGCATTGCGTTAGATTAAGCGCTTGAGGTTAGTGGTATACTCTATTACATTGCTTCCCATGAGGCCCTGTATTTCGTGACACTTTCTTCGTGCGCGCATCGTTGCCTCTGCTCTAAGCAATGAGAGCTGCTCGAGAGAAAACCGGCAGGAACTTGGTAAATGTGATACCCTCCCTAGAATGACAACATCCCTAATCAATAACTGTGGGTTAAGGTAGAGCGGTGGGGTTTAATGTAAAGTGGCACACATTGGGAGATACTTGCCCGTTTTTCTCCTCTCGGGAGAAAGCTGTAAACCTAGATTCAGGTCTCTGAAAAATAAACCATTGTGAAAAGGGTTTGAAAAATGTGAGGGCGTGGGAGCATCTGTTCTTGTCATTTATCTGGGGCCCGTCTTTCCGTCTCAAGTACTCGACGTAATGTCTGGTTGGCTCAAATCATTTGTAATCTCGGTTTGTCCAGAGTGGGTTTCTGTTTGCTTTTTTCCTGATCCTTTCTACTCCATTTTCCTGCCACACTATCTTTCAATGCCTTCAGACCAATGCTGAAAGGCCCAGGACAGGTTTCCATTTCATTTGTATGCAGGTGCTCACAGATCCCGGATAGTATGTTTGCCAGAATGTGAATAAAACATTGTTGTTATCATTTACCTATTATTCTATTTTTTTTTTTTTTTTTAAAGTGTTTATTGGTAGCTTTTGGAGCATTGCCTTCGAACTCCTGCCAACTCTGGCCAACCATACTGAATAATTGCTTTTTCGCCACATCCAACATTCTTCTCGGAACCCACTTCTCAATCCTTCGCTCCTTTCCACGCCACTTGATAGACCGTCAACTACCCGACTGTCGTTGGAACCGAAAATTCCATCCAATAACTTTTTTTTGTGTGTTGGGCTCTTCCCCAATGAAAGCTTCCTGATAAACCTAACTGAATTTATTTGCTAATATTGACTAACTTTAGATAGAACCTGTAGAATCTGAAAGGCAGGCACTCTTATCCTGTGGTCAGCGGATCCACCCTCAACTTCCAACGCATAGTAGCGTTAAAAAAAATCCCTTTTTGATACCTATTTTTGTGACCTCATTTTAGCTAACGCAGTCTACGAAAAACTGACTGGGTACGTTCTTGCTGGTTTTCTTGTGCTACCTATCTATTCGTTACTGCAGAACACTGTCTAAGCAATTTTTTTCATCCAACCAAAATCTTTAGGTAATCAGTCGGCATTTTGCACTTCTAGTAACCTTGGGAATAAGGTAGAAATCATATCAGGTATGCAGGTCGTTTTTGGATGATTTATCGAGTTTTGATTACCATGAAAATGTATTACTCAGTGGACTAATACGCATGCTGTTTTAAATCATTTAGTCAATTTCGTTTATTTGTAAGTCGTTTCGTCGATGATTATTTACGGTAATCATTTTTCGCGTAGGTCTCCTTCAACCCTGGAAATGAATAATGATTGTAGAAAAGGACTCATTCGCATGTAATATTAGGTACTCGTAGCACACTGGACGATATCATTCTTCTGACTGAACTATTCTACAAGAGTACCTACCTGCAGGGGACAAATAAAACAATCAACCCGCCGGAACAACGGCAAACGGAATTAAGTTAATTAAAACCTCGTTCTCTAGGCGACGGCTGGAAAGGGCTGGAGCATTGAAAGAGGGTTCGGAAAGGGCGAAACATCCTCTGTGGCTTTTGAGCAATAACGAGAAAGCGTTTCGACACAAATTACGTTCCGGTTATGTAAATTTGATATTGTACCCGGCGATATGAGTAGGACCGAGAATGTCAGGAGTCGAGGGGCTTGCTCCATTTCAAGCGCACCTCAGGGGCATTGTGATTCCTCTAGTAATCAACTCTAGCACACAATCGTAGATCCGCACTTTAACAAAGGTTGGAGTTCGAGATAAGGAACCCTTAGCGGGCCAAGGGATAATGAGTCAACGTCTGAATTGAAATCCTTCCTTCACGAAATATTACTCGGAAATTATTGACTGTGAATTGCAAGGGAAATTCCTATTTCCAATATCCGTACAATTCGCCTAACCAGAATGATTTACCCTACCCTTAGCCGAAAGCTGAAACGCCACCAGACTTGAGCTCACTGTTGTGAACAGTCCTCTGGACGATTTGGAGCTGATTCAATCTTCAGATAAATGCGCGATTATCATGGAACATACTCATTCAACATTCGCTTCATTAGCGGTTGTTCCGCAATACTCGACTTCTTTATGAGTGAGAGATGGGAACTGTGGATTATTAATTCAGCAAACTAGGAGTGATTTTAATAGTCAAGGACGGGAATGAAGAGGGCGACGTACTTCATTGGAATTCAACGACTAGATAATGAAAAGATAGAATCAACACGTCAGGATGGCCTCTTCGAAGTACTACGTTGCCGCTAAAAGTCACATTCCTCCTTCAAAGGCACCAACAAAAACGAGTATGTTCAAGAACTAATACGTAGTCATGGCACAACAACGGTACATCTTTGTCCTAGGAAAAAGGCATGTATTATGTAATGTATATGCATTTTAATGAGGTCATGAATTTTCCCCATACCATATCATAGTTCCGGAGAAGCGTGATGGTGCTGTTGTAAATCTATAACTTTACCTTGAATCCGTTGAATATAAATATTGAAGGGCGCTCCATGTTGAACGAAAGTATATTGAATAACACTGAAGCGCTGCAATAATAATTAATTATTAGCATTCAATCACAACCTATTGAAACGGATTCGAGGTTACTGGAAATCGAATACACTCCATGACAGACAATCCACACTTTGGTTCAATTCGTTTCGGTCAGTAGATTGTCTCCGGTGGGAAAGGAATTACCGAGAAGAGAAACATTTCCTTGTTAGGTATTCTACGTACTGAGCAATGGAATCGCCCTCATCGGAGAGGGGGGGATACCTATATCAAAACAGCACCGTAGGAGTGAATGCCCGCACATTCAGAAGTTCACAAATTGCTTCGCGTTCGAGGAAACTTTCCCGCCAAGTTTTGGGAAGAAACCAACAAAATATCCTAATCGTGCCCGCTTCCTTTCCTAACTGTTATCCCAGTTTCCCGTCGTCCTTCCCTTTTCGGGAGTCTAATACCTACTACTTCAGCTCTTTCATTGTAGCCTTTTTCCTTTGCAGAAAAGCTTTTCACCATAAACTAGGTCTGGGCTACCTAGTTAGGTAAAAGCTTTCCCTTTTTCATCCCGTATTCCCCAGCAAGTCAAGGGTAAAGAGAGGGTTCTCCCCATTCCACCTGCTTTTCTCCCCCACAAAATCCACACGAGCATTCAATCTAAAGAACATCGGATTGGAGACCCCCACAATACTGTACGTGTGCCTCTCAAGATCTCACAGCACTCTGAGGGGCCCATGTGTCTCCCATGGAGACCAATGCGCTTGGGTACCTAGGCGTGTGGGGTATGATTCTCCACTAAATTTTGGACCCTGAATCGATCGGAACACTCCACACTCAGTGTCCCATTTAACCCATGCTCCAGGTCCATAAAATTACCAACCACTGTGAAAAAATTTGCAGAGTTTTCCATCAAAATATAGTGACGGCAAATTTAGGGGCCAATCGGAGAGGTTGACCTCTGACATGAAAACAGGTTTATTATTTAATCAATAATAATCCAACACGACTTGAATATAGTGACCGGAAGCTTTATATGTAAAGGAAAACACTTTCCCATTTTCTTCCCTGATACTTATACAGGGTGTCCCACAAGTTGCCCCCCCCCCCGCCATCCTATAGTTATCCAAATAAAATAAAATATAACTATCGTGCTAAAAAATGATGACTTTTCTCGCGAAATGAAAGAAGCGAGTTAGGTTATTATTTCGCAAAAATTGAGTTGAATCTTGAAAGGGGTGGCAACTCGTGAATTAGTGTTGAAAAACAATGTAAATTCATGTGCCACCATTCGAGTAATGTGGGGTTGCGCATCTTTGCGTGCTTGCTGAACGAAAAATCGACTGAGGGATCCATTATTCAATAAATTTTGGGTAGAATCCGAATCAGCAATGAAAATTTAGGGTTCCTATTTGAAATAAGAAAATCAGTGTCAATTGCACATGGTTGCGCAGTTCCCCGGGGTACGCAAATATGATATTTGATAACCTTCTGGACATCATTCTGAAAGAAACATTGGTTGATTATTCAAGTAATAACCAATCAAAACGTCCAGCTACGCTAACCACAGCCGAGAAAGCTTTATTGCGTTCAAATGAACAAAATATGCTGTTGCACAAAACAATACCTCAGTGGATACAGCTATTGAGGGATTAGACTATGTTATATAATAATCAACATCGCCATCTCTTAAGGTTAATTACGTCTTGGTACAGTGACAAAGTCACCAGGTAAACTAATCGTTGCTTACTTATTTCGCCCCTTCTCAAGGTTGGTCACCCTGTATTGACTAAAGTGAGGGGGTCAATCCAGCTAATGATTGTTATGAATACATAGACCCTTGTTTATTTCCCTCGCTACATTACGTTCCGTTGCAGTCGGAGGCACTTACATTTAGACAATGTTTTCTGTGTGTTTTCTATAGATGTTCTTGAAGAGGACTGGACACCACAGTTCGCCGAACCTATTGCAAACGTGACGGTACCGCTCGGTCGAGAGGCTGTCCTGTCGTGTGTGGTGAAGAATCTCGGTCACCTGAAGGTTTGAACAATTTATTCAATAGTTATAGATTTTTTGAGTTATGTGATACCAAAGATATGTGGTATGAATTATATGTATAATGACCCGGATCAATAGAAGATTTCTCTTGGGGCATAGAGACCGCTATCCACTTGATGTATGTATCAACTCGACTGAATGATGATTTATTTTTTATATAAGCCCCAGAAGTTTTGGTTCTCTCTTATAAAAATTAAGAGGCACTTCCATTGTCCGCGCCAGAAATGAAAACCAGCTGCTTTCCTCCAGGAACGATGATGGTCATCCGATTAATTTCATAGGGGTTGTTGGATTCTTCAATGAATCCCTTTTATTGATTGCTGAGCTTCGTAATTGCCTACATCGGCACCTCGTAACCCATCTATAAGAAATGCCGTCATCAATCCTTATTGGTACCATCTTGATTTTCTTGACTGGCTCTTAACTCACATTACTCTGCTTTGAGTGTAAAGATTCCAATGTTGTATGAATTCATTTTTTATGAGTTGGAATTTCAATTGCTCTTCCATTTTCGCTCCATAGGTGCATAAACCTACGTTTTCGTAAAAACCTCCAGGTAAAAGTTTTCAGCTCGTGTTTTTGGAAGAAAAACACTTAAGAAGTTTTCAATTGACGGTCGTTGACTGCCCACGCCTCTTCGTGTACAATGTCGGATTTCCAAGGGCTTAAGTGTAGCAGGTTTTTTCGCCCGAGAATAATAAAGCCTCGTTTCATCCTCCCGTAGTCTTCTCCCTCTGAAAACGTTCAGCGCAAATGTCCGAGTGAAGCAATATCGGCGATCCTGCAAAGGGTCAGAATCTCATCTCAATCTCAAATTGAAGATAGACGATTTTGAAGTGCTCCTCAACTTTTCGTTCTACATCCTGCTTATTCGAAAGTAGGAACGTTTTAGAAGTTCCCAAACTCCGGGGAGAGAGTTTCTATTTCCACCCTGCGAGAGATGAGATGATTTATTATGCTAAATTTAATGGCCTCAAATACGAGGCTCATATTCAAATCAGAAGAGAGCAGATGACCATTATTTCGACAGCGAATGATGCATCATTTGCATGTAAAATCTGTGGGGAGCGAGGATAAAGTGTACTTGAAAATTCTGTGGCTGAGTTGGAAGGGACTTGCTAGTTGGTGATACCCTCGGGCAGAGGGCCCTCATTACGTTTCCATGAGAGATAGAAATAGGTGGGTTTGGGGATGAACCCTTCCCCGCGCTTGTTATCCCATTACTCAAGTGAGTGTACAACCTTTAATTAAAATACCATGCTTTCCCAATACTAAGAGGTTTTTGGTGAAATGGGAATAGCATTGCGCTACCTATCTCGATGAAGAAAATCATCTCTTCATTCGACAATCTACACATGCAAACTTGGTAAATTGGCTCAAGCGGTTATCAGGACCTCCTCGGACCTGAAACTGGAGCTG
The DNA here is from genome assembly GCA_019603395.1 of Cyrtorhinus lividipennis. NCBI lineage: Eukaryota > Metazoa > Arthropoda > Insecta > Hemiptera > Miridae > Cyrtorhinus > Cyrtorhinus lividipennis. The sequence goes on along the minus strand of CM033998.1, from coordinate 34,617,557 downwards.
AGCAGGAGTATTAAAACCCCTCGAGGCAATCTTATCAAAACCTTCTCCGCATACCTAACCTCTTCAGACCAGATAGGATGCCCAACGCGTGCAAACGTTTTTGAACGCAGTTCGCACTCTTCCTATGTCATCGGGTTAGTGACGAAGTCATGATCGGTTTAAGGATTAGTTAATTTAATTTTTGAATAATGATATACTTACCAACGACTCGAAAATTTAATATCGCAAAGCGCAAATATTCGTGATACTCCAACCTTCCGAATACCACGAACCAACTCCTATATGGTTGAATGATTAGGTACCAAAAATGAATGTAACATAATAATAATAATATAAGAACGACAACGATGGAAGTAGGCCTACAACCCATCCGAGATAAACTCGCGAAACGTTTTGTGATCGATCAGGTCTGAGAGACCATCCGTCTTACAAAGGAGGGCCCCCTGGTAAAAGGATACTCATTTTCCTAAACGATACGGTCGACGTGTTGTTGGTTGCCCTTCCATCGTATTTTCCGTCTTTGCTACCCAAGTATTCTGCGTTTGATCAATTCCCTTGGGATAGACGCGTCACACAGATCCTGGTGTAAAGTTACTTACTTAATATCATGCATGCTTCCAACTGTTTCAAGACCATTCAGGTCCATAGAAATCCGCTATTCTCCATAAAGCTCACTACGTTCTTATGATAGGATGTGAAATGATTCCTTCTCACCTTTGTTGCCTAATAAAAATAACTGAACGATTCCCTTTAGGTAGTCCAACAGTGTTAGGTCTCATGATCCTTCAGCAGATGCATTACACATTAGCGCATAGCACATAGCACCCACCCTTCAAAAGCTAAATTCTAGAGTTGTGTATGTTTCTTCCTACCTAAATTTAGGATAACTTAAGGAAAAGTAAATCATAGAAGTAATTTTCCCTTCTAAATTTAGAATAACTTGAAGAAAAGTAAATCATAGAAGTCTCAAATTTCGGTGTGAAAGAGAACTTGCTCAGGAGGTTGCTATATGAACCGTGTCGAAATGAACTTCGACGGATATCGGCATGAAATAACCCCGTCTCCGTATAGAGAAAAAACTGGTGACCTAAGCGGGAAAATGAAGAGAACCTTCCGTCTTTTAAGCGGCGGAAGCTCATATAAAGGCATTAACCGGTGCTTTACGAGGCTCGCCATTATCGACCTGTTATCCGGGCTCCAGGTGACACTTCAAAAACTGCTTGAAAGCCAAAGTGGCCCGTATTACTTTGTGATTGAACGCTTTTCAGCCTCTTTGCTTCAGAATAAACCGTTGCCGTCTAAAGGGGGAAAATCAACCATCGAATCAATTTCCTGCATTAGTTCATCCTATTCGATATAGTCTCTGCTCCTTGGACGTTGATTAAAAACCATCTACCTACCTCCGGTAGATAAAAACGCTGACAATTTTCATTCAACAGTTACCCAAATCCTCTGTCGAGCGAGTCGAATCCCGGGTCAGACATTTTCAGAGAGTCAGTAGGAGTCGAATCGAAATGTCACAGTTTTAATCCGCACACTCGTAAATGTTAAGTATTGGCCCGCCGGGAGGTTTTTCTTGCTCTCAAGGAGGATGCAATTTAAGTGCTTTAATCCTTAAGTATAGTTGATTGCACAAATAAAGCGACAAAGTTGCAGTGCATCCCATAATCATATAAATTGATTGGCCCGTCCATTCATATGACAGTGAATACAGTGAGCTGATATTGGTTGTACAGCATGAGCTCTTCAGTGTTATTAAGTTGTCAGGTATTCGCATCCCCATAGTTCTAGTCAGTTTTCATATCCCTTAATAAAATATATTGTAGGGGCTGGCCCTTGGCATCCATCCAAAATTAAATAGCATTCTCTCTGCTCTGAAAAGCGAGCGAACTGTGATATTACCTCTTTACCCTGGTTTATTGAGATCATGACGGCCCAGCAGGAAAACACTCCTCTTTTTCCCGCTATTCTGATCCCCCTAGACGTGACGAATGGGCTCTACAATAAAACATCGCAAAGGAAAAGAAAAAGTAAAACACTTGGACATTTCTCAACTTCTCAGAATAGTGGAATATACACACCGAAGCCAGAAACTGAGTTTGGTCCTGAGTTTGGTTGGGGGCCAAAATATTTCAGTAGCGGCAAACTCGGAAAAGCCCTTTTTGGTTGACAAAGGCTTCCACCACAGAAACCTTAGTTTGCATAAGTTTATCCTTGGTTGGGGAAAGAAAATCCCTGCGCTAGTGCATGAACCCGATCGCGGAATCCAATTCTTTTTTCCTATTCAAACGAACTCTGGGCGGCTCTGACGCCTATTTCTCTCCGGATTAGAGACAATTGTTCGAGTGGTATAACTAATGTCAATACCCCAACAACCTACCATTTGTTCTTTTGTCGAAACGAAATATGATTAAACTGATATAGAATAGTTCCGACTCAAAAATTATATTGTCACTTCCTTGAAGAATAAAATAACGTATGATAATTATTATCCATTTTTTGCCCGAAAAACAAAATAATGACATACATAAGTTTTTTGATTTCAACTGGGTTTTTGGGGGTAGGCGGCGTATAGGTGACATTGGGTATCACTATATTACTCGTAAAAGTATTGTAGCCACAAAATCAAAAACTCCATAACTTCTATCGTAATATTTTCATTCATCACTTATTCTAGCAATATCTGAGATTTGGTGTTGTAACGAATAAAAAAATGAGAGAAAGTCAAAAAATAGCGGAGGTCGTATGACTGGGATTTCTCCTTCTTCTTTTTGCTGCCCATATTATATTGCCGCCTCTCTCAAATGAATTTCTCGCTAGGAGCCCAGTTAGAATAAAGCAAATTACGCGTCCCACTGGTTGAGGCTCTTGCGGTAGTCGGTGCCTTTATATATCCCAACGAGATCTTCAAAAGCATCATGCCTGCAATTGGTTGAAGTTAAAGTCTCTTGTTACAATTTATAACTTCTGAATTATTGTTCTGAAAGAAATAATGTACTCTTGTAACTGCTACCCGTGGTTGGTTTACGTTTCAAATTTCTGAGAACCCAAAAACCCAATTGTCCCCCTAGCGCACAGGGCCTGAATCATAGAAGAACCCCAAAAACATCGGATGCTACGTTCCCAAGGAAAATCAAGTAAAAAATTGAAACGTTGAGCGCTATTAACAGTTAGTGGTACTTTTGTGATTCCTCGGTCATCGCGGTACGTCATTCAGAACTGGTTCTTCAAGATAAGTAAAATTTTAGATTTGGGGTTTCAGCTACCGTGTGCTAAATGATGAACCGTTTTTGGTGGGTTCCACATTCGTAACAGAATTTTAATGATCGAAGCAGTTGGGTGATTTGAACCTGATTTTTGAAGGTCACACAGACCTACCAAGCGTGGTATATTTTCCTTAGTGGCCAAATCATCAGACCCTAGTCTGGCAGGGCAGAAGAGTCTGTTCTCCACATCGGCTTGGCATTCCAGTGAATATTGAGCAAAGCTTTGTCAATACTGTTCCCGCTAACAATCGATGAATAATAAAGAGAATATCTGTCTGTTATACCGGGTTAACAGCAAACCGTAAATTTCTGATTTCTTGATTTTCCATTAGAAAAAAAAAAAAAAAAACGAGCGAGGTTTTTTTTAGGAGCCGCTGAAGGAGAATAGGTAAGTGGTTTTATTGCCCATCCAATTTTCCCGCAGGGCACTTTGATCGATTGAAACGTAAATTCAATTTTCTAGCCATGGAGTCCCTCTAGGGTGTTGTCGCAATTTCTGCAAATTAAATTTTCCTATGGTTCGATTTGCGGGGGCTCAAACCTCCCCAATCTAAACACTACAGTGACACATGCGTTGGGGATCTAAGGACATCCAACTGAACGAGGACGGCCGGAACTCCGGTACTCGATATAGAAGTTATCATTTCACGTACTAAATGTTTAGATTACCGATCGATGACCTCACGTCTGTTCTCAATGCTCGAAAAATCCAATTTTGCCAGAATGATTACGCTATTAAAACTACGTGAATTTTTTTCGTTCTATTCCGCAGCCCATGGATTTTTATTGTTTTATTATAATTTTTACTCATACCTTGTACATAACGCAGTTCATTTTAGCTTGTGATGGAATAAACCTTTCATTCATTCATTCATTCATTATTTTGTCAGGTGGGATGGCTGAGATCCGAAGACCAAACAGTACTTAGTTTGGACAGCAAGGTAGTGACGCATAATGTGCGCGTCAGCGTCAGCCATGAGCCGGAAAGCGAAACCTGGCGTTTACACATACGACAAGTGAAGCCATCCGACAAAGGCTGCTACATGTGTCAAATAAACACGATAAACATGAAGAAACAGATTGGCTGCTTGGATGTTCATGGTAAGTCCTTCTTGAACTTCATAGTTATAATATTTAACATCCCAGAACGAGGGAGCCGCAACCTATTATTAATTGCGTATGGAGGCATGGGGTTGGCACTGCTCGATCGTTCTAATTTAAGATATGAAATTGGAGGCGGGTATCAATGGGAGTTGCATCCCTTGATCACGGAGTTTCTACATCCTGATTTCAACCTCATGAACGCATCCCGAATTCAAACATCATTACATCGTTTTTCAACGCAGTAAGTAACCTCAGAGTAAACTCTAATCACAGCGTATAAATCAACAGAAATTTTTTTCTCTAACAAGAATTTTTAACGCTGCAAATAATCTTTAACGGTTCATTATTTTGGATTGGTTTCGCTCATGTAGTAATGTGTATCATCGGAGTCTTGTAAATCTTCGAGAAAAAGAGTGGGCAAACATTTTTTTAAAACTAAACCCTCATTTTCAAAATATCCGTCTGGGTACACAGGACCGATTCCATTGTGCGACAATTTGTTTAGGACTTAGCTGAGTCGACTCAGCCTCCAAAATTTAGCAGAAATAATATATTCCTCACGCTTAGGTCCCCAAAAATCAAGAAAACCCATTTTTACCCTTGCCTTTACTTCGTTTGCAGCAAATGAGCTGAAAATGACTCAAGCACAACTAGGGCTGGATTGGAGCCCCAAAAAGTATACCCCAAAAAGTCAGATTTTCCGAATCACGTGAAATGTTTTTTTTTTTTTTTTTTTACTCGAACGGCTGAGGGTCATTTCAGATTTGGTATCTGCATGTCTTTAAAGGAATTGTTTTTGGTCGATTATTTCCACAATAAGGACTAATACTAAGACTAAACCGGAGATATTTTCCGTACATAAGCTATCCATTTTTCTATGAAAAATATTTTTATATTAGCTAGTAATAGTAGGTATCTACGAGAAACGCAAAATATTATGAAATGTATTGCATACATACTACATAATGAGAACCTGAATACTTGAGTGTCGGAAAGATGAATACACCTTTTCAAATCGTAAATTTAGGGGCAGTCTCGGGGTGACCGCGAAGTTCATTGCCATTGGTGAAACTATGTTGAAGCTCGAAATGATTTTCTTATAATAGAGATAAGCTCCTGAACCCCGAAGAACGTAAAATCAGTAGAGAACTTTGGAACGACGGTATCCATGAAAGGGAGGGAGGGTCGTAGTAAAGGCTTTTTGAATGCTTGGAATGCTTTTCTGGCGGTCTTATTAAGCAATTTATAATGCCAGGTGAGCGGCAGAAGAGATAAGAGGAAGTTTTACACATTATTAATGCTCGAATAAAGTAAGACTCATCCGCTGAACTGCGATGGGCGCACTTTTCCTTTCTCTTATCTCAACAGGCGAACGATGGGGGCAGTGGGTCAATAGAAAGTGAAATATTTTTTCCGTGAAGCCCAATCCTTCGGGAAAAGACGGAATGGCACAATTCAAAGGTTCCAAGCCTATTTGGCCTGCTTGATTGTATACTTACAGTTTCCCCTACCTCTTCCAGCTTGACGGATGGTATGGAATGGCTTACCCTACCCTAGTAGGCTATAACTGCCTTCATATAAATGGAATTTATCATGCCAGAACAGAAGCACGTTCCTCATATCATTTGAGTTGGTAATTCCTACCGTTTTTCATTGTGGTCATAAATATTATCATTCAAGGGTAGCTCATTGATCTAGAGCTGTCATGAGTAGTACCAAACTCAGGTATTGTGATAAGGGACTGGTTGTAGGTATATCTGAGACTGGTGGTACCTAGATGGAGTTTTAACGCGAACGAAAGATATAATATATCTATTGAATTGAACGAGTTCGGTTGTTGATGCTACAGACAGGGTTAAAATGAATTACAGTCCTGGATTGTCCAGCTTTCCTTCAATCTTACTATAAATCTTCCTCAATCTAATCTATTTTCACATTAATAAGCAGCAAACAAATTAAAGCATGGATACGTACCGAATCACGCTGGTATTTTTATGTCGGTACTACCGTCTCCAGTATAATATTAGCAGGGTGGAAAAAACACGATGCTGTGCCGGGGGTCCTAGCGCCGTCACCTCCTGAGACTAATGAACCATAACTTGCCACCTCGTTGGAGATAATGAGTTTTGCCGTTGTTAATTGTTCCTGTGGGTGGAGATGAGAGTATGTTAGTTGGTTAGCGTCGAACTCATAGCCAGTCTGACTTTATCCACTGACATCTGATTTGCATTGGGTTTGCGAAGTTCGGGGTTTACCTGTATCGAGAATGAGACCTTTTTTCATATCGAGGAGTGGATAAAATTGAGTTTTTTTGTTTGTTTGTTTTTATTCAAAGGAGCCCTTCTGCTTCGGCTCTACCCTCTTCATTCGACTCTTTGTGGCTTGTACCTACAGCAGCCCTCACGCCAGACGGTTAATGATTCGAATATATTCACCCATCGCAAAGATTGGCGATGGCCTGTTTGCGACGAATTTTTAAAGCTTTTGAGACAAATTCAATTTTGCTACCTGTTCTTGATTATTCTACGACGGAAAAGGGAGTATTGAGTACCTTCCTTCTATAGTCTCCATTATACCACAAAATGGGATGCGTGTTGGTTGTACCGTCATCTAATGTTTTGGAAGGAAGTTGTTCTTGCGGAGCTGCGTGGGCTTCAGCTCTACGATTTACCTGGTATCAACTATAGTCACTCGGCAGACGGTGAAACGATTTCAACTCTCGGGTTTTAAAGATTTTATTTTAGCTATGGAACCAACAGACAACGGGTTTGTTCCTACACTTCGTTGGGGAAGGACAAATAAAGCCACAGCCAGAGGAAATTAATATGATCATCGGAAATACTGCTCAACTTTTCTTCTGAATAGGTACAAACATTTTCCCCTGTACAAATCAAGATCTCCCACACGCATGTTTTTTTTTTTTTCGTGACTTTAGAACCCTCATAATATATAATGTCCGACGCTGACCCTCTAGGTTTACCCATAGGAAGGTGTGCGGAGGACACACTGCCATTTTGGAACAAGGTCGAAAGCACGTCTCTCTTCTTCTTTCGCTATCACCTACTGGAGCATTTGAACTCCATGAATAGTAAATCAATGAGATATTATTGGGAGCCCAATTATTGGCAGGCCTAAGGGGAAAGGTAACGGCCATTGATTCGTTGCAAACAAATGGCCGATAACATTATCTTTAACGATGATAAAACCGTAAAACCGACGTTCGATGTAAACTCTCTGGCATCGGTTTCCTCTCTTGAGGTTTAACTTTATCAACCACCTCCTTGCCAACTCTTGCACTGTTTGGGAAAATCAGTAGGTTTCGCCACTATCTGATGGACGAACTAAGAACCTCCTCCATCTGCAAAAAGTAAGGTTGCTTTTCGATTCCCATTGCGAATCATTCACCTGTAACCCTTTGATTCAAACGGATAAAATGGACAAAGAAAACGATATCCTACCTTCGCAGTGAACTGATAATTGAGGTTTGAAGAAGAGAACTGCAAATTATTCCATATGGTTTTTTAGAACAATTGTTCTGGCAAATACGGCGTAGAAGGTGGAGGCGTGCGACAGATGAACATTCCGGTTCGAAATCTGGACATCATGAAACGCATCCCAAATGTCCTGTTTTTGGGCAACCCTCATGCATGTTATTATGAAATTACTTTGGAAATAATAAATCAAAAATGTTAAGTGGAATTATGGGCACTGATCCATGACTTTTGAAAATTAAATTGAACGATTGATACATTGTAGGTAACTCACTTGTCTATGTTCAAGATAGCTAAAAAAAAGAAGTTACACCTTAATTTCTCATCCAATTATCTTTAGGTACGTGCACCCATCGTAATTCATAACGAGAGAGCATTTGGGAGGGAAATAGTGTAGCTACAAATACGACTAATGCTGTAAATAAGAATTGTCCATGAAAAGACAAAAGTGGATACTTACATGTATTCCTGTACTATACATATAAGTAATTTGGTTCTGTATAGTAAATTATTCAAAATGGCATTTCTCTGAATTCGTGGGGGTCAGTGTCGAGGAGTAAGTAATGATCGTCTTGTCTAGGAAACCCTGTTGTGCCATTTCGAAAAGGTAGTAGAGTGAGTAAGCTACGCACCTTCTACAAAAGACCTTAAAGTTGATACAGAGAAAATGCAATATTGTGAAGAGTTTTGTTCATAGAGGTCGTTGGCAAATTGAAACCGTAATATATATTCACGAGTCATTTTGTAATGAAACAAAGAAGTTTCATTCTACAGGAACTGGTTACTCCTTTTATTGTCTCCTTGGACGCAGTGGGCAATTTATGCAACAGGCATAAACTGAACTTCATGAAGGAAGTGGTGGCTGGTGGCAAGAAGAAGCTCGGTACAGTAACTCAGCAGAAGCCGAAAGTAAATCACGAGGCATTTCCTCAGCCTCGTTAGGTGAATCTTCTTCTCCAAGGCGATTTACATAATAACGCACACGGCAGCCCCGCACCGCAAGACATTTACAACACAGCCATTAGTTCGCGAGGGCACGGAGAGAGGTCTGGTTCAACTGTAAGCGACGGAGGTGCGATCTCAAAGGGTCGTCATCAACCTTAGTGAAAGCGATGTCAACTTCCCGCAGCTTCTCACAAACCCTTCCTACCATCGTTAGGTCTTTCCAACCATGATGATTAATCATTTGCACTTTTGATGCTTCACAGGTGGAGGCAACTAGCTATTTTTCCCGACTACTGCCGGTTCTGATAAGGAAAACTGTCTCACCAGAGACAGCTTGCCGCTTGAGATTTCGAGAGAGATACTTATGAGAGCTGGGTGACCTTACGATTTAAAAAGGGAATGTCCCCAGGTTATTGGTTTTCGGTTTTTAATTTTGTGAATAGTAATCATAATGTTTTCGAACACGAGAGCGGTCCCTCCGATAGGCAATCATCAATCTCCAAAATAACCAAGACGGGATATTTTGTGATTCGGGATTTTTTAGATCCCAGAACGAAATTCTCCTTACGTCGTCCGCCTTCTGCCGTCCTCCCTGTTCTAGGGAGTTGAGCTTTCTATAAAGAATTTAATATTTTACTCAGTCACTCCATTCGGGCCTAGATGGGCCTGAAATCATTCCTACTGGATCGTCTTTAATATCAGGCAGGACAAGGGTGAAAACGCCTGTTCTGAAAAATATTCAGAGATACTTAGTGCGGGGTGTTATTTCCCACTAGTCGTTGGATACTAAATCGAATGAGATTGGGTTAGAAGCAGTTGCCTCAAACAGGAAAAAAAAACCTAAGGAAAGAGTTGCTTGTCCTTTGTTCTTCTAATGAGGTACCTACTCCGGAATCCTCGAGGACAATACTCCATGCCACACGAGCGAGATCCACCTAGAATAATGCTGAGTGTTTATCCAATTGTTTTGTGCCTCATAGACATAACGAATAGGTATGGGGGTAACAAGATATGGGAAAGTGTGTGACGGCTCCTGGAAGAGATAGCGAAATTATATTCATTTAAAAAGGCACACAGATCAATATTTAATTTTAGAATATGATAGTACGGCGTTAAGCAACGATTAGGAAATATTCATGTAAACACTACCTCGCCACGTGCGAAAATTTTATCGCAACGATTAATTGCTATATGCATGGGTAAACAATTTGCAATTTTTGCCTCTCGATGCTTCAAGAAATATTCCTATAAACTGTATTATATATATATAGTTTGTACCTAAACATCCCAACAGTTGAGTTTCGGGCTGATACATTATTCAGATGGTCATATCATGGCCACCTGCTTCTGGGCCAAATACTCGTAATATGCGCATTGTTAGTCTCGCCTGTGGCTATCTTGCGATGATTAGTTTGCCAATATACTCTTTAATGTACGCATTACGTTAACCCAGGCTGAATCAATTATTTCATAAGCGATAATTACCTACACTGCAGAATTTGATGTTTCATAGCTTTTCATTTATAATTTTGGTTGGATACTCCTTGAATAATCAACCTATTTGATGATGTCATCTGTAAGTTCGTTCACATAGGTAATGTTGTATCCATGGTCTTATTATTCAACTCATTCCGACATTGTGGATTGACGGGCACACTGATTGCGTGGAATGAGGAGTTAGGAGGTGAAGAGGGGAGGGGGGGAGACGTAGGTAAAGACCAACTGAATAAGATAATACAAATACATATGATCATACGTATGGTTAATATATAACACGGAAATTCTTACACAGGGGTTGGTTATTCCTCGGGCCTGGTGCATGGAAACTCGTTCCAATCGATTCAGCATCCAAAATTTAGTGGAAAATGACACCCGACACGCTTAGGTACCAGAAATCTCGAAAACCTACTTCCCCTTCAAGCGGTTTCGTTCCAAACGCAAAAAAATTAAAATTCAAAGGAAAAAACCAAAGATATAGGAAAAAAAGAAAAGCTACGATCAGGTGGTTATCATTCGAAGGTGATGAACCACACCACGCCTTCTACGCAGTGAGTAATCTCCAGTTTTCTTGAAAAGCCATCAAAATCAGAGACCCTGATCATTTCAGGAGAGAGTACAGTACCAAAATTTAGTGGAAAGTGATACCCCCACACGCCCAGATTGCCAAGAATCTCAGAAATCTATATTTTGAAGTACACATTTTGACCTCCTACCCCGCCCAAATTTGGTCCGATCGGGCTGAAAAGTTTCGAGGACCAACTAGAGCTGGCAGCAGTTCTGCCCCTGTGGCCCTGCGACCTCCAGGGTCTATTGTACCCGAGCTTACAGAAGGGAAGTCAGAGCCTCATCCTCATCCTAAGGCGAGAGGACGCCGACAGGGGCTGATCAGCGCCCATCCGACATCCTCTCGCCCAAAGGTGAGAGTTGGTCTATTTTGCATGCTCCTTCACAGGCAGACACGCGTGTGTGTTAAGCCCCGGACAATCGTATTCGGATACTACCTGCCGGTGCTGTGTTGGCCTCACGACGTCGAGTTAACGCTGGGGGTGCTGGATTTTCAACAGCAGCCTCGAAACCTCGACCAGAGAAGTCTCGGCCACCCAGGGCCACACTAAAATCGGCATGAACTGCGAACGGACATTTGTTTATATTGATCTAGACACCTTGAAACGCAAAAGAAAAAAAAATGGGCCGAATCGGAGAGATTGACTTTTGCATGAAAACATAGGTTGATTATATATAAGTACTGGACTGGATCAATTTGCGCTATAGGTACATTTCTTTTTGCCCCATAAGGACTGTTTAAGGTTGCCCATAAAAATGTGTGATTCGCTATCCTCTTCTGCAGTTCTGTTTCGCAAGTGTTTCCATGAGCTGTGTTGAACTTTCACGGCGAATTCATTTTCAATCGACTCTTCCCACATTTCTGGGCCAGCTCTAGCTGACGAAGGACGGGTTTATTATGAATTGCGAGGAGACCGCTCAGAGAATTATCTTCCCAGTAATAGAGGACTGGCAGAAATAATTCCGGAAGGATGCCCGGACAAGAGGCAGAGGCCCCCAGGCGAGAGGGGACATAGAAAGGCATTGCTGAGTTGTTGAAACCCGGAGGCGTAAATGTAATTCAAAGTCAGATGAGGCGCGGCAAGTTGGGAGCCGGAGCCCATTCATCACTCGAGATATATTGTTCAGGGCTATGAGCTCTTTCCAAGTTTCCGCCACACTTTACCAGACAATATTGAATGGGAAGAGAGTGGCCAAATCGGGAGAATCACGGAAACACGCGGAGAGATAAAATGACAATAAATCGAGGTGGCGTGATACCTCAAAAGGTTGTTGCCTGGATGCCTCCAGTGAACATAAAATCATACTTTGTCTAGGGCCGTTGCTCCCTCGGTTCGTATACTTTCCAGATCAAAAGGACAAATTCTCAGATGCAGGACCACGATTAACTGAGAATGACGGGACGAAGAGGGTTATTCTCTGAAAGGGTCGTACATAAATATCACGCCCACGGCGGGCAGACAGAGGTGACATGTAACAGCAAGAGCGAGTTGAAAATGAGGAAACAACGGCAACTAATTGTTGAAGGATTCCTACAAATTCGTGGAAACGCACTTGCAGCTCTGTTTTACCTGTCTTCCTGTACTACCCGTTTCTCGAGCTAACTCTGTTGGATTATGGGTACAATATCTTCTGATGTATTATGAATCAGTCCATGATGCAAATTGTGAAGAAATGGTTATACGACTGTTTATGATCACCGCTGCGTTCTTACTTATAAGATTCGTACGTATAAAGCTGGATTTTCCTTTGATCTCGCTCCTCAATTTTGCTTTTCTCGTAGTTGGCCGATAAAACCGCTTGCACTCAAAGTTCCCTCTCTCCCGAGGATGAGTAACTTTTTTTCAGCCACTCATACGCAATGCGGATTATGCATTTACGTTCTGAGGTTGAGCAACGTTCAGCTGCCTTTCGGCTAGGCTGACGCTCCAACCTCACAGCTTTCAAGTAGTTTGAAGTTCCATCCCGGCGAGAAGTGCAAAGAGGGTGCGGGAGGTCGAGAAAGCATTAGCTGTACGTGATGGCTTCGTGAAAGATCGGGTTTTGGTTGGCTTAAGAAAAGACGTCTGGTGGAGAGATAAACGAGGATAGGATTAGTACTTTACTCCAACTCCTCTATCGAGTTCAAACCTACGTGTCTAGGGATATGGACGAGAGGATGGGGCTCTGGAAGAGGCGGGGAGCTCTCTGTGTACTCAACTAACGAAAGCCACCTGCTCACCAAATTATTTTATCCGAGATAGGGGAACAGCATCGTTCCATGAAACTTCCAATGATATATCAGATCAAGTTCAAAACAACTTCCTCTGGAACGGGAGTAAATCTGTTCTCACTGTGTGCTCATGAAATCCGTACAAAATTTGTCAATCTTACAAACCATACTCAAACATAACTCACTCCAGAACTCTTAAATGTCCCTGAGAAATCTTGAAGAGTTCGTCACAGGTTTTTCAAGTCACGTAACCAAGAACTTTCATCCTTGAGTTGTATAGTTCAATAGCTACTGTTCTCGTGAACAGTGTTTTGTTTTGAGATAACTAGCATGGTCTGCTCTACCGCTACTCCTCCGCTGAATACAAATTGACTCACTCAGAGAAGACGGGCTTTTTCGTTTATTCATGCAAATACACTGACGTACCGTAACATAATCCACATGGTTGGACTATACTGAATCGTAAACTGAAAGTAATCATCATATTTTTTATTTTTTTATTTTTTATTTTTTTTTTTTTGAATCGGTCTATCATCATTTTTACATACTATACCTATTTTTTATGAGTACGTATCAACTTATTACACATGAAAATAAATATATACCATGACCGTTGATGGGAGTGGTTCAAGGACAACTCACAAAGTGTATACAAATAAGGTATTGCCATCGTGTTTTCGACGAAAAACAAATAGTTAACTTAAATTCCAATGGTCACAACCACGTTCTTGATTACATACATGAATAGTAGGTACGTTGCCGTGGTCACGCCACAAGATATTCCTCGTGATCTTGAACTTATGTATCATTCATGTTTAGAATAGTAGAAACAACTGGTTCAAGCATCTGGGATCAATTAATGAGTTAGTGAATTTTATTTATTCCGTACCATTGAGATTGGTTGCCAAATTCAATGGTACGAGAGGGTAAGATACTGATTCAATACCAATAAAACTGATAGGATTCCAAGTAGACTCAACTCGCTGTAGGCAAATATTTGTTGAGATCATGATTGATAAGGGTATCGCGGTGGCAATGAAGAGTGAACAGAACGGACATTCACCCTTATGAATACGGCAAAGGGCCTCAAGTAGGTACCCCACTTATGCATCCCTGAAAATCCGAACGAGAATCCGTTCTAAATTAACAGAACCGGAACAAAAAGTCGATTCGATTTAAAAACATTTAAATTTTTCAAAAGCTACGATATAACTGTTTCCGGATCTTTTTTAATTAATTAGGCTCTATTTTCGATATTTACTTCATCATAATAGATAACTGCATAGAGTAAGCAAGATTCGTATTTCATACACAGATGGTGGTTGAAACGATTTGAGCATGTTTGTAACACTAAGTAGGTATGTTTCACCTAAAAAAAAGCGTTAGCCATTCGTAGATGATATTCATTTTCATGAAATTCAGCACGTGGAGGAGGCGTTCCGATGTAGTTCAACTAGAATGTTTTACGTTGAATATTTTCGTGTGAGAATCCCTGTCCTCATAATATGAGTGGGTAGGTATTGCTAGTAACCACTCCAGCAGTTTTGCAACGAGCGTATTTTAAGAGGGAAAACTTTTGTTTGGTCGGCTCTTTACGCGCGTAAGGAGCTTTCAGCTTGAGAGAGAAAAAATAAGTTCACCTTCTCCATAACTATAAGTTTCAAGTAGAGCCTCCAGAGAAGAAGGAGACCAGGAGTAGCGTGAAGTGGGCGAAGAGGGGAAACTAAAAGAAGCAGTAAGGGACCTCTAGGAAGTACGTACTCTTCACTCTCACATCCAAGCCTGGTCCACATCACCTGTGATTCTTTACTCGCCGTTTTGAAGGGACTCCACCTCTCGGCCTCTTGATCCTTCTCCTACTGTTTACCAACCGACTCCTGCTAATTAATTTCCCACCTCAATCTCGATCTCCCGTCACGCCCGTGCCCCTTCATCTAATCACGGCTTTACCTCCTTTCGCCGTCTACAGCCTACTTACCTCAGCCTTTTTCGGTTAATTTTCTCTTCTCCAGATGTCAAAAGGAGATTTTTTCTTTATTTTCTCTGTTTTTTCCGTCCCGTTCTTGACTTTCTTCATCTGAGCGAGGTGGTTTCCCTTTTACCTACCTGGGAATCTCATAACGGCTAATCACGTTTCGCTCTACCTCGAGCGACCCACCCTTTTCCCTCGTTTCCTCCGTCTTTTTGCTTCCTTCAATGATGGTGCCAGCAAAAATACAACCGAAATTGGTCCGATAAACCAGTTTTCGATGCTTCATTGGTAGCAAGGTCTGAAAAAGCAAAGGCATTTTCTGCTTTCTCCTTTCTCCAGACCACTTTTTCCTATGCCCCTGTCGGTACCCACTAACCCAAACCCCATTTCTGTACTAGTATTTTTCCAAACTTTTCCCTCGTAACTCTCTTGGGATGCTTTAACAAGGTCCATATTGCTCATCGAATCTCAGATCTTAACAACTCATCATACCTTCCTCCCTTGAATGAGAAGCGCTGTTTAGTATATGGCTCAGTCCTCACGTCACACCTTCCTAGGTGAGTTGTAATGTTTTATGACGAATTGAGCCTTTTCGGCATGTGGAGTACCATTCTCCCCTAAATTTCAACTCTGAATCAATTGAAATGGGTCCGGGACACGCCATACCCACTGTTTCCCCATTTTCCTCATGTTCGGTATTATCGGCGATTTAGGCGTGTGGGGTATCGTTTTCCACTAAATTTTGGACGCTCGTTTGAAATGAGTCTCCATGCACCTGGTCCGAGGAATAACCAACCCCTGTGGTTTACAAGCTTAATGGAATAAATATGAATACCTACATCAGACGTAAAAGAGGAGAAGTGTAAACAATTGATCCCTACACTCTTGTAGAGATGATTTTTAAATATACAATGGGAAAATGCTCATCGAAAGGGGGAGGCAAGAATATTCGTAACATGCGAAAGACGCCAGTAGGAATCCTACCAATACCTGCTCTCCCATGTGATTCCTACTTGTGCCGCAATATAAACTCGAAAGATGGCAGATATGTTGAACAAGCTCCATGGAACCAATGGATTACAGTGAGTCCTCCTGCAAGGAAGGACTCGGCACGATTCACTGTATGAATGGGGATTAAATCTGCGTCGAGTCGGCAAACCGTGACTCAGATACCTATTTGTCAATCAACTTGGTACACTACAGGAATTTTCGGCGTCGAATGCGTACACGAGCATTGCAAACAAAAGTTCAACATCCATCTCTTGTGAGGTGAATTCGCAGCAAGATGGAAAACATAGTTATAAACATAGTCTATGATTTGCTGTGAATTGTTTTGTTGGGTCTTTGTGGTTCCTTGTCTTTCCAAGGTAAAGCGGTAGCTATTCGGCGAAGCGTCTGTGCTGACTTGATGAAAACCGTTGCCGGATCATTCATCTAGTCGGTAAGCATTTAAGGTTGAAGGAACGGACAGAAAGGACGTAACAACGTCACAAGCCGACCTTTCAATTTTTTAAGAACTGATCGCCTTAATGTCATAAAATCATTTATTCACTCACAAGTTTATCAGTACGGTATTTATAGTTTTTTAGTGTCTTCGGAAGTTGAAGGTGTTTGAATTGTGTCTGAATATCTCGTACATCATCCTATGACGAAGAGAAAGGGCCGTGTATTTGTCGGCAGGTAACTAGGCAATACCCTCGTATCCAGAATCCGCCGTATCTGTAAATCGCTCAGATTCCGCCTTCGATACAACGAAGGCTTTACTCGGGATTCATTAATACGCCTGGTGCTCACGAGAGCTAATAAGCTGAACTGGTCCTCGTTTGCATGTCCCATCGAACAACCTATTTGATCAGAAGCCGAGAAGGGAGCTCATCAGTCATACGTGAAATTGGGGCTCCCGTCTCATAAATACGAGAGAAACCTGCCGCGGTGTACTCGAATGTACATGGGATCCTCCCACTCGTTCTCGATTGATTGAGCCAGTTAGTTGAGGGTCACTCCAACGACTGATATCGTTCGGTACCAACATCCAACGTTTCTACTGTCCGATTTATCATCCAATCTTTTCTTGTCTCAACTTACACGTACATGAAACGCTCCAGCTAATTTTCAGACGAACAAAACTGTTGATCTTAGTTATTCAAATAAGGAAATTTAATCTTGGTCTTGGATTTAATCCGTCTGCAGTCTCAGTCACTGCTTAAAATCAATCACTGGGAATTCAATCGCGTTGACTCGATATCAAGTTGAGAAAGTGTATCTTGGAAAACGCCGCATCGTTACTGGTGGTTATTTTCGATATTGGGAATTGATTCACCGTTCTGTTGTTGAGCATTCCAGGCATTATTTTGAACTGTTAAAGCCTAATGAAATAAGAAATTCGTGGCAAGTAAGCCAAATGATGCAAACATATTTTTCCGAAGGTCCGGCTGCAAGATATAATATATATCACCACGACACCTCAATATTCTTATGTGCGGGTCATTAAAAAATTTGTTTAGTCAAACATACAAGAGGCTGAGCTGATAGGAAAATATCCCGTAAAATCCCTTTTTACTTTTCGGAAAATCTTGATATCACGATTTACCTATTTACCTATTGGTTACTATGCGGCTAGAGAACTCCACCCTAGTTTTGCACCGGCTAGCCAAAGCTAGCAACTTTTCTCGTTTTTCGAATTTGAGACAAAAAAAAAACATAAAAACCTTCCCAGGATTCCGTCGTTTAGGTGGAAAGGAAGCATAACGAGTTACTGCATATAGGGCTTTTTAAGTGTTAGCCGGATCAACCGTCGGTTCCCCCTGTTAAACCATTAATTATAATTTCCTCCGGCGAATGTTCGCGTTCATATTTTAATCAAGTCGTCTAATTAGCGTGGAATTAAATTTACTCCAAGGGAAGCTCGCCATCCCTGAATCTCTGATAATGCTTTTATACCCTCTTTACCCTAGTGGGCTTCCCACGTTTGGAACTGAAGGGATGCAGATGATGTGAACATTTACCCATTTGTTAGAGGAGTTACATATTCACCATTAAATATTAGAGCTGGTGGATCGATAACGTTGATGGTTTCTAATGGGTTTCGATTTATTTTCGTACTACAAAAAAGTGAGGTACTTGACATTTTTGTTTTGATTTATTCATTACTTTTTAATTATTGCAATTAAGAATAATTTGATCAGCTATTCGAAACCCGTACATGTTTGATCAGCAAAACCAATTGACACTCGTCCTCGGACTACAAATCCAATGCATGAAACACTGATGGATCAACAGCTTTATCGGCAATTTCCAACAAATCCGTAGATTTATGCTGCCGTGATGCTATTTACAAGGGTTTATACTATTCTGGCTGGCAGACACCAAATACAAGCGATCTCCCGCATCCTGTGGAGAACATACCATTACTCACTCATTTTATGCTCCTTTTGGCCAAAAGTTTGGGCTTTGGATCCTCATTCCTCCATTACTGAATTTGTCAAAATGTGTATGTTGAAAAATGAATTTGCGAGATTTTTGGCGATCTAGGCGTGTGGGGTCAAAATGAATACCTATCTTCCTATTCCGAAAGTAGTCTTTCGAGATTTCTGGTACCCAGGATTGTGGGGTATCAATTTCCACTAAATTTTGGACGTTGAATCGATTGGAAGGAGTCTCCATCGTTCTGATCCGACGAATAACCAACCCCTGAGAAGGGATTTGCAACATTTTTTCCGTATATTCTGACCCATGTCAATCCATACGTCCTTACTCTACGCTCTCACTGCCACATTGTGACCCTTCCTCTTTGGTTTAGAGCAACTTGCAGCTTTTCGAACACGTCACACATTCCTTTGAACAGAAATTCAGGATTGCTCTCTTTACAGGTTGGGTCCCTCTTTTCTTCTCCCGGCTTTCATACGCTCATGGAGGTATCTAAATCTCTTCTGATTATTCCAAGTCCCAATTTTACATTCCGCTTAAATTAAGCTTTTCAAACGATGGTTCTACTGCCAGCCAACTCCGTCTACATATACATTTGGATTACAAGCTTTTAATTCAGATTTATCTCCAACTCTCAACGGGTTCCATCTTGCTTCCTGTTTCTCCTTCATACTTCAGTTCTTGAGGATCACTATCGCCCTTCTCAATTGGGGCACACGCGACGGGGTGGCACCTTCATAACTTACCAACCCGGGACTACACGTCAATATTTTACGATAAATGTCCCATAAATATTGCGGATGTCTATAATGTAATTGGTCTACCTCGTATGCCATCATTTTCCGCTGTGGCCAACGAAATTCTGAAATCCTCTATTGAGATTTGTTGATAAAATAATATGGTCGATCAACGTTCTCGTCAGCAATCTACTTGACCTTTCAAAACAACCGATGGGATTTGCCATTTTCTGGCCGCGGCCGCTGTATTTCGGAGATCCTTTTTGGCACGCTGATTGCCTTCCCAAGAAGTAAAATATCTGTTCGCAGATCCTCAAGACCATTCTATTAAAAGTACTTTTCCGTTCTTGACCGTCTTCGGTGTCCTCCAATTGTTATGAGAGCGTGGTCGGGTCCAAACAAGTGCACATATAGAAATATGTTTTGATGATTCACAGGTTGTTTGCTGATTGAGCAATCAGGGAAAATATCAAGGGAAACCGAGACTTAGATACGTGAAAAGGGGCACCACGAACCGCACTCTCTTATCCCAACCCTTTTTTCTTTCAACAGATATCCGCGTTTTTTCATCACTAATCAAAAATTTCTCTTTTGACTATATCATCACACTGCGCAATAAGGGACGAACTGTTGTGCTAAAATACAATCTCTTGAATCACAAAAATACAAGTAACTCAAATCACTTGAAATGCTTTAACTTCATCCGCAATGACGGTACTAAATTCACAATGTGAATTCTATTAGCTTTTGAGGCTGATCTCTGGTAACTAAGCAAATTACCGTTATGGTTGGTTATTCCTTGAATAATTATTACCTTATGTTTCCATTAAAAAAGTCAATCTCTCCAATTCAGCCAAAAAATGTTTTCTGGACGTTTCAAAGTGTCTAAATCAAAATCAGCAAATGTCCGTCCGCCGTCTAAGCCGACTTAAGTAGTAGAACATTTTCCGAAAAATCTAAAATTTGGGTTAGGATTTCTAAAATTTGGGTTTTCCGGCTCTAGTTGGTCCTCGAAACATTTCAACCCGATCGGACCAAATTGTGGGAGGGGGGGGGGGGGGGGGTCAAAATGTGTTAGCTCAAAAAATTAATTTTGTAGATTTTTGGGCGTGTTGGGTATAATATTCACTTAATTTTGGGTGCTAAATCCATTGAGGCGGGTCTCGGGGCGACTGGTTTTTACCGGGAAAGGTTATGGGTTTTGATCGATTCTGCACCCACATGTATTTAAAATTACGAAGTACTCGGTGTACTTGATCAATATTCATGAGATGCTAAAACAATAATTCGTCATCGTTCCTCATATTCTCAAAGTATGAAACCTTTATTGTGATAATTCATTTTCATCCATGAATATATGCATGGCTAATAACACATTACACACACCACGTTTTTGTCAATTTCTTGAAAATGAGCGGGTTTATAAAAGTGGCATATACCTGCTACCTTTTCAGTTTTCATTATTACACATCAAATATTCGGCTTTAATCCCAAAGTACGTTCCTAAGTAAGAACATAGCATTATTTTCACTTGAAATAAACTGAATGCCATGAGCATCTGCTTCTGAATTCAAATTCTGCCGGATTAAAAGGGCTAAAAGAGGGATGTGGAGCTCTATAGATGATAAGAAGAAGGCTGAAACGAGCCTGAAATGAACGCCAAGCGTGACTGTAATCCGATTGAGCTTACTATATCATTCGCCTCATCTCCCCACGATTTCGCGATAAAAGGTTATTCCCTCCCTCCCATCCACAACCTAAAACCAGAAATAAGAGGACGAGGATGATATTTTAATGTCGTTAGGGCTCCTTCTCGAAAGCCGTCGGAAAACGCAATCCTCGGGACGTTATATGCGTCCAATGATAGGCCGAGTCAGACGGTCCATAATGGAGGAATCAGCCTCCATTTTTCGGTTGGAGGACGCCGGAAAAGGAGACGATTTCCTCTCAACAACCGCTTTCCTTTTTAGTGGAGAAAATAACTTTGCCAACATACCACGTTTGCTCCGCCAAGCTATCCAGGTCAAAACGTTTGGGGAATTTACGTACCTAAATGGGGATGAATTTCCGAGAGGGGCGAGATGGTCTTTTCCTACGAGGTCTATATGCCCTCGATTACCGAGATGGAAAATTCATACAGCCTACATACCCGTAAACTCTATCACAGACGAGCACCATTGCGATCAATATTCCATAAAGGTCTCTAATTTTAGCATAGGTCACGATTTCCTAGAAAACGACATCGAAATCCAACGTAAAACTACCTAGATATTATAAGATCTTGAAACACATAATAGGCAAGTATTGGGCCAATTGGAGAGATCGGGCTGCCTGAAAACAGGCATGGTTCCTACTCAGAAAATTAATAACCAAATCATAATGGATTCACAATTCACTGGTTTTAAACCAATTTTCCTCCCTTTTCTCTCTTTTCTAAACCGTTTCTCATCTAGTGAAACTACATCTGGTTCTCTGATCATATTTGATGAAGATTAGTTGATGGAGAAAGTGGTCTCATTTGGGTAAAGAAGTCTGTCTGAATCGAAACCCTAGTACGGAATTCCCTTATTTCGTACCTTCAACAGACGAAGAAAATATTGTGCTGAACTTATTCAATTACAGCTGTCGTTCGATACGTGGTGTGCGGGTCAATCTTCTCATCGAAGTATTGGTTGAATGGAAGTTCGGAACTGATAAATCCTACTTCCTCCCAAATCCAAGTAATCTGAAGACTCGAGCGATTGAAAAAGAAGAGGCTCCATCGAATGAAAAGTTTTCTTCGCAAGGCCTCCTGGGTTCTGAGTATTCTTCTACTTCTGGAAATGAAAAGGCATTGAGATGATACGGACTTCGTCAGACGTGAATCCTTGTGCTCAGATGCCGAAAGGGAAGTTCAATCAGGGGTTCTCAGTGACGTGGCTCGCTTCAGGCAGGGTGATTGTTCAGAGGGGAAACCATGCCGAGCTGATTATTATGCCCAATACATCGTCAACATGAAGTGTAGGACGTGGGATCTTTGCTGTAGCCCTTACGCATAACCCTATCTCTTCCTCTCAGTATCCACTAGAAGCGAAGCATACTCTCTATCCCAGACTCCCTCATTTCCTCCATCTGAAGGTTGTTTACTGTGCGCCGTTTTAAGCAGTAAAATGGTGAAGATTATCATTAAACTTGTCACATCATCAGACATTCCACGGGAACTAGAAGGCTAGATTGATCTGGATAGAAATTATTTGTCAACCACAGAGCTTCTACCTTTCTGAGATAGTAAATGTTTTTATTTTGATGTCATGAGTCTAACACATCAGTGATTCTACCAAACACTCATCACGGTTACCTCACGAGCATCATAGCGAAGTCCTTCAAGACTCAGATCAATCAATAAATTTATTGAAACTTCGGCATAAATGAGAAGTAGATTGTTCTTTCAATCTATCAAACAACCCGCGGGCATGTTCTACCAATTTGGTGGACGTAATAGGGATGAAGAAACGCCATTATTGCTCTACAACTTCTGACAAATCACAAAAATCGAACTTCATGTTCACCTTTTTTCGCCACAGCTCGATAACTTCTGTAATTTTTGTACCACCTATTCAATTAAACCTGGATTGGTTCGCGTTCAGCTCCATACGGCTCCCATCATGTGTGTCATTAGTATTCGCTCTCTGCTGTATTAAGTCTTGTACCTTTGAGCTCGACATGAATACAATAAATTACGCTCAATGTTACAGAATGATCAAAATTATGAAATCCCTCAAGTAAAATCAGGTGCTTTCGGTTTTGTGAAAATGGATTAAACACTTGTTTTTAAATCTCATGAATGCTTTTGCGCCTCTATCTTGGGAGGGTGTCTATTCCCACTCTGGTATATATATCATATTTTTGTTGAGGGAGATAACATGGAGGACGAAAACCGCAGTTTCGCAATGATCTGTCGCCTCGCAGTCGCACGATGAGTGCATTACGTCTGAGAGGATAATACGTGACGTCGAAATGGTCATTGAAAATAATATCGTATCAAATCTCATAAAGCCATATCGCCCTATGTGGCTGTCTCTCATTAGCTCAGCCTGCTGGTCATCCTCTCAACTTTGTAGTGGAATACCTACTGAAATACTCTCATATGGATATTCTCTTGATTGGCGTCGTAGATGAACTGACGACTTATTACAGCCCTGTATCGATCAGCCTCACATCATTCCATCAAAATACGTGCCCCGTTAAATCTAAAACGATTTAATTACGAACCCGATACCGACAAAATGAAGCAAATTTCAGGTTGAACGCGGATTCATTAGGGACTAATAATTATTTTGACTTTGCAAAATCAAACAAGGTACGCGGTACTTCAAAGCCACCCAATCGCTTGAAAAGGGATGAAAAAGTCATTACGCCGCTGACATGCCAAAATAATATGAGCTTTCACGATTACTCGTTCCATCCTTCTGAATCAATCTCCGACCGTCTCTCCCACTTTGTGCTATTGAAGTGTTAGAGAAGTGAATTTTTGATTGAGGTTGGTACGTAAAATACCATCGGACGCAAACGTTGAGGTTAATAAAAAAAAAAAAAAAAAAAAAAAAAAAAAAAAATCCAAAATGGTTTACATTCTTGGTAAATCTAGCTTGCCAGATAAAAAGTGCCTTCGAGGTCTTCTGAGTGAATAGGTACCTTTTTTTAATTAACGGGAAAAAGTGGGAAACGATTTTCACCTCAAAAAGTACCTTTTTCATGATAATGGTCAACCTCTCCGATTTGGCTCAAAATTTTTTTCTGGACGTTTCATGATGTCCTGATCAAAAAAGGTCAATGTCCGTCCGCCGTACGCCGTACGCCGTACGCCGTACGTTGTACGCCGTCCATGTTCCGCGCCGTTTTTGGTAGTAGAAAATTTTCTAAAAATCTGAAATTTGGGTCAGGGGTCTGTTCCCAGTCGAGATGGGTCCTCGAAACTTTTCAGCCCGATCGGACCAAATTTGGGGGAGGTAGGGGTCAAAATGTGTTTTTTGAAAAATGGATTTTCGAGGTTTTGGGCGATCTAGGCGAGTAGGGTGTCATTTTCCACTAAATTTTGGACGCTGAATTCAATGAAACGGGTCCCAGAACGATTGGCACCCACTGGAGAAAGTTGATGGAATATCACTTATACATTCCATGTAACATACGAACTACATATTGCTCTCCTTAGACTGTTAGTGGTCATGAGGGTTTGCAGCTCTCTTCATTTAAGTCTCAAGTCACTCCTTCTTCTAGAGTTGTAAGAAAGTGAGTACAAAAATATATTGTTCAAATTGTGATCCGCGAGTTATAATTCCCATTTTCTCATTAAGAAAGTTGAAGAGAAGTAATGGGTCAAATTGGGTATTTGTTACCCATTTTGAATATGTTTTTTCGGGATTTCTGCTACCTAGGCGTGTGGGGTATAGTTTTCCACTAAATTTTGGACGCTGAATTCAATTATGTGTGTCCCAGAACGATTGGCAACCACCGGAAGAAGTTATGGGTCAAAATGGGTATGTATCCACCCATTTTGTATGTGTCAGGATTTCTGGTGCCTAGGCGTGTGGGGTATCATATTCCACTAAATTTTGGACCCTGAATGAATTGGAATGGGTCTGGGACTCGCCACACCCACTGTTTCCCCCATTCGAGGAATAACCAACCCGTGTGTAAGAATTTGCAGATTTTTTTTTAAACTATTAACCATGTCCGTTTACTGTTTTGGGAGCAAAAAGAACCCCAAAATCTCGGAAATATCTTTTCAAAATAATTATTTTAACCTAATTCTCGGCTCCGATCCTAAAAAGTTTGTAACAACCAACCAGAGCTGAGCAAAGCAAAGGGGGGGGGGGGGGGGTCAAAATGTGTTTTTTGAAAAATGGATTTTCGAGATTTTGTGCGATCTAGGCGAGTAGGGTGTCATTTTCCACTAAATTTTGGACGCTGAATCCAATGAAACGGGTCCTAGAACGATTGGCACCCACTGGAGGAAGTAATGGGTCAAATTGGGTATTTATTACCCATTTTGAATATGTTTTTTCGGGATTTCTGCTACCTAGGCGTGTGGGGTATAGTTTTCCACTAAATTTTGGACGCTGAATTCAATGATGTGTGTCCCAGAACGATTGGCAACCACCGGAAGAAGTTATGGGTCAAAATGGGTATGTATCCACCCATTTTGTATGTGTCAGGATTTCTGGTGCCTAGGCGTGTGGGGTATCATATTCCACTAAATTTTGGACCCTGAATCGATTGGAATGGGTCTGGGACCCGCCACACCCACTGTTTCCCCCATTTGAGGAATAACCAACCCGTGTATAAGAATTTGCAGATTTTTTTAAACGTATGTTAATACTCTGGAAATCTCGAAAATACGGTAACCCACTCGAGTGGGAGCTACCTAATATTATTAAACATTTTTACCATCGTGGATTTATTTGCACCCTTTTTCATCAATGCATCTGTTTCGCCTTGAAGAAAAAAGAGGAAGTTTATTTTACCACCAAAGCCCGGAAGGGAAAGAGGTGAGCAAATTCTTGGTTTTACTTTCTACTTGGGGGTTATATGGTTTGGGATGGGTGCGGGATCGGTGTGAGGTGTGATAGAAGGCCGGGAAATTAGGGCAGGGCGGTTCATTACTAGAGACACCACCAATGGTGGGAGGACGAGTGAGAACGGGGTAGGAACTCTGCAAGACTCCCAATCCACCCTTCTCCCCCACCTGGTCCATCTGCTTGGTTCCCTAATCCAAACTAAATTACACACCTCTTCAATAGCGAGAGCCCACCACCAGAGCCCTGTCCTCCTCGCATACTCGACCTATGTAGAGACCGACCCGGCCGCAGTCCTTGATCCAGGTGAGCACGATCCCCCCTTCCGTCCTATCACCTTCTAATTCCAATGAAAACACTCCAGCGCCACCCAAAGGAGTCGGCCCATCGAGAAAGAACAAGCCTCTGTACAAAATGCATATCATCCTTCAGTGTATCCAGTCAAACTTAAACAGAAAAATTCATTTAATGCTTTACTTGGTACGAAGGCTACTCAATAACTTGAAGGCTCAATGCCTTCCTCATTCTTGTTGGAAATTCCTGAAGATGGTTAGGTCTAAGTTCTGTTAGGATTAGCTGATGTGAAAACATCAGAGGAAAAATCCGTCATATCCATCACCCTTGGCACGTTAGGCGGCCGCTTTCGGCGTTAGGGACCAGATTAACCTAGTTGACAATGCCGGCTTCGCTTCGAAAAAACTCAACCACAACACCAAACAGGTTAGGATTGGCAAAGCCATCTGCAGGCAATAAATTATTAAGGATTTGTTACACTTCCAGGTTTTATACATTTCATAGCTAGTCTCGACCAGTTTTCAGGTTGTAAACACAAAACGATTTCATTTGATCGAAATAATCCTTGTAAAACTGGGGCTGGAGGCACTCACTAGATCTACTCGACTAATTGCGCAGTCTATTACAATTGTATAAGAGGGGCTTTTGGCGTGTCTTATAAACACATGAATGGAACGGCGTACTTGAACATTTCCTGTCGTAATCACCATTCGGCTTCTTCTTGTGTCACGGAGCTACTTCTAGTTAACGTCACCTGTTGGCTGCAAAAACTCTTTAATATTTTACTGGTTGAAGCGAGAAACATGATCAAACTCTTCTCAATCTAAATTCAATAAGTCCAAACATTATCTCCCCTCATGTTTGCTGATACGCAAGACCACAATACTCTAGGCTATTTCTTCATATATTATGACAAATAACTGCCCAGGTACACCATAATATCACGCTTTTATCCTACTGTATGTCTAAGTATAATTTTCAAGTACATAGTACAACTGATAGCTTCCACAATCCAGCCCTTCACTTCTTGTGAGGCAATAAGTAGCCATGAGAGAAATCGTCAGATCAATTTACGATCCTGTCGCCGTAAAGTGGTGTAGAATCATATTTTACTCGCGAGTGTTTCTTGATAAATCTGATTCCTACCAACTAGTGCCCCTAGGTAACCTGGGTATGTACAAAATCAAGAATACTGAAGTAACTCACCCAATTATCAGGTGTCTAGGTCACTTGATACTGAAGTGAACTACTTTGTTCTCAACCCCCACTAAGTTATGAGAAATGTATGATCAATACTAATCAACATTCCACTTTAGTACAACGAAATTGTACAGAGTCGAAAATACGACTAAGGAGTTGTAAATTGCGTGATATCGTTATGTAAAATTTATATGCTCATAGTGCTCTAAGTTATCAGGAGTGAGTACACATTCCCATTACTTAGTACAATGAACCATACCCTTGGTGGCTTGTCTGGAAATCCTTCCGTATCTCGTTCCTCCCCTCGATCAACTTTTCATGTTGATGTTTCCTCCCGTTGGTTTTGAAATCGCCATTTGGGGCCTGAAATAATTAGGGAACTAAACAGTGAAAGTCATAATCAAGTAATTGGCGAAGTTGGGTTGAAAGAACCACTGTCTTGTCTAGATAATGTGTTTACCTCCTGCCAAGGAAACATCGGCTTCAAGAGTCGTTCAAGTAATTTAACTTTACAATTAGTGAAAGAAGGTTTCCAAGGGGAATTCAAGTTTTCACAACTATCCTCACAAACCGCTGAGTGGTCCTCCTGTGGGCCTAGCCTGACGTTTAATTATTTCTCAAGCAAACTATCCCTTCAAGGCTGGTTGATTGGATGAGAAGAGCTTTACAGTGAGCGTCCACCTTCTCAACGGACTTTAAGGAATGAGGTCAGCTTAAAGTTGAGTACCTATTAGACTTCCTCGCTAAAGCCTCGGCGAAACCCCTTCGAGTGAAACGCTACTCGACCGCTATGGTGAGATTTTGAGCCCTAACTGGGTCAGTACCATCAAAATGGGCGGGGTTCACTACCCATTCAAGGATTGTTCCAACAATCGGATAATGGAAGTTGGTCCATCGGATCTCGTGGTTCATTTCCTTTCACAAATTTCTCGAATTATTAGTCAAAGGGAAACAAAACTTTTGTTCATGGTGTTTCTGGGAAATTCGTACATTATTCCTACTCACTTTTGCCCTTTTTAATTGACACACATGTCGAGGAGCAAATGGTAGAATTCGTGTCTCTGACAGACTAAGTTGGATTCAGAGATTTTGCTGACTGTAACGTGTCAATCAGGTACGCCGACGAATTTGGCTACCTATCCCTCAATAAGACGACGGGCTGATTTTTTTGTCTGAGGGGTAATACATCGGTACCAATTCTTCTGACTTTCTCTATTTTAACAACTCAAAAACACTCGTGTGTGTGTGTGCTCACTCGTGGCTTGAAATTGTAGTTTCTATAATTTACATTAATTAGTTCATTCTGTGGATGAAAGGGGGGATGCTGGCATTGCATTCAGCGTGGAAAAAATTGAAAAATCCAATGCCAAACTTTTAGCAACTTGATTTCGTGAGAAATTCTTCTTTGTTCCGCAGTGAAACCTCGTTATCCTAACCATACATCAAATTTTGGGGGTACACTTTTTGAAGGGAACGAGCTTTAGAATCGTTCCTCTGGGGGTTAAAAATCGTAAACGCTCAACTCCTGTATCACTAAAGTTCAAGTTGAAGAAAAAAAAATCATGGATATCGCAAGTAGGCACCACATTTTAGACTGGGGCGTAATCAAAAAGCTCTTGAAATGTGTGCCACCAGAAACGGTTGGGTAATGATAAAGCTTACTGCGGTTTCGTGCCATTCACCCTCTGCTGCTTCAATTTCTCCAAAGCCCCAGTTCGTAATCTTGCAAAAGTCTTTAAAGAAATCTTATCAAATGATGGTTGGTTAATGTGGGTTGAAGCGACTCACGCTAGAACGAGTGAGCTGGTAGTGGTGAAGGCTGTACGCTTGCCGCGAATCGAGAATAGGTGTCGACTCGTATTGTACGTGGAGGGGTTGAGAGGCTTGAATATTGAATAGATTTAAATGGAACCAGGAGGACGGATGGTGTAGCACTAAGACTGGTCATGTTATCTGCGCGTGAATATATTATCTTGTCAACAGATTTCAACACTACGCGAGTGTTCTATATCCGCTCGTCTGTTCCTAATGCGCTTTAGAAAGGAGACCGTCAAGCTGAAAATGTATTCGTATTGAATAATTGAGGCAAGTGGTGGAAAAAGAACTTCAAAAACAGCAGCTCTTTATTTTTTAACAAAGCCTTTTATGATGCAAAATTTGTGGGGATCCATTTCGATCCTCCACTGAGAGCGGTGGAGCTAATGAGAGGATTTTTTTGTGAGTTTTCAGATAACAACCCACTATAACATTTTATAACAACAAAAAGGCAAAAAGTATCTATGTATAATGAAAAATTTAGGTTTATGAAACCTGCTAATTTTGGGAACTGCGTCTCTGTGAGTACCTAATGTGGACGATTCCAACGATAGCTTTATACAGATTATAATCGGTTATAATAAGGTGCATAAGGAATACACAGTACACGGCATGTGCAATATTTGGTTCTAAAACGATAAAATTCGTCTCAATTCACAAGGGAGGGAGATATTAATCATATTATTTTTCATTATTAAAATCATCCTGTTCAAAATATAACCTTTACCATAGGCAGGTTTTTCGATAATTTCAATTTAAATCTACGAAAATCTTTCTATGAGGGAGGGAGCTTCTGAATCACATAAGGGATGAGGCCGCGATGTTTTTGTATTTCTATGAAATACAAAAAACACCCGGCTTAGGCACGTGGTTTACAGCATGGCCCAGTCGAAACCGCGAGATGAAGGTTCGACGCATAGAGGACGGAAAAAGCTTTTCTAGAAAGATTCGCGAAAAGAGTTGAGGATGAAGAAATTGCATGAAATGAAATGACAAACTAATTGAGAGGTGCTGGTAAGAAGAGAAAGGAAGGAGGTTGCCAGAACGAGAATCAACATAAGGACGAGAGCCACAACTGCTCAAAAGATGAATTCGCTCACTAGCCTATTTATGGATAATGTGCCATTTCAAATCAATTTGTTGCAACCCAATAATATTTTGTGAAATACTGAAATTTTGTGTATGTCTCCCATCGAATGGTGTCCTTTTGGTTGGTTATTCCTTGAATAATCAACATATTATGTTTTCACGCCCAACAATTTTTCTGAGCGTTTCAAGGTGTCTAGATCAAAATAAGCAATTGTCCTTCCGCCGTCCACACTGATTTTAGTGGTAAAATTTGTTCTAAAAATCTGAAAATGGACCAAATTTGGAGGAGGGGGGGGGGGGCAAAAGGTGTTTTTCGAAGAATGTATTTTATAGATTTTGGGCGATCTAGGCGTGAGGGGTGTAATTTTCCACTAAATTTTGGATGCTGAATCGATCGGAATGAGTCTTCATGTTCCTGGTCCGAGGAATTACATACTCCCGCGAAAAATGTTTCTGCTTTTTTGCATAATGAGAACAGACAAATTTGATGATGTTTTGAACTGGAAGGCGTTCTGAGAAGGAATGGCATCCTAAATATTTCCGACCAACACCTAAAAGGGCGAAGTTCGAGGTGTCGAGTGAGACGGTGGGGTTAAAATGAATCGGATGGAAGTGTTACGGTGGATGTCGGGGGCGGAACGGGGGTCAGCTCATTAAGGTGTCAACTCCTAGACGGATGGAGCGCCCACCCCATCGCGGCGAAGTCGAGGGGCACCCAAAAGACGGGGTGGGTATAAGGGCCGATAAAGGCGGCTCCTACCCCGCTCATCGCGCCCGCCTCATTCCAACTGGTGGCGGACGGGCTCTGTAGGGCATCGGGCAGAGACTCTGCCGGACGGAGTTGATGGATCACCCTGTCTCGGCCTATTAGCCCGATATATTACTTCTCGCATATGAAGCCGAGGGGCTTTCCCAAGGCCCCAATCACTTCAACTTCTTGGAGAAATCCGCAACTGAAACTCGACAGAAAAGGCCAAATGCTTATTTCTCAACTGTTATTGTGCCAACTGGCTTATTTCTGTCAATTCCTTGACAATATAGCACCTTGAAAGCTATCTCCAGTGAGTAATTTCCTTTTCCTCATTTTAAATTTTCGTTTTACTGTCACAATGAACGAACGTAATAATTTGCTTCAGGAGATTCTTTGGCTTCCTCTTTTCATTTCTGGCTCGTTATTTCATCCCTTAGTGGTACTAGGCCTCCGACATCCGTTTCCTTTTCCACGGCATCGTGGACACTTTTTTCACTCTTTCAAAGGAGTAAAATTGACTGCAACGTTCAAGAATGCTGTCGACAAATCATATTTTCATCCGTCCAGTTTTACTGCAGACATAAAGAGTGGTGCATGCCGTATGTCAATCATTACCTTTGTCCCAGTTTCTTGATAACTATACTAAAATAATCAGATCCAGAAATATAAGGCCTGAGTTTTTGAGGGAAGTTTAAACTTATTGCGGGTATGTTTGAGGGGTTGTCTTCACGAAGGAGTTGGTGATTTATTTTTACATGTATGTCCGTCGGGAGTACGTGAAACCCAATAGTAATGTCATGGTCATGGCCATTAATTATGACCATTAATAATAACTATAACAAATTATTACCGATCGTTATCTTACCTAGTTTCTGGGGAATCAAAGTCGTATTCGATTTAGACGAACACTTGAGGTGAAGCCTGAACGTCAATATAACCGCATGATATAAAAAATCACTCTTCATTCATTCACATGTACTTGGCGCCTACTACTTCCAAAACACACGACAACCGTTGGCTGTCATATTTTATCAAGTCATTAATACATTGCTCGTTCTGGTAGGAAACTTGTTACATCGCCGTTGAGCTTGAAGGTCGATCGAGAGAATGGTGGGAGCCATTTCTTACTTTAGTTCTTCCTGAAAATAGTCGATCCCCAAGGTCCCATCTCCAATGAACGAGTGAACCAAACCTGTTATACCAACTGCTATTAGTAGAGAAAGTTTCTCAAGACAATATTGAAGAAACCTTACTTAGTAGGTTACAGGAGTGTCTTTTCGGTTGTTCCCTCCTTAATTTTTGGGCACGATCCATTGGTCATTTGTTTTTCAACGAAAGTTATCGTCAGAAGAAGAAAAGGGCGAAATCTTCTCCATTGTGGGCTGCACAGAGCTGATAATAACGACTTGCTATTACTTTTATAAACTCTGCGGCGGATCTTACAAAGCCAGGAGTATGAAGTGTTGATTCGCTGAGATTGAACGCTTTTTCAATTTTATCGATAAATGGCTCGATGTACCTACTGTGAGTTCAACGCATTCTTTTCTGGGATGAACAGATCAAAAGGATCTGTCTCATAAAAAAATAGGAGAAACGTAGAACCGGACCATTAAGCAAGTAGATTCAATATCCAAAATGTTCGTTGCTCGCTCTCAGTGCAAGAAAAAAAAATAATAATGCTTTAAAAAGTGAGAATGTGCATATAAATTTACTCAGTTCGGACCATGTTTGTGTTTCACTCATTTCCAGCTGAATCGCCGCAAGCGGAAGCCGGGTTTTGATATACCGGGACCTAGGGATGTAGACTATTCTTTTCTAACTGAATTTTGAATGCAAAATTGAACCAAATTGTCCCATACCGATTGCCGCACAACGGAGAAGGACGCCTACTTTGTTAATGGATACTTTTCTCGTCACCTACTCCTGCGCTAGAGACCTCAAGGATTTGCTTACAATCCAATTGGAATTATTAGTACACCTCATTAGGGTAGAATTTTCAATATTTTTAGCGGTTAATTGCTTACTGAAAAATTACTGTAAATACATAGGTTGAAAAAAAAAAAACGTAAAACCCCCATTACAATGTCTGCTTGGGCTTTGCGATTATTCGTTTTCTCCACAATGATACATAATTCGTGTTCCTGAGAATTTGGCTCACAATGAGCCAAAAGCAGAATGTTATGCCTTTTTTTCCGATTTAGGGTATGTTGTCAACAGTTCCGGAGGTAGTACTGGGATTCATCATCACAAAACAGATTTTGCCCTAGCACATTTCAGGTGTAAGTTTCAGCAAATTTCAAGACATCTAACGAATGTAGTTAATTTGGATTTACCTCAAGGGGAGCCCTAAAACTTGAAAACGAGTAATGTTATTTACATCAAAGTGAAGAAGAAAAAAAGCTATCAAAAAGCGTAGGTAGACTATGTAATTGAGATTTTCATGTTTTTGTCAATGTTCGGTATTTCATGGTAATTTCCCAAAAGACAGTGCATCTTATGAAAATTATCCAATTCCTGTTCACACTCCCCTCTCATTCCAAAGCCTGGGGTTTTAGAACTTCTAGAGTTTAGTGGTTTGAAGTGGGTCGGTGCGAATATATTTGTTCATGGCTCAATAAGGTAGCTTAATCCTTCTCTGAGAGGTTCACGATGCAATGAGGTAATGTGCTATGAGTAGATATTACTGCAGTGTTTTTTTAAACCTGTCCCTGCAGTATGGTAACATTGTGCTGCAGTATAGCCGTTTATAGTACAATACCTCATTGCTCTCACAACAAACCAACTAGTCGCAGCGGCCATACTCTTGCAGATAACATGGCATTCTCGACTCTTGAACCAATTAACTGAGGTTTCTCGCCTCTCTAAAGTTTCCACGCACTTTACAAAGTTTTGAAACATCCTTGAACTAACTTGAAGCATCCCTGGTTTTGCTGAGACATGGGATGAAAACGTGAAAGGGTCGTTCTGAAAGGGCTAAGTTTCTCGAAATGAGTGACTCCGAAGGTAGGTAGGCGTAATTCGAGAGGTATCCCCGTACCGATAAACTTGAACACAACGTACGTGGAAATAATATCGTGGGGAAATAATAAGCGGGAACGTTAAGTTCAATCAGGTTCCTTGGCGTCTCGAAGTTTCTATGCGAGCGGGCACGTATATACGCTCGGTGGCATACGATAGAACCTCGTGCTCCCCAACCCCGTGCTGATTGAGAATTTTTATCATTTTTTAGTTATGAAATATGTATCATATTTGGTACTTGGTTGGATGAAATATGTCACCCAATTCAGGATACTTTCATTTCTTTGGCTCTGAAATTTCAGCAAAAAAATTATAAAACTTGGAAACTAGGATTTTTAGTTCTTGTCCAGTTTTTGTCAAAACTGAATTTTGAAAACTCTAAAAGATTGACATAATTACAGAAAATTCTATTTCAACTTGATGTGAGGGTCATGGATTATTTATATTAGACAAATATGTTAGTTTCATTTCAAAGCATAGCAAATCGAAGTGAAAACGCTGCTAAATATTCCGCATTGGTTTATTATTGTAGGTAGTTCTCTCTCTCTTTTGGAAAACAGTATCTTTGAGGTCTCCTGAGTAAGTACCTACCTACCTATTTCATGAAGAAAAAAAGAATATTTCAATAGATATTTCAAAACTCCATTGCTCCTGCAAGCCACCACCATTCACGTTGAAATATCCAGAGCTGATGGTTCCCGTGAAAATTCATCATTCCACATACGGAAATCGGGAAGAGCAGAATGTAAACGATAAGTTCAAGAGCTTCACTCACTCCAAATGGCCAGAAGCCGAACAAATCTTTACTGATGGCTCAAAATCCGGGAACTCAGTTGGATGTGCCTTCTTTGACGCTTCCAACAATTACTACGAGACGTACAAATTACCAAGCATGACTTCCAGCTTCAATGCTGGAGCAACCGCGATCCTAAAAGCCGTTGAATACATTGACAGATCAGGAAGAAATGATGAATACATAATATGCACCGATTCTCTCAGTACATTGCAGCTACTGAAAAGAAGCAGTATCCAAAGAGCCAAAAACGACATCATCGTCCAAATACTCCGACTATTGAGGCGCTGCATGGAAAAAGAAAGAAAGTTAAATTTCATTTGGACATGCAGGATTGGGGGCAAACGAACAAGTGGATCAGTGGGCTAAGAGAGGCGCAGTTGATGGACCCCCGCTAGGTTCCCTCGTCATGGCCGAAGATTTGATACCCTACATCAATCAAAACCACAAGGAAAAATGGAGGAGGAGATTTGTCGGGTCCAATAACGCCCAATTCTACAAAACCATCCAGCCCAACCCCCTACAAGTGCCGTGGTTTTCAAAAAAAGGCATTGAGAAATCCCTTGGACGAACCATTTTCCGCCTGAGGGTAAACTATGGAGTCTGCGACGCGTTCCTATACCTCATCAACCAACAAGAAACGGCCCAATGTCGAAACTGTGGAGCTTCAATAGGATCACTCGAACACGCAATTATGGAGTGCCAAGATTATGAAGGTCCAAGAAGAAAGTTGTTCAGTTTTATTGCGAGAAAGACAAACATTAATATAGAGTATCGTACTATTCTGGCTTCTAGGAATA
Source organism: Cyrtorhinus lividipennis (assembly GCA_019603395.1). NCBI lineage: Eukaryota > Metazoa > Arthropoda > Insecta > Hemiptera > Miridae > Cyrtorhinus > Cyrtorhinus lividipennis. Next base: position 34,582,026 of record CM033998.1, on the reverse strand, counting down.
TTTATATATATAAAGAGCTATTTAATTTTATTAATGGATGTCAATTGAAAGTGTGACGAAGCATAATGTAATATGGCTGTATACAAGTTTGTAATGCCAATAAAAAATTAAAAAAAAAAAAAAAAAAAAAAAAAAAAAGAATCCCAACTATTTTTCCCCTATTATATGCCCTAATATCCGTGAAATGGATCCAACGCACTGATTTTTTGTCGTCTAAAACTGCAAATTTTGATTCAAGAGAATCGAGCATATAAGTTGACAACCGGATCAAATGGAGGAAGACCGATCTTGGCTAAATGAAAGCAAAACTGCTAATTAAAAACAAAACAGGTGACAGTTAAACTAGGGTGAAGGAAAATCTACGTCGTTTTTCAGCCCGCATTTAAATGGGGGCCGGAGTTCTGTCATAGCCGTCGCGTGTTTTGTATCCGCCAGGAATGGCGGACAGCTAATTCACAGCTTAACTGAAGTTCATGCTTTATAATACACTACTCATCACTTCCGATAGTTCCGCCTAATTTTGGTATTTTTGGATCCATCGATATATATTTTTTATTTATTTATTTCATTTTTTTGTGAGATAGTGTAGTGGCATGACTCGCGGAGAATATATTTGCATATTCATGGCAACTAACGAATTTTTTTGAGGTGAACCGACTCACCCTATGCAAATCAGCATTTCGGTTTACTAGAAACATCGTCTATGGCCCTCATCACCGCGCGCCAGGTTTTCCTATGTTCGAGAGCTTCGATGGCCCATCGCGAGACGTCAAGACCAACAACCGAGCTAACAACTTTTTCAATCGTGGGTTTGGAAAGTTGCTACTACAACCGCCATGAGTTTCCGCCATGTTGGCCTTTGTATCCACTTCTGATTGGTAAATCATCGTTGTGGTAAAACGATGGAGGTAGCATATCAACGTATCCCTTCTTTGCTTATTTCGCTCCGTTCATTAAAGTGTAAGCCTTAACCGTTTGCTTCGGACAGCTTCAAAGAGGCCCATTCCGAAAAGTTTTTTCGTAAATTTCAGGTAAAAATACTTAACACCAGTATTATTCAGCAACATAAATGCATTTATTGTCCGCTATAATATTTGCGCTTTAAAAAAATTATTTGTAATAATTTAATACATTTCATCCCTTGTGTTTGTTTGGGTTTTTCTTCAAGAAATATGAGATAACATTTCCGGATAATATGCGCCCAAATCACATGATTTACGAAAAGCCTAGTTATTGGAAAACCATCGTTTCAGTAGAAAATCCTAGGAAGGTTGAGAGGAGCAAAAGGATGAGAGATAGTATTCACGTTATTCATCCTTTCAACATGTAGGCAGGACTCATGGGTTGTAGTTTGTTTAGTTCCAACTGTATACTTTAATTACCCATTTGAGCCGAAGGTAGATCTCCATTGGAAACACAAACGAATAAGAACGTGGGTCATCACTGAAAACACAAAACGAGTGATGCCGAGCGACCTGGATTCAGCACAAAATTGAGTTCGCGTAATATCTAATTACGCACCATGATTAAAAAGAGGCACACCATTGTTCGTGACGGGTATCCCATTAATTGCGGCGTTTTCGAAGAATCAAGTTTATAAATCGCTGGACAAAATGCTGACGGTGATTGGCGTCAGGCCGATCGGGGGTTTTACTCACCCTTCCATCACCCACCGTTATTCCTCGTCCCATTCCACAGAATCAATGGCCCGGAAAATGAGCGACAGTACACCACCCTCAGTCGAGTGGGTGGAGAAAATGCTGAATAACTTGGGCCCCTCTCCCTTCACAGGCGACTCGAGCTTTCACCCCAGGCTTTACTGGAGTTGCATCAGGAGCCATTGTTACAAGGCTGCAGTGCTTGTGGGTCTGCGCGTGAACCACGTTAAATGCAATTGACACACATAATCCTCGCTATGAAGACCATTTAGTGATCGACGATTACCAATTCCATTCACCGGAACTTCCTCACTTGCCCCAAGTGAGAATAATACACAAATAGGGGCTATTCTTGCCTATTCCCATCTTTGCGGTTGTTCAGTGTTCTACTCAGTTTACTAATAAAATTGAACCACAAATCTAGAAAAATAGATAAGCGGAATATTTTATCTTTAAAATACTTAAGAAGTTGTCGGAACATTCTTTTTTTAATAAAATAAATTATAATTAAAAGAATAATCAAATGCCTCAGAATGCTCTGAAATGATTCAAAATATCAGATGCTTCGCATACAGGCTCTATTTGGGGTTGTTGTGGGTACAAGTGGGTTATTATACGTTAGTTGTTTGCGCATGACGTATTTTGTACGGTGATCAATTTCTCAACGCCTATTGTTTACCTGCAAATTTTAAACATCACAAGATTTTTGGCAAAAGTGCAGAAAGTGATATTTCAGGTAGGTTGAGCCCAGAATAAATATGACTATAGATACGGATAATATCGTATTCCTGTGCGTTTCGACGGAGGAAATCATTGAGAACCGCCAAAATGCAACAAATTGATCCACTATAACAGTGCTGCGACTGTCTGCGATCTTCGAAGAGCTAGGATAACTCCCTCACTACCTGGCTATCACTACTACAGGTGTAGCAATATTTCGTGCATATATTTATTTATTTTCGTGCATAAATATTTTTCTTGTAGTTACGATGACTTTCTGAACAATGGTACATACAACTAGAGGGACCCAATAATCTCGGAATAGGTAGTCGGAAAGAAAAGGGGGTCAAAAGCGCTAGAAAACTGCTATAGCCGATGAAGTAAAGAAGTGACTGAAACGGAACCAGAAGTTGCTCCAGTTGGACGTAACACGGTAGCGGGAAGACACATGCAAGTCCAGTTGGAATCTCGGACAATTTTGGTAACCGTGACATGAAAATCCGTTGTTTGTGTACCTAGGTTCTATCTACGAGTACAAGGCGGTCTTCAAAAACACTTGATTATGAATAAAATGAACAATAATAAAAATAAGAATAATTAATTACTACTTCAGCAATTATAATGTCTAGTAATTTCGCTAAGCTAGTGGAGTTTCGTCTCCATTAGAAATCGTGGTGTACCGCGTTACTCCTCCCTGTAGGTTCAAAACAGCCCTCATCCCTGTTCTGACCAGTTGTTCGCGGCTCTTTCGTCTCAATTTCTAAACGCCTAATTTCTGAAAAATTCTCTGATACATTCTCTGGTGATATACGATGTAATTATAACGAGTTTTTCATCAAAACCGCCAGTCGAGGTGGCCTTATCGTGGAGGTGGAGCACGCGGTGGAAGAGGAGTTCATTACATAGGACCGATGATTATTTGCCGATTCAAAATGGTCATCTCTCGATTCGGATTGGCAAACATTGTCCAGATATAACGTACATACTACATCCGGTGGAGGAATCACTCGGGCTCTTGGAATTGAACACGGCTTGGAGCTCACAATTGAATCACACTGGCGAACCTTGTACCTGTGCGGATCTGTGCACAATTGCCCACTCGATATTCAATTTCCATAATAAAGTGTGTTTCCAATTATGTCTCTTCAACGAGGTTGAAACTGAACAACCTAGAGAATGTTCATTAGATGGACCATCAAGTAAACTGAGGGTATACAACACATTTTTTCGATTATTTTGCCCTACAATTTATTCACAGATCGTGTTGAAATATTCCACAATAGGATATTAAAATCTGAGTTTAGCTCTTTCCATTTCAAGTATCTATTTTGCGATCGGAGAACGTATTCCCCAGATGAAGATCATTCGTAGGCACATAGGACCGATGATTATTTGCCGATTCAAAATGGTCATCTCTCGATTCGGATTGGCAAACATTGTCCAGATATAACGTACATACTACATCCGGTGGAGGAATCACTCGGGCTCTTGGAATTGAACACGGCTTGGAGCTCACAATTGAATCACACTGGCGAACCTTGTACCTGTGCGGATCTGTGCACAATTGCCCACTCGATATTCAATTTCCATAATAAAGTGTGTTTCCAATTATGTCTCTTCAACGAGGTTGAAACTGAACAACCTAGAGAATGTTCATTAGATGGACCATCAAGTAAACTGAGGGTATACAACACATTTTTTCGATTATTTTGCCCTACAATTTATTCACAGATCGTGTTGAAATATTCCACAATAGGATATTAAAATCTGAGTTTAGCTCTTTCCATTTCAAGTATCTATTTTGCGATCGGAGAACGTATTCCCCAGATGAAGATCATTCGTAGGCACATCTACCGCCTGCAACGGCCTTTTTAACAGAAAGCATTCCAAGATACTAACGTTCAGCGCCTGGGCCCAGCCGACCGACACCCGCCTTCCCTTCGATCGTCATATTCCATCGCATTTATTTTTTTTTTCGTTTATTTCCGCACTCCTCGAAACAATGCGAAACGAAAAGGCGAGTAGAGAATAAGTTTCATACAAAGAGGACAAGGAATGGGGAAGAAAGGTTTCCTGATGCCTGGACACAGGTATCTTGGACCGGGAAATCCGCTCCCGAATGGTCAGCCAGTGGACTACGATGACCAGCTGGCCATGGAGCACGATTGGGCGTATAATCGCGCCACTGGACCAGCGTCAATCAGGAAAGCAGATGCAGATGCGATTATCGGTTTCGGATCCGATGTGCTAGTAAACGGCAACCTCCATTCCGCCGTAGGTGCCGTGTGCCTGGGGGCAAAGTACGCCGTGGAAACGGTGACTGGTGTAACATACCCCCCTAAACACGGGCCCCTGGCAGGAATACTAGGAAAAAATACAAGAGAGAGAGATAACAACACTGAAAACGAAGCAAAGGAAAGCAACCGGGAACAAATCCAGGGCATCAGGGCCTTTCATAGAGAGTGTGAGGTAAGAGCAGCCTTTCCTGAACTGGTAGGCACACAGGGGCACAACAGAGCCACCAGACAGCAACAGAGAGGAAACTGGACTGTGCAAACCAGAAGGGAAGGAAGTAAGACACACAACTGGGGGAAATGGAATCCAGAGCCCTTTCTCAAGAAGAAGGAAGACCGAGAGAAGGGACTGGTACACCAGTCCTGGAAGGCACCTTGCGGGTACAAAGAAAAAGAAATGTGGAAAGAAAACCCAGAAGGTGGATCATGGTTCACGGCGCCCTCTACAAAGGGGGGACGTGAGGAGAAGGCGTGGACAGAGGAAATCTGCGAGAAAGAGCTCTTCTCTTACAAACTAGAGCCACAGTCAAATCACTCTCTGACGCCACTACCCCCTGGTACAGGCCAATCAGGGATCACACGGAACCCCGTCTACTTGCCCTCCTCTGAAGAGAGGAGCAGCAATGAAGAAGATGGACCCTCGCGCCTGCTGACGCCCCCGGCGTGTCTCATGGAAGAGCAGCGGCGACCTACACCAGCGATTCGGAAGTTGACAGCAGAATACATCATTGGTCTCGGAGCAGAGGATGCTCCTAGACATTGGGCCAATGCAAAAGGACCAACAAGGATTGCGCTCATGACTGGAGAAGAGAGTGAGCAGACAGAGGATGATGCAGAAAGCAGAAAGGGGGCCTTTGGTGGAGCCATCCCCAAAGTAAGGAAGCGGAAGAACCTGCTGACCCCCAAACGGCTGCCAGCAACCTCACTGTGCACGGAAAAACTGGAAAAGGTCAGGGAAAACTTCCATCAGAAATGGGAGAAATGGGGAGCAAACCCCGACAATATTGGCGCCAGACCCTTCAAGAACGCTTCTGCATTGGTGAAAGAACTTCTAGATGAACTCTTTGGGCCAATAATGGCAAAAATGCAAAACCTGGAAGCAGAGCTGGAGCACAACCGGAGGTTAGCTGAGGGAGTGACCTCTCTCACAGACTCAGTGGAAAACTTGGACAAGGAGATAAGGTCCATGAAGGACCAAAGGCAGGACTGGGGAGAACTGAGAACAGAAAACCTTACTGATCCAACAGCCGACCTCGGGGCAGTCGCCACTGCGATGCAGCTCATGGAGCGCATAGTGGTAGATGGCCTTGGAGAAGTGGGGCAGCGTCTCACTGCCCTTGAACGCAAACAGGACTCCATCGCGGGGAAACTTGAAAGCATCGAGAGAAAGGGCCTCTCAGACCTTGGGCGGAAAGTAGACGTGGTGTCTCGAAGATTAAAGGAAAACCATTCAGATGATAGAACAAACCTCCGAATGGAGCTGGGACGGAAAGGAATCGAGAGAAAAATCATTGAAACGGAGAGTGAAGCAGATATGTCAGATGCGACAAGAAAGCGAAACAGGACCTCAGATGAGGGTGAGAGCGAGGCCAACAAAAAGAGGTCGCGCAAACAACTGCAGGAAACATCAGATGCAGGTGTCACTTCAGGCGAGGGGCAGCAAAAAGTGAAATGGGAGACAGTAGAGAAAAAGAAGAAGAGGAAAAAGAAGACCATGCATATGAGCCAAGATAGTGTACACCCTCCCTCAGAAAGCGAAAATGAGAATAGCACATTGGAAGCGATAAAGAAAAGGAAGCAAAACCCTGAAGAAGGAAGAATTAGCAAAAAACATAAACGTGGGAAGATGGTGGATAGACAACGGGAAGCGAAAAGGCTGGATCGTATTCTGGACAGCAGCAAGCGGCTTCTACAATCGGACAAACCAGCTCCGCTGGTCGTCCAGAAGGAGAAAGTGCAGTCTCTGGACAGGGAAATGATGGAGGATGGAGCAACAAGCTCAAATACAGAAGGTACAGAGGGAAAAGTGACCTATGCAAAAAAGGTAATGATGTCACCCCCATCATTAAGGAAGGAACTCCGGGAGAAAGTGGACCCATGCTCCCTGGGGGTAGGGGTAAAACAGTTGAAGACAGCTGGAAAAACAAAATTGATACTCACAGCTCGAACTAAAGAGGAAACAAGAAAGCTAGCAACAACCCTTCAACAAAAAGGTTTCAAGGTCACAGACCAGGGTAGGAGGGAGAACCCAATATTGATGAGGATACACCGGGTGGACAGCCGAATTCAAAAAGGAGATCTACCCCACAGGGTGCTTGCTCAGAACAGCTGGTTGTTGGAACATGTCACTGCACAGGAGTGGGAGGAAGGTTTCAAGCCAGCATTCCAAAAGGGGGGACAGGAAACGATGGCCTGACGACACCATTTGGGTGTGCCAAGTAACAAGAAAGATCAGGGATGTCTTAAAAGGTGACAAGCCACTGCATATTGGGTTTGCTCAATGCTATGCCATGGACCACGCTGACGTTAGTAGATGCTACAGGTGTCAGGCTTATGGTCATGCAGCCAAGACCTGCAGATGGAGTGTTGCTTGCGCCAGATGCACAGAGGAGCATGACACCAAGGACTGTCCCCAACAGGAGGCAACAAGGTGTGTGAACTGTAAAAGAGCTCAAATGGAAGATACACATGCGGTATGGAGTGACAAATGCCCAGCTTACCAATGGGCTTGGAAGCGATATGTCAGAAGCATCAAACCATGAAAGTTCTACAGGGCAATCTCCACCGCAGCGTAGTGGCACAAGACCTATTGTCACAGCTGCAACGTGAGAAGGGCGCAGACATAGTCTTAATCAGTGAACAGCACCATAATCAAGACAACCACACATGGTTCTGCGACAATTTAGGCACAGCAGCCATATGGTCAGCCACTCCAGGAAGAGTGGAAGACCATGGAGGAGGCTGTGGATATGTATGGCTAAAAAGAAGCGGACTCACATTTGTCAGCTGTTACTTCACTCCAAATGAGCCCTTTAGAAACTTTGAGGAGAAGCTAGGACACCTGGAAGACTTCATCCGAGGGACTAGCGGGGAGCTTATAGTAGCTGGAGATTTCAATGGGAAAGCTGTTGTGGGGGATGGATCACTCAGACCGGCGAGGCCGGCTAATTATGGAGATGGCCTCAGGAGCAGGTCTAGAAGTCCTAAATGAAGGAAGCACCCCAACTTTCCAGAGGATTGGCCAGCAGGGAACAATTCCAGACATCACTCTAGTATCTGAGAGACTCATGCCTAGAGCCAATAACTGGGCAGTTATAGAAGACTACACAGCTAGCGACCACCAATACATAACATTTGTGATCCATGAAGAAGGGAGGCAAAGGACTAACAGAATGAATGACACACAAAGGCTAAAGTCATGGAACCTAGCCAAGCTCGATAAGGCGAAAATGGTGGAGATCCTGCAGAGTGGAGATCAGCCATCACCTGGACACGGAAGGACGCGAGTTGACCCCAAAACCGCTGAAGAACTGACTGAGCAGGTCATGAATACCATTACCAGGGCATGTGATGCAGCAATGCCAAGGAGGGGACAGGGACCTAGTAAAACTCCTGTGCACTGGTGGAATGAAGAAATAGCCGCACTCAGAAAAGTATGCTTCCAACTGAGAAGACAGGCTCAGCGAGCGCAAGCCACAGAGGCAGCAAGAGAGCTTAATGACAATCACAGAGAAGCAAGACGAAATTTAAGACATGCAATAAATGCCAGCAAGGCCAAATGCTGGAAGGAAATCATCAAAGAAGTTGACAATGATCCTTGGGGGCGGGGCTATAAAATAGTGTGCAACAAATTAAAGAACAGTAGCGGCCCAGGCCCACTAGATCCAGGAGCAATGGAAGGCATAGTCAATGGTCTGTTCCCGCAGTATCCTGTACGTGCCGAAAGGATATTCGGCCAGATTGCTGACTTCCCCTTATTCTCAGAAGAAGAACTCAGAAAGGCGGTCAGAGAATTGAAAAATAAAAAGGCCCCAGGACCAGACGGCGTGCCAGCGGAAGTTCTCAAAGTTGTTGCTGAGACCTGTCCAGATCTTTTGCTAGGAATGTATAACACCTGCCTTACAGCAGGAATTTTTAGCAAGCGTTGGAAGCGAGCCCGACTTGCCCTCCTGGACAAAGGTAAAGGCGACCCTCAAAGCCCATCCTCATGGAGGCCACTGTGCATGCTAGACACAGCAGGGAAGGTATACGAGAAACTACTCCAACAGCGACTGCAGCCAGCATTGGAGGAGGCCGGGGACCTCTCCCCTATGCAACATGGTTTCAGGAAAGGGCACTCAACCATCAGAGCAGTATCTGAGGTGCTCACAGCACTGAGGAAAACACAAGAAGGTACTCGGCACAGTCGAAAGATAGGTCTCCTAGTGACATTGGATGTCAAAAACGCCTTCAACTCAGCAAGATGGGAAAATATGCTGGAGCCTCTGGAGACCACTTTTCATCTCCCGGGGTATCTCCTGAGGGTCTTAGACAACTACCTCAGAGACAGAACACTGATATACACCACAACACTTGGACGCCGGGAAGTACCAATTACATCAGGGGCAGCCCAGGGGTCAATACTTGGACCTACCCTCTGGAACATATCCTACGACAGCATATTCCAAGTGGCCCTCCCAGAGGCAAACTTTCCTGGTTGGATATGCTGATGATGTGGCAGCTGTAATCTTGGCCAATACAATGGAGCAAGCGAAAGAGAAGTTGAATGAGACCATGTCCAGAGTGGGAGCATGGATGGATGGACACAGTCTCTCACTAGCCACTGCCAAGACAGAGGTGGTACTATTCACACGAAAACGCATCCCAAATATCATGCAAATCAGAGCGGGGGAAGTTGAGGTGGAAACAAAACCAGTAGTCAGGTACTTGGGAATAATGCTGGATACCAAGATAACTTTTGGGGAGCACATAAGGATGGCAGCAGCCAAGGCAGCAAAGACAACAGCAGCCCTGAGTCGACTAATGTCAAACATTCAAGGACCTAGACCGTGTAAGAGACAACTATTAATGTCAGTTGTACACTCCATCCTGCTATATGGGGCAGAAGTGTGGGCGGACGCTCTGAATGTCAAATGCCACCAAAAACGGATGCTCACGGTGCAAAGAAGAGGGGCGCTTCGCATAGTGAGCGCCTATAAGACAGTGTCGGAACCAGCCGTGCTCCTCCTAGCGGGAGTGATACCAATACATCTGCTTGCAAGGGAGAGGAAAAGGATGTACGAGCGAAGGGAAGAGGAGCCACGGCCTCAATTAGCCAAACAAGAGCGGGAACACACACTCGACTCCTGGCAGGAAATCTGGGAGACAGAAACAAGAGGAAGATGGACGGCTCGACTGGTGCCCAATATACGTCCCTGGCTAGAGAGGAAACACGGTGAAGTTAACTATCATATAACGCAGTTCCTCTCGGGTCACGGGATGTTCTATCAGTATTGTGGAATCTCCAGGATGCCTACATTGCACCAATGAAGAGGACAGCGCTCAACACACATTCTTCGAATGCGAGAGGTGGGAGAGAGAGCGATGGCAAATTGCAAGGGAGCTAGAAATGACCAGCCCTCCCACCCCCGAGGACATGATGACCAGGATGCTCGAAAGCCAGTCAAAGTGGAATGCCGTGGCAGGGTACATCCGGAACATCCTGGAAGGCAAGCTCGTCGAGGAAAGGGCCCGGCAACGGGAACTGCAGGCAAACGGGACCAGCTAGCAGGCAGAAATCGGATGTCGACGGACGAGGAGGAAGAAGAAGAGACCTCCGAATCTTAGGAAGAAATGAATACTTACACATAATTTTAGTATAATTGGAGTACTGTAATTCGAGGTTGTTATTATTATAACCATATAGATGTATATATATGTACCTATAGGATGTCGATTGGCATAGGCTTATAAATTACTTGTCAATGAGTATAAATAAAGAACGAGACTTGAGGATGAAAAGTCAAGAGAGAAGAGGCAAATTGCCGAAGAGGGAGAATGGCCCACCTGAAGTAATGTGTTAAACAGTCCCGGGTGGGCCATTGCCCTAGAAGTATCACAGGGACCACTTGGAGTCGTCCTCCTCCTACGCCCTTGAAAAAAAAAAATAAAAAAAAAAAAAAAAAAAAAAGATACTAACGTAATCTATAGTATATCTACTGCTAGCCACGAGCTCCTGATTGTATTAGTGGGGCTGAGTCGTGACAGGCTTTGGTTGTGCCATTTACATGTTTTCGAGGAACTGCATTTAACCTCTGTTTTCAGGGTACATTGTTCCGAACTTTCAGAGTTCATACCCTATTATCCTCTGGGACGTCCCGTAAATTCTTCGTAAGCACTTTCCTCGATGTATGAGGAAAATATGCTGAATCTAGTGTACGAGACTAGATTCCAGCTTATTTAGAGCGAGTTTGGTTGAGAAATATTGTGATCAGGTTCGACCCTATCTGATTGGCAGTTGATCTGGCTTGCTCTGAAGGACTGTGTTAATCTATGCGAACGTATCCCTCTGAGCAAATTTTGAATTATATAATTTATTTTAAACTGATTTCATTCAAATGTATTCACCTCGCTGTCAAGATACAACTATTGTATTTGTAAGTAATCTTAAGATATCTCACTATTTATTTTTCTAAGAATGTGCTTGATTCTGTTCATAATGTAACATTACATTATGAATATCTCTATGAGATTTTTACTCAGAATGAGTAGGTACACATCACTAACCCTTTCCCCGAACCCAGCCTTTTTAAGTTATTTTAGTCAGCTAAGATTGTAGACTTCAACCATCTCTTGGAATTGGTCCTAATACAAAAGTCTGAGAATAGCTCTTTTCATCCTTCGAAGGTGAAAAACCTCTCCCTTCGAAGTACCTACAAACCTAACGAGAAAATGAAAATTACCTCGGGCAGGGAGAACGCGGAATTGAGATTGAATGTTGGTTTTTCTTCCTGCTAATTTGTCCCTCGGTCTCGCCGTAGTTTTTGCTTATTGATCTTGAGCTCCATTTGGCAATAGGTGGGTCAGTTTTTACCGTCGGCCCCTTTCCGGTCGTACCTCTTGCTCTAATTAATCACATCGCTAAGGTTTCGGTTTGGTCGTGGACCATGGGAGGGAGGCCGTGCAAAAACTGTCAACGCCTCGTAAAGTGGTTATACCAGCCGAGATGAAAAAAACTTGAGAAGTGAGACCACAGAGCTCCGAGGACGAACATACCAACAAAAGACCTTCGTATAAATTCGTAACGTATGAATGGTCATCGCAAAGGCGCTCATTAAAATGTATTACCACTTATTGCAGATTATGTGTGGGGTGTTTTGAAACGTAAATTTGTTGGAAACGTCAACCACTCTCGCCGGCTAGTTTGAACGGTGAACCTATTAAGCGTTGCATAAGTAAATGGGTACTTCTAGTGTTTTAACCCAGTGGGATTGATACAGTGCCGTTGGGTTGGATGACGGGTTCGATTTTGGCTGAATATTAGGAACTGATGGGAACGCCTAAGTTTACGAGTACATACATCCTTGTCAGAAAGGGTATTCGCACACGGTAAGATGGGTTCAATTGGCAAACGATTTCAACAGATTAGAACGAGCCATGAGAGAAGCTTCAAATAAAAACTGAAATAAAATCAAACTCTAATAAATTAGAACAACCTTTCTGAAACAAGAGTGAGCTTGGCGTTGTTGAATAGCCAACACCAAAAGTAATGAGCTCAGTTTTATAATTAGATTCTACAAGGAATCCCTATAAATAAGGGAATCAATAATGGTGCCTAACGGTCTTGATTCTCTGATTTTTCCGAAATTTACCTCAGGTAAATTTCAGTTTTGCGTTCTAGAGCTCCCAGAACAAATTATGTTTTGCCTCTGGCTGTCTGTCAACATTTCCTTCCACAGCGATAACATCCACAATTTTAGTGCGAGTTTACTCAAAACTTTTCGGGTTCAGCCATACATGGCTTCCTATCCGTTCAATTGGGATCCAATCAATGGTACAGTCTGCGCAAGCGCAAACGTGATATGCGGTTACAACTTTGTACCATTGAACTTTTCATGGCAATGAATAAGCATAATTTGCTAACTCAATAATTATTTGATGCCATGCTGCTGAAACCAGCCGTTTCTTGTTTTGTGAAGTTAAAGGTGACATACAGGTCTTATCAAGATTTTTGAAAAAGTTATTTTCTTGGCCCTGCATTTTATGCACATTTCAATATAATTCCTCTTGTCCATGGACCTAACTTCATGGATCAACTAGAAGACAAAAATGAGACCCCCATAAAGAGAAGGCAACGTCCCCGTGTGCAACCGGGAACATGGGAATATGAATGAATTTTTCATGAATCATTTTCATTGTAGTTACCTACACACAGCCATCGTCTCTGATGCGAACCTTATCCACTGCCATTTTCTCTGTTTCAGTTCCACCAGATATTCTAGATGCTGGAACCAGTTCAGATACGGAAATTCAAGAAGGAGACAACGTAACGTTAATTTGCTCGGCAGTAGGACAACCTTCACCCCGAATCCAATGGCGGCGAGAAGATGGTAGAACGTTTACGGTCTTCAATGGTTCCTCGGGTTTCGCTACCGGTAACAATAGTATTAACACTAATGTACTTGTATTCTTTGTTTCCTACATTTATTTCCATGTTTTCCATTATTAAAACTGCATGAATATTCAAACAATGATGATCAAAGTGATCCAAACCGGTGAATATTCTTCGATGGAATAATTCCGATATATTCGACCGAATGAATTCAAAAAAAAAAAAAATCTATTTGTAGAGACAAACGCGGTAAAGAAAGTCGTTGAGAAGATTGACGACGCCTAACATGTTTGTATAAAATTCAAGTCTTCGTAGTCCGGTTTCCTGAAAAATACGGTTGGATGAAGAAAAAGGTCCCCAGGTTCAGCAACGATCTCTCCTGTTCCTTTGTTCTTCTTAGTCACGCGCACCTCAATGTCACTCAGCTTTCGCAAAGGGTAGAACGACGAAATGGTCGAGAAACATCATCTCTTTTTCCTTCTGTGAAAACTGGAAAAAACTAAGAGGCACCGTTGTCCGAACAGGCTTTCCCAGTAGAACCTACTCATGTCAAATTGAAAGATTCTTCATTTCTAAGCTGCTCGAGAGTGCGATCCATTATTTAAAAGATGGTTCAGCCATTATGAACGTCTTTTCCTATATTCCAAAAGCTATGACGCGGCACGAAATCAATTACTTCCTTTGGATTCTTAATAAAGATGATAATAAACGGACTGGAGAGAGTTAAGCTGGGGACAAAAGTGACATTCGGCCTCGGTCCGTGACCTTTTTAATGCCCGACTTTAATAAAGTCGCATTATTAAGCAAGTCTTGACTAATTCTTCGCGATTCCCAGTGAAAATAGAGGCTCAGTTCACACGAAAAGCGGCGAAGGATTTAAAATTCAAAGGAAGAGGCGAAGGTTTTGATGAGCCACTATTAGATGGACGATGGAGTACGACGGAAAAGCCCAAATTTCATTGTAAAAGTAGATCACAAGCCGGATTCCTTCCATTTCGAATAATGGAGGTTATTAGAATGAGTTTCAAGATTGAAGTTGTTAGGTTCTTGCTCGAGGTGGGAACCAAATAAACTAAAATACATTTTCCTTTTCAACTCAGCCTTGGAGTGTTCACCTCATTACTTCTATTTGAGCTCCATGCTTTCTCTTTTCAACCCGATTTCATCCGCCTGAGCTGCATCGCCCTTACTCTGTCAAGCTGCTCAAGACTTATTCTATGCTTCTTACTAAATAATAGGCTGTCATAATGGTCTATCGTGAGCAGCTTGCAATATGTCACTCTCACCCTCGTATTTTAATCAATTTTCAATATCTCTCCGTTTAAGAAGAAATAAACTTTTATATCGTGTGGCAAGGCGTTTCTCCGTTACCATCCAAATTACGTGGTTCTATAATCAAGAGCAACAAAACAGCTAACTGTATGTAAAATGTGCAGTGCTTTATCCTCTAACTATTGTCACTCTCGGGAGTGAGCTCAACCGAACCGACCGCACGTACGAAAACCCTAGAGGTCAGACAATTGCATAGAAGCAATCACTCATCAGTGATGATTCGAGCTACGTGATTAGAATAATGGAATACCGTTGGGCTAAAGCACGCAGCTCTGTCTGCAATTAGTCTGATGTTGGCTAGACGGAACTAAACCGGTTCTCTTGGAATGTATGTGTGATCTTGTTTCACACGCTGAAACATTTCACACGAGTAGTTGAACGACAAGGGTGCATGAAGGGTAGACTTGACAACCCATTAATGATAGGATGCTATGACCCGATGAAATTTCCTTTTTCTTCACAAAAGGATCTACGCGTTATCCTACGTTCTTCAATATTTTACGTGTCGGTGCGTTCAATAATATTTGAGATCCAGGGGTAATTCGAGCTTGGATTAGCAGAATGAAATAATGGCTAAGTGTGCATTGTTTTATTCGTTCGACGGTCGATAGTTGGTACCTTGTATACACTTTCCGCCTTCGTTACTCAATTTCCTTTCGCTCAGTGCAGGTAGCAGATCATGTAGGGATAATTTTCCATCCAATATTCCTGATGAAGTCGATACTCATCTCATAACCAATATCCACTCTCAGTCGTCGCTTCAAGGGCCTTCGCAGATCTCGTTATCGGCCTACTAACGCCGGCTCACATAGTGGATTTTGAATGACAATGAAGTCTGGGCCCGTGTGTCTGACCCCGTATTCTTACTCGCTTGAACTATTCTCGCTCAACGACTCTATTGTCATAGCGTGGCTGGAACTTGAGTTAGAACGGACTGCGCTGGGCATACTTGAAGTTGACCTATTCAAGGCGGGAACTATCGGAGGGCGGCACTATTGGGGTAGAAGGGCGGTTAGGCCGAGGCGCATAACAACGGCGGTAGTTAGTGGCTGATTACCTTGAATCGCTGCCCCCTCTTTTCAGTGAATACAACGAGTTAAATATTCAAGGAAGCATAGGTAAGAACCAACCCTCTTGTAAACTAAATACATAACCACCGATGAATAATTTGCAGCGAGGAAAAAAATATATTGAATAGCTTTTAAAGAATGGTACGTAATTACGTGTCATAAAACAAAATAATAAGACTAGCAAAAATCTTCTTGCCAGAAACATTTACTATTGATGAGTGTAGGTATTATTAATTTAAAAAACTACAAAGGATTTCGCAAGAGTCTTAAGGAGACCTCGCCCGTTCGGAAGAGCATCTACTCTGAAGATCTTGAAGATAGGTATTATCTGCATGGTCTCTCGAGTGGATAGGTAACCGGTAAAATATTACTATTGTACATTTATTTATTCTTCTTGTACATATTTATTATTCTAAATGGGTCTAGAATGTTTGCGGAAATCGGTTGAGGAATTATCTTAAGCGACTCAGAGCCAAAAGTTCTTCTTAGGTGTCAAGAAATCCTGAAAAACCATGTTCAAAATAACCATTGTTACACACTCCGCTTCCGTTTGCGCCATTCGGTCAAAATCACATCTCAATCCATCCGGTGTCTGAGAGTTGGAAGAACGTACTATACAACACTCCTAGGTTCCCATAGTCTGACTCCGTTTAGGGCGACGAATGTGAAAATGAGTTTGGCTCATCACTAGGACCCAACCTGAGTCTATGTGCAAAGTATGATGCCTCAAAGGGCTTATTGGCCAGGACGGCGGTTGGACATTTTGAATTGTTTGGGATTTGATGCTCCGTGAAACATGGAAAGTGAAAGTTGGGGAATAAGGTTTCTTAGTCGTCTTGAAACACGTCTGCATTATTTCTATAGGGACGGTCAACCGACAATTGAGTGGTAAATAAAATTTTCCAAATTACTCATTCTGAAAATACTTTCCTTGAACCATAGGTTCTCCAGGGGGTGGCTATTACGCCCACAGCTTAGTGGAAAATGACTTCTTTCATGGCTAGGTCACTAAAAATCTCAAGAAAGCATTTCCAGAGTTTTGTGGGTTCTTATACCCTTTCAAAATTTTCGGAGCATCTCAATTCATTCATAACCAGTAAATTGTTTTAGCGCCCTAACTGCATGTGTAACACAGTGTTTAATATTGATCTTCGAATTTACCCTTTTTTATTCCTTACTTTTCAGTTGATACGTTCAGTGGAGAGAAGCTGGAATTCGTGAAGGTAGACTACACTCTTATGGGAGCGTATTTGTGCATAGCAAGCAACGACATTCCTCCAGCAGTCAGCAAGCGCATCGTCCTCAAAGTCAATTGTAAGTTCCTTCACGAAATTTAATTGGACGGGTTGCGTCACTTATTAGTCATACATAATGTCAGTCACCCGATACCCATGATTCACACCTGTTCAACACTTGTCCAAATGCCAGTTCGTGTAAACAACAAAATTAGTAATGTTGAGAAATTGAGGTGTCCTGTATTGGATCACGTTTATTCACGACAGAAAGTTCAAGGTTTAGAAAACCCCCCAACGGAGGAGTTGTTACCTCACATCTTTAAAAATGGCCGAAGAGGAAGTTCCTTCTCAAGATCCTCGAGTATCTGCTGGTAAGATGTCACTGGACCGACTTTAAATTTATCAAACATATATTTCTCAAGTTTATCTGCGCTGTTGGTGAGTTAGGTATATACTATCAATTTGCTCAACAAAATTCAAAATCAGAGTTGCAGGAACATTGCAAACTATTTCTTTTCCAAATCATTAATTCATTTATACCCTGGCTCTTTAGATATGTGCCACAAATGCTGCGGCGAAGACGAATATGATAAAGTCTTGGCGATGATAGAAGAAATGAAAGGCAAAGAGGAGGGCGTTTGCCTCTATTTTACTGGATCTACATGCAAAGACGGGAAGAGTTGGTGCGGGGATTGTAATAAAGCCAAACCGATCATAGATGACTTCATGAGTAAAGCGAAATTCGTTAAAAAAATCAACATCGTTACCGTAACGCTGACTAAAGAAAGCTTGAAAGACAAGAAGAATGCTTACAAAAGTGATAATGACATAAAACTGAAGGAGGTCCCGAGTATGATTATGTACAAGGAAGGGAAGGCACTCAACGCAAAACAATGCCAGAAGGTTGACATGCTGAATGCTTTCTTTGAAGATTACATTGCCAAATAATTGATGCTACGATAAACCCTCTCACTCCTAATAAAACACCAGTTTCTTTTCGCAATGCAGTTTTTCCTCTGGATTTCAGTTGTACCCAACAATCAGAAAACGCACGTCTTGCCTAACTACCCATGCATCACTGGAGACTGATAAAGAGTTGAGTTACGTGACTCAAATTTTTAGCCAGTTTTCAACTTAGTCCATTAGTCCCTTAAACTGAGCGAAGTTGGGAGCAGAGATTAGGCATGGCGCTGGGTGGTTTGCGTTTTTTATATTCGGCGCAATTTGTACAAATATCACCCAACTACGTCAGATCGACGATCTTTCTAAAGACATTACCAAATCAGGAACAGCAAACAAAGAACGGTTATGCATGTAATAATGTAATTTCAGGATATTTAAGGTAATATGAAAACTAGAACGAAACATTTAAACTTGACGAGGAGTGACAGTCGAAGGAATCCAAAGAAAAGCATTTGTCGTTTCTTAATATTGAGAGTTATTCTGATTTTATTTGCTCAGAAAGTTCTAATAAGTCTGTAAATACAATTTCCGAAATGAATATTTCAGGCGTTGGTAATGAGGACTTAGTTCCGCTCCTTGCACCAGTGGCCTGTCTACCTTGGTATCATTTTTTCTAGATAAGGAGAGATAAATATCGTCTTCTCGTCCTAGTGACTAAACTAAACTTTAACGAGATCCGCGATGTAGCATGGCAAAACTACCTAAGCATTGTAAAGCACTCGGAAATTTATAAAAGCTGCTTATTCCTTTCGTGCATAACAGAGGGGAAAAATGCCACCGGCTGTTAAGTTTATCGTTGGTATTTTCCATCACCGTGACCTTTCCAGCACATCCAACAATGCAGCTCGAGAAAAAGTTTTTAATTAAGTACCTACATAGCTTAAAATCTCAAAATATCTTAAAGGAAGCTTTAAAATATCTTCCATCTTGATTTTCACCTTCGGTCTTTCTACTCCATCACTCCTTTTTTCTCAAAATTCGAGCTCTTGCTTCTTTTTCTCCTATCATCTTTTGAACCAATAACGAGGTAGAACTGAAGCTTATTCTTTCTCTCAATATTTTTAAAATACTCGTATTCAGCTCCATCTTGTCTCATATTTCTTTCTTTTTTAAAATTTTCAACAAAAAATTATATCGGGTAAATAGGAGTCAGATACATAATTACGAGAAACGACTTCTTCCGCGAAAGTTTCTTTTTCTTCAGAATTTCAATATTATCACCTACTTATCTATAATGATTTTCTCTCAAAGAAATAATGATGAAAATACTCTTATAAGAGCCCTCCTACGACAGGATTACTTGCGTCGGAAGTTGTGACATACATCAAGTGCCGTAAGGACATTAATAAAAATTTACAAGTTATAGTAATGTTCCGTTAACTCTAAAAAAAATAAAATAATAATAATAATAATAATAATAAATAAGTGGGGAAGAAACGGATTTATAATATTTACAACTTTTAGGTGTAGGTTATCAATTTATTTTTATCTTTTCAATGAAACATTGTAAGATTGCTAAAAACCCCTAATTAAAGCATTCGAATTATCTTGTTTCAGTTCCTCCTGTCGCAAGGCAGTCCAATCAAATCGTTGGAGCAATCCTTGGATCTTCTGTCAACTTGGCGTGTAGCTTTCACGCTTACCCCAGTGAAAACACCTCCTGGTATCGGGAAGTCAGTGAAATACATGAATATGGGTGAGCGGACATTAACTATATGAAACTGTTTAGTTTAGTTGGTCTGTTAAGCGATGTAAATTACCGCTTTACGGTAATTACTGCCAATCCTCCACCATGGGATGACCGGGTGTTTCTTGCGAGGCATCAGGGGATTCCCGTGGAAATATTCGGCTTACGGGGAATTTCTCGCATTGCCCGAAGTTCTCGGTCAAATGTTCCGAATCACTGGATCCGACTATCGTCCAGTACGAATTAGAGGGACGGTACCCTCATCTCTGTCGTGTTGCGGCGATCCTCAACAGTTCAGAGCACGGAAGAGTCAACGTTCGGTATGTAACACGCATAGTATTTCCGCTGGAACGTGTGAACAGCGGTTTCGACCAACAATTGGTCAACGTGACACGGAAGGTTCCGCATTTCACGATCCTTGGCATTTCCAACTCCTGGGAAAGCCCTTCAACTCGACAAAACAAACTTGGGACCCATTAAAGCGTACGTCGTTTGGGATCAAAGTGTTCGGATTGCGAGTAGGAAGCCTCATTTTATTTCCAAGTTCGTTTCCGATCGGGGAATCGTTACTTTCGGTGAAAGAAAATGTGAAGGAACATGTTACATGTACTCACTAGTCGTGAAGAGCCGTGTTTGAAGAGTCCCGTCATTTGCGCAATCGTTAAAGTTCGCCAAATGACGTTTGAAGGAGAAATTAAAATTATCGACAGTCTTCAAATTCTGATTATATTCTGGTGCACAGGAGACCGAGTGGCACATTTTGAGCCACTAATTTCAAAACTATGTACGTAGGGTATCCCTCAAAACATCACCCCCCTCCCTCCCGAGCTTAAATCATCTCTTTTCAAAATTTAAATCAGATCTTTTTTCAAACTTGAGTAGATAATCGTTTTTTCAACTCTTGTAAAAATGTCAAACTTCTTCGTTATTTATTGTACCTTGATTTGCTATTTCTATTTTATTTTAAATTTTGTTTTGCTTACTGAAACAAACATTTTTGACTGAACCTAGGCAGAACTTTGCCTGGGAAACAATTATGCGCGTGGATCGTTTCGGAACAAATGGGATGTGGCGAGCCAATAACCACCACCTGAATATTATTTTCGTAAAGTTTAATAATTAGGGGTTCTCACAATTAACCGAACTGTGTCGACAACTTGGAGCTGAGGTTAGAGGCTTCCGGGGGTGGAAATAAGAAAATGGCTCGTCGTGTCATTCTCACCAGGCAGTCAATGCAGCGATCCTTCATTCCCTCGGGCTTGTTGACTAATCCATTGCGGAAGGTGTCCCGGTTTTCCAGCTCTTCCTTTGACGTGCGTGTTTTCCGCAATGGAGCGAGAGTATAGAACCTACTTGTATGTGTCAAGCGATGCCTTCCGCTTACGCTTGAGTGCTCGCAATGAAGGAGATTCGTACGAACGGAGGTAGAGTTCTACCAACTGTTAACGACCAAACCTAAAACTCTCTTAGATCGACCTGCGTTTTCTTTTTTTTCCACTTCTTGAAGTAACAAATTATGGATAAAAAATGTATGGTACATGGTACGTAGACTTCACCATTTTCATATTGTATGAATTCTAAAATTTACTTTTATTTACCGACCGACTGCCACCGCCGAAATCTTTACTTTAGCTACTGCAATGGTTTCGAGAAAAACGGTCAACACCTTTAGAACTTAGTTAACTCGTATAGCTGTACCTCATTCAACAGTGAACAGGAGCTGCTTTAAGCAGGGTCAAATTAATTTACACGGAGTAAGGGCGAGTGCTCAACTATGGCACTTTCATTAGTTTTGTGCCTGAAACTTATTTAAACATTATTTTCAGAGGGTCTCGCTTGGTCTCCAGAGCTACTACCTACGTACATATGTATTTTGAGTGAGAAAAACGCTGCAAATTCTTACTTACGGGTTGGTTATTCCTCGAACCAGGCGCATGGAGACTAATGGATATCCATTTTGACAAATTACATTTTCCTGTGGGGGCCAATCGTTCTGGGACCCTTTTCATTGGATTCAGCGTCCAGAATGTAGTTGAAAATGATACCCCACACACCTAGATTGCAAAAAATCTCAAAAATCCATTTTTCGAAATACACATTTTGACCCATGCCCCACTTAACTTTGTCCGATTGGGTTGAAGAGTTTCGAGGACCAACTAGAGCCATGATCGAACCCTTGACCAAAATTTCAGGTTATTGGAAAAATTTCTACTACAAAAATCGGCGTGGACGGCGAACGGACATTTGCTAATTTTGATCATGACTCCTTGAAACATCCAGAAGCAAATTTTGGGGCAAATCGGATAAATTGACTTTTTGCTTGAAAACATAGGTTGATTATTCAAGGAATAACCAAAAATGCACCTAGACATTTGAAATGTTCTCCTTGACCAATTATGTACTGACTCCCATTGTTCCGCAATCGATTCAGAGTGCCAAATGTAGAGTATAGTGATACTCCAACGCTCAGGTCTACAACTAAGTCAGAAAGCCATTTTTAAAGTATACAACCTTACCTATACCCGATATTTATTCATGGTAATCGTACTATGTCCCAATTCGATTGATTCGTCGTCCAGAATTTGCTGAAAGATGTTACCTCCCTCATAGGGCCCGAAAAATTTCAAATAACTTGTTCTGAAATGGTTATTTTCATCCATACCCTATTTGCGGTTACGGATATCGGTCCAGAACCCAAAAACACTTTTTTAGCGTCAGACATTTGTCGGGAATAATTATGACACTCCAAACCATGGTTGCCAAGATCTCGGAAAACCAGATTTTCCATTTTTCACCTCCGGTTTCTCGAATTTGGCAAAAAATAACCTACCTAATTATTTGTTTATACAAACCACTAGGTAGTCATCAATTCGACTAATTGCATGAAAACACGTCAAATGGATAATCACTCATGGGAAAAGTTTTGGGAAAAAGTTAGTTGGTAGTAGTTTCAACTTGAGTTGAGCAAAATTATTTCTTTGCGTTGATTAGAGCGTCGCTAGCCATCGCACCTTCTCCCTTTACAGTCTTCCCACCGTCAGCTACGTTGCCAGTCTCTAAAAACGTTTCAAGAGCTGATGGATTTCCGATGGAATCCATAACTCAGTACGGCTTCCCGTTCTTCGTTGACATCGTCTGCATACGAGATCCTCCCCGGACGTGGATAAGGTTTTTTCTTCTTCCTATTGTATTGGATCGCGTAACGTTTGGGTTCCAGAGATAGAAAGCTTATATTGGACTAGGCTTGAAGAATATTCGCGCGGAGCCTATGAAAAAGATGAGGAGGGAGCAATATATTTCCAGCCGCGGAGGAGGAGAAGTTCTCCGCGGAGTGATGCGAAAAGAGGGTTGTGGCTGAGTAGATCAGGGCGTCAGAGAGAGAAGAGAGGAAACAATCTACGTTAAGGGGCGGCCCTGGCCAGAGTTGGTTGACGGGTGTTGTGTGGAAAAGTGGTACGGGGTGGTGGGAAAGGGCAATCTAATATCGGTCGGATCCGCGACCCCCTTGAGGAGGAGAGCAAGGTGATTTACTCCCAGCGTAAAATAATTGAGTCCACAACTCACGTCATAGATCCATTAGCAGGAACACCGGCAACAATAGTAACTAATGCTTCATTGCCGTTACAATGCCCGTGTTACTGCGATCTGAATCTGGAGGAGATAAATTAATTTCTAATGTTCAGCAGCTTCGTGGGCATTGAAAGACATTCTCAGCACTACGTCTTCAGAAATCGGCCGCAATCGGTTTCTTCCGATGAATTGTTTTTCCCTTCATTTCCTTTGGAGCACCTATTTGCCGGAGTGCAACTTTTTCTACTTCTTCATCTTTTCTACCACACAACTAACTGCAACATTTTGTGATTTGAGATTTTGTTAGAGGTTGGCTACGTTATCGAATAGTAGCCCATCTAACATGTTTGATTGCTCACCTAAAGCAAAGCCTGCATAAAATGCATAAATTTTGATAAGGACGTTATTGATTAGTGGTTGGCTTATTTCATACTGGAACTGGATACTGGTCAATCTCATCGATGCTTTTGACTGAAACAGCAACCTTCTCCCCTCCTTTCCCCAATTATTGTTGGTTTCCTCCATATTCCCACTTCATAGGAATTTTAAACGTTTTCGATGGCACTGTTTTCGGTCGTTTAACTGACTGTGACTATTATTCATCACTATTTGGAGGGGTAAACTGATTTTCAAGCAATTTGTGATGTGTGAAGATTGTCATCGTTGGATTCAGCCTGAAAAATGAGTACACAGAATCCGATTGTGAAGTCATGTTTACTAGCATGTCAATTTTGTTTTGTTTGTTCTGAATCCAATACCACTATTGGACTTCATCGCAATTCGCGTGATGCAAAAAATGTATTTAGCATGAATGTGGAATTCGTTTTCGTCTACATGATGTACACGTTTGAGAATTCTTAGGGCGATTGAAAATCCGCCGCTCTTCTCAACTAAATCCTCAAACTGGGAGGTAAAGCTGATGAGAGCAAGAGCTATTCCACAACAAGTTCTTTTTGCATGAATAATTGTGGTAGATAGAAATCTCAAAAATCCAAGGAAAAAAAGAAGAAAAATAAAAATAAAAAATAAATAAATCATGGGCATTACAGTGTAATACGGTCGAAACGCGAAAAACTATTGAAATATGCCACTTTCCCAGCAGAAGTATAAAGCATTGAAAAATATTGTTTTCTCCGGTAATGCGACTACTTAAGAATGAAAAACTTGTTTTTTAACGGTGCAATTAGACTGCACTCTTTTGTAATGCGGGTTGGCAAAAATGCACGCAATGAAGTAGTGTTGTAGTTGTTTGCTTACGATTTTTGTGATTGTTATGTACTCAGTACCTCAACCATTCATGAAATTGTTGTAGAGTAGTTCTTGCGCTCATTAGCTGTACCTCAGGCTATCAACAGTTCATACGAGTGATTACGAGATAAACCCTAGCGAATAAGAACCCATAGGACCAACGCTTTCAAAGCACATGTGTCATTAAATTAGTGAAACCACTAATAACATTATAGTCTCCTCAAGATGCGTCCCAGCAACAAGCCATATCATTATGAAATCAGATAAGAAGGCTTGCTACGACGATAATATGATAATGGAAATACGTGCGATTCCATGGACTTCCCATTCGTCTTGGTAAACTTGCTTATTACCGCGAGGGCGCCTGTCGTGGTTGATGATGCGTACCATGTCTAGAACAGATTTAATCAACTGGTATTCAGCCCTCGTCAACACCCCGTGCCCTTCATCACAACAAGCACGTTATCATTTGCAATATACCACACCACGTTCACAGTTTTGCTCGGAATGAGTAGGAACCTAAGGTAACCGGAAGGAAAACGTGCACACGCAGGAGTGTTTTCAGAAAGCCAAGGCTATTACTGACCGTAGTCACACATGCCGAACAATGAGCAGAAACCCGTCCATCTTGTAAATCTGGGGGTAACATAATACGAATTTTAATTATCTAAAATAGTACTCGGTCCTATATTTTCATCCAAACTCTAAGTGAATTCAGTGGCACGTCGAGGCTATTTTGTTCATCACAGCGAGAGTGCTCGCAAATTCATAAATTGAAAAACTGTTAGAATCTACTTATACACATGAGGTAGTTCACAAGAGATGTAGCAACTTAAGCCGATTCTTCGTACGCTCAGGTTCGCTGGGTTCTTAGGCGATCCAATGTAGATGAGCGAGAGATGAAACCTGAGTAGGTTACCAGAGCTTCCTTACCTTCAACGCTCTTCTGTATTGCAGGTTGTTCCCTACTCACGAAGTCCTTCAGCTCAGGGCTAACCCATTGTAATCAGCTGATATTCACGATTCCTTTAGCCAGTCTACGCAATAAAATTGTACATGAGCAGGTTGTGAGGTCCGAGTTTGCCCGATCAGGATACCAGAAGGATTTTGTTCTGATTCAGTCGCACCTGAATCACGGTTTCTGATGGGTCGGGGAGGAAGCGAGGCAGGTTTCAGGACGCTCGTCGCTCAAAAGGTACAAGAGGGATAAGATTTCCGAAAGCCACATTGTTTGAAGGGATGTCACTTCATTCCATTCCCCGACCTTGAACTGAACTCACAGCCCTATGCCTCTTTCTCCTATCTTTTCTGGAAGAGCGTTTGGAAAGTGTCTGTAGGCAGTGTACCCAGCTGTCCCACTGATGTTTTGAACAATATATCACTAATTAATGTGGAAATATAAGAGGGCTAGATGTATTGTTCTTTTAGAAATATAACAGCACATAAAGTGGAGGTTGAATGATGTTATTAACAGAGATTACGGAAACCATGAATGATAAGTGAACATGGTTCCAGCCTCCTGACCTGAATTCCCCTGTAAGTTTACCAGCTTGGAAGCCAATCATCAGGCGGAAATTAAAACCCCTCCTCCACCTCCCCAAAAATTATTACGGATGGGACTGCATTTTTATGAGCTCTGGAATGATTCCACTGTAGGGATATTCTTTGGATTGGTCGACAGCAAAAAACATAACATTTACTTACCGACAGAATATTTGTGGATTTGATGGGATTTTTCTTCTCTCCGTTCTTTTCCATATATGATCATGAAGGGATAGCAAAATAAAATTGGAGCCATATAATTGAAAACTTTGCTCTTTATTATTTGCTGTTGCCCCCATTTCTTATTGACGCCATTTTAAATACGATACCTCACTGTTCCAGGGGTGATTACAAAGTCGGTGTGACGAGATCCTCCTATGATGTCACATTACACCTTACAGTCCGAAATATCCGACCGATCGACTTCGGCCGATATTTCTGCTCCGTCGCTAATTCGATGGGCCACGCAAGGTCTGCCATCAGTCTCTATGGTGAGTACAATGGAAAAACTATTCTTCGTCTGTAGATAATATTCCTCATCGTCACTCATGATAATACTTGGTTCAAATAATTTGAATAAATAATCGCGGAAATTATTTAACGGTAACATATTAATATAGATACAACCTATTGTATAATATTACCAACATAATATATTATATAATGATTTAATATATAATACCTAATAATATAATGTATAATACATAATATAATAATATAATGATAATAATATAATGTATAATATAATAATATAATGTATTATATAATAATGTATTATAATAATATTTTACATTATATATTATATACATATTATAATATTACCTACACGTAGATACATTAATTATTTTGCATATTTGTTTGAGAAACAGTATGTTTAGTGTAGGTAATTAATTATCTGTCATTTTCCCGTAATACTGGAACTAAAAATACATTAATTTAATAATGTTCGTTAATCCGGGGCACCATGCAATCGTTTATGGGAGTATTATGTATGGAATACCAGGCTATTTTACCCCACGTGAACGACCAATGAATCATTTAGTAGACGGCCCTCTGCAAATCTGATTTGAAGCCCTCTTCAATGATGTTAGCCCCCGGTGACCGGGTCCAATGATTAATTCATGCTAAACAGGGTAAAGGGCCAGAGTGACTGATCACTACCAGGTAGAAGAGGGACAACAGCTTCCACTTTCACAAATGAAATTTGTTTTGAACCGACTAAGTGAACTACATTATGAACCATTCAATCAGTGTTGGTCCAGTGTTCTGAATGGATTTATCCGTTCAAAAACTCCATGTGAAACTCATGTGAAAATGTATGCTACTTTCTTGAAACCATGTGCCGTTTATTAAGCTCCAAGAAGTACGCACCGCGCCAGAAAACTTTGATACCCATTCCGTTCTTCAAGCGCTGAAAAATTAGTTTTCCTTCTGCTCCCTCATTTTGAGTTTCCTTCTTTTTTTTCAAAACAGCTTAACCCAGAAGTTGAGCAATTTGCGGTGAAAAGGGCAGCATAATGTTAATTTATTCACCAAGAAAGTAAACCTAATTAGCACCAATGAGAGGTTTTCTTCTCTTCCCCCTTTCACGCCATGCTTTTCAAAATCGCCGACTTTATCCGAAATGGCGGCCATCATTCAACTTTTCCGACTCTTTTACATCAGAGCAGTCACTGAATTAGCTTGTTATCCTTTCTGTTGACGTTCTACTCGTCCTGATCTAATTAGTGACAAACGGCAGACTACGCGTGGTGTGTACCGTAGAGAAGCAGGTTTTCCTTGAAGTGTAGTTGTGAAATTGGATTCGTAGAGCTTGGGTAGGGTCAAAAACATGTTTTTCCCACATAAGTGACTATAGTTATTGATTGATTATAGTTATTCCCACATAAGTATTGTTTTAGGTCAGCTATTAGCCAAATTCAAACTGCCCAACAACTGTGGGTAGCATGAATGATCATGATTAGTTTTTCAGCAATTTGGAAGAGTTGGATAATTAATTAATTTAGAATTCTCGATTCGATTTTGCTGTTTTTAGGGATTGGACCGGTTCGGGATTGGCCTACGTATCCCCATAAATATATTTTTCAAAAAATGATAATGCAAGAATTTAAGAAAAATAAATAACTTTAAATTTGTGGAATGAGAAGAAAATTTTAGCGCTAAATATAACAAACCTACAGAAACCACGTCATTTGAATCGCACCAACGTGGACTGGCGTGGCATTGGTCGAATGTCCATTGCGTCGATCAATAGATGAAAATAAGCTGATCCTAGAGATACATATAAAATGTCTACACTTAATAACCCTTTAATGTCGTCGTCTCTACCAATAACTCCCGGACCTCTTGAGCAGTACAAGCGTTGTCAAGATTATACGAATTAACTTGAACCCGTGAAACTAGATCATTGGCTATCTGTTCCAGAAATCAAGGTGGAGACCACAACTGAGCCCACCACTCTGCCCACAACGACCATCGCCACAGGTATGCTCGTGATGTATATACAGTAATAGGCAGGGAATTTCTTCAAAATTATAGTTTGGCACGGTGTCGGTTGAGATGCGGTTTGCTGGGGAGAACGGGGACACAAATTCAATAATCGGGTGTGCCCATGAGCTAGATCCCATTGAAAACTCGCGCGTACTAGTCCATCTGAAAAACTCATACTGCTTGTTGGAGTTGTACTCGCTTAAAATAACGAAGGCTCATAAAGTTCAAACGGACTCAGTCTTGTAATTCCTACACGCAGATTTGCATTTCGCGCCTCGGACGTTTGTTGTATCTGCATTCGTGTATATTGCGCACTGAGAAGTTCATAGCCGCTGTATCCTCTCTGAACACCCAGAGCTGGGATCAGGCAGGTTATTTGCATGAGTGATTAGTACAGGCTTAGCCAGACCGTACCTAGCTTTTTTGTGCTTAGAGATTGCGTGATCAAAGGAGTGCGCTCCAAAAAAAAAAAAAAAAAAAAGTACCTAGTAAGATGAGCGGACTTCAAAAATCAGCATTCCCTTCAATTCTGTTCTTTATTACTTATTTTCATTTCGCTTTCTTTGTTGATTAATCTCTCGGATATTGGATCCCTTCCTTCTCTCGGTTTTTTTTTTTTCTTCCGTGCCTTGACAAGAAGATTAAGAGAAAGGCTCGGAAGAGATTTATTGTGACGGGAGCCTGTCTTATATTTCTCGTGCCTAGCACCCAGCTTTCACCACCTGGCGCTATGAAAACCTCAATCACATTCCTTTCGTCGATTTTATAATAAATCTCGTTTAAACTGTCTTTTCTTGGTTTGATATTCTCGTAAGAGATTACGGGAATAAGTTATTACTCAATTTATTTATTTATATTTTTTTACGTCTTATACTTATCAATGACTACGTGGAGAACGATGCCTAATGATAGCGACTCTGGGTGGGTAAACATTTCAACATTATTATTATTTATTTATTTATTATTATTTTATTTATTTATTTATTTATTTTTTGTAGGAAGGCACTTGTGCTTTAAGAGCTTCAATGACACTAACTAGAACACCAAACGATTTCCCTGCCCAGGGTAGTTATAAAGATCGGTGGCTTTTGACCACCGTTTCAAACCAACTACCAATTAAGAAGATCCAATGGGCATACCTTGGGGAAATTTTTAGAGTTGCAACTGGCGGGACAATGAAGTAGACCTATTGGTTTCCCGATCATCCAGTATAGGGGAGGTGGATTCAAATGTTGAAAGGACTTCTGGGTACCGTAATTTTAATTTTCATGTTTGATCTCAAACCGTGTTTCCTGCAAATGTTTGACAAAAAGTGGTCGAAGCAGCTCAGTTTTGAAAAAATCATGTCCTTTGTACGCTTTTTCAATTTCCAAATTAAAACGAAACGCATCCCATGTCATGAGCGAAAGTAAAGAACGATAGGTATTTTCCATTCTAGAGGGTGCTTGATTATTTGTTTCATTCTTATGCGTTTCAAAGATAGTAAAGTGAACGCAGATTCAAATGTAGTTAAAAGCCGAAATACTTGCCGAATTTTCAAAATTCCATGTTTTTTTTTTGTTTTTGGTTGGTTATTCCTTGAATAATCAACCTATGTTTTAATGATAATGGTCAACCTCTCCGATTTGGCTCAAAATTTTTTTCTGGACGTTTCATGATGTCCTGATCAAAAAAGGTCAATGTCCGTCCGCCGTACGCCGCACGCCGTCTATCGTCTGCGCCGTTTTTGGTAGTAGACAATTTTCTAAAAATCTGAAATTTGGGTCAGGGGTCTGCTCCCAGCCGAGATGGGTCCTCGAAACTTTTCAGCCCGATCGGACCAAATTTGGAAGGGGTAGGGGTCAAAATGTGTTTTTTGATCAATGGATTTTCGAGATTTTGGGTGATTTAGGCGAGTGGGGTGTCATTTTCCACTACATTTTGGACTCTGAATCCAATAAAATGGGTCCCAGAACAATTGGCACCTACTGGAAGAAGTTATGGGTCAAATTGGGTATTTATTACCCATTTTGAATATGTGTTTTCGGGATTTCTGCTACCTAGGCGTGTGGGGTATAGTTTTCCACTGAATTTTGGACGCTGAATTCAATGATGTGTATCCCAGAACGATTGGCAATCACCGGAAGAAGTTATGGGTCAAAATGGGTATGTATCCACCCATTTTGTATGTGTCAGAATTTCTGGTGCCTAGGCGTGTGGGGTATCATATTCCACTAAATTTTGGACCTTGAATCGATTGGAATGGATCTGGGACCCGCCACACCCACTGTTTCCCCCATTCGAGGAATAACCAACCCGTGTGTAAGAATTTGCAGATTTTTTTTTTACAAGGCCTGTAACTGGATCCTACAAAAGCAAGCTCCCTAGATGAAGGGCATTTTGGTTTTCACAGATAAGATGTATTTGGTGCAGATGTTACCGACCACAAATTTGTATAAAGGAAGCAAACGACAGTAAGAACATAAAGAACATAAGAGTGGTGAAAGACAGGTGTACGTTGCTATACTAGACTCTTTCTTCACGCACTGCGTACTTTTAGGAGGGGCGAAAAAGGACCTATCCCAATGTCAATGCGGCTGCTCATGAGACAGTTATAGAAACGTACGTATTAATTATTCAAAAATGATAGGCCTGATGGGATCCCCAGCCGCTAATCAGAATAAGTAGATCCTGCATACTTGTTGATAAGCAAAAAAAATCCCGTCTCTGGCTAATGAAGCAGACATGAATAACACTGATAAGAGGATTCACTGATTTTGTTAAATTTCGAGCATTTTTGCCCCATTTGCCATCCCCTAAATTAAGTTATTGCAGTTAATTATAAATGATGTAACATTCCAATCCCAAACGTCATTACATATTTCCTCTGCAGAGATGTCAGTTAATTGTATATTAATTCAAATTGTCAGAAGAACAAATTATTTACCTATTCCCCTAATTTTAAACATTCGCACTTGCTCCACGAGATCCAATTAGTTTGTATTGACTCGAGACCCAAATAAACAGTATCGGTGTTTCTCGAATGTGTGATGAGAAATGCAGTATTAAAGGGCCTTCCGATCTCTGCCTTGCTCGGACTCGCAGGTAGTATACATCAGAAATGTTATTACAAGCTCGCTGTTAGCACAAAGCTTTATTATGCCTGTGGCAGCCAATCTATCACGAGAAAGGGCGATGGTATTTTTCATCTGACGCGATGTTAAAAATGGAGAGTGCGGCATCCCGCCTTGAAGGAAAATGAGGAGCTTTAGAGCGTGCTAGGGTGGTTGGAAAGGAAATGTTACATAACTTGAACGCGTACTGTCGGGTGTTACCCTTCATTTCTTGAATATTCTAAGCGCTCGCTGTAATGTAGTTGCAAATCGCCAACTTTTGCTGTATTCACAGGAATAACGAAAGTTTGACTACGTTTGAACACTTTTGTTAGGCAACACCCCTCAAAACTGGAATTATTGTGATCATCAACTTATTTTCATTCTGTTAGGAAGCATTCCTACTTCACATTCATACTTGAAGGCCATTTTGGAACCCGCCAACAAAAAAATTAAAGTAGTTGCTTCAACGGTTGTAGCGCATAGGGCAATTTTTTAAAAATCCGAATTGACATTTATTGGGTAACAACCAACAACACGATTAGTTGTGATATGTGGTATCACATTATGCAGTTAAGCTAAATACGTTTCAATAGTTCGGTTCGCTTACTTTCTATTAATGCCTGATCGGTGAGTAAATATGTAGATGAAAAAATGATGATGAATATCCAGCAGTAGTTAACTGGAAATCCTGAGAAAAAATAACTTTTCACAAACGAATAGGTACGTTTCAATAACACCAAAAATACGTGCAGTTACGTAAATGCCAAAGTTCTTATTTCCTTTTGGCAACTTGAGCGTAAGGTATTCCAAAATGAAAATAATGCTAAAACTAAATGCTCTGATAATCTAAAAGCTCAAGCAAATTTTCAACTGATAAGTTATGAGAGAAGTTCATTCAATAATGACCTGATTGGAACAGAGCTGGACTCTGTTTCTCCACCATTTCTCGTCATGTCACCCTTCATTTCCGCCTGAGGACTTTCAAATGCCCTAAAACCACAACTCAACGCGGTAACAATAGATTTTCTATTATGTGGGATCAGATAGTAGTGATTGCCATTCCTACAGTAACCGAGCTCTTGTTTGTTGTATGTACACTTTGTACACTGTCTAGAAGACTAATCAGGTGTGCGCTCTAATTAGATACTAGATACTAGGATAACACGCAAAAAGAAGAGTGCTATTAAAAGAGAAAAACGTTCGGGCGTTTTTACGAATTCTGTTTCAAGCTATAAAAATTCTCCCTAGAACCAGATGCTACATCCACGTCTTTTTCTTGCTATTTTCGCCCCTTGGTTTCGTTAATTTATATACAGAGAACATATTATGTACTCGAGAAATGTTTGCACAATTATGTTTTTATCTTATGACGACTTTTGACGATTATACAAGTAAAAACCTCCGAAAAAAATGGAGCCTTTTTTTCCTTCAATTTTATTGGTTCAGGTTATTATAGACACCTTTTTATACCAGTATTTTTTCCATTCTTGAAACATCATTTCTAGCGGATTTTGAAAATATTTAACAACCAACTTCTCTCTCCTTCAACATAATATGAAATTTTCCGTCTGCTTTGATCGATCACACAAACCAGGGAATCTCACTCTGAATGCACTGGGTTGGTGTAAATGTAAACGCTATTGTACAAACCATCTCTCACTGAAACGGAGTTGGAGTGCAGAGCATTAAACCCTTCCAGGTGGGAACGAACCCCCGTTTCAACTTTGATTGAAAACAGCGTTGAAGCTTCAAGTTATGCATAAATTGGGTTGAATAATGACTTCGCCCTTCTCGTCTCGTCTCAGCCATCCAACTCCCCCTTCGCTAGGGGGCTTTTCGTTGTGGTGGGTCCTGAACCGATTTCAGAATACACAATTAGATGAGCTGGTTTGCATAATTTCGCGAATATTCAAAGGCGTAAGAATAATATTCGAAACAAAATATGATACTGCCGCTTATTTGAATTTTATATAAACGAGATCTTACAATCATCAATGCTTCAAGCCCGTCCCGTTTTTAGATTTAATTGTGTTTTCGTCCTCACGAAATTCCCGAAGCTTGTCAAGCATGGGTTCGATGACCTAATTCATGAATTCATCAATTTGGTCAAGCCATTCTCTTCCTGCCTCTGTCGTTTAAACCCCGAAATATTAAGACTATGTTCAATAACGAAGTAATGCAAACCTCAAAAAGAAGTAGACATTAAATTAAACACTAAATGTTTTTCTCTACGATAAAAAGGAGCATATTAAACAGTTTGATGAGGTAACTAGACTAGTAAGACACCAACTAGTTTTGTAGCTATTTTGGTTGGTTATTACTTGAATCAACCGATCTAATCATGTCAAATATTTCCGACGAAGTATCCGTCCGCCGTCCGCATTTTTGGTTGTAGGACATTTTCTAAAAATTTGAACTTTTGGTCATTGACCTCTTTCCAGCTCCATTTGGGGGTGGGTATGGGTGAGATGGGTACCTGCCTATTTATTTTGAAAAAGGGTTTTCGAGATGTTTGGGTACCTCCTAGAGGTGTGGGGTATCATTTTCCACTAAATGTTGGGCGCCGAATCGATTGAAATGAGTCCGGGACACTCCACACTCACTTTTTTCCCCATACTCCTGCTCCTAGGATTAACCAACCCTTGAGAAAGAATTTGCAGCGTTTTCACTTTTTTGTGAACTCTTAATGCTCTCCCCTAATCTTTGAGTCTGCATGTTCAAAAAAAAAAAAAAATCTGCAAATTCTTACACACGGGTTGGTTATTCCTCGAATGGGGGAAACACTGGGTGTGGCGGGTCCCAGACCCATTCCAATCGATTCAGGGTCCAAAATTTAGTGGAAGCCTAGGCACCAGAAATCCTGACACACACAAAATGGGTGGATACATACCCATTTTGACCCATAACTTCTTCCGGTGGGTGCCAATCGTTTTGAAACACACACCATTGAATTCAGCGTCCAAACTTTAGTGGAAAACTATACCCCACACGCCTAGGTAGCAGAAATCCCAAAAACACATATCCAAAATGGGTAATATATACCCAATTTGACCCATAACTTCTTCCAGTGGGTGCCAATCGTTCTGGGACCCATTTTATTGGATTCAGCGTCCAAAATTTAGTGGAAAACTATACCCCACACGCCTAGGTAGCAGAAATCCCGAAAACACATATTCAAAATGGGTAATAATACCCAATTTGACGCATAACTTCTTCCAGTGGGTGCCGATCGTTCTGGGACCCATTTAATTGGATTCAGCGTCCCAAATTTAGTGGAAAACTATACCCCACACGCCTAGGTAGCAGAAAACCCGAAAACACATATTCAAAATGGGTAATATATACCCAATTTGACCCATAACTTCTTCCAGTGGGTGCCAATCGTTCTGGGACCCGTTTCATTGGATTCAGCGTCCAAAATTTAGTGGAAAATGACACCCTACTCGCCTAGATAGCCCAAAATCTCGAAAATCCATTTTTCAAAAAACACATTTTGACCCCTACCCCCCCCCCCCCAAATTTGGTCCGATCGGGCTGAAAAGTTTCGAGGACCCGTCTCGGCTGGGAACAGACACCTGACCCAAATTTCAGATTTTTAGAAAATTGTCTACTACCAAAAAGGGCGCGGACGATGGACGGCGTACGGGGTACGGCGTACGGCGTACGGCGTACGGCGTACGGCGGACGGCGGACGGACATCGACCTTTTTTGATCAGGACATCATGAAACGTCCAGAAAAAAATTTTGAGCCAAATCGGAGAGGTTGACCATTATCATGAAAACATAGGTTGATTATTCAAGGAATAACCAACCAAAAGAGTCCGTAGGACCTAAGAAAACAATGGTTCTTTAAACAAACATTTTTTTCTTATCGATTAAGTATGTAATTCATGAATATAACGTTTGAGATTATGTGAACTCTTATGTGAACACTTTTTTGTGAACTCTTAGTGCTCTCCCCTAATCTTTGAAGTCAATGATCATCTGCATGTTCAAAAAAAAAAAAAAGAGTCCGTAGGACCTAAGAAAACAATGGTTCTTTAAGCAAACATTTTTTTCTTATCGATTAAGTATGTAATTCATGAATATAACGTTTGAGATTATGTGATTGAAACATGAAATATAAAACAAGTGATCTTCCCACGTTTCTAGTAAGTGTAACGAGTTTTCTGTGCTTGCAGAGCCCTCGACGATCCCAACCACTATCCAAACTACAACCATCACCACCACAGAGCAGACTACCACAGGTAAGCACCACTTGGTCTTTGGGTTAGATGATCCTTCCAAAAGGGATAATCCTAGCCACTATAAACTAGATCACCAAAAGCAATTGAGTTGCCGGAATCGTAAGAGACACCGCCATCTGTTAGAGACGAGAAACACCCTTGGAAAAAATGTTTTGGGAACAACATTATTCATTACTTTTTTGGCTCCCTACGCTCAAAAAAGGACCTGGTGACTAACAGACAACTTACCAGTGTAGGGCCAGGAGGGGATATATTTCTAGTTTTGCCGTGCGTACCCTCGTCGACCAGCTCCCCGGTCATTGGTTGTTGTTCTTGTTGTGTTGAGGGAATAAGTTCAGCACGTTTTTGTTATCAAATTTTGATTAGTTACCTATTCAGCTTCTCTCTTTAAGATCCGAGAAGACCCAGAGGGTTACTTCGACTGCATTCTTTATAGGTTAGCAGTCTTGCAGAACCACCTCCCCGAACCTTCGTAGCAATTTGACAGCTTTAAATATATCAAATGGACCCATTTGTAAGGTTCAGAAGTAGGTGACAGATCGTTCCGTACTCTTATACCACTCACTGTGTTGACCTCCCAGTCTTCATGGGGCTTAAATAAGCAGATGTTCAATTTTTTTTTTTTACTTGATGGAAAAAAAATTCTTGTAATTTTTTTACAGAGGGTCCTAACAGCAACGAAATAGAAGAGTTAGCCTCTCTGTTCAACGACAATACGAAAAGAGGAGCCGAGGCAAGCAGCCGGAGAAGAACTTATGCTGTAAATTCTGCCATGGTCGTGCATTGCCCGTCCTTCATCATAATTAGCGTCCTACTTGCTTTCAGGTAAAAACAGAAACCCCACCTACCTACTTATCCTTATTCTAGCCCTAACTAGTCCAGTTCTAGAAGTTGTTACTTGTTAAACTATAGTTAACTGAGCCCCTCGCTGCTGGAATCACAGCCTACCTTATTCTGAGGGGGGGTTCTACTGGGTTAAAATAAATCCATCAGTATTAAGTGAACATGGTCAATACTAGGCTATTCAGTTTTTTTTTTTTCATACAAATTTGTGTGAAAAGTGATTTTTATACCCTCAGTCATAAAGAAAACAGTTCCTTGAAATTGGGAAAACCGTTTCGGTGACGCTTACCTATTTCTCAAGATTTAATTCGTCTTTTTTAATGGTTTTTAAGCAAATTCACAATAATTATTTATTTCTTTATGCCGCAGACGCTGAAAATGTTTGAAGTAAACTTGAATAGAATTCCTACTTAAAAACATTCAAATATCGATAGTCGATATCTCGCCTATAACGATTTGGGAACATTGTATGTTCCCTGTCGGTGCCTAATCTGATAGATCAGTACCGAACAACCCATTAAATTCCTTAGTAGGTACTTGAGACCTTCATTATTTTTGAAGAATCGATTCTATAAGAGCAGAATGTTGGATGAATTTATTGAGATATTTTGACCTGCTGATAGCCCAAAATTTGTAGGACAGTATACCATTAACGATCCTTGACCGTTGGTAGAAATGTCATCACAACATTATTATACTAATAATAATCATCAGGGTAATTCATGAATTCACAATCCAAATCATCCAAATTTGCCCCCCTTTCCACACCCTTGCTTTATCGATCCCAAAATTTTGCTCTGGCCTACAGGTGATCCTGTGTTCAATTACTCAACGTGAACAATCGAAATTTGAGAAGCCTGCAGAGCGATCCGACCCATTGATATTCCTACACCGTCAAAATTTCATTTAGAATTTTTTACTGGTTTGTGAGTAGTTATATACTTGATAAACTGAGTATCTACTAAGTATTTTAGATAGTTCCATTGTTTTATTGATGTTCAGGGTGCATATTTGTTCTTCAAATATTACACTGTGAGTATACGTCGTGGATCGATCCTACATTTATGCAGTTATAATGTAATTCGATAGACGGTACCTACTTAATTCAGAAAGAGCTCGTTGGTTCCTTGTATGTAGGAACTAATTGTAACAAATAATTATTTGTGTAAACGAAATGCGTTTTTGTGTTGATTTTTTATCTGTTGAAGAGGGGTTTCGTTTAGTATAGAGAAAAGCCTCTTCAGTGAACGCATCCCAGTTCCTAAAAAATGATTACCTGTATCTATCTGTGAATGGTTGTGAAAAGTGTTGAGTGTACAGTGTAGAAATTGCGGAACTTTGTATAAAATGGTTGTTAAAATGTAATGTAAATAATATAAATAATTTCAATCGTGTAAGACTGCTGATGACGTCGACATGATTACTCGCAGCAAAGCTAAAACTCAGCTCCACGTAACAAGAATTAGGATGAATGTTTTGACGGATGATGAAATACAGCCTAGTTGGGAGAACTTTCATCAATAACCTTCAATGAGATGATTTTATAAAGTTATCTTGTACACGGTTAGGCACAATGGGCGATCATCCGTCTGCGAAATAGCCTAATAGAGGCTCTGTTGGTTTTAAATCCTTCCAAATACTCAACTCCTAACCACCTACTTACCCAGTGACATCTGAATGGAGCCTTTAACCGCCCATTATTTACAGCAACCCGTTTTAAATCCATCCTCATACCCCGTTCTCTATCCCCCGCTAAGGCTGCCTTTTTTCTGATTCGAGATAATTATTTTTCTTTAGGGTTAAACCACAACGTATATTGAAGGCATTTTAATTAAAAGATAAAATGAAGCATATCATTGGCATATCAGCTCAAACGCCCGGCCAATTAATCCCCAGAGTAAAATTATATAAATTCTTAATGGAGCTGTTTGTTAGACAAATAATATTCATCGCTGAGAATCATGATCTGTATTGAGTACCTTCCTTACCTTAGGCTTGAAGTTTTTATGAAGCTTTTATCTCGAGCCCAATGGGGTACTTACCTATCGGACCGTATCAATATGTACGTACGTATTTGTAAACTCAATCTCAGTTGTTAATCAATATACCTTAACGATTCTGTGTTTGTCAGATAACGTGTTTAAAGTTCAAATGAAAACTGAGCACCTTGTAAATAAAATGTGTATACAAAATTACCTCTATGGGAATCATTCAAACCTAAAATTTGGAAATGCTCTTCTGGCGCCGTTATATTTTTTATACCAACAAATGTTCGTGTTTATACTGTCTAAC
Source organism: Cyrtorhinus lividipennis (assembly GCA_019603395.1). NCBI lineage: Eukaryota > Metazoa > Arthropoda > Insecta > Hemiptera > Miridae > Cyrtorhinus > Cyrtorhinus lividipennis. The sequence goes on along the minus strand of CM033998.1, from coordinate 34,543,150 downwards.
TGTAAATTATGAACACTCATAATTTTATGGTATGGACTTCTGAATTTCTTCATCCTACATTACTTTTTTTTATGATTTTTTTCTTCATGATTGGCGATGAAACTGCTCATAACCTCAATGGCTAGCAAGACCAGGTTTGTTATTGAAAATTCGCTCCCCAGGATTTTTCTCAACTGCGTCAGCTTTGTTCTGCCGTGTGAAGCCACGAAAATATCGTCTACGTTCTACTGCTACAGGAGTCTGAGACGCATGCAAGCACAGTTGAGAGAATATTGTCCAAAATCCATTCTTCTAACCGCTTCCTGAAATCTGATGAACCAGCGCATGGGAAATACTTTCTAACACTTGGTGAACCTTACATACATGCCCTTTCTTCAGACTACATGTGGAAGCTTAATTTTTATTAAGCTAGTCTTGTCAAGCTAACCATTCAGAAACGCGGATTTCCGTTAAACTGAAGCAGCTCATGGTCAGACATGGCCACGACTACCAACAAATATTTTTGACCTCAGGTAGCCTCACAACGGGAGCATCTTTTTGCCTCGACACAATAATAAACTTTTTCAATGACTATAGCTTCCATTTCTGTATTATTAATTGCTTTGAATAATTCAGATCTGAAAATTTCTCTGCTCCACCACGCGTCATTACGGAGAAAACGGCGGAATATGATGAAATTATAAAAATATCAACCGATTTTGAAAAGTCTTTCTTCACTTATCTCGAAGGCCTAGTGGATTATAACAATGTAAATAGGGATGTATCTAGAATTTAATGGAAAACTAGGCCAAGGTTTCTACAAATTTTTAAGTCAAGTTTGGGGTTTCTACCACATCATTCAGAATACCAACAATCTGAGCAATATTTTGTAGGTACTTCTTTACTTTAGTATCTTCCATTGGTTTTTATCGGTTAGTAATGTTCCTATCCAGTTTTTTTTAATGTTGAAGGTTGAAAAACCGGCTCAAGGACTACCATTATCTTCGTACTAACTTTTGCCATATTTCCTCTATTGTGTATTGAATATGAATACTTCGAAGCTACGGGCGGTTCCCAACTGGGGGAATACGAAGAAATAGTCACCAAATTGGGTAAAAAGTAATTGGGAACAGGGTCTCTGCCAACGTGTAGCCCAACTGAGTACAACCTGTTTAGTACGCAGGAACTCCTTCTTAGTTTATATTATAGTACCTATTATTTATTTGTATTTTCAGTAATAGTGAACGGGAAGCTTCACTTTCAAGAAAACAAAACTTCTCTCCTTTGAATAAATTGTCTTCTTTGTTATCAAAAAGATGTTTCCTACATTCCGACACAAATCTCTTCTTCGAGGGAAGTACATACTTTCAATATGAGGCTGGACACGATTTTGATGTAGGATGAGATATTGATGAAGGCCAAGCCACCTCAAGCCTGATCAATTTGTTAAGTTTTGTTGTTAGATCGGAAGGTTTTGACTCACACGATGCCAAAAATTTAAATTAAAACTGCGATAATGAGACGAAAAAAAAAAAAAAATCCGAGAAAAGTGATATTGTAATTTAGTGAACATTGTACCGAGTTCTAGCGCCCGCTAGCATCGGTCGTGCGGCCTCGTTGAGCCCATAATTGGTAAAACACCGTGAAATTACACGACTATAGTAAAGCAGACCCCAGAAAGTGATCTCTATAGCCGCCTACGAGAAGCCTATTTTTGAGTCCCTCTACCTACTCCCAATGAACCCGTCAATTTCTTCAAAACGTCAGCTGTAGGTGCTATGCACTTGTTGCAGTATTACATTGTAATGGAGTTTTGATAAATCGACGTTTTTCGTCTTATTTATTTATTCCCTGCCATAGGTTGTTTAATTTTTATTCGTATATGGGGTAAATATCCCACACATCTGAGAAATAAAGTTTTTTTTAGTGTTCCTTCTCTCAAAAGTCAGAGAACCACTCTTCCAGCTCAAACTTAAACATTTTACCCGTTGTTCCTCCTCAGAACGATCATCACTCTATTCTTTCCGTTTCGCACGATCAAAAATCATTTTTAAAAACGTTCATACATTTTTTAAGTCTCAAAACCATATTTTTTCCATCGACGCTTACAAGCTCGATCACACGGATACTGAACTGTCGCCGGTGATATCGCCTCTGTGCTGTAGTTTGCACGCCCAAACCCCGGATACGTAAAGTAGAAAGACATTTTTCCCAGCTGATATGTCCAACTACTGATATGATATCGAATTTTCACTTTTGACTTTTCCGTTTTCTCTTGTGCATTGTGCTTGTGGTGGTCGCTAGTCGGTCTTTGAGATAGACCTACCGTTTTCAATTTTACATCGATTCCTAGTTGAATTCTCATCATTTTGCCGTATATCAAAATGGTTCTAACTAGGATTTGTAGCGGGCTGCGCTCTAAGGTAAGGTTCTTCACTTATGAGCCAGGTTTTTTCACTGACGTGACCGTTTTATTTAAGTAAAAGAATGTAAATATTCTAATGCAATCCTCTACTGCACATTTCTTCCATCAAAAGCCAGTACATCGTCAACCTACATAATTATACCTCATTGAGTGGTACTTGGAACAAATTCTCTGCTACATACATGCACGAACCGTTTTTATCCAATACCTTCTTTTTTTACATGAGTAGAGAAAAGGTGACGTCCTGAATAAATCATGATGATTTTCCGGTGTGTGGTATAATTTTCCAGGTAATTATAATGCTTCTATCGTTCGATCCTGGTGTAAAGATTGTTGTTGACCTTGGTCTAATCAACTGACCTCGTTACGTTCAACTGAAAGTTATTACGTTTCTTTTTACTCCTCATTCGCCGGACACGTGAAATGTCTTCTAGTTTCTTCATCTCTTTACTGATAAATGGAATGAGGAAAATCAATTTATTCAGAATAATTGAGATACTTTCATAGCTTGAGTCGTGTATTCAAGCGTAGATAGAAGGCGCTTTAAGTGCCCAATTTACTTGTTCGATTTTTCACTATCGAATGAGCACGTGACATGGACCTTGAATACGGTATTAGTTGTAACTAGATCTAAAACCAACCAACTGCTGATGGATTACATCTGATGTGTGAATAATAAAGTGCATCTTCTTTGACACAGAAAGCCCTAGAACTTCCAACGAGGGTTGCCAAAAACACATTTGCTAGCGATGCCTCTTTCACGACGAAGGTATCTAAGCAATTTTTTCCATCAGTTTTCATAAAGTTTCCGACCACACGTCATTGAATATAACAAAAATGCATCTGTGCAGCCGTACAAATTGCACTTATTGACTGATGGTCCCAAAACGGATGTTAACGTTACTTCGGAAGAATCCCTCAAGTTTTACCGACAAATGCAAGCGATTCGTCGCCTCGAGACCGCTGCTGGGAATTTGTACAAAGAGAAAATCGTTCGTGGCTTCTGCCATTTGTATTCTGGACAGGTACGTGAACTCATTATGTGCAGGTGATACAAGTGCTAAACGTGGTATTCATTTTAATCTATGTAGGTTCGCTTTCTGACACCACTTTGGAAAATTATATAATTAAATTTTGATTCAATTACATCAGGAAGCAGTAGCAGTTGGTATGAGAGCTGCGATGAGAGATCAGGACAGCATAATTTCCGCCTACCGTGTTCATGGGTGGACATATCTTATGGGGATCTCGCCAGCAGGAGTTCTTGGTGAACTGACCGGAAGAGTAACTGGGTGCGCTAAGGGCAAAGGTGGCTCAATGCACATGTATGCAAAAAACTTCTATGGTGGCAACGGTATCGTTGGCGCCCAGGTGAGTGTTCCCTATTTTATTTCACCTATTACGTCCGTAAGTGGACGTTCTGATCAAAACGCAGCAGTTTTATTGGCTCCTCGGTTCTGCAAAAATTACCTTTTACTCTCACAATCTACCTGCTTGGCGAAAGAGTCTGCCCCGCTGGTATCGCTGTCATGTTGTATGTACCAGCTGTAAAGGAGTGTGTTTCATGCTCATTTTCTATCGAGGCGAATAGTTCAATTTTCCTCGCTGATAATTGGAACTCTCCAATTTTGTTTCTTGATGCATGAAACGGATTTTGAAGCCACTTGGTGTTCCATAAGTTTTGCGTGTTCTGAAGTCCGGAAGGCGAATTATCGTGTTTTGAGTGCGCGACGCTCAAGCTGAAAGCATAATCACATTCTTGGTGGCGAGAATATTAACTTAATTTCTTTCTATTGTTTACGAAGGCTGCAACCGGGCTTAAATAAATGGGGGTCAATAGTGAAAACGAGCGTTGTTTTTGTTTTGTTCAGATATTGAGGAATCCGATGATATAAAAAATCCATTTGCCGAATAATAGTGAACCAAACGAGAAAAAAAATTCTTGAGAGCGACATCAAATGCAATTATTAAATTTAAAATCGTGTCTGTATGCGAGCATATTTTTACTGTAGCGATTTCACCTTTGAGGTTACTGTATAACCTATCACCAAACGAATCCATTTCTCCGACAGGTACCGCTTGGAGCTGGTGTAGCTCTTGCTGCAAAATACCTTGGTACAGGAGGAGTTTGTTTCGCTTTGTATGGTGACGGGGCATCAAACCAAGGTCAGGTGTTCGAAGCCTATAATATTGCGAAACTCTGGGACCTGCCATGTGTCTTTGTATGCGAGAATAACGGATATGGCATGGGCACCAGTGGTGAACGTTCATCCGCTAGTACTAACTACTACACCCGCGGAGATTACGTCCCTGGAATATGGGTAAGTTTCCATGCTGTGCTCATTGCACTGCCAAACAGTTTCTAGCCCATAGGGGCGTAATTTACACGGATCTATTGTTCAGGTTGACGGCATGGACGTTTTGGCAATGAGGGAATGCGCCAGGTATTGCATAGACTACTGCTCGTCTGGCAAAGGTCCTCTAGTCGTGGAAGCCGCTACGTACCGCTACAGTGGGCATTCAATGTCTGATCCCGGCACATCGTACAGGACAAGAGACGAAATTCAAGAGGTCCGTCAGACAAGAGACCCCATCACATCCTTCAAAGAAAAAATCCTCACGGCGGGCCTTGTCTCGCAAGAACAGCTCAAGGTAGTTCAAAATAATCACGATAGATAAAAGTTTCCATGCCAACAACATGAGCTGATTCGGTCTGACGGGATGAAGGCATTTTGTTGGCTCCTACTTTTCTTACGACCACATGTACATTGTTATGCATGTTAAGATTCCAAAGTCTAGAAAATCTGCACTTAATTCTCACTCGTACAAGGCTCGAAGTGGATTCTAGGAAAAATTCAGTTCAGTAGCTCAACTCTATCGAACGAAAATAGAAATCGGGTGAAATTTGTGCCCTTACCAGCGAAATCCCTTTTAGTTTACATCTCGTTCTGTTTCTTCAAAAGCAGCGGCTACATCGCAGAGGATCCTCTGAAGATACATACGAACTGAACTGCAGTAACCTCATTTCCTGTAACTAACTCATAATTTACTATTCCCTCAGGAAATTGATGTAGCGGTGAAGAAGGAAATCGATGCAGCGACTGAGTCGGCAAAAACGGATCCAGAACCATCTCCCGAAGAGCTCACCACCGACATCTGCAAGAACTTCCTTGAACCTGACATCCGAAACTGCACTCCGTTTAACGCTTTAAAACACAGGAACGTCGCCAAACAATTCATTCCATCGTGATCCTATTCACTTGTCTAAGACATCTTTATTTGAAATTAGATGAGCGCGACTAATTTCTCAAAACGGGCTACTGCTTTTATTTCTCAGAAATGAGCTATCTGTCTATTTGTAAATATTATGGTCCACGTGTACACAATGATGTAGCTCCTGTGAAGTCTTGTTAAATTTTAGAATAAAAACATTAATATTTTCTCTGGTTTTGTTGAAGACAGCGCACCTGCTTAGACTGTTCTCGGTGAAAATGTTATTTGAAGTGGGATTCGGGGATGGGATCCCAAGGAACTAACAAATAGTCGATTAAACATGTTAAATAATTATTGGAGCCAAGTTGAAAAATTAAGAGTTACACAATACAACTCATTTCTTAAATTTGAATGTAAAGCACGACGTCAGAAATGGAGAATTGAGTGATGTCAGTAAGTTCATTGGTATTATCACATTGATTGAGTTTTTTCTTGTTTCTCTTTCCGTTGCTGGACCATTTCCCTCAAGTTGTTTTCACTTCCTTTCATTGACTTCTCTAGGACAGATTTATTAATCTGAAACAAACATTTGGACGTGTAAATGACCACAGCACTGGTTATAGTACGGGACATTATGTTGTGGTGGCATCGCATTCACCTCGAGATTTTTTATTTTTTCGGTACAGGCGGCAGACTTGCTAGCGAGATTCTCCAGTACAGTCGACGTTGGTGTTAAAATGAACATTCTTCCGACGGATTCGTACGTAGTGGTATTCTCGGGTAGACCCTGAGAAGAGAACAAATATTAGTGGGAACAACTAGGTTTCAATGTTTTGAGCGAATTTTCCGGACGTACCTTTATTTCCAGTGTTGTCAGCTCGGCCCGTTGTTTGGCTCTTTTCAGAGTTTCAATTTGCATATCCGCTAGTTTTACTGTTTGCGTTGTTACCAACATTTGCTGCTGTAGTTCGGCAAACGCCTAGAAAACATGAAGTAATCTTCTGCACACCTGCTTCTCAAGAGAGTCGGAACTTCTGACACCAAAACGGATAGCTCAAAATTCCAAGAAGAATATTGTAAGGGACTGGTTTGGGGACCGTATAATAATACCTATACTCACGCTACACTAAAAGAAAAAAGAGAATACAAGAAGTGCGCACTTCGTCGTAAAGACCAAACGTACAGAGACACTTCAGACAAGGGTGGCTCAGGGTATACCGCTGGGATATGACTAGTGTCCTAGTCGGGGTTGGACTAACGTCGTCCGTAGTTATTCAACAACGTATAATTTAATACGAGTCTGTACGAGCACACTTTGCCCACCCTAACAATCACATGTATAATAGTTGGTACGTATATAGCGGACATACCTTCTTCAGCTCCAAATCCACCGTCATCGACATAGTGATTCAAGAAATATTGCAGCTAATTGGTGTGTGGAAAGAACTTCAGGACAACGAGCCGAATTCGAACCTCCGAATAGGATATCACAATACACGAAAAATCAAAACTGCCAGTTTTTCTATGGCGCAATCTTTACGTGGGTGGAGCGTGAATGCAGAATGCGCGATCTCAAAATCTCAATAGGTGTAGGTGATACATGAAAGCGATCAAACGTGAAAGAAAACCTTGTCTAGGCTAATAGAGGAAGGAAACCTTCTACCTCCGGAACTGTGAAAGTAGAAATAACTACAACCACTGACGGGATTCAGGTCGTTCTATTGGTCGATTGGTCTGAATCAGCTGATGTTATGGGATATTTGGTGTAGTGGTAGCACTGGCGAGTACACTAAATCAAACATGACAATATACAATAGTATTATTGAATGCAAATAGGAGGGTTCCTTTCCTTTTTGCGAATTCTTTTATTTTTCTAACGAACAAATGTTATCTATCCATAGTTTCACGGGCCTAGGATTCTTCTTGTCATAGAAATTTGATACCACGAGTCATTTGGTTCTGAGTTCGTTGTCCATCTCTTCTGTATGCCATATGAAATCCATCAGCTGACAGGAGTGTATTTCGTGTTGAAGTTCGTCCTTGATGTCCCTCCGTTTCAGATAAAACTGTTGTGATTTGGCTTGTGAAATTAGGGGAAATGACTGATTTTGACATTTCGGTTGAGATAACTTAGATAAATTTATCTCTCCTAAATGGGGATGCCAGGTCAGGCCTTTTCACGTTTGACCCCTGGTTGACGAAAAGCGCGAAGCGTTCTGCCCTCCCAATCAATTCGAAGGGTTGGTCTAATTGCGTCTTCCTCCAATCAAGTCCAAGACTGTGAGTTTTAGTCGTTTTTATCTAGTTAATATTTTTTGATAACGGCAGTAAATACCCATCTAGTGCTTAGCTTTCGGTTTGTCTGTTCATCAACGCTTCGGGTTGTAGGCACCGAAGGTGACTCCGGACCTGAGTAGGTAGTCAGGAGTAGGAGTATTGAAAGTCTGGAGTGAATTTGCGTTGGTAATGATCTGCTCTGATGCTTGACAGCTTATTTTTATGAGTTTGACTCGATACACAACATCGGAAAACACCCGAGGGGTTTCTAATTACTGCCCGGAATTTTCTGTCTGCGCGCACGTCTGTCGTCTGTTTATCATCTAAATTTCAATAGCAGAAGGCACTTGTTTATTTGTGAAAACCCGTGACTGCAGTGAATACTATTTCGGGATGATATTGGGTATACTTTCATGCACTGATTAATACAAATGGTTATTAGTCACTAGGCTTCATTATATTTCAATCCCACAACCTGTTTTCTTATCGGTAGCTAATTACCCTTCCCTCTCTCTTGCATTACAGGTGTATAAAAAATCACCAAAATGAACATCATGCGGAAGTTGAGAGGAAGTGCCAGCGGGACGGCCAGTGGAGGAACTGCTGATGACAACAACGCCAATACTCAACACGCCGCCTTGGGTTTAATGCACCTCAAAAAACTCTTCTCAGAGTACTCACACTCCAGTCAAAATCTATCGGAAAAGGAGAAAGATGACAAGCTGTACAATATGCTACCCCTATTCTGCAAGGTACATCGAACATCAATCTTTACTTAAGCACTTATCTCGTCGTTCAATATTTATTGTATTGACCTCTGGAAATTGTATTCTATTCATTTTTGTATACAAGTTCATGGCATTTATTGCTTATTTTCGTACCTCCTCAGGTATTTGGAAATTGTCCATCCTCGGACATGATGGAAAAGTTTCGAGATTTGGTTTCGTTTTGTCAATGCGTTTCTAAACTGATGGTGTCGGAAATCCGGAAAAGAGCTTCCAATCAATCAACTGAAGCTGCAAGTATGGCTATCGCAAAATTTCTTGAAATTGAAAGCAACGAAGAGTCAAGCAACGGTTGGATGCTTCTCTCAACTTTGAATTTGCTCGCTGCAGCTGGTGATCTACCTCTAGTTCAGGTATTTTATAAGGAACTTTGCATTTTCGTGCGCTTGTCCTTTTTTACCTTGACTGAAGTTATTTTTGTGATTTTCTTTTTTTCAGGTTATGACTACTGTATCGCTTCCATCGACCTTGGTGAAATGTCTCTACTTATTTTTTGATTTACCCGACATGGTAAACCCTGATACGACACTTCCTGGTTCTGAATTCACGTTGAGGGAAAGAAGAATTCTCCTTCAGAAGATTTTTGTTCAGGTTAAAAATCGATTCTACAACGTTGAACACCTACGCTTAGATCATTCAAACAACTGGCTTTAAACTCTTAAATTTTGTAGGTGTTAGTTCGACTATGCTCCCACGTTGAACCTGCTGAGGAGCTTTCTCGCAAGAATGACCTGACGCTGCTGTTTTCTGCCATCACCAGTTGGTGCCCTTCGCATAATGTGATTTGGCGTAAATCTGCTGCGGAAGTACTTATGACGCTGTCCAGGCACGGCTTATCTCCTCCCGTTGTTGCGTACATACACAGTGAGCGGATTTTAAAAGCCTCTTCTATCTTTACATTTCTGTATGAATTGTTAATTACTATACAAGTCAGAGTTGGTCACTTTTCTGTATGAATTATTTGAAGTTTGAGTGACTGCCAAAATTCCAAGTTTTACTGAATAATTTCATTTTTTTTCTTATAATTTGGTTGCATACTAGTAATTTTGTTGTCATGTGACGTTCGCCTTTTACTGGTTACCATCTCTGCTGTACACGACTTAGCCAGTTGTTCACCGAAGACTTAAACACTTATTCACGGGTTTACCAAATTAAATTGTATAGATTTATGACGCTTTGAAACGATTATCTGATGATACGATGGAAGGAACCATGGGCTTAGTGGAAGAAAACATTTCTTTTGGAAAATGGCACTTACACGTTGTATGAAATACATCGAAAATCAGTAGTTACATATTGATACTAATGAAAAACTTCACTTGTTCACAAAAACAAAAATATGGAAAATCATCCCCGAATAACGTAATTCTACCTAATTCTGTTCATTGGCATCCAATTCTGGCGAGCCACAATCGGTGGGCTCTTCATTTTGGTTTATTATTTCTAGAGTTCAATTCCTGTTGGCCTGGTCGCCTTTGAATTTTATAGTCGATTGTGCGGAAAGTGGCATTTTTGTTTAGAGGATTCATGAATGGAAATGACGCAGGATGTATTTTTGTATTGAAGCCATTGGACTGGTATTTATTTATTTTATTTTATTTATTTATTTATTTTTTTGCATGCTCGATTACTGAATGATCTAGTTCACACTCCATGTGGGAGTGTCCGCACACAAGAAATTTGTGATTAATATCGTCAATATTTCTTTTTTGTAAATTGAAAAATGTATGAACATAAGCGCCACGGGGTTGTTCTTGTGTCAGAATGAAAAATAACCGTTTTTAGATCGTCAGATAGGTTTTTTTAATTGGTGGAACAAACATGATACTATGTCATTGGCTCCTCTGTCTGAGATAGTTTCATCCCTCATGTAACATGTACTTACTTAAGTGTAACGTGTCAGGTACCACAGCCAGATTTGTCCTGAAAGCTGAGACAGAAACTACTGCTTGATTTATGTTGGAAGTCGAGGCTGCTGCCAAATGCTTGTTTTCATTAGAAAACTTCGTTGAAAAACAGTTCTGCTTCAAATAATTTAAAAATGCGATTCTCCGAGACATTTTGAAGTATTGGAAGTCGAACAAGCTCCGAGAGATCAGAAATACTGATGCAATGTAAAACAAGAACTGGGGGTAGCTACAGCTAACTAAGCTATTAGCTATTACTAACTAGCTATTTTTTGCCGAGAAAGGTTTCAATTCTGAGCATTTTTTCGAACCGGCACGTGCGTATGTTCCAAGAACGACCCGCTCAAAACTGGCTAGCTCGTCATGTCATCCTTATTATGGCGGCACCACGCAGTGTGAATAACTGTTCAACTCGGACAGCACTGCACAGTTATTGACAAGCGAGAGACGTCCACAAAGATACATATCGACATAGTTGTCTTATCACTGTCATTTTTGAAGTTGACCAATTAGACACATTCCTGTAGATCTGTGCTCATTGATCCTAAAAGCTAGACACTTATTCACAGGGTGTAACAAGCCAAAACCAACATCATTGTGCATTCAACTCGTTTTTGACACTACTTGAGTTACACTTATTCACAATTCTTACAGATTTATTCGTCAGTTCATACAACTCCCCAAGCCATCTCTTCTCCTGGGAAACAATTTTGTTCCAAATGTCCTAATTCCGAAAATATCTCTTCCAGCAAAAGGCTGTGTTGCTTTGTGTTTGGACAACATGCAAAGGGGTCAAGATCTGTCTCCTCTGGAAATTGTCGAGATGTTCGTCGCTGTCTTCTGTTTTCTGAAAGACTCTAGTGAAGTTTCTCAGACCCTTTTAGAAGACTTTCGCACCTGCCAGGGCTACACGTTCCTCAATGACTTTTTGTTGAAGTGCGTACCTTTAATTAGGTTTTTTTATAAATGTATATTGTTTGTTTACAATACCTAGGTACCCCTAGGGGTCTCTCTCTCTCTCTCTCTCTTTTTTCCTGTGAATTTTTCAGACCTTTGAGAATTATAGCATATCTTTGTAGTGTAAAGTTTCCTTTTTTAAATTGTAGCCCTCGTCTTGTCCTCAGTTGTTTGGAAACAAGGGTTGGTTATTCCTCGGACCAGGAGCTTGGTGACTCATTCCATTCGATTCAGCATCCAAAAATTAGTGGAAAACAATATCCAACGTGCCTAAGTCGTCGAACATGGGAAAAATGGGGGAAACATTGGGTGTGGTGGGTACCGGACCCATCCCAATCGATTCAGGGTCCAGATTTTAATGGAAAATGATACCCCACACGCCTAGATCGCGTAAAATCTCGAAAATCCATTTTTCGAAAAACACATTTTGACACCCCCCCCCCCCTCCCCAAATTTGGTCCGATTGTCTGCATAAAAACAATTGTCTACTACCAACGTCGGCGTGGACGGTGGACGGTAATTTTCGATTTTTATCTAGACACCTTGAAACGCCCAGAAAAAACTGTTTGGGCCGAATCGGAGAGATTGACATTTTGCAGGAAAACATGAGTGGTTGATTATTCAAGGAATAACCAACCAAAACCACGTGCACCTAGAAGAACTATCGTTGAACTAATCATGTACTTGCGTTTTCTCAGGCTTGAAAATGACAAGTCAGCTGAAGCTGTGGAAGCTATGCGGAACTTGGTTCTAATGATTGCATCTTTGGCTACATGCGGTCAGACAGAGTTAAAACCAAGTCAGGCCAGCCACGGTTCTCTTTTCCAAATGCTGGGTTTCACCATGCCTCAACCTTCAGGGCGAGGTAAATAATTGTTTTTCGATTTTTGTTTTTTGTTTTCTAAAATCTACTTTTAATAATCTACAATATCTCTTACAGGTGCTAGCGTTCGAAATATTCAAGCCTTCTTAGTGCTTCAGTCCTTGTTTTTGAAGTCAAACTCTGCCAGCCTCTGTAGCACAATTTTGGACGCAATTTCGAGCGTTTATCATGCGGATAATGCGAACTATTTCATATTAGAAAGTCAAAACACTCTACCTCAATTCGCAGAGAAGATTCACCTCAAACCTCCAGAAATTCAGGTGTGCACCGTTGTTAATAAATGTTTCAAATTCGTATGTATATTCATTTTTTTAGTTTAGTGAGAAATTTTTAGTTACGTTTATCTAGAAATCTTCATGTTATTCGATTTTTCATCTTCAAAGATACACTCGATGGAGATATCCTGTTTCATTGTGGGGCGGATGGTTTTGAAGCCCTGAAGGAACTTCATATTTAGCGACTGATATTCTATCAGAGGAAGCATACGTCTTACGTAGCATATTTGGTGCAACGGGCGAGCGCTTTCGACGTGGAGACATCACTATCAAGCACCAACTATGTTAGATAAGACGTTGCGTAGCCTAACGGGACTAATACCATACATGTTATACCGGAAGTACTTATTCAAAAAACTCGACTGAGGAAAGGCATTTAACTTCTCACACCCCAACCAACTTGATATTTCGTCGAAGGTTGTGGGGATTGTAAGTACGTGGAATCCCTGTCTACAGGGTCGTTTTTCAAGCTCAAACCTCAATATCTCAGCAAAAAAGTTGTAGGCATCTAAACTTGATTTTCTCAACGAACTGCCCCCCCACCCCCCACTACCACCCCAATGGACTGACTGACCATAACATTGGAAAACAGATTCTGGGCAAGTTTTTCCCGAAGAAAGGTCGCCAAAACAGCTCCTTGGGAACTTGAATGGTAATTTAAACGATATAATAACATTGAAATTTTTGTTAGTGATTAAGGAACCCCTTAGAATTTTGATGAGATGAGGTCGAAATCATGAGAAGTATCTTGTAAGTAAAGTAAAAAAAAACTAGAAAATACCTTTTTAAAGAAGCCTCTATCTAATCTCAAGAACCGTTTTGTTGCAAATTAGTCGTGGAATAATCCTTTGAAGTTTGGGGGTATCCAACGGTGTATAGTTTATTCGATCCAGACTAGTTTCATGTCCCATTCCCCTGTCTTTTCCTGTTCTGACAAATTTACTGTATTTGTTCTAGGAAAAATTCTTCAAGCTTCTCGAATTCATCGTGTTCCAATTGAACTTCGTTCCGTGTAAAGAATTGATTTCCCTGTCAATACTTTTGAAAAGTCAACATTCCATTCCATGTAGTATTATTTGCATGCAGACTCTGCTGAACATATTGAAGTGAGTAACACTTACACATTCTATGATTTTGATCCTGGCTGGAGGTGTGATGTGATCTTCACGCATAATTTTTTTTTTAGACACAACATAATCTTTAAAGATGTCTATCGTGAGGTTGGAATCTTGGAGGTTTTTGTGACTTGTCTCCAAAGATTTAGTGCTCATTTGAAGGAACATCCAAAATCCGATGAAAGCCAAGGTAATCTCCTATTTGTTTTGATGATGTGAGCACCTTCTCGTCAAGCACATTATCATTTTGACAAGTTTGAAATTCGGTGTTGATTTTTCTGTTGTCTGAAACATTTCAGAGGTTTCAAGTGGGCCCGATCATGATAAACTGGGTTTGCTGGTAATCGAGGCTCTCATCACGCTTTTGAATGGGAATAACAACAACGCGACGATATTCCGCGAAAGTGGCGGTGCCAAATGTGCTCTGAGTTTGGTCGTTCATGCCGATTGCAGGCACCATGCTTTGGGTTTGTATATTATTCAACTTGATATTCCTTCATTTAGAAACCATAAATGATCATGATGATGATTCATGCAATTCGGTCGGTAGGGAGAGTTTGTTTGTGATGGGTAGCAGTGTGGCAGGAGGGACTTGCAGCTTGTTCTGATACAATATAGGTGCTCAATACGTCTTGTACCTTAGTTTCTGGAATTTCTGTGTGATGAAGAAGCACAAATATCGGAATTTGATGTCGACTATAAACCACCTATGTGAGGTTTGGGTGAGGAGAATCTGAACGTCTCGAGATAGCAGCTCCTCAAAGCTTGCGATAAGCATCGGCCAGGACTTTAGACGTCCTATTATTTTCATATTGATGCATTCATTCGTATTTAGTCCATTTAGTTATATGTACCCGACAAATCAAACGAGATGCGTCATGAATGATAAGTGTTCTTTCATAACGAACAAAGGGCAAAAGTTGTCAACTAAATCATAATTCTATTGTCTGATCGTGGATATTGATGGCAGTGCCACCGACATGATGGTACTCCTGTGTACAACCATTACCAGCTTCTTATCTGCACTTTACCTCATCGGTTCAGGTATATTCAGAGAACTGATGTTGAATGGAGGAGGGGATGAAGACATGGGCACCCTTCTAGCTTGATGCACAGCGCTCCGGCTGATGCTCTCGTTCTCAAAGGTCACATTCTGAAGGTGAGTGCCTTATTCCGATACACAACATTCTGTAAGGAGCTTTGCCTAAATCTAACTACCATTTAATTTGTCCATTTGCAGTGTGTGCTGCAATGTTGAGGGGAGAGCCACCGGACGAGGAATGTTTTTCAGAAAAGTCGGTGGCTTTGTTTATCTTCTAAGTGTGATAGTCTCGATGGAAGGGTGTCTCAAGAATGAACCTGTACTGCCTTGGGACAAATTTACCGCTCAACAGCTGCTCACACTTCTTCACACAGTGTTTAACACGATCACGGTTGCGATGCGGTTTGAACCAGCAAATGCCAAGTTTTTTTCATCAAGAGGTGAGATGGAATGCTATGCACTATCCTCTCCGTATGTCTCTCATTGCATGTTTATCATTAAAACCCTGAAATTTTTGTCTGTCTAGATATGCCTAACCAGCCTGTGTGATACACTCCGTCTTCTTGGGTGCTTCAGCGATCGGACGAGCCTCGAGGAAATGAATGAAAATTTTTCTTCTTCGTCAGATGACACAGTACACCACAACTTGTTTACTGGGAATGTTGTTGAACCAGCGTGAGTGTTCCATTTGTGGATCTTTTTATTTACGGCTTATGCCCGTATCACACAAACGCATTTGTTTTTACGCCCAGACAGACTGGCCGGCGACCACCTAAACACCTGCAGTTGGAAAAGCCAATCAAAGATCAGCAAATGTCTTGTTTTAGTTGTATTTGATCCACCACTTACTCAATTTACAAAATAATTTCTGTTACAGATTACCTGATTCATTGCCGAAACAGTTATCTTTTGCATGTTTGGTGATTCGCCTGCTGTATGACGTGGCAGTTGACCGCTATGACAAACCAAACCCTCCTAATATGCTTTTCAAGTCCCCGTCGCACAAGCATATTGAGGTAATTCATTTCAAATTCGTGTTAATGTACATTCCTACTCAAGGCAATACTCGGAGTAAGCTCGAATTTGAATTTTAAAATAATGGTACTATTTGATCGTGTAGCAACAGAGTACTGCATAGGCCCATCTATAACCGAAAGAGCGCATTAAAAACGGATTCAAGGAAAAGTGATGTGGGTTGTAAGGTTTAGGTAAAATGTGACGTCACCTAGGAAGGGTCATGTTCACTAAAAGTACAAGCTTTTTGGCAATGTTATCTCGGTTCATAAGTATGAGATGAATTGAGTCTGAGCCACTACCAATCGAATCTAGATAGATGGGTCAACCTATTATTATGATTCGTTTGAATTGGACACCGAATTTGATAAGGGGTCAACAGCGGCAACAATAATTTGGAATGGATAATTGTATTGCGCATCATAACATTTTTCTTGTGAACTGTTTACGTTTTCCTTTTTCTTCTAATTGTTATCTGTCAACTTACCTACCTAATCTCTCGTAGCATGAAACATCATGTTTATTTTGGGTTCGATGGTGTGCCTAACGCCTTTTTACACCCGAATTTTTTCGGAAATCACGTTCCACTCGCCTAGGTCCCAAAAAAACTTGAAATCCCATTTACAAAATACCCATTTTTGCTCAGACCCTTCTTCCGTTTGAAAAGCGATTGAGTTAGGCACAACTAAAAATGAGTTAGACACCGCCAGAACCCAAATGGAGTTCATATGCAAACTGCAGCGTTTAAGAGAATTATAAGAGCCTTTTTCGTCCCGAATAAACATTTTAGGTGTTGAATCAGATTATTTTTGTTTATGTTAATAAGTATGATACAAAAAAGTATACAAATTCATCATTTAAGTATACTTATTAGCATGTTATTGCGTCGTGAGTGAAGTTAATACTTTCGTTTCACCAATTTTCTCAGGGACAAAAATCTCTTGAGTCGCCTAATTCTCATCGAAGGATAACCAGTCTAAATCTAACTCCGCCAGCCCCCGACCCTATTGTTGTTCATTCAGGAGTCGTCATCGCGATATTCCACCTTATACCATCGATATATCACTCTGACATTTCGAAAGTAAGTGACAGCTTCGACGGCAATACAAACTGTGTAGTTGACAAACATAACAATATTTTTTCAACTGCCTTTGTAGCAAAGCGTGGAACTTCAAATGTTCTGCGCTGAGATAGTTAAGTCCTTGGTGCGGTCTGAAAGAAATCAGCAGGTCATGTGTGAAGCTGGGCTTCCTGCTGAGCTGCTCAATGTAAGCCGAGTGGCGCTCCAGGATGAGTCACACCCGCTGCACCCGCCTCTTCAGTATATGATAGAGCGTCTGGCTACTCAAGCTGTTGAACCCAAGGATTTGAGGTATTGAGAAATTTCATGGAGTCTCCCCTTTTTTATAACAATTTGCTCAATTTCCGTGTTCCTTATTGCTGTTTGTTTTTGTGTCCAGGGAGTTCTTACGGTTAGGATCACCTCTAAACTCTAGATCGCTGTGTGAAATTTTGGCCGGTAAACGGGGAGGAGGTCCTGTACCTCTGACTCGGGTAAAAACTCTAGTTTCCATGACGACGCCTCGCTCTCAAGGAACCTCGTCCTGCCCACCTTTCACCGAGTTTGACATGACGCAGAGGGCTTCGGTTGCTTGTATTTGCCAAGTATAGCGCCTCAATCGCCCAATGGCCCTTCCGTTGTAAATGTAGCTACGCTTACTGCTACTGACACTAGCGTTGTTGGTGGGATTGGAGCAGGTGAGATGACTGTAGACTTATTGCCCAATATACGAATATATAGGTATGAAATGCTCTGCCAAGAAGGTTACTCAGCTTCGCCCTGA
The DNA here is from genome assembly GCA_019603395.1 of Cyrtorhinus lividipennis. Lineage (NCBI taxonomy): Eukaryota > Metazoa > Arthropoda > Insecta > Hemiptera > Miridae > Cyrtorhinus > Cyrtorhinus lividipennis. Next base: position 34,525,434 of record CM033998.1, on the reverse strand, counting down.
CCCGAACAAATCAACAGATCGAAATTCTACTGGTTAACGACTGCAAACAAGATCCCCTAAACATCACACTCTTAAGATTAGATTCAAAATTAGCAAGCGCATGCCTCCCGCTCATTAAATAATAATTATTTGCACTTGATAATTCACTTGCACTTTTCGTTTCGGAGCTCCACGATCCTGCCCGAATTTTTCTTGTTACAGCAATGATTTCCACTTTTCTTGATCCGATTAAGTTCCAATTTTCGAGGTTGTTAGTTAAAGGTCCCCAAATGATTCAGTTTCATAATAATCATAATATTACTACCTATCAACCTCGAAAATTGGAACTTAATCTGATCAAGAAAAGTGGAAATCATTGCCGTAAGAAGGAAATTCGGGCAGGATCGTGGAGCTCTGAAACGAAAAGTGCAAGTGAGAATATAGAGTTCGGAGTGAATTTTTCGAAACATAAAAAGGCATCCGCTGTGCCGGGGACTTGGAAGCACAATGAATGTGTTAGTTTGTACCTCGAGATTACAATACCATTCAACTGGTGGTGTTGTTAAGTATGTCCACCCTCTCTGATTTAATTGCAGATTCGAGAACCTACATTACATAAACACTTCGTACGAGATCACAGTAAGTGTACTTGAAATATGCGTCAAAATCTCCATAATTATTTCTGTTGCAGGTGACCGTTTGTTTCCACCTCAGACAGGCCTCAGTTTCTCTACATGGTGTGTGTGTGGAGAGATTCTCAGACCCTCGTTCGGATCCGCATTGCGTTCGATTGCTCACGCTGGTACGCACGCTGCAACCTGCCAAAGAACAACATCTTGTGTGCCTAGCCATCGTTCTCTCGGCGAGAGACAAAGCAATCATCGTCACTACTCAGGAAACTCGTCTGGACCACAGTAAGTGCATTGTTGATCGCTTTGTTCGTAGGAGGCAGGGTTCCTAATTTCTAGGGCCTTAGTATTTGCGTGTCATCAGCCGTTCACGTCTTTCAAGTGAGTCAAAAATGCGTTTAATGGAGGAGCAGCAAGGAACAACATTAGAAGACGTTGACGCTGTCTGATAGTTTGATACTAAAAAATCAAGATCCTACTGCCTCAAATTACTCCGTTAGGTTAATTTTTTTTAACTTTTGACCTCAGGAGAGTTAGGAAGGCATTTAAATTCGCCCCACTACCTAGTTTCAAGGCGACTTGAAGCGAAAATGAAAAAATATGCCATTAGTCTCTTTTTCAAAACCTTGAGTGACAATTTGGGTGTTTTTTTCGATGTCTGACTCGCAGATGACCAAAAGTCTGACACATATGAGTGTAATTTCAATCAAGTCATGTCTATTTCTTATCTTCGCAAACCCTATCATCTCAGCCGTGCTGGTCAATGTCAACTGGACCAATATTTTTTGTCTCTCTTAATGTTCAGTAAATCAATTTGGGGAGACCATACTCTTGGATCAATCGGTCTCCATTGTCTCACGTTGGATGGAAGTCTACGCCATTCCAATAAAAAAGTCACAAATCGACGTCTGCCAAAATATACGTAGGAAACGTATTTATTGTAGTATGAAGGTACAAAAAACTGTAGGAGGCGAACTAGGTAGTCAATCTGGGTTATTATTAAACTCTCATGAATTGATCTTCCTTGTTTCATGTGTAATTGCAGCTGGGCCTGATTGGGAACCAGAAGCCGCCTCTGACTGGACTGCACGAGTTTGGTGCCCAGACTTGCTGCAAGAAGGACACTGGCACCATTTAGTATTCGTACTGAACCGGGCTGTCTTGAAAAACAGTGCGCTCTCTATTTACGTTGACGGGCAGCACGTCTATACTCAAAGGGTGATTGGACATATTTGATTATTTCGGGTCAATCATTTAATCGTGTTTCTTCCTTTTATTGATTTTTTCTCTCTTCTGACAGTTGCACTACATATCCCAAAACCCAGGAGGGGGTGCTGCGAACCTTACTGTAGCTTCATCAGTGTACGGGTACATTGGGACTCCTCCAATGTGGAGACGATACTCTCGCTTATGTTGGAAACAAGGTCCCTGCCACCTAATGGAAGAAGTTCTTAATCCCCATTGCATACCAACAATGTTTCAGTTGGGTCCACATTATTTGGCCAGTTTTCAAGCCCCTCAAATCTATGGTGAGTAGTAAAATTCCAAGCATTAGGACTTCTTCGTGGCCTGACTGAATTATGTGTGAAACTCATCCTTGTTCACTTTGTTGATTTGATAGGCAACGAGCCGTACTCACCAATTGTGGCTGAAGAGAAAATAATCTTTGGTTTGAATGCAAAAGCCGTTTCACACTTGACGTTGGCGAAAATAAGAAAATTGTACAGCAGGGCCGACAACAAGTCGATTGCCAAGCAGGTCGGTGCTGGATTTCTCAACTGTGGCCAAATCAACAAAATGATTCAACAAACATAATTTCTCTCTCAATGTATGTTTTCTAGCTTGGAATGTCCTCTCACGAGAACGCTACTCCCATTAGACTTTTACACAACTCAGCCGGTCATCTCAGCGGAGCTGCAAGGTCATTGGGAGGTGTTGTGGTGGGTTACTTAGGAGTAAGAGTTTTCACCCCGAGACCAGTGTCCAAAGTCATTGACAGCGTTGGCGGGTGCTCTGTCCTTCTTGGTAGGACTACATTACGAATATAATCAATTGTCTTATAATTTATGGTCAATCGGCTTGTTGTCATTGGGGAATTATTCTTGTAGGTCTGATATCAATGGCACAAGACGTTGAAAGCCTTTATGCCGGCGTCAAAGCCCTGGTCTGCGTCGTGAAAAGTGACCGAGTCGCGCAATGTGAGATGGATAGGAGACGAGCATACCAGACCCTCGCTATGCTTCTCAGAAGAAAAAAGCACATCCTCAACAGCCATATTCTTCACCTAATATTCTCTCTCGTTGGAACAGTCGATAGCACGAGCGCACAAGGCAGCGGAGTTCCTAACATTATGGCATTTCAGGATCTTCTCTGTGACATCGAAGTATGGCTTTTATAAATGGCTTACCTACTTTTTTCTAGGTGTTAGAAGACGTACGTCGTAATTTACCCTGATGTTTGTTTCCTCGCCCTAGGTTTGGCACGAAGCACCCGGTGATCTCCAAAGAAGCCTTTTCGAACATTTATACGAGCTCGTCGCGGAATCGAATGAAAAGAGGTCCAATATCAATCTTGTGAGACAAATGAGATTGGTACAACGTTTGCTGTACATTTTGCCAGCCGTTGCTAGTAACCCTACAAGAGATCTTATGCTCACATTGCTTGGTGCCCTGCTCCTTGCTCAACCTGACCCGCACGATCTTCTGGCGTAAGTATTAAATCAATGCTTTTCGAAGACACATATGAGGATGGCAGTACGTGTACTAAGTGGTTAATGATGTGTTCTCGTAGGTTTGGTCAGTTCGTCGTGTCAACTCTGCCTTGTTCTTCCAACGGGGTTGAGAAATACGTAGCGCTCCTTGAGCCTCCCAACAGAAGTTCCGGTAACTCTTTTGACCACGAAGATACAGTAGAAACTCTTGACAACAGCGAAACAGCTAGTACGGTCGTGCTTAGAAACAGATGCCTTCAGCTTCTTCACAGTCTCTTGTTCACACCGAGGAATACAGTGAATACCAGGTATCTCCTAAATCTGAATACGCGGTGTTTAGGATTGCCTTTTATGATAATTCGTAATCAATTTAGAATTACATTCACAACTTTCATATGAATAATAATCATAATTTATCCTTCTTAGTTTTTGCGATGAGATCGCTCACGTGCTCGGATTGGATTGGCCTTTGCTCTTCCTTCAATCCCATCTACATTCATCTACGGTGATTTGGGGTCTCCGTATATTGGTGGTTCTCTGCTCCATTCCCAGCTTATTAGTGAAATTTAAGGACGGTGCCAGCTTCGGTGGATGGCTACAAGATACCGAGCTCGTATCACAAAATAGAGTGGGCGTTGTCCTTGGTAATTACAATTATTCGCATTCATTTCCCGAAATTCGGCTCATTCGGGTATACGTAGTAATGTCCCAATTTTTTCAGCTGGTTGTCAGCTTGGTTCGGCGATCCCTAAACGCGAATCTCGTATTGAAAACGTTGGAACGCCTGGCTTCCAGCAACTAACTTGGCTTTTACAACACCACGCGGAAGTGTCGCAAATATATTTCCTCCTTATGGCTCTCATGATGGGCCAACCAGTCAAACTTTTGCCTCCTGAATCGAAGGTACATACATACCTTCGATATTATTATATTATATATATTATCTATCAAGTAAAATAAAAATTGTTCTATATAACGTTATTCGTTAATTAATGTTAATTCGTTCATTAATGTTATTCGTCACTACTAATTGGCCCAACATATGCTTCAGTTGGACTTGTTGAATGCGTGGAGCTTGCTATTTGGCGTACCAGCAAACCAACCGATGAACTCTGTAATGGGGAAAATATCCCTTTGCGCCGAAGCTGTTACTGTCATGTTGTCCATGGTCCGCGTACTCCTGAGTTCGCAGTCTAAAACGTTCGTATCATATAACACTTGTCAGTTAGCAACCTGCTGCACAATTTACATTATGAGTTCAATTTCCTCATTTCCTTTGCAGCGCCGGAGAACCTGAGTCCGATCGTTATCACTACGCTGTGAATATCATTCAGTTTCTATTCTTGGTGTACCACAGCAATCCTCACCTGATGTCTGTTTTCATGAGTCAAGAAGTACTCACAGCGCTTGCCAACACGCTGTTTCCAGCTTCTAGTGAACCTCCTACTCCGGCCGATGAGGTACGAGCTCAAATGGTTTTTTCATTCGTGATCGTTTGTTATATTCAAACATCTTAAAAAATCTGATTTTGACAGGTTTTCCACGTTCCTGAAGCTAAGGATTTACCACGATCTGCTAGTCAAGATGCAGTGTCTCACCATCCTGCGCACAAATTTGTGATGGATTTCATAAGGTTCATAGTTGTGGACTCACTTTCACTTCCGGTCACTGCAAAAGCTACACCACCGTTGGATATCGTCCTCGAGGTTAGTGTTGTCACGATTCCACGAAACTCGTCGGATACACGATCAAATAGCTAACAATATTTAATATATGAAATCCAGTATGACTCAGTGAAGGAGCTAATAGGTATTATAATGTTTCATAGTTTTATGTCCTATATTGAAGAATGACGCTGAATGATTGCTATGAAAGAATGTTGCTAGAATGACAATCTTTCATATCAATACAACTTTTCATTTATCGAGAACATGTACAGTTTTGTGTGTTCAACATCTTTTGGTCAAGGGGCTAAAGTTTGTGATTGGAGAATGGGTCATCTGATTTTTTTGAAACTTCCTCCAATCTCATATCTTTTTCTGGGTCTGCTTTGAAAGGAAATTTCTCGTAGCCGTAAGAGTGGTCAATATCTGACCAGATACCGTCTCCGTGCGACTGACATTCTTCATGCTTCGCTGGGCACGGGAATTTAGGAGGTTCAAGTGGACACGGGGCTTCCGGTCTTCACACCTTGAAAAGTCATCCCTTTTACCTGGATCGTCGTTGTAAAGTATGGAAATCGAGCAATTTGGAGCGTCCGCTACATTAGGAAATAAACAATGGCTTATCCAACTGACCATATTATTTCCCCTCAAAATATTGTTCACTTTGGTCTTTGTATTGGCCTTGAAGTTTTGAGGTGACCTGAATGGCCCATGCCATAACTCTTCAATTTTTTGGAACATTCCCGTCAACCTCTCAAAATACACTTGCGATGCTGGAAATTCAGAAGATGGTGTTTCTGGAGTTCCATTTGGATATGAAGCAAACGATATTCCGCATTCCAATTGCTCCGCTGAAATCTCTTCCATGTTCCACGAGGTTCCCTGTTCTGAAAACTCCAATCTTCCATTCTTGTTGTGTTGGACGGTACACCATTTTCACAAGTAGTCATTGCTACCCCACTATCTTCCTCCAGCAACAACTCTCCTTTGTTTTCTAGGATGCGCCGATTTCGTGGGGTGCTAAAAGATTTTTGTAAATTTGTTTCTGTCTGCAGAAAATAAGGTATGCGCGCGCGTAGTTCAATTTTCCATGAAACTAGATCGGACAAGTCTTCTTGGCCTAATTTATTGCATTCATCTGGTATGAAAG
>CM033998.1:34379972-34519202 GCA_019603395.1 Cyrtorhinus lividipennis | reverse complement strand
CTTTCATACCAGATGAATGCAATAAATTAGGCCAAGAAGACTTGTCCGATCTAGTTTCATGGAAAATTGAACTACGCGCGCGCATACCTTATTTTCTGCAGACAGAAACAAATTTACAAAAATCTTTTAGCACCCCACGAAATCGGCGCATCCTAGAAAACAAAGGAGAGTTGTTGCTGGAGGAAGATAGTGGGGTAGCAATGACTACTTGTGAAAATGGTGTACCGTCCAACACAACAAGAATGGAAGATTGGAGTTTTCAGAACAGGGAACCTCGTGGAACATGGAAGAGATTTCAGCGGAGCAATTGGAATGCGGAATATCGTTTGCTTCATATCCAAATGGAACTCCAGAAACACCATCTTCTGAATTTCCAGCATCGCAAGTGTATTTTGAGAGGTTGACGGGAATGTTCCAAAAAATTGAAGAGTTATGGCATGGGCCATTCAGGTCACCTCAAAACTTCAAGGCCAATACAAAGACCAAAGTGAACAATATTTTGAGGGGAAATAATATGGTCAGTTGGATAAGCCATTGTTTATTTCCTAATGTAGCGGACGCTCCAAATTGCTCGATTTCCATACTTTACAACGACGATCCAGGTAAAAGGGATGACTTTTCAAGGTGTGAAGACCGGAAGCCCCGTGTCCACTTGAACCTCCTAAATTCCCGTGCCCAGCGAAGCATGAAGAATGTCAGTCGCACGGAGACGGTATCTGGTCAGATATTGACCACTCTTACGGCTACGAGAAATTTCCTTTCAAAGCAGACCCAGAAAAAGATATGAGATTGGAGGAAGTTTCAAAAAAATCAGATGACCCATTCTCCAATCACAAACTTTAGCCCCTTGACCAAAAGATGTTGAACACACAAAACTGTACATGTTCTCGATAAATGAAAAGTTGTATTGATATGAAAGATTGTCATTCTAGCAACATTCTTTCATAGCAATCATTCAGCGTCATTCTTCAATATAGGACATAAAACTATGAAACATTATAATACCTATTAGCTCCTTCACTGAGTCATACTGGATTTCATATATTAAATATTGTTAGCTATTTGATCGTGTATCCGACGAGTTTCGTGGAATCGTGACAACACTAACCTCGAGGACGATATCCAACGGTGGTGTAGCTTTTGCAGTGACCGGAAGTGAAAGTGAGTCCACAACTATGAACCTTATGAAATCCATCACAAATTTGTGCGCAGGATGGTGAGACACTGCATCTTGACTAGCAGATCGTGGTAAATCCTTAGCTTCAGGAACGTGGAAAACCTGTCAAAATCAGATTTTTTAAGATGTTTGAATATAACAAACGATCACGAATGAAAAAACCATTTGAGCTCGTACCTCATCGGCCGGAGTAGGAGGTTCACTAGAAGCTGGAAACAGCGTGTTGGCAAGCGCTGTGAGTACTTCTTGACTCATGAAAACAGACATCAGGTGAGGATTGCTGTGGTACACCAAGAATAGAAACTGAATGATATTCACAGCGTAGTGATAACGATCGGACTCAGGTTCTCCGGCGCTGCAAAGGAAATGAGGAAATTGAACTCATAATGTAAATTGTGCAGCAGGTTGCTAACTGACAAGTGTTATATGATACGAACGTTTTAGACTGCGAACTCAGGAGTACGCGGACCATGGACAACATGACAGTAACAGCTTCGGCGCAAAGGGATATTTTCCCCATTACAGAGTTCATCGGTTGGTTTGCTGGTACGCCAAATAGCAAGCTCCACGCATTCAACAAGTCCAACTGAAGCATATGTTGGGCCAATTAGTAGTGACGAATAACATTAATGAACGAATTAACATTAATTAACGAATAACGTTATATAGAACAATTTTTATTTTACTTGATAGATAATATATATAATATAATAATATCGAAGGTATGTATGTACCTTCGATTCAGGAGGCAAAAGTTTGACTGGTTGGCCCATCATGAGAGCCATAAGGAGGAAATATATTTGCGACACTTCCGCGTGGTGTTGTAAAAGCCAAGTTAGTTGCTGGAAGCCAGGCGTTCCAACGTTTTCAATACGAGATTCGCGTTTAGGGATCGCCGAACCAAGCTGACAACCAGCTGAAAAAATTGGGACATTACTACGTATACCCGAATGAGCCGAATTTCGGGAAATGAATGCGAATAATTGTAATTACCAAGGACAACGCCCACTCTATTTTGTGATACGAGCTCGGTATCTTGTAGCCATCCACCGAAGCTGGCACCGTCCTTAAATTTCACTAATAAGCTGGGAATGGAGCAGAGAACCACCAATATACGGAGACCCCAAATCACCGTAGATGAATGTAGATGGGATTGAAGGAAGAGCAAAGGCCAATCCAATCCGAGCACGTGAGCGATCTCATCGCAAAAACTAAGAAGGATAAATTATGATTATTATTCATATGAAAGTTGTGAATGTAATTCTAAATTGATTACGAATTATCATAAAAGGCAATCCTAAACACCGCGTATTCAGATTTAGGAGATACCTGGTATTCACTGTATTCCTCGGTGTGAACAAGAGACTGTGAAGAAGCTGAAGGCATCTGTTTCTAAGCACGACCGTACTAGCTGTTTCGCTGTTGTCAAGAGTTTCTACTGTATCTTCGTGGTCAAAAGAGTTACCGGAACTTCTGTTGGGAGGCTCAAGGAGCGCTACGTATTTCTCAACCCCGTTGGAAGAACAAGGCAGAGTTGACACGACGAACTGACCAAACCTACGAGAACACATCATTAACCACTTAGTACACGTACTGCCATCCTCATATGTGTCTTCGAAAAGCATTGATTTAATACTTACGCCAGAAGATCGTGCGGGTCAGGTTGAGCAAGGAGCAGGGCACCAAGCAATGTGAGCATAAGATCTCTTGTAGGGTTACTAGCAACGGCTGGCAAAATGTACAGCAAACGTTGTACCAATCTCATTTGTCTCACAAGATTGATATTGGACCTCTTTTCATTCGATTCTGCGACGAGCTCGTATAAATGTTCGAAAAGGCTTCTTTGGAGATCACCGGGTGCTTCGTGCCAAACCTAGGGCGAGGAAACAAACATCAGGGTAAATTACGACGTACGTCTTCTAACGCCTAGAAAAAAGTAGGTAAGCCATTTATAAAAGCCATACTTCGATGTCACAGAGAAGATCCTGAAATGCCATAATGTTAGGAACTCCGCTGCCTTGTGCGCTCGTGCTATCGACTGTTCCAACGAGAGAGAATATTAGGTGAAGAATATGGCTGTTGAGGATGTGCTTTTTTCTTCTGAGAAGCATAGCGAGGGTCTGGTATGCTCGTCTCCTATCCATCTCACATTGCGCGACTCGGTCACTTTTCACGACGCAGACCAGGGCTTTGACGCCGGCATAAAGGCTTTCAACGTCTTGTGCCATTGATATCAGACCTACAAGAATAATTCCCCAATGACAACAAGCCGATTGACCATAAATTATAAGACAATTGATTATATTCGTAATGTAGTCCTACCAAGAAGGACAGAGCACCCGCCAACGCTGTCAATGACTTTGGACACTGGTCTCGGGGTGAAAACTCTTACTCCTAAGTAACCCACCACAACACCTCCCAATGACCTTGCAGCTCCGCTGAGATGACCGGCTGAGTTGTGTAAAAGTCTAATGGGAGTAGCGTTCTCGTGAGAGGACATTCCAAGCTAGAAAACATACATTGAGAGAGAAATTATGTTTGTTGAATCATTTTGTTGATTTGGCCACAGTTGAGAAATCCAGCACCGACCTGCTTGGCAATCGACTTGTTGTCGGCCCTGCTGTACAATTTTCTTATTTTCGCCAACGTCAAGTGTGAAACGGCTTTTGCATTCAAACCAAAGATTATTTTCTCTTCAGCCACAATTGGTGAGTACGGCTCGTTGCCTATCAAATCAACAAAGTGAACAAGGATGAGTTTCACACATAATTCAGTCAGGCCACGAAGAAGTCCTAATGCTTGGAATTTTACTACTCACCATAGATTTGAGGGGCTTGAAAACTGGCCAAATAATGTGGACCCAACTGAAACATTGTTGGTATGCAATGGGGATTAAGAACTTCTTCCATTAGGTGGCAGGGACCTTGTTTCCAACATAAGCGAGAGTATCGTCTCCACATTGGAGGAGTCCCAATGTACCCGTACACTGATGAAGCTACAGTAAGGTTCGCAGCACCCCCTCCTGGGTTTTGGGATATGTAGTGCAACTGTCAGAAGAGAGAAAAAATCAATAAAAGGAAGAAACACGATTAAATGAGTGACCCGAAATAATCAAATATGTCCAATCACCCTTTGAGTATAGACGTGCTGCCCGTCAACGTAAATAGAGAGCGCACTGTTTTTCAAGACAGCCCGGTTCAGTACGAATACTAAATGGTGCCAGTGTCCTTCTTGCAGCAAGTCTGGGCACCAAACTCGTGCAGTCCAGTCAGAGGCGGCTTCTGGTTCCCAATCAGGCCCAGCTGCAATTACACATGAAACAAGGAAGATCAATTCATGAGAGTTTAATAATAACCCAGATTGACTACCTAGTTCGCCTCCTACAGTTTTTTGTACCTTCATACTACAATAAATACGTTTCCTACGTATATTTTGGCAGACGTCGATTTGTGACTTTTTTATTGGAATGGCGTAGACTTCCATCCAACGTGAGACAATGGAGACCGATTGATCCAAGAGTATGGTCTCCCCAAATTGATTTACTGAACATTAAGAGAGACAAAAAATATTGGTCCAGTTGACATTGACCAGCACGGCTGAGATGATAGGGTTTGCGAAGATAAGAAATAGACATGACTTGATTGAAATTACACTCATATGTGTCAGACTTTTGGTCATCTGCGAGTCAGACATCGAAAAAAACACCCAAATTGTCACTCAAGGTTTTGAAAAAGAGACTAATGGCATATTTTTTCATTTTCGCTTCAAGTCGCCTTGAAACTAGGTAGTGGGGCGAATTTAAATGCCTTCCTAACTCTCCTGAGGTCAAAAGTTAAAAAAAATTAACCTAACGGAGTAATTTGAGGCAGTAGGATCTTGATTTTTTAGTATCAAACTATCAGACAGCGTCAACGTCTTCTAATGTTGTTCCTTGCTGCTCCTCCATTAAACGCATTTTTGACTCACTTGAAAGACGTGAACGGCTGATGACACGCAAATACTAAGGCCCTAGAAATCAGGAACCCTGCCTCCTACGAACAAAGCGATCAACAATGCACTTACTGTGGTCCAGACGAGTTTCCTGAGTAGTGACGATGATTGCTTTGTCTCTCGCCGAGAGAACGATGGCTAGGCACACAAGATGTTGTTCTTTGGCAGGTTGCAGCGTGCGTACCAGCGTGAGCAATCGAACGCAATGCGGATCCGAACGAGGGTCTGAGAATCTCTCCACACACACACCATGTAGAGAAACTGAGGCCTGTCTGAGGTGGAAACAAACGGTCACCTGCAACAGAAATAATTATGGAGATTTTGACGCATATTTCAAGTACACTTACTGTGATCTCGTACGAAGTGTTTATGTAATGTAGGTTCTCGAATCTGCAATTAAATCAGAGAGGGTGGACATACTTAACAACACCACCAGTTGAATGGTATTGTAATCTCGAGGTACAAACTAACACATTCATTGTGCTTCCAAGTCCCCGGTACAGCGGATGCCTTTTTATGTTTCGAAAAATTCACTCCGAACTCTATATTCTCACTTGCACTTTTCGTTTCAGAGCTCCACGATCCTGCCCGAATTTCCTTCTTACGGCAATGATTTCCACTTTTCTTGATCAGATTAAGTTCCAATTTTCGAGGTTGATAGGTAGTAATATTATGATTATTATGAGACTGAATCATTTGGGGACCTTTAACTAACAACCTCGAAAATTGGAACTTAATCGGATCAAGAAAAGTGGAAATCATTGCTGTAACAAGAGAAATTCGGGCAGGATCGTGGAGCTCCGAAACGAAAAGTGCAAGTGAATTATCAAGTGCAAATAATTATTATTTAATGAGCGGGAGGCATGCGCTTGCTAATTTTGAATCTAATCTTAAGAGTGTGATGTTTAGGGGATCTTGTTTGCAGTCGTTAACCAGTAGAATTTCGATCTGTTGATTTGTTCGGGTCAGGGCGAAGCTGAGTAACCTTCTTGGCAGAGCATTTCATACCTATATATTCGTATATTGGGCAATAAGTCTACAGTCATCTCACCTGCTCCAATCCCACCAACAACGCTAGTGTCAGTAGCAGTAAGCGTAGCTACATTTACAACGGAAGGGCCATTGGGCGATTGAGGCGCTATACTTGGCAAATACAAGCAACCGAAGCCCTCTGCGTCATGTCAAACTCGGTGAAAGGTGGGCAGGACGAGGTTCCTTGAGAGCGAGGCGTCGTCATGGAAACTAGAGTTTTTACCCGAGTCAGAGGTACAGGACCTCCTCCCCGTTTACCGGCCAAAATTTCACACAGCGATCTAGAGTTTAGAGGTGATCCTAACCGTAAGAACTCCCTGGACACAAAAACAAACAGCAATAAGGAACACGGAAATTGAGCAAATTGTTATAAAAAAGGGGAGACTCCATGAAATTTCTCAATACCTCAAATCCTTGGGTTCAACAGCTTGAGTAGCCAGACGCTCTATCATATACTGAAGAGGCGGGTGCAGCGGGTGTGACTCATCCTGGAGCGCCACTCGGCTTACATTGAGCAGCTCAGCAGGAAGCCCAGCTTCACACATGACCTGCTGATTTCTTTCAGACCGCACCAAGGACTTAACTATCTCAGCGCAGAACATTTGAAGTTCCACGCTTTGCTACAAAGGCAGTTGAAAAAATATTGTTATGTTTGTCAACTACACTGTTTGTATTGCCGTCGAAGCTGTCACTTACTTTCGAAATGTCAGAGTGATATATCGATGGTATAAGGTGGAATATCGCGATGACGACTCCTGAATGAACAACAATAGGGTCGGGGGCTGGCGGAGTTAGATTTAGACTGGTTATCCTTCGATGAGAATTAGGCGACTCAAGAGATTTTTGTCCCTGAGAAAATTGGTGAAACGAAAGTATTAACTTCACTCACGACGCAATAACATGCTAATAAGTATACTTAAATGATGAATTTGTATACTTTTTTGTATCATACTTATTAACATAAACAAAAATAATCTGATTCAACACCTAAAATGTTTATTCGGGACGAAAAAGGCTCTTATAATTCTCTTAAACGCTGCAGTTTGCATATGAACTCCATTTGGGTTCTGGCGGTGTCTAACTCATTTTTAGTTGTGCCTAACTCAATCGCTTTTCAAACGGAAGAAGGGTCTGAGCAAAAATGGGTATTTTGTAAATGGGATTTCAAGTTTTTTTTTTGGGACCTAGGCGAGTAGAACGTGATTTCCGAAAAAATTCGGGTGTAAAAAGGCGTTAGGCACACCATCGAACCCAAAATAAACATGATGTTTCATGCTACGAGAGATTAGGTAGGTAAGTTGACAGATAACAATTAGAAGAAAAAGGAAAAACGTAAACAGTTCACAAGAAAAATGTTATGATGCGCAATACAATTATCCATTCCAAATTATTGTTGCCGCTGTTGACCCCTTATCAAATTTCGGTGTCCAATTCAAACGAATCATAATAATAGGTTGACCCATCTATCTAGATTCGATGGTAGTGGGCTCAGACTCAATTCATCTCATACTTATGAACCGAGATAACATTGCAAAAAGCTTGTACTTTTAGTGAACATGACCCTTCCTAGGTGACGTCACATTTTACCTAAACCTTACAACCACATCACTTTTCCTTGAATCCGTTTTTAATGCGCTCTTTCGGTTATAGATGGGCCTATGCAGTACTCTGTTGCTACACGATCAAATAGTACCATTATTTTAAAATTCAAATTCCTACTCCGAGTATTGCCTTGAGTAGGAATGTACCATTTACACGAATTTGAAATGAATTACCTCAATATGCTTGTGCGACGGGGACTTGAAAAGCATATTAGGAGGGTTTGGTTTGTCATAGGCGTCAACTGCCACGTCATACAGCAGGCGAATCACCAAACATGCAAAAGATAACTGTTTCGGCAATGAATCAGGTAATCTGTAACAGAAATTATTTTGTAAATTGAGTAAGTGGTGGATCAAATCAACTAAAACAAGACATTTGCTGATCTTTGATTGGCTTTTCCAACTGCAGGTGTTTAGTGGTCGCCGGCCAGTCTGTCTGGGCGTAAAAACAAATGCGTTTGTGTGATACGGGCATAAGCCGTAAATAAAAAGATCCACAAATGGAACACTCACGCTGGTTCAACAACATTCCCAGTAAACAAGTTGTGGTGTACTGTGTCATCTGACGAAGAAGAAAAATTTTCATTCATTTCCTCGAGGCTCGTCCGATCGCTGAAGCACCCAAGAAGACGGAGTGTATCACACAGGCTGGTTAGGCATATCTAGACAGACAAAAATTCCAGGGTTTTAATGATAAACATGCAATGAGAGACAAATGGAGAGGATAGTGCATAGCATTCCATCTCACCTCTTGATGAAAAAACTTGGCATTTGCTGGTTCGAACCGCATCGCAACCGTGATCGTGTTAAACACTGTGTGAAGAAGCGTGAGCAGCTGTTGAGCGGTAAATTTGTCCCAAGGCAGTACAGGTTCATTCTTGAGACACCCTTCCATCGAGACTATCACACTTAGAAGATAAACAAAGCCACCGACTTTTCTGAAAACATTCCTCGTCCGGTGGCTCTCCCTCAAACATTGCAGCACACACTGCAAATGGACAAATTAAATGGTAGTTAGATTTTAGGCAAAGCTCCTTACAGAAATGTTGTGTATCGGAATAAGGCACTCACCTTCAGAATGTGACCTTTGAGAACGAGAGCATCAGCCGGAGCGCTGTGCATCATAGCTAGAAGGGTGCCCATGTCTTCATCCCCTCCTCCATTCAACATCAGTTCTCTGAATATACCTGAACCGATGAGGTAAAGTGCAGATAAGAAGCTGGTAATGGTTGTACACAGGAGTACCATCATGTCGGTGGCACTGCCATCAATATCCAGGATCAGACAATAGAATTATGATTTAGTTGACAACTTTTGCCCTTTGTTCGTTATGAAAGAACACTTATCATTCATGACGCATCTCGTTTAATTTGTCGGGTACACATAACTAAATGGACTAAATACGAATGAAATGCATCAATATGAAAATAATAGGACGTCTAAAGTCCTGGCCGATGCTTATCGCAAGCTTTGAGGAGCTGCTATCTCGAGACGTTCAGATTCTCCTCACCCAAACCTCACATAGGTGGTTTATAGTCGACATCAAATTCCGATATTTGTGCTTCTTCATCACACAGAAATTCCAGAAACTAAGGTACAAGACGTATTGAGCACCTATATTGTATCAGAACAAGCTGCAAGTCCCTCCTGCCACACTACCCTCATCAACAAACAAACTCTCCCTACCGACCGAATTGCATGAATCATTTATGGTTTCTAAATGAAGGAATATCAAGTTGAATAATATACAAACCCAAAGCATGGTGCCTGCAATCGGCATGAACGACCAAACTCAGAGCACATTTGGCACCGCCACTTTCGCGGAATATCGTCGCGTTGTTGTTATTCCCATTCAAAAGCGTGATGAGAGCCTCGATTACCAGCAAACCCAGTTTATCATGATCGGGCCCACTTGAAACCTCTGAAATGTTTCAGACAACAGAAAAAAATCAACACCAGACGAATTTCAAACGTGTCAAAATGATAATGGGCTTGACGAGAAGGTGCTCACATCATCAAAACAAAAATAGGAGATTACCTTGGCTTTCATCGGATTTTGGATGTTCCTTCAAATGAGCACTAAATCTTTGGAGACAAGTCACAAAAACCTCCAAGATTCCAACCTCACGATAGACATCTTTAAAGATTATGTTGTGTCTAAAAAAAAATTATGCGTGAAGATCACATCACACCTCCAGCCAGGATCAAAATCATAGAATGTGTAAGTGTTACTCACTTCAATATGTTCAGCAGAGTCTGCATGCAAATAATACTACATGGAATGGAATGTTGACTTTTCAAAAGTATTGACAGGGAAATCAATTCTTTACACGGAACGAAGTTCAATTGGAACACGATGAATTCGAGAAGCTTGAAGAATTTTTCCTAGAACAAATACAGTAAATTTGTCAGAACAGGAAAAGACAGGAGAGTGGGACATGAAACTAGTCTGGATCAAATAAACTATACACCGTTGGATACCCCCAAACTTCAAAGGATTATTCCACGACTAATTTGCAACAAAACGGTTCTTGAGATTAGATAGAGGCTTCTTTAAAAAGGTATTTTCTAGTTTTTTTTTTTTTTTTAGTTTACTAACAAAATACTTTTCATGATTTCGACCCCATCTCATCAAAATTCTAAGGGGTTCCTTAATCACTAACAAAAATTTCAATGTTATTATATCGTTTAAATTACCATTCAAGTTCCCAAGGAGCTGTTTTGGCGACCTTTCTTCGGGAAAAACTTGCCCAGAATCTGTTTTCCAATGTTATGGTCAGTCAGTCCATTGGGGGTGGCAGTGGGGGGTGGGGGGCAGTTCGTTGAGAACATCAAGTTTAGATGCCTACAACTTTTTTGCTGAGATATTGAGGTTTGAGCTTGAAAAACGACCCTGTAGACAGGGATTCCACGTACTTACAATCCCCACAACCTTCGACGAAATATCAAGTTGGTTGGGGTGTGAGAAGTTAAATGCCTTTCCTCAGTCGAGTTTTTTGAATAAGTACTTCCGGTATAACATGTATGGTATTAGTCCCGTTAGGCTACGCAACGTCTTATCTAACATAGTTGGTGCTTGATAGTGATGTCTCCACGTCGAAAGCGCTCGCCCGTTGCACCAAATATGCTACGTAAGACGTATGCTTCCTCTGATAGAATATCAGTCGCTAAATATGAAGTTCCTTCAGGGCTTCAAAACCATCCGCCCCACAATGAAACAGGATATCTCCATCGAGTGTATCTTTGAAGATGAAAAATCGAATAACATGAAGATTTCTAGATAAACGTAACTAAAAATTTCTCACTAAACTAAAAAAATGAATATACATACGAATTTGAAACATTTATTAACAACGGTGCACACCTGAATTTCTGGAGGTTTGAGGTGAATCTTCTCTGCGAATTGAGGTAGAGTGTTTTGACTTTCTAATATGAAATAGTTCGCATTATCCGCATGATAAACGCTCGAAATTGCGTCCAAAATTGTGCTACAGAGGCTGGCAGAGTTTGACTTCAAAAACAAGGACTGAAGCACTAAAAGGCTTGAATATTTCGAACGCTAGCACCTGTAAGAGACATTGTAGATTATTAAAAGTAGATTTTAGAAAACAAAAAACAAAAATCGAAAAACAATTATTTACCTCGCCCTGAAGGTTGAGGCATGGTGAAACCCAGCATTTGGAAAAGAGAACCGTGGCTGGCCTGACTTGGTTTTAACTCTGTCTGACCGCATGTAGCCAAAGATGCAATCATTAGAACCAAGTTCCGCATAGCTTCCACAGCTTCAGCTGACTTGTCATTTTCAAGCCTGAGAAAACGCAAGTACATGATTAGTTCAACGATAGTTCTTCTAGGTGCACGTGGTTTTGGTTGGTTATTCCTTGAATAATCAACCACTCATGTTTTCATGCAAAATGTCAATCTCTCCGATTCGGCCCAAACAGTTTTTTCTGGGCGTTTCAAGGTGTCTAGATAAAAATCGAAAATAACCGTCCACCGTCCACGCCGACGTTGGTAGTAGACAATTGTTTTTATGCAGACAATCGGACCAAATTTGGGGGAGGGGTGTCAAAATGTGTTTTTCGAAAAATGGATTTTCGAGATTTTACGCGATCTAGGCGTGTGGGGTATCATTTTCCATTAAAATCTGGACCCTGAATCGATTGGGATGGGTCCCGGTACCCACCACACCCAACTGTTTTCCCCATTTTTCCCATGTTCGACGACTTAGGCACGTTGGATATTGTTTTCCACTAATTTTTGGATGCTGAATCGATTAGAATGAGTCACCAAGCTCCTGGTCCGAGGAATAACCAACCCTTGTGTTTCCAAAACAACTGAGGACAAGACGAGGCTACAATTTAAAAAAAGGAACTGTACACTACAAAGATATGCTATAATTCTCAAAGGTCTGAAAATTCACAGGAAAAAAGAGAGAGAGAGAGAGAGAGAGAGAGAGACCCCTAGGGGTACCTAGGTATTGTAAACAAACAATATACATTTTTAAAAAAACCTAATTAAAGGTACGCACTTCAACAAAAAGTCATTGAGGAACGTGTAGCCCTGGCAGGTGCGAAAGTCTTCTAAAAGGGTCTGAGAAACTTCACTAGAGTCTTTCAGAAAACAGAAGACAGCGACGAACATCTCGACAATTTCCAGAGGAGACAGATCTTGACCCCTTTGCATGTTGTCCAAACACAAAGCAACACAGCCTTTTGCTGGAAGAGATATTTTCGGAATTAGGACATTTGGAACAAAATTGTTTCCCAGGAGAAGAGATGGCTTGGGGAGTTGTATGAACTGACGAATAAATCTGTAAGAATTGTGAATAAGTGTAACTCGAGTAGTGTCAAAAACGAGCTGAATGCACAATGATGTTGGTTTTGGCTTACACCCTGTGAATAAGTGTCTAGCTTTTAGGATCAATTAGCACAGATCTACAGGAATGTGTCAAATCGGTCAACTTCAAAAATGACAGTGATAAGACAACTATGTCGATATGTATCTTTGTGGACGTCTCTCTTGCTCGATAACTGTGCAGTGCTGTCTGAGTTGAACAGTTATTCACACTGCGTGGTGCCGCCATAATAAGGATGACATGACGAGCTAGCCAGTTTTGAGCGGGTCGTTCTTGGAACATAAGCACGTGCCGGTTCGAAAAAATGCTCAGAATTGAAACCTTTCTCGGCACAAAATAGCTAGTTAGTAATAGCTAATAGCTTAGTTAGCTGTAGCTACCCCAGTTCTTGTTTTACATTGCATCAGTATTTCTGATCTCTCGGAGCTTGTTCGACTTCCAATACTTCAAAATGTCTCGGAGAATCGCATTTTAAATTATTTGAAGCAGAACTGTTTTCAACGAAAGTTTTCTAATGAAAACAAGCATTTGGCAGCAGCCTCGACTTCCAACATAAATCAAGCAATAGTTTCTGTCTCAGCTTTCAGGACAAACTCTGGCGGTGGTACCTGACACGTTACACATAAGTAAGTACATGTACATGAGGGATGAAACGATCTCAGACAGAGGAGCCAATGACATAGTATCATGTTTGTTCCACCAATTAAAAAAACCTACCTGACGATCTAAAAACGGTTATTTCTCATTCTGACCCATGATGGGGGTCAAACAAGAAACAACCCCGTGGCGCTTATGTTCATAATTTTTAAATTACAAAAAAGAAATATTGACGATATTAATCACAAATTTCTTGTGTGTGGGCACTCCCACATGGAGTGTGAACTAGATCATTCAGTAATCGAGCATGCAAAAAAAAAAAAAAAAAAAAAAAAAAAAAAAAAAAATGGATATCAGTCCAATGGCTTCAATACAAAATACATCCTGCGTCATTTTCATTCATGATTCTCATAAACAAAAATGCCACTTTCCACACAATCGACTATAGAATAAAAAGGCGACCAGGCCAACACGAATTGAACTTCTAGAAAATATAACAAAAATGAAGAGCCCACCGATTTTGGCTCGCCAGAATTGGATGCCAATGAACAGAATAGGTAGAATTACGTTATTCGGGATGATTTTCCATATTTGTTTGTTTTCGTGAACAAGTGAAGTTTTTCAGTTAGTATCAATATGTAACTACTGATTTTCGATGTATTTCATACAAAGTTTAAGTGCCATTTTCCAAAAGAAATGTTTTCCTTCCTACTAAGCCCATGGTTCCTTCCATCGTATCCATCAGATAATCAATTTCAAAGCGTCATAATTCTATACAATTTAATTTGGTAAACCCGTGAATAAGTGTTTAAGTCTTCGGTGAACAAACTGGCCTAAGTCGTGTACAGCAAGATGGTAACTCGTAAAGGCGAACGTCACATGACAACAAAATTACTAGTATGCAACCACATTATAAGAAGAAAAAATGAAATTATTCAGTAAAACTTGGAATTTTGGCAGTCAATCAAACTTCATAATCATACAGAAAAGTGACCACTCTGACTTGTATAGTAATTAACAATTCATACAGAAATGTAAAGATAGAAGATGCTTTTAAAATCCGCTCACTGTGTATGTACGCAAACAACGGGAGGAGATAAGCCGTGCCTGGACAGCGTCATAAGTACTTCCGCAGCAGATTTACGCCAAATCACATTATGCGAAGGGCACCAACTGGTGATGGCAGAAAACAGCAGCGTCAGGTCATTCTTGCGAGAAAGCTCCTCAGCAGGTTCAACGTGGGAGCATAGTCGAACTAACACCTACAAAATTTAAGTTTAAAGCCAGTTGTTTGAATGATCTAAGCGTAGGTGTTCAACGTTGTAGAATCGATTTTTAACCTGAACAAAAATCTTCTGAAGGAGAATTCTTCTTTCCCTCAACGTGAATTCAGAACCAGGAAGTGTCGTATCAGGGTTTACCATGTCGGGTAAATCAAAAAATAAGTAGAGACATTTCACCAAGGTCGATGGAAGCGATACAGTAGTCATAACCTGAAAAAAAAATCACAAAAATTACTTCAGTCAAGGTAAAAAAGGACAAGCGCACGAAAATGCAAAGTTCCTTATAAAATACCTGAACTAGAGGTAGATCACCAGCTGCAGCGAGCAAATTCAAAGTTGAGAGAAGCATCCAACCGTTGCTTGACTCTTCGTTGCTTTCAATTTCAAGAAATTTTGCGATAGCCATACTTGCAGCTTCAGTTGATTGATTGGAAGCTCTTTTCCGGATTTCCGACACCATCAGTTTAGAAACGCATTGACAAAACGAAACCAAATCTCGAAACTTTTCCATCATGTCCGAGGATGGACAATTTCCAAATACCTGAGGAGGTACGAAAATAAGCAATAAATGCCATGAACTGGTATAAAAAAATGAATAGAATACAATTTCCAGAGGTCAATACAATAAATATTGAACGACGAGATAAGTGCTTAAGTAAAGATTGATGTTCGATGTACCTTGCAGAATAGGGGTAGCATATTGTACAGCTTGTCATCTTTCTCCTTTTCCGATAGATTTTGACTGGAGTGTGAGTACTCTGAGAAGAGTTTTTTGAGGTGCATTAAACCCAAGGCGGCGTGTTGAGTATTGGCGTTGTTGTCATCAGCAGTTCCTCCACTGGCCGTCCCGCTGGCACTTCCTCTCAGCTTCCGCATGATGTTCATTTTGGTGATTTTTTATACACCTGTAATGCAAGAGAGGGGAAGGGTAATTAGCTACCGATAAGAAAACAGGTTGTGGGATTGAAATGTAATGAAGCCTAGTGACTAATAACCATTTGTATTAATCAGTGCATGAAAGTATACCCAATATCATCCCGAAATAGTATTCACTGCATCCACGGGTTTTTACAAATAAACAAGTGCCTTCTGCTATTGAAATTTAGATGATAAACAGACGACAGACGTGCGCGCAGATAGAAAATTCCGGGCAGTAATTAGAAACCCTTCGGGTGTTTTTCGATGTTGTGCATCGAGTCAAACTCATAAAAATAAGCTGTCAAGCATCAGAGCAGATCATTACCAACGCAAATTCACTCCAGACTTTCAATACTCCTACTCCTGACTACCTACTCAGGTCCGGAGTCACCTTCGGTGCCCACAACCCAAAGCGTAGATGAACAGACAAACCGAAAGCTAAGCACTAGATGGGTATTTACTGCCGTTATCAAAAAATATTAACTAGATAAAAACGATTAAAACTCACAGTCTTGGACTTGATTGGAGGAAGACGCAATTAGACCAACCCTTCGAATTGATTGGGAGGGCAGAACGCTTCGCGCTTTTCGTCAACCAGGGGTCAAACGTGAAAAGGCCTGACCTAGCATCCCCATTTAGGAGAGATAAATTTATCTAAGTTATCTCAACTGAAATGTCAAAATCAGTCATTTCCCCTAATTTCACAAGCCAAATCACAACAGTTTTATCTGAAACGGAGGGACATCAAGGACGAACTTCAACACGAAATACACTCCTGTCAGCTGATGGATTTCATAAAGCATACAGAAGAGATGGACAACGAACTCAGAACCTAATGGCTCGTGGTATCAAATTTCTATGACAAGAAGAATCCTAGGCCCGTGAAACTATGGATAGATAACATTTGTTTGTTAGAAAAATAAAAGAAATCGCAAAAAGGAAAGAAACCCTCCTATTGTGCATTCAATAATATTAATGTATATTGTCTATTTTGATTAGTGTACTCGCCAGTGCTACCACTACACCGACATCCCATAACATCAGCTGATTCAGACCAATCGACCAATAGAATGACCTGAATCCCACCAGTGGTTGTAGTTATTTCTACTTTCACAGTTCAGGAGGTAGAAGGTTTCCTTCCTCTATTAGCCTAGACAAGGTTTTCTTTCACGTTTGATCGCTCTCATGTATCACCTACACCTATTGAGACTTTGAGATCGCGCATTCTGCATTCGCGCCCCACCCACGTAAAGATTGCGCCATAGAAAAACTGGCAGTTTTGATTTTTCGTGTATTGTGATATCCTATTCGGAGGTTCGAATTCGGCTCGTTGTCCTGAAGTTCTTTCCACACACCAATTAGCTGCAATATTTCTTGAATCACTATGTCGATGACGGTGGATTTGGAGCTGAAGAAGGTATGTCCGCTTTATACGTACCAACTATTATACATGTGATTGTTAGGGTGGGCAAAGTGTGCTCGTACAGACTCGTATTAAATTATACGTTATTGAATAACTACGGACGACGTTAGTCCAACCCCGACTAGGACACTAGTCATATCCCAGCGGTATACCCTCAGCCACCCTTGTCTGAAGTGTCTCTGTACGTTTGGTCTTTACGACGAAGTGCGCACTTCTTGTATTTTTTTCTTTTAGCGTAGCGTGAGTATAGGTATTATTATACGGTTCCCAATCAAGTCCCTTACATTATTCTTCTTGGAATTTTGAGCTACCCGTTATGGTGTCAGAAGTTCCGACTCCCTTGAGAAGCAGGTGTGCAGAAGATTAATTCATGTTTTCTAGGCGTTTGCCGAACTACAACAGCAAATGTTGGTAACAACGCAAACAGTAAAACTAGCGGATATGCAAATTGAAACTCTGAAAAGAGCCAAACAACGGGCCGAGCTGACAACACTGGAAATAAAGGTACGCCCGGAAAATTCGCTCAAAACATTGAAACCTAGTTGTTCCCACTAATATTTGTTCTCTTCTCAGGGTCTACCCGAGAATACCACTACGTACGAATCCGTCGGAAGAATGTTCATTTTAACACCAACGTCGACTGTACTGGAGAATCTCGCTAGCAAGTCTGCCGCCTGTACCGAAAAAATAAAAAATCTCGAGGTGAATGCGATGCCACCACAACATTATGTCCTGTACTATAACCAGTGCTGTGGTCATTTACACGTCCAAATGTTTGTTTCAGATTAATAAATCTGTCCTAGAGAAGTCAATGAAAGGAAGTGAAAACAACTTGAGGGAAATGGTCCAGCAGCGGAAAGAGAAACAAGAAAAAACTCAATCAATGTGATAATACCATGAACTTACTGACATCACTCAATTCTCCATTTCTGACGTCGTGCTTTACATTCAAATTTAAGAAATGAGTTGTATTGTGTAACTCTTAATTTTTCAACTTGGCTCCAATAATTATTTAACATGTTTAATCGACTATTTGTTAGTTCCTTGGGATCCCATCCCCGAATCCCACTTCAAATAACATTTTCACCGAAACAGTCTAAGCAGGTGCGCTATCTTCAACAAAACCAGAGAAAATATTAATGTTTTTATTCTAAAATTTAACAAGACTTCACAGGAGCTACATCATTGTGTACACGTGGACCATAATATTTACAAATAGACAGATAGCTCATTTCTGAGAAATAAAAGCAGTAGCCCGTTTTGAGAAATTAGTCGCGCTCATCTAATTTCAAATAATGATGTCTTAGACAAGTGAATAGGATCACGATGGAATGAATTGTTTGGCGACGTTCCTGTGTTTTAAAGCGTTAAACGGAGTGCAGTTTCGGATGTCTGGTTCAAGGAAGTTCTTGCAGATGTCGGTGGTGAGCTCTTCGGGAGATGGTTCTGGATCCGTTTTTGCCGACTCAGTCGCTGCATCGATTTCCTTCTTCACCGCTACATCAATTTCCTGAGGGAATAGTAAATTATGAGTTAGTTACAGGAAATGAGGTTACTGCAGTTCAGTTCGTATGTATCTTCAGAGGATCCTCTGCGATGTAGCCGCTGCTTTTGAAGAAACCGAACGAGATGTAAACTAAAAGGATTTTCGCTGGTAAGGGCACAAATTTCACCCGATTTCTATTTTCTTTCGATAGAGTTGAGCTACTGAACTGAATTTTTCCTAGAATCCACTTCGATTCAGAGCCTTGCACGAGTGAGAATTTGGAGAAAGAGAATTTTCTAGAATTTGGAATCTTAACATGCATAACAATGTACATGTGGTCGTAAGAAAAGTAGGAGGCAACAAAATGCCTTCCGTTCGACCGAATCAGCTCAT
The DNA here is from genome assembly GCA_019603395.1 of Cyrtorhinus lividipennis. Lineage (NCBI taxonomy): Eukaryota > Metazoa > Arthropoda > Insecta > Hemiptera > Miridae > Cyrtorhinus > Cyrtorhinus lividipennis. The sequence continues at coordinate 34,500,444 of CM033998.1, read as the reverse complement.
CTTGTTGGCATGGAAACGTTTTATCTACCATGATTATTTTGAACTACCTTGAGCTGTTCTTGCGAGACAAGGCCCGCCGTGAGGATTTTTTCCTTGAAGGATGTGATGGGGTCTCTTGTCTGACGGACCTCTTGAATTTCGTCTCTTGTCCTGTACGATGTGCCGGGATCAGACATTGAATGCCCACTGTAGCGGTACGTAGCGGCTTCCACGACTAGAGGACCTTTGCCTGACGAGCAGTAGTCTATGCAATACCTGGCGCATTCTCTCATTGCCAAAACGTCCATGCCGTCAACCTGAACAATAGATCCGGGTAAATTACGCCCTTATGGGCTAGAAACTGTTTGGCAGTGAAATGAGCACAGCATGGAAACTTACCCATATTCCAGGAACGTAATCTCCGCGGGTGTAGTAGTTAGTACTAGCGGATGAACGTTCACCACTGGTGCCCATGCCATATCCGTTATTCTCGCATACAAAGACACATGGCAGGTCCCAGAGTTTCGCAATATTATAGGCTTCGAACACCTGACCTTGGTTTGATGCCCCGTCACCATACAAAGCGAAACAAACTCCTCCTGTACCAAGGTATTTTGCAGCAAGAGCTACACCAGCTCCAAGCGGTACCTGTCGGAGAAGTGGATTCGTTTGGTGATAGGTTATACAGTAACATCAAAGACAAAATCGCTACAGTAAGAATATGCTCGCATACAGACACGATTTTAAATTTGATAATTGCATTTGATGTCGCCCTCAAGAATTTTTTTTCTTGTTTGGTTCACTATTATTCGGCAAATGGATTTTTTATATCATCGGATTCCTCAATATCTGAACAAAACACAAAAACGCTCGTTTTCACTGTTGACTCCCATTTATTCAAGCCCGGTTGCAGCCTTCGTAAACAATAGAGAGAAATTAAGTTGATGTTCTCGCCACCAAGAATGTGATTATGCTTTCAGCTTGTGCGTCGCACACTCAAAACACGATAATTCGCCTTCCGGACTTCAGAACACGCAAAACTTATGGAACACCAAGTGGCTTCAAAATCCGTTTCATGCATCAAGAAACAAAATTGGAGAGTTCCAATTATCAGCGAGGAAAATTGAACTATAATTCGCCTCGATAGAAAATGAGCTTGAAACACTCCTTTACAGCTGGTACATACAACATGACAGCGATACCAGCGGGGTAGACTTTCGCCGAGCAGGTAGATTGTGAGAGTAAAAGGTAATTTTTGCAGAACCGAGGAGCCAATAAAACTGCGTTTTGATCAGAACGTCCACTTATAATAATATATGAAATAAAATAGGGAACACTCACCTGGGCGCCAACGATACCGTTGCCACCATAGAAGTTCTTTGCATACATGTGCATTGAGCCACCTTTGCCCTTAGCGCACCCAGTTACTCTTCCGGTCAGTTCACCAAGAACTCCTGCTGGCGAGATCCCCATAAGATATGTCCACCCATGAACACGGTAGGCGGAAATGATGCTGTCCTGATCTCTCATCGCAGCTCTCATACCAACTGCTACTGCTTCCTGATGTAATTGAATCAAAATTTAATTGTATAATTTTCCAAAGTGGTGTCAGAAAGCGAACCTACATAGATTAAAATGAATACCACGTTTAGCACTTGTATCACCTGCACATAATGAGTTCACGTACCTGTCCAGAATACAAATGGCAGAAGCCACGAACGATTTTCTCTTTGTACAAATTCCCAGCAGCGGTCTCGAGACGACGAATCGCTTGCATTTGTCGGTAAAACTTGAGGGATTCTTCCGAAGTAACGTTAACATCCGTTTTGGGACCATCAGTCAATAAGTGCAATTTGTACGGCTGCACAGATGAATTTTAGTTATATTCAATGACGTGTGGTCGGAAACTTTATGAAAACTGATGGAAAAAATTGCTTAGATACCTTCGTCGTGAAAGAGGCATCGCTAGCAAATGTGTTTTTGGCAACCCTCGTTGGAAGTTCTAGGGCTTTCTGTGTCAAAGAAGATGCACTTTATTATTCACACATCAGATGTAATCCATCAGCAGTTGGTTGGTTAGTTATCTAGTTACAACTAATACCGTATTCAAGGTCCATGTCACGTGCTCATTCGATAGTGAAAAATCGAACAAGTAAATTGGGCACCTAAAGCGCCTTCTATCTACGCTTGAATACACGACTCAAGCTATGAAAGTATCTCAATTATTCTGAATAAATTGATTTTCCTCATTCCATTTATCAGTAAAGAGATGAAGAAACTAGAAGACATTTCACGTGTCCGGCGAATGAGGAGTTAAAAGAAACGTTAACTTTCAGTTGAACGTAACGAGGTCAGTTGATTAGACCAAGGTCAACAACAATATACCAGGATCGAACGATAGAAGCATTATAATTACCTGGAAAATTATACCACACATCTGAAAATCATCATGATTTATTCAGGACGTCACCTTTTCTCTACCCATGTAAAAAAAGAAGGTATTGAATAAAACGGGTCGTGTATGTATGTAGCAGAGAATTTGTTCCAAGTACCACTCAATGAGGTATAATTATGTAGGTTGACGATGTACTGGCTTTTGATGGAAGAAATGTGCAGTAGAGGATTGCGTTAGAATATTTACATTCTTTTACTTAAATAAAACGGTCACGTCAGTGAAAAAACCTGGCTCATAAGTGAAGAACCTTACCTTAGAGCGCAGCCCGCTACAAATCCTAGTTAGAACCATTTTGATATACGGCAAAATGATGAGAATTCAACTAGGAAACGATGTAAAATTGAAAACAGTAGGTCTCAACTATCTCAACGAACGACCAGCGACCACCACAAGCACAATGCACAAGAGAAAACGGAAAAGTCAAAAGTGAAAATTCGATATCATATCAGTAGTTGGACATATCAGCTGGGAAAAATGTCTTTCTACTTTACGTATCCGGGGTTTAGGCGTGCAAACTACAGCACAGAGGCGATATCACCGGGCACCGGCGACAGTTCGAGCTTGAAAGCGTCGATGGAAAAAATATGGTTTTGAGACTTAAAAAAATGTATGAACGTTTTTAAAAATGATTTTTGATCGTGCGAAACGGAAAGAATAGAGTGATGATCGTTCTGAGGAGGAACAACTGGTAAAATGTGTAAGTTTGAGTTGGAAGAGTGGTTCTCTGACTTTTGAGAGAAGGAACACAAAAAACTTTATTTCTCAGATGTGTGGGATATTTATCCCATATACGAATAAAAATTAAACAACCTATGGCAGGGAATAAATAAATAAGACGAAAAACGTCGATTTATCAAAACTCCATTACAATGTAATACTGCAACAAGTGCATAGCACCTACAGCTGACGTTTTGAAGAAATTGACGGGTTCATTGGGAGTAGGTAGAGGGACTCAAAAATAGGCTTCTCGTAGGCGGCTATAGAGATCACTTTCTGGGGTCTGCTTTACTATAGTCGTGTAATTTCACGGTGTTTTACCAATTATGGGCTCAACGAGGCCGCACGACCGATGCTAGCGGGCGCTAGAACTCGGTACAATGTTCACTAAATTACAATATCACTTTTCTCGGATTTTTTTTTTTTTTTCGTCTCATTATCGCAGTTTTAATTTAAATTTTTGGCATCGTGTGAGTCAAAACCTTCCGATCTAACAACAAAACTTAACAAATTGATCAGGCTTGAGGTGGCTTCGCCTTCATCAATATCTCATCCTACATCAAAATCGTGTCCAGCCTCATATTGAAAGTATGTACCTACTTCCTTCGAAGAAAGGTGTAAGCCTCTCTCGAATTAAAATGTATTTGAATTTACTATAATTTAATTCGGGTTTCTTCGGAGAATTTGGAAGGGACCTAGCGAGAGGATATTGCTCAGATTGTTGGTATTCTGAATGATGTGGTAGAAACCCCAAACTTGACTTAAAAATTTGTAGAAACCTTGGCCTAGTTTTCCATTCAATTCTAGTTACATCCCTATTTACGTTGTTACAATCCACTAGGCGTTCGAGATAAGTGTAGAAAGACTTTTCAAAATCGGTTGATATTTTTATAATTTCATCATATTCCGCCGTTTTCTCCGTAATGACGCGTGGTGGAGCAGAAAAATTTTCAGATTTGAATTATTCAAAGCAATTAATAATACAGAAATGGAAGCTATAGTCATTGAAAAAGTTTATTATTGTGTCGAGGCAAAAAGGAACTCCCATTGTGAGGTTACCTGAGGTCAAAAATGTTTGTTGGTAGTCGCGGCCATGTCTGACCATGAGCTGCTTCAGTTTAACGGAAATCCTCGTTTCTGAATGGTTCGCTTGACAAGACTAGCTTAATAAAAATTAAGCTTCCACATGTAGTCTGAAGAAAGGACATGTATGTAAGGTTCACCAAGTGTTTGAAAGTATTTCCCATGTGCTGGTTCATCAGATTTCAGGAAGTGGTGAGAAGAATGGATTTTGGACAATATTCTCTCAACTGTGCTTGCATGCGTCTCAGACACCTGTAGCAGTAGAACGTAGACGATATTTTCGTGGCTTCACACGGCAGAACAAAGCTGACGCAGTTGAGAAAAATCCTGGGGAGCTTTCAGTTTTCAATAATTTTCAATAACAAACCTTGTCTTGCTAGCCATTGAGGTTATGAGCAGTTTCATCGCCAATCCTGAAGAAAAAAATCATAAAAAATGAGTAATGTAGGATGAAGAAATTCAGAAGTCCATACCATAAAATTATGAGTGTTCATAATTTACAGTTAGACAGTATAAACACGAACATTTGTTGGTATAAAAAATATACCGGCGCCAGAAGAGCATTTCCAAATTTTAGGTTTGAATGATTCCCATTTAGGTAATTTTGTATACACATTTTATTTACAAGGTGCTCAGTTTTCATTTGAACTTTAAACACGTTATCTGACAAACACAGAATCGTTAAGGTATATTGATTAACAACTGAGATTGAGTTTACAAATACGTACGTACATATTGATACGGTCCGATAGGTAAGTACCCCATTGGGCTCGAGATAAAAGCTTCATAAAAACTTCAAGCCTAAGGTAAGGAAGGTACTCAATACAGATCATGATTCTCAGCGATGAATATTATTTGTCTAACAAACAGCTCCATTAAGAATTTATATAATTTTACTCTGGGGATTAATTGGCCGGGCGTTTGAGCTGATATGCCAATGATATGCTTCATTTTATCTTTTAATTAAAATGCCTTCAATATACGTTGTGGTTTAACCCTAAAGAAAAATAATTATCTCGAATCAGAAAAAAGGCAGCCTTAGCGGGGGATAGAGAACGGGGTATGAGGATGGATTTAAAACGGGTTGCTGTAAATAACGGGCGGTTAAAGGCTCCATTCAGATGTCACTGGGTAAGTAGGTGGTTGGAGTTGAGTATTTGGAAGGATTTAAAACCAACAGAGCCTCTATTAGGCTATTCGCAGACGGATGATCGCCCATTGTGCCTAACCGTGTACAAGATAACTTTATAAAATCATCTCATTGAAGGTTATTGATGAAAATTCTCCCAACTAGGCTGTATTTCATCATCCGTCAAAACATTCATCCTAATTCTTGTTACGTGGAGCTGAGTTTTAGCTTTGCTGCGAGTAATCATGTCGACGTCATCAGCAGTCTTACACGATTGAAATTATTTATATTATTTACATTACATTTTAACAACCATTTTATACAAAGTTCCGCAATTTCTACACTGTACACTCAACACTTTTCACAACCATTCACAGATAGATATAGGTAATCATTTTTTAGGAACTGGGATGCGTTCACTGAAGAGGCTTTTTTCTATACTAAACGAAATCCCTCTTCAACAGATAAATAATCAACACATAAACGCATTTCGTTTACACAAATAATTATTTGTTACAATTAGTTCCTACATACAAGGAACGAACGAGCTCTTTCTGAATTAAGTAGGTACCGTCTATCGAATTACATTTTATAACTGCATAAATGTAGGATCGATCCACGACGTATACTCACAGTGTAATATTTGAAGGAGAACAAATATGCACCCTGAACATCAATAAAACAATGGAACTATCTAAAATACTTAGTAGATACTCAGTTTATCAAGTATATAACTACTCACAAACCAGTAAAAAATTCTAAATGAAATTTTGACGGTGTAGAAATATCAATGGGTCGGATCGCTCTGCAGGCTTCTCAAATTTCGATTGTTGACGTTGAGTATTTGAACACAGGATCACCTGTAGGCCAGAGCAAAATTTTGGGGTCGATAAAGCAAGGGTGTGGAAAGGGGGACAAATTAACCGATGATTTTGATTGTGAATTCATGAATTACCCTGATGATTATTATTAGTATAATAATGTTGTGATGACATTTCTACCAACGGTCAAGGATCGTTAAAGGTATACTGTCCTACAAATTTTGGGCTATCAGCAGGTCAGAATATCTCAATAAATTCATCTAACATTCTGCTCTTATAGAATCGATTCTTCAAAAATAATGAATGGTTGCGGTCTCAAGTACCTACTAAGGAATTGAAATGGGTTGTTCGGTACTGATCTATCAGATTAGGCACCGACAGGTCAAATCGTTATAGGCGAGACATCGACTATCGATATTTGAATGTTTTTAAGTAGGAACTCTCTTCAAGTTTACTTCAAACATTTTTCAGCGTCTGCGGCATGAAGAAATAAATAATTATTGTGAATTTGCTTAAAAACCATTAAAAAAGACGCATTAAATCTTGAGAAATAGGTAAGCGTCACCGAAATGGTTTTCCCAATTTCAAGGAACTGTTTTCTTTATGAATGAGGGTATAAAAATCACTTTTCAAACAAATTTGTATGAAAAAAACTGAATAGCCTAGTATTGACCATGTTCACTTAATACTGATGGATTTATTTTAACCCAGTAGAACCCCCCCCCCCAGAATAAGGTAGGCTGTGATTCCAGCAGCGAGGGGCTCAGTTAACTATAGTTTAACAAGTAACAACTTCTAGAACTGGACTAGTTAGGGCTAGAATAAGGATAAGTAGGTAGGTGGGGTTTCTGTTTTTACCTGAAAGCAAGTAGGACGCTAATTATGATGAAGGACGGGCAATGCACGACCATGGCAGAATTTACAGCATAAGTTCTTCTCCGGCTGCTTGCCTCGGCTCCTCTTTTCGTATTGTCGTTGAACAGAGAGGCTAACTCTTCTATTTCGTTGCTGTTAGGACCCTCTGTGAAAAAATTACAAGAATTTTTTTTTATCAAGTGAAAAAAAAAATAAAAAAAATTGAACATCTGCTTATCAAAGCCCCATGAAGACTGGGAGGTAAACACAGTGAGTGGTATAAGAGTACGGAACGATCTGTCATCTACTCTACGGTCTGATCCTACCTAAAGAAGCTCGAAGTAACCCTCGGTCTCTCGTAGAGAGAAGCTGATGGTAACTAATCAGTACACAAACAGGTGCTTGAATTTTCACTAGCACAACAAGAACAAAGACATGACCGGGATGTTCGACAATGGTACGTCACGGCAAAACTATTATATATCCGCTTCCTGGCCCTAACGTAGTAATTGTCTGTTGTCACAGGTCCTTTTTGCCGGCAATCATCAATTGCTTTTGGTGATCTAGTCTTATAGTGGCTGTGATTATCCCTTTTTGGAGGAAGTGATCAAATTACCCTTTCGAACCCCCAAAGACCAAGTGGTGCTACCTGTGGTAGTCTGCTCTGTGGTGGTGATGGTTGTAGTTTGGATAGTGGTTGGGATCGTCGAGGGCTCTGCAAGCACAGAAAACTCGTTACACTGACTAGAAACGTGGGAAGATCACTTGTTTTATATTTCATGTTTCAATCACATAATCTCAAATGTTATATTCATGAATTACATACTTAATCGATAAGAAAAAAATGTTTGTTTAAAGAACCATTGTTTTCTTAGGTCCTACGGACTCTTTTTTTTTTTTTTTTGAACATGCAGATGATCATTGACTTCAAAGATTAGGGGAGAGCATTAAGAGTTCACAAAAAAGTGAAAACGCTGCAAATTCTTTCCCAAGGGTTGGTTAATCCTAGGAGCAGGAGTATGGGGAAAAAAGTGAGTGTGGAGTGTCCCGGACTCATTTCAATCGATTCGGCGCCCAACATTTAGTGGAAAAATGATACCCCACACCTCTAGGAGGTACCCAAACATCTCGAAAACCCATTCATCCATTTCTCAAAATAAATAGGCAGGTACCCATCTGACCCATACCCACCCCCAAATGGAGCTGGAAAGAGGTCAATGACCAAAAGTTCAAATTTTTAGAAAATGTCCTACAACCAAAAATGCGGACGGCGGACGGATACTTCGTCGGAAATGTTTGACATGATTAGATCGGTTGATTCAAGTAATAACCAACCAAAATAGCTACAAAACTAGTTGGTGTCTTACTAGTCTAGTTACCTCATCAAACTGTTTAATATGCTCCTTTTTATCGTAGATAGTGTTTAATTTAATGTCTACTTCTTTTTGAGGTTTGCATTACTTCGTTATTGAACATAGTCTTAATATTTCGGGGTTTAAACGACAGAGGCAGGAACAGAATGGCTTGACCAAATTGATGAATTCATGAATTAGGTCATCGAACCCATGCTTGACAAGCTTCGGGAATTTCGTGAGGACGAAAACACAATTAAATCTAAAAACGGGACGGGCTTGAAGCATTGATGATTGTAAGATCTCGTTTATATAAAATTCAAATAAGCGGCAGTATCATATTTTGTTTCGAATATTATTCTTACGCCTTTGAATATTCGCGAAATTATGCAAACCAGCTCATCTAATTGTGTATTCTGAAATCGGTTCAGGACCCACCACAACGAAAAGCCCCCTAGCGAAGGGGGAGTTGGATGGCTGAGACGAGACGAGAAGGGCGAAGTCATTATTCAACCCAATTTATGCATAACTTGAAGCTTCAACGCTGTTTTCAATCAAAGTTGAAACGGGGGTTCGTTCCCACCTGGAAGGGTTTAATGCTCTGCACTCCAACTCCGTTTCAGTGAGAGATGGTTTGTACAATAGCGTTTACATTTACACCAACCCAGTGCATTCAGAGTGAGATTCCCTGGTTTGTGTGATCGATCAAAGCAGACGGAAAATTTCATATTATGTTGAAGGAGAGAGAAGTTGGTTGTTAAATATTTTCAAAATCCGCTAGAAATGATGTTTCAAGAATGGAAAAAATACTGGTATAAAAAGGTGTCTATAATAACCTGAACCAATAAAATTGAAGGAAAAAAAGGCTCCATTTTTTTCGGAGGTTTTTACTTATATAACCGTCAAAAGTCGTCATAAGATAAAAACATAATTATGCAAACATTTCTCGATTACTACCGAGTACATAATATGTTCTCTGTATATAAATTAACGAAACCAAGGGGCGAAAATAGCAAGAAAAAGACGTGGATGTAGCATCTGGTTCTAGGGAGAATTTTTATAGCTTGAAACAGAATTCGTAAAAACGCCCGAACGTTTTTCTCTTTTAATAGCACTCTTCTTTTTGCGTGTTATCCTAGTATCTAGTATCTAATTAGAGCGCACACCTGATTAGTCTTCTAGACAGTGTACAAAGTGTACATACAACAAACAAGAGCTCGGTTACTGTAGGAATAGCAATCACAACTATCTGATCCCACATAATAGAAAATCTATTGTTACCGCGTTGAGTTGTGATTTTAGGGCATTTGAAAGTCCTCAGGCGGAAATGAAGGGTGACATGATGAGAAATGGTGGAGAAACAGAGTCCGGCTCTGTTCCAATCAGGTCATCATTGAATGAACTTCTCTCATAACTTATCAGTTGAGAATTTGCTTGAGCTTTTAGATTATCAGAGCATTTAGTTTTAGCATTATTTTCATTTTGGAATACCTTACGCTCAAGTTGCCAAAAGGAAATAAGAACTTTGGCATTTACGTAACTACACGTATTTTTGGTGTTATTGAAACGTACCTATTCGTTTGTGAAAAGTTATTTTTTCTCAGGATTTCCAGTTAACTACTGCTGGATATTCATCATCATTTTTTCATCTACATATTTACTCACCGATCAGGCATTAATAGAAAGTAAGCGAACCGAACTATTGAAACGTATTTAGCTTAACTGCATAATGTGATACCACATATCACAACTAATCGTGTTGTTGGTTGTTACCCAATAAATGTCAATTCGGATTTTTAAAAAATTGCCCTATGCGCTACAACCGTTGAAGCATCTACTTTAATTTTTTTGTTGGCGGGTTCCAAAATGGCCTTCAAGTATGAATGTGAAGTAGGAATGCTTCCTAACAGAATGAAAATAAGTTGATGATCACAATAATTCCAGTTTTGAGGGGTGTTGCCTAACAAAAGTGTTCAAACGTAGTCAAACTTTCGTTATTCCTGTGAATACAGCAAAAGTTGGCGATTTGCAACTACATTACAGCGAGCGCTTAGAATATTCAAGAAATGAAGGGTAACACCCGACAGTACGCGTTCAAGTTATGTAACATTTCCTTTCCAACCACCCTAGCACGCTCTAAAGCTCCTCATTTTCCTTCAAGGCGGGATGCCGCACTCTCCATTTTTAACATCGCGTCAGATGAAAAATACCATCGCCCTTTCTCGTGATAGATTGGCTGCCACAGGCATAATAAAGCTTTGTGCTAACAGCGAGCTTGTAATAACATTTCTGATGTATACTACCTGCGAGTCCGAGCAAGGCAGAGATCGGAAGGCCCTTTAATACTGCATTTCTCATCACACATTCGAGAAACACCGATACTGTTTATTTGGGTCTCGAGTCAATACAAACTAATTGGATCTCGTGGAGCAAGTGCGAATGTTTAAAATTAGGGGAATAGGTAAATAATTTGTTCTTCTGACAATTTGAATTAATATACAATTAACTGACATCTCTGCAGAGGAAATATGTAATGACGTTTGGGATCGGAATGTTACATCATTTATAATTAACTGCAATAAGTTAATTTAGGGGATGGCAAATGGGGCAAAAATGCTCGAAATTTAACAGTGAATCCTCTTATCAGTGTTATTCATGTCTGCTTCATTAGCCAGAGACGGGATTTTTTTGCTTATCAACAAGTAGGCAGGATCTACTTATTCTGATTAGCGGCTGGGAATCCCATCAGGCCTATCATTTTTGAATAATTAATACGTACGTTTCTATAACTGTCTCATGAACAGCCGCATTGACATTGGGATAGGTCCTTTTTCGCCCCTCCTAAAAGTACGCAGTGCGTGAAGAAAGAGTCTAGTATAGCAACGTACACCTGTCTTTCACCACTCTTTATGTTCTTACTGTCGTTTGCTTCCTTTATACAAATTTGTAGTCGGTAACATCTTATCTATGAAAACCAAAATGCCCTTTATCTAGAGAGCTTGCTTTTGTAGGATCCAGTTACAGGCCTTGTAAAAAAAAACATGAAATTTTGAAAATTCGGCAAGTATTTCGGCTCTTAACTACATTTGAATCTGCGTTCACTTTACTATCTTTGAAACGCATAAGAATGAAACAAATAATCAAGCACCCTCTAGAATGAAAAATACCTATCGTTCTTTACTTTCGCTCATGACATGAGATGCGTTTCGTTTTAATTTGGAAATTGAAAAAGCATACAAAGGACATGATTTTTCCAAAACTGAGCTGCTTCGACCACTTTTTGTCAGACATTTGCAGGAAACACGGTTTGAGATCAAACATGAAAATTAAAATTACGGTACCCAGAAGTCCTTTCAACATTTGAATCCACTTCCCCTATACTGGATGATCGGGAAAACAATAGGTCTACTTCATTGTCCCACCAGTTGCAACTCTAAAAATTTCCCCAAGGTATGCCCATTGGATCTTCTTAATTGGTAGTTGGTTTGAAACGGTGGTCAAAAGCCACCGATCTTTATAATTACCCTGGGCAGGGAAATCGTTTGGTGTTCTAGTTAGTGTCATTGAAGCTCTTAAAGCACAAGAGCCTTCCTACAAAAAATAAATAAATAAATAAATAAAATAATAATAATAAATAAATAAATAATAATAATGTTGAAATGTTTACCCACCCAGAGTCGCTATCATTAGGCATCGTTCTCCACGTAGTCATTGATAAGTATAAGACATAAAAAAATATAAATAAATAAATTGAGTAATAACTTATTCCCGTAATCTCTTACGAGAATATCAAACCAAGAAAAGACAGTTTAAACGAGATTTATTATAAAATCGACGAAAGGAATGTGATTGAGGTTTTCATAGCGCCAGGTGGTGAAAGCTGGGTGCTAGGCACGAGAAATATAAGACAGGCTCCCGTCACAATAAATCTCTTCCGAGCCTTTCTCTTAATCTTCTTGTCAAGGCACGGAAGAAAAAAAAACCGAGAGAAGGAAGGGATCCAATATCCGAGAGATTAATCAACAAAGAAAGCGAAATGAAAATAAGTAATAAAGAACAGAATTGAAGGGAATGCTGATTTTTGAAGTCCGCTCATCTTACTACTTTTTTTTTTTTTCTCTTAAGCGCACTCCTTTGATCACGCAATCTCTAAGCACAAAAAAGCTAGGTACGGTCTGGCTAAGCCTGTACTAATCACTCATGCAAATAACCTGCCTGATCCCAGCTCTGGGTGTTCAGAGAGGATACAGCGGCTATGAACTTCTCAGTGCGCAATATACACGAATGCAGATACAACAAACGTCCGAGGCGCGAAATGCAAATCTGCGTGTAGGAATTACAAGACTGAGTCCGTTTGAACTTTATGAGCCTTCGTTATTTTAAGCGAGTACAACTCCAACAAGCAGTATGAGTTTTTCAGATGGACTAGTACGCGCGAGTTTTCAATGGGATCTAGCTCATGGGCACACCCGATTATTGAATTTGTGTCCCCATTCTCCCCAGCAAACCGCATCTCAACCGACACCGTGCCAAACTATAATTTTGAAGAAATTCCCTGCCTATCACTGTATATACATCACGAGCATACCTGTGGCGATGGTCGTTGTGGGCAGAGTGGTGGGCTCAGTTGTGGTCTCCACCTTGATTTCTGGAACAGATAGCCAATGATCTAGTTTCACGGGTTCAAGTTAATTCGTATAATCTTGACAACGCTTGTACTGCTCAAGAGGTCCGGGAGTTATTGGTAGAGACGACGTCATTAAAGGGTTATTAAGTGTAGACATTTTATATGTATCTCTAAGATCAGCTTATTTTCATCTAGTTGATCGACGCAATGGACATTCGACCAATGCCACGCCAGTCCACGTTGGTGCGATTCGAATGACGTTGTTTCTGTAGGTTTGTTATATTTAGCTCTCAAAAAATTTTCTTCTCATTCCACAAATTTAAAGTTATTTATTTTTCTTAAATTCTTGCATTATCATTTTTTGAAAAATATATTTATGGGGATACGTAGGCCAATCCCGAACCGGTCCAATCCCTAAAAACAGCAAAATCGAATCGAGAATTCTAAATTAATTAATTATCCAACTCTTCCAAATTGCTGAAAAACTAATCATGATCATTCATGCTACCCACAGTTGTTGGGCAGTTTGGAATTTGGCTAATAGCTGACTTAAAACAATACTTATGTGGGGATAACTATAATCAATCAATAACTATAGTCACTTATGTGGGAAAAACATGTTTTTGGCCCTACCCAAGCTCTACGAATCCAATTTCACAACTACACTTCAAAGAAAACTTGCTTTTCTACGGTACACACCACACGTAGTCTGCCTTTTGTCACTAATTAGATCAGGACGAGTAGAACGTCAACAGAAAGGATAACAAGCTAATTCAGTGACTGCTCTGATGTAAAAGAGTCGGAAAAGTTGAATGATGGCCGCCATTTCGGATAAAGTCGGCGATTTTGAAAAGCATGGCGTGAAAGGGGGAAGAGAAGAAAACCTCTCATTGGTGCTAATTAGGTTTACTTTCTTGGTGAATAAATTAACATTATGCTGCCCTTTTCACCGCAAATTGCTCAACTTCTGGGTTAAGCTGTTTTGAAAAAAAAAGAAGGAAACTCAAAATGAGGGAGCAGAAGGAAAACTAATTTTTCAGCGCTTGAAGAACGGAATGGGTATCAAAGTTTTCTGGCGCGGTGCGTACTTCTTGGAGCTTAATAAACGGCACATGGTTCTAAGAAAGTAGCATACATTTTCACATGAGTTTCACATGGAGTTTTTGAACGGACAAATCCATTCAGAACACTGGACCAACACTGATTGAATGGTTCATAATGTAGTTCACTTAGTCGGTTCAAAACAAATTTCATTTGTGAAAGTGGAAGCTGTTGTCCCTCTTCTACCTGGTAGTGATCAGTCACTCTGGCCCTTTACCCTGTTTAGCATGAATTAATCATTGGACCCGGTCACCGGGGGCTAACATCATTGAAGAGGGCTTCAAATCAGATTTGCAGAGGGCCGTCTACTAAATGATTCATTGGTCGTTCACGTGGGGTAAAATAGCCTGGTATTCCATACATAATACTCCCATAAACGATTGCATGGTGTCCCGGATTAACGAACATTATTAAATTAATGTATTTTTAGTTCCAGTATTACGGGAAAATGACAGATCCTACACTAAACATACTGTTTCTCAAACAAATATGCAAAATAATTAATGTATCTACGTGTAGGTAATATGTAGGTAATATTATAATATGTATATAATATATAATGTAAAATATTATAATATTATTATATAATACATTATATTATTATCATTATATTATTATATTACACATTATATTATTATCATTATATTATTATATTATGTATTATACATTATATTATTAGGTATTATATATTAAATCATTATATAATATATATAATGTTGGTAATATTATAAAATAGGTTGTATCTATATTAATATGTTACCGTTCAATAATTTCCGCGATTATTTATTCAAATTATTTGAACCAAGTATTATCATGAGTGACGATGAGGAATATTATCTACAGACGAAGAATAGTTTTTTCATTGTACTCACCATAGAGACTGATGGCAGACCTTGCGTGGCCCATCGAATTAGAGACGGAGCAGAAATATCGGCCGAAGTCGATCGGTCGGATATTTCGGACTGTAAGGTGTAATGTGACATCATAGGAAGATCTCGTCACACCGACTTTGTAATCACCCCTGGAACAGTGAGGTATCGTATTGAGGCGTCAATAAGAAATGGGGGCAACAGCAAATAATAAGGAGCAAAGTTTTCAATTATATGGCTCCAATTTTATTTTGCTATCCCTTCATGATCATATATGGAAAAGAACGGAGAGAAGAAAAATCCCATCAAATCCACAAATACTCTGTCGGTAAGTAAATGTTATGTTTTTTGCTGTCGACCAATCCAAAGAATACCCCTACAGTGGAATCATTCCAGAGCTCATAAAAATGCAGTCCCATCCGTAATAATTTTTGGGGAGGTGGAGGAGGGGTTTTAATTTCCGCCTGATGATTGGCTTCCAAGCTGGTAAACTTACAGGGGAATTCAGGTCAGGAGGCTGGAACCATGTTCACTTATCATTCATGGTTTCCGTAATCTCTGTTAATAACATCATTCAACCTCCACTTTATGTGCTGTTATATTTCTAAAAGAACAATACATCTAGCCCTCTTATATTTCCACATTAATTAGTGATATATTGTTCAAAACATCAGTGGGACAGGCTGGGTACACTGCCTACAGACACTTTCCAAACGCTCTTCCAGAAAAGATAGGAGAAAGAGGCATAGGGCTGTGAGTTCATGTTCAAGGTCGGGGAATGGAATGAAACGTGACATCCCTTCAAACAATGTGGCTTTCGGAAATCTTATCCCTCTTGTACCTTTTGAGCGACGAGCGTCCTGAAACCTGCCTCGCTTCCTCCCCGACCCATCAGAAACCGTGATTCAGGTGCGACTGAATCAGAACAAAATCCTTCTGGTATCCTGATCGGGCAAACTCGGACCTCACAACCTGCTCATGTACAATTTTATTGCGTAGACTGGCTAAAGGAATCGTGAATATCAGCTGATTACAATGGGTTAGCCCTGAGCTGAAGGACTTCGTGAGTAGGGAACAACCTGCAATACAGAAGAGCGTTGAAGGTAAGGAAGCTCTGGTAACCTACTCAGGTTTCATCTCTCGCTCATCTACATTGGATCGCCTAAGAACCCAGCGAACCTGAGCGTACGAAGAATCGGCTTAAGTTGCTACATCTCTTGTGAACTACCTCATGTGTATAAGTAGATTCTAACAGTTTTTCAATTTATGAATTTGCGAGCACTCTCGCTGTGATGAACAAAATAGCCTCGACGTGCCACTGAATTCACTTAGAGTTTGGATGAAAATATAGGACCGAGTACTATTTTAGATAATTAAAATTCGTATTATGTTACCCCCAGATTTACAAGATGGACGGGCTTTCTGCTCATTGTTCGGCATGTGTGACTACGGTCAGTAATAGCCTTGACTTTTTGAAAACACTCCTGCGTGTGCACGTTTTCCTTCCGGTTACCTTAGGTTCCTACTCATTCCGAGCAACATTGTGAACGTGGTGTGGTATATTGCAAATGATAACGTGCTTGTTGTGATGAAGGGCACGGGGTGTTGACGAGGGCTGAATACCAGTTGATTAAATCTGTTCTAGACATGGTACGCATCATCAACCACGACAGGCGCCCTCGCGGTAATAAGCAAGTTTACCAAGACGAATGGGAAGTCCATGGAATCGCACGTATTTCCATTATCATATTATCGTCGTAGCAAGCCTTCTTATCTGATTTCATAATGATATGGCTTGTTGCTGGGACGCATCTTGAGGAGACTATAATGTTATTAGTGGTTTCACTAATTTAATGACACATATGCTTTGAAAGCGTTGGTCCTATGGGTTCTTATTCGCTAGGGTTTATCTCGTAATCACTCGTATGAACTGTTGATAGCCTGAGGTACAGCTAATGAGAGCAAGAGCTACTCTACAACAATTTCATGAATGGTAGAGGTACTGAGTACATAACAATCACAAAAATCGTAATCAAACAAGTACAACACTACTTCAGAGGGTGCATTTTTGCCAACCCGCATTACAAAAGAGTGCAGTCCAATTGCACCGTTAAAAAACAAGTTTTTCATTCTTAAGTTGTCGCATTACCGGAGAAAACAATATTTTTCAATGAATTTCTTCAATGCTTTATACTTCTGCTGGGAAAGTGGCATATTTCAATAGTTTTACGCGTTTCGACCGTATTACACTGTAATGCCCATGATTTATTTATTTTTTATTTTTATTTTTCTTCTTTTTTTCCTTGGTTTTTTGAGATTTCTATCTACCACAATTATTTATGCAAAAAGAACTTGTTGTGGAATAGCTCTTGCTCTCATCAGCTTTACCTCCCAGTCTGAGGATTTAGTTGAGAAGAGCGGCGGATTTTCAATCGCCCTAAGAATTCTCAAACGTGTACATCATGTAGACGAAAACGAATTCCACATTCATGCTAAATACATTTTTTGCATCACGCGAATTGCGATGAAGTCCAATAATGGTATTGATTCAGAACAAACAAAACAAAATTGACATGCTAGTAAACATGACTTCACAATCGGATTCTGTGTACTCATTTTTCAGGCTGAATCCAACGATGACAATCTTCACACATCACAAATTGCTTGAAAATCAGTTTACCCCTCCAAATAGTGATGAATAATAGTCACAGTCAGTTAAACGTACCGAAAACAGTACCATCGAAAACGTTTAAAATTCCTATGAAGTGGGAATATGGAGGAAACCAACAATAATTGGGGAAAGGAGGGGAGAAGGTTGCTGTTTCAGTCAAAAGCATCGATGAGATTGACCAGTATCCAGTTCCAGTATGAAATAAGCCAACCACTAATCAATAACGTCCTTATCAAAATTTATGCATTTTATGCAGGCTTTGCTTTAGGTGAGCAATCAAACATGTTAGATGGGCTACTATTCGATAACGTAGCCAACCTCTAACAAAATCTCAAGTCTCAAAAGTGTTGCAGTTAGTTGTGTGGTAGAAAAGATGAAGAAGCAGAAAAAGTTGCACTTCGGCGAATAGGTGCTCCAAAGGAAATGAAGGGAAAAACAATTCATCGGAAGAAACCGATTGCGGCCTATTTCTGAAGACGTAGTGCTGAGAATGTCTTTCAATGCCCACGAAGCTGCTGAACATTAGAAATTAATTTATCTCCTCCAGATTCAGATCGCAGTAACACGGGCATTGTAACGGCAATGAAGCATTAGTTACTATTGTTGCCGGTGTTCCTGCTAATGGATCTATGACGTGAGTTGTGGACTCAATTATTTTACGCTGGGAGTAAATCACCTTGCTCTCCTCCTCAAGGGGGTCGCGGATCCGACCGATATTAGATTGCCCTTTCCCACCACCCCGTACCACTTTTCCACACAACACCCGTCAACCAACTCTGGCCAGGGCCGCCCCTTAACGTAGATTGTTTCCTCTCTTCTCTCTCTGACGCCCTGATCTACTCAGCCACAACCCTCTTTTCGCATCACTCCGCGGAGAACTTCCCGTCCTCCGCGGCTGGAAATATATTGCTCCCTCCTCATCTTTTTCATAGGCTCCGCGCGAATATTCTTCAAGCCTAGTCCAATATAAGCTTTCTATCTCTGGAACCCAAACGTTACGCGATCCAATACAATAGGAAGAAGAAAAAACCTTATCCACGTCCGGGGAGGATCTCGTATGCAGACGATGTCAACGAAGAACGGGAAGCCGTACTGAGTTATGGATTCCATCGGAAATCCATCAGCTCTTGAAACGTTTTTAGAGACTGGCAACGTAGCTGACGGTGGGAAGACTGTAAAGGGAGAAGGTGCGATGGCTAGCGACGCTCTAATCAACGCAAAGAAATAATTTTGCTCAACTCAAGTTGAAACTACTACCAACTAACTTTTTCCCAAAACTTTTCCCATGAGTGATTATCCATTTGACGTGTTTTCATGCAATTAGTCGAATTGATGACTACCTAGTGGTTTGTATAACAAATAATTAGGTAGGTTATTTTTTGCCAAATTCGAGAAACCGGAGGTAAAAAATGGAAAATCTGGTTGTCCGAGATCTTGGCAACCATGGTTTGGAGTGTCATAATTATTCCCGACAAATGTCTGACGCTAAAAAAGTGTTTTTGGGTTCTGGACCGATATCCGTAACCGCAGATAGGGTATGGATGAAAATAACCATTTCAGAACAAGTTATTTGAAATTTTTCGGGCCCTATGAGGGAGGTAACATCTTTCAGCAAATTCTGGACGACGAATCAATCGAATTGGGACATAGTACGATTACCATGAATAAATATCGGGTATAGGTAAGGTTGTATACTTTAAAAATGGCTTTCTGACTTAGTTGTAGACCTGAGCGTTGGAATATCACTATACTCTACATTTGGCACTCTGAATCAATTGCGGAACAATGGGAGTCAGTACATAATTGGTCAAGGAGAACATTTCAAATGTCTAGGTGCATTTTTGGTTATTCCTTGAATAATCAACCTATGTTTTCAAGCAAAAAGTCAATTTCTCCGATTTGCCCCAAAATTTGCTTCTGGATGTTTCAAGGAGTCATGATCAAAATTAGCAAATGTCCGTTCGCCGTCCACGCCGACTTTTGTAGTAGAAATTTTTCTAATAACCTGAAATTTTGGTCAAGGGTTCGATCATGGCTCTAGTTGGTCCTCGAAACTCTTCAACCCAATCGGACAAAGTTGGGTGGGGCAGGGGTCAAAATGTGTATTTCGAAAAATGGATTTTTGAGATTTTTTGCAATCTAGGTGTGTGGGGTATCATTTTCAACTACATTCTGGACGCTGAATCCAATGAAAAGGGTCCCAGAACGGTTGGCCCCCACAGGAAAATGTAATTTGTCAAAATGGGTATCCATTAGTCTCCATGCGCCTGGTTCGAGGAATAACCAACCCGTAAGTAAGAATTTGCAGCGTTTTTCTGACTCAAAATACATATGTACGTAGGTAGTAGCTCTGGAGACCAAGCGAGACCCTCTGAAAATAATGTTTAAATACGTTTCAGGCACAAAACTGATGAAAGTGCCATAGTTGAGCACTCGCCCTTACTCCGTGTAAATTAATTTGACCCTGCTTAAAGCAGCTCCTGTTCACTGTTGAATGAGGTACAGCTATACGAGTAACTAAGTTCTAAAGGTGTTGACCGTTTTTCTCGAAACCATTGCAGTAGCTAAAGTAAAGATTTCGGCGGTGGCAGTCGGTCGGTAAATAAAAGTAAATTTTAGAATTCATACAATATGAAAATGGTGAAGTCTACGTACTATGTACCATACATTTTTTATCCATAATTTGTTACTTCAAGAAGTGGAAAAAAAAGAAAACCCAGGTCGATCTAAGAGAGTTTTAGGTTTGGTCGTTAACAGTTGGTAGAACTCTACCTCCGTTCGTACGAATCTCCTTCATTGCGAGCACTCAAGCGTAAGCGGAAGGCATCGCTTGACACATACAAGTAGGTTCTATACTCTCGCTCCATTGCGGAAAACACGCACGTCAAAGGAAGAGCTGGAAAACCGGGACACCTTCCGCACTGGATTAGTCAACAAGCCCGAGGGAATGAAGGATCGCTGCATTGACTGCCTGGTGAGAATGACACGACGAGCCATTTTCTTATTTCCACCCCCGGAAGCCTCTAACCTCAGCCCCAAGTTGTCGACACAGTTCGGTTAATTGTGAGAACCCCTAATTATTAAACTTTACGAAAATAATATTCAGGTGGTGGTTATTGGCTCGCCACACCCCATTTGTTCCGAAACGATCCACGCGCATAGTTGTTTCCCAGGCAAAGTTCTGCCTAGGTTCAGTCAAACATGTTTGTTTCAGTAAGCAAAACAAAATTTAAAATAAAGTAGAAATAGCAAATCAAGGTACAATAAATAAATAAGAAGTTTGACATTTTTAGAGTTGAAAAAACGATTATCTACTCAAGTTTGAAAAAAGATCTGATTTAAATTTTGAAAAGAGATGATTTAAGCTCGGGAGGGAGGGGGGTGATGTTTTGAGGGATACCCTACGTACATAGTTTTGAAATTAGTGGCTCAAAATGTGCCACTCGGTCTCCTGTGCACCAGAATATAATCAGAATTTGAAGACTGTCGATAATTTTAATTTCTTCTTCAAACGTCATTTATTTGGCGAACCTTAACGATTGTGCAAATGACGGGACTCTTCAAACACGGCTCCTCTCGACTAGTGAGTACATGTAACATGTTCCTTCACATTTTCTTTCACCGAAAGTAACGATTCCCCGATCGGAAACGAACTTGGAAATAAAATGAGGCTTCCTACTCGCAATCCGAACACTTTGATCCCAAACGAGGTACGCTTTAATGGGTCCCAAGTTTGTTTTGTCGAGTTGAAGGGCTTTCCCAGGAGTTGGAAATGCCAAGGATCGTGAAATGCGGAACCTTCCGTGTCACGTTGACCAATTGTTGGTC
The DNA here is from genome assembly GCA_019603395.1 of Cyrtorhinus lividipennis. NCBI lineage: Eukaryota > Metazoa > Arthropoda > Insecta > Hemiptera > Miridae > Cyrtorhinus > Cyrtorhinus lividipennis. Next base: position 34,478,957 of record CM033998.1, on the reverse strand, counting down.
GAAACCGCTGTTCACACGTTCCAGCGGAAATACTATGCGTGTTACATACCGAACGTTGACTCTTCCGTGCTCTGAACTGTTGAGGATCGCCGCAACACGACAGAGATGAGGGTACCGTCCCTCTAATTCGTACTGGACGATAGTCGGATCCAGTGATTCGGAACATTTGACCGAGAACTTCGGGCAATGCGAGAAATTCCCCGTAAGCCGAATATTTCCACGGGAATCCCCTGATGCCTCGCAAGAAACACCCGGTCATCCCATGGTGGAGGATTGGCAGTAATTACCGTAAAGCGGTAATTTACATCGCTTAACAGACCAACTTAACTAAACAGTTTCATATAGTTAATGTCCGCTCACCCATATTCATGTATTTCACTGACTTCCCGATACCAGGAGGTGTTTTCACTGGGGTAAGCGTGAAAGCTACACGCCAAGTTGACAGAAGATCCAAGGATTGCTCCAACGATTTGATTGGACTGCCTTGCGACAGGAGGAACTGAAACAAGATAATTCAAATGCTTTAATTAGGGGTTTTCAGCAATCTTACAATGTTTCATTGAAAAGATAAAAATAAATTGATAACCTACACCTAAAAGTTGTAAATATTATAAATCCGTTTCTTCCCTATTTATTTATAATTATTATTATTATTATTATTATTTTTTTTTTTTAGAGTTAACGGAACATTACTATAACTTGTAAATTTTTATTAATGTCCTTACGGCACTTGATGTATGTCACAACTTCCGACGCAAGTAATCCTGTCGTAGGAGGGCTCTTATAAGAGTATTTTCATCATTATTTCTTTGAGAGAAAATCATTATAGATAAGTAGGTGATAATATTGAAATTCTGAAGAAAAAGAAACTTTCGCGGAAGAAGTCGTTTCTCGTAATTATGTATCTGACTCCTATTTACCCGATATAATTTTTTGTTGAAAATTTTAAAAAAGAAAGAAATATGAGACAAGATGGAGCTGAATACGAGTATTTTAAAAATATTGAGAGAAAGAATAAGCTTCAGTTCTACCTCGTTATTGGTTCAAAAGATGATAGGAGAAAAAGAAGCAAGAGCTCGAATTTTGAGAAAAAAGGAGTGATGGAGTAGAAAGACCGAAGGTGAAAATCAAGATGGAAGATATTTTAAAGCTTCCTTTAAGATATTTTGAGATTTTAAGCTATGTAGGTACTTAATTAAAAACTTTTTCTCGAGCTGCATTGTTGGATGTGCTGGAAAGGTCACGGTGATGGAAAATACCAACGATAAACTTAACAGCCGGTGGCATTTTTCCTCTCTGTTATGCACGAAAGAAATAAGCAGCTTTTACAAATTTCCGAGTGCTTTACAATGCCTAGGTAGTTTTGCCATGCTACATCGCGGATCTCGTTAAAGTTTAGTTTAGTCACTAGGACGAGAAGACGATATTTATCTCTCCTTATCTAGAAAAAAATGATACCAAGGTAGACAGGCCACTGGTGCAAGGAGCGGAACTAAGTCCTCATTATCAACGCCTGAAATATTCATTTCGGAAATTGTATTTACAGACTTATTAGAACTTTCTGAGCAAATAAAATCAGAATAATTCTCAATATTAAGAAACGACAAATGCTTTTCTTTGGATTCCTTTGACTGTCACTCCTCGTCAAGTTTAAATGTTTCGTTCTAGTTTTCATATTACCTTAAATATCCTGAAATTACATTATTACATGCATAACCGTTCTTTGTTTGCTGTTCCTGATTTGGTAATGTCGTTAGAAAGATCGTCGATCTGACGTAGTTGGGTGATATTTATACAAATTGCGCCGAATATAAAAAACGCAAACCACCCACCGCCATGCCTAATCTCTACTCCCAACTTCGCTCAGTTTAAGGGACTAATGGACTAAGTTGAAAACTGGCTAAAAATTTGAGTCACGTAACTCAACTCTTTATCAGTCTCCAGTGATGCATGGGTAGTTAGGCAAGACGTGCGTTTTCTGATTGTTGGGTACGACTGAAATCCAGAGGAGAAACTGCATTGCGAAAAGAAAGTGGTGTTTTATTAGGAGTGAGAGGGTTTATCGTAGCATCAATTATTTGGCAATGTAATCTTCGAAGAAAGCATTCAGCATGTCAACCTTCTGGCATTGTTTTGCGTTGAGTGCCTTCCCTTCCTTGTACATAATCATACTCGGGACCTCCTTCAGTTTTATGTCATTATCACTTTTGTAAGCATTCTTCTTGTCTTTCAAGCTTTCTTTAGTCAGCGTTACGGTAACGATGTTGATTTTTTTAACGAATTTCGCTTTACTCATGAAGTCATCTATGATCGGTTTGGCTTTATTACAATCCCCGCACCAACTCTTCCCGTCTTTGCATGAAGATCCAGTAAAATAGAGGCAAACGCCCTCCTCTTTGCCTTTCATTTCTTCTATCATCGCCAAGACTTTATCATATTCGTCTTCGCCGCAGCATTTGTGGCACATATCTAAAGAGGCAGGGTATAAATGAATTAATGATTTGGAAAAGAAATAGTTTGCAATGTTCCAGCTCTGATTTTGAATTTTGTTGAGCAAATTGATAGTATATACCTAACTCGCCAACAGCGCAGATAAACTTGAGAAATATATGTTTGATAAATTTAAAGTCGGTCCAGTGACATCTTACCAGCAGATACTCGAGGATCCTGAGAAGGAACTTCCTCTTCGGCCATTTTTAAAGATGTGAGGTAACAACTCCTCCGTTGGGGGGTTTTCTAAACCTTGAACTTTCTGTCGTGAATAAACGTGATCTAACACAGGACACCTCAATTTCTCAACATTACTAATTTTGTTGTTTACACGAACTGGCATTTGAACAAGTGTTGAACAGGTGTGAATCATGGGTATCGGATGACTGACATTTTGGATGACTAATAAGTGACGCAACCCGTCCAATTAAATTTCGTGAAGGAACTTACAATTGACTTTGAGGACAATGCGCTTGCTGACTGCTGGAGGAATGTCGTTGCTTGCTATGCACAAATACGCTCCCATAAGAGTGTAGTCTACCTTCACGAATTCCAGCTTCTCTCCACTGAACGTATCAACTGAAAAGTAAGGAATAAAAAAGGGTAAATTCGAAGATCAATATTAAACACTGTGTTACACATGCAGTTAGGGCGCTAAAACAATTTACTGGTTATGAATGAATTGAGATGCTCCAAAAATTTTGAAAGGGTATAAGAACCCACAAAACTCGGGAAATGCTTTCTTGAGATTTTTAGTGACCTAGCCATGAAAGAAGTCATTTTCCACTAAGCTGTGGGCGTAATAGCCACCCCCTGGAGAACCTATGGTTCAAGGAAAGTATTTTCAGAATGAGTAATTTGGAAAATTTTATTTACCACTCAATTGTCGGTTGACCGTCCCTATAGAAATAATGCAGACGTGTTTCAAGACGACTAAGAAACCTTATTCCCCCAACTTTCACTTTCCATGTTTCACGGAGCATAAAATCCCAAACAATTCAAAATGTCCAACCCTTTGAGGCATCATACTTTGCACATAGACTCAGTTTGGGTCCTAGTTGAGCCAAACTAATTTTCACATTCGTCGCCCTAAACGGAGTCAGACTATGGGAACCTAGGCGTGTTGTATAGTACGTTCTTCCAACTCTCAGACACCGGATGGACTGAGATGTGATTTTGACCGAATGGCGCAAACGGAAGCGGAGTGTGTAACAATGGTTATTTTGAACATGATTTTTCAGGATTTCTTGACACCTAAGAAGAACATTTGGCTCTGAGTCGCTTAAGATAATTCCTCAACCGATTTCCGCAAACATTCTAGACCCATTTAGAATAATAAATAAAAATGTACAATAGTAATATTTTACCGGTTACCTATCCACTCGAGAGATCATGCAGATAATACCTATCTTCAAGATCTTCAGAGTAGATGCTCATCCGAACGGGCGAGGTCTCCTTAAAACTCTTGCGAAATCCTTTGTAGTTTTTTAAATTAATAATACCTACACTCATCAATAGTAAATGTTTTTGGCAAGAAGATTTTTGCTAGTCTTATTATTTTATGACGCGTAATTACGTACCATTCTTTAAAAGCTATTCAATATATTTTTTTCCTCGCTGCAAATTATTCATCGGTGGTTATGTATTTAGTTTACAAGAGGGTTGGTTCTTACCTATGCTTCCTTGAATATTTAACTCGTTGTATTCACTGAAAAGAGGGGGCAGCGATTCAAGGTAATCAGCCACTAACTACCGCCGTTGTTATGCGCCTCGGCCTAACCGCCCTTCTACCCCAATAGTGCCGCCCTCCGATAGTTCCCGCCTTGAATAGGTCAACTTCAAGTATGCCCAGCGCAGTCCGTTCTAACTCAAGTTCCAGCCACGCTATGACAATAGAGTCGTTGAGCGAGAATAGTTCAAGCGAGTAAGAATACGGGGTCAGACACACGGGCCCAGACTTCATTGTCATTCAAAATCCACTATGTGAGCCGGCGTTAGTAGGCCGATAACGAGATCTGCGAAGGCCCTTGAAGCGACGACTGAGAGTGGATATTGGTTATGAGATGAGTATCGACTTCATCAGGAATATTGGATGGAAAATTATCCCTACATGATCTGCTACCTGCACTGAGCGAAAGGAAATTGAGTAACGAAGGCGGAAAGTGTATACAAGGTACCAACTATCGACCGTCGAACGAATAAAACAATGCAGACTTAGCCATTATTTCATTCTGCTAATCCAAGCTCGAATTACCCCTGAATCTCAAATATTATTGAACGCACCGACACGTAAAATATTGAAGAACGTAGGATAACGCGTAGATCCTTTTGTGAAGAAAAAGGAAATTTCATCGGGTCATAGCATCCTATCATTAATGGGTTGTCAAGTCTACCCTTCATGCACCCTTGTCGTTCAACTACTCGTGTGAAATGTTTCAGCGTGTGAAACAAGATCACACATACATTCCAAGAGAACCGGTTTAGTTCCGTCTAGCCAACATCAGACTAATTGCAGACAGAGCTGCGTGCTTTAGCCCAACGGTATTCCATTATTCTAATCACGTAGCTCGAATCATCACTGATGAGTGATTGCTTCTATGCAATTGTCTGACCTCTAGGGTTTTCGTACGTGCGGTCTGTTCGGTTGAGCTCACTCCCGAGAGTGACAATAGTTAGAGGATAAAGCACTGCACATTTTACATACAGTTAGCTGTTTCGTTGCTCTTGATTATAGAACCACGTAATTCGGATGGTAACGGAGAAACGCCTCGCCACACGATATAAAAGTTTATTTCTTCTTAAACGGAGAGATATTGAAAATTGATTAAAATACGAGGGTGAGAGTGACATATTGCAAGCTGCTCACGATAAACCATTATGACAGCCTATTATTTAGTAAGAAGCATAGAATAAGTCTTGAGAAGCGTGACAGAGTAAGGGCGATGCAGCTCAGGCGGATGAAATCGGGTTGAAAAGAGAAAGCATGGAGCTCAAATAGAAGTAATGTGGTGAACACTCCAAGGCTGAGTTGAAAAGGAAAATGTATTTTAGTTTATTTGGTTCCCACCTCGAGCAAGAACCTAACAACTTCAATCTTGAAACTCATTCTAATAACCTCCATTATTCGAAATGGAAGGAATCCGGCTTGTGATCTACTTTTACAATGAAATTTGGGCTTTTCCGTCGTACTCCATCGTCCATCTAATAGTGGCTCATCAAAACCTTCGCCTCTTCCTTTGAATTTTAAATCCTTCGCCGCTTTTCGTGTGAACTGAGCCTCTATTTTCACTGGGAATCGCGAAGAATTAGTCAAGACTTGCTTAATAATGCGACTTTATTAAAGTCGGGCATTAAAAAGGTCACGGACCGAGGCCGAATGTCACTTTTGTCCCCAGCTTAACTCTCTCCAGTCCGTTTATTATCATCTTTATTAAGAATCCAAAGGAAGTAATTGATTTCGTGCCGCGTCATAGCTTTTGGAATATAGGAAAAGACGTTCATAATGGCTGAACCATCTTTTAAATAATGGATCGCACTCTCGAGCAGCTTAGAAATGAAGAATCTTTCAATTTGACATGAGTAGGTTCTACTGGGAAAGCCTGTTCGGACAACGGTGCCTCTTAGTTTTTTCCAGTTTTCACAGAAGGAAAAAGAGATGATGTTTCTCGACCATTTCGTCGTTCTACCCTTTGCGAAAGCTGAGTGACATTGAGGTGCGCGTGACTAAGAAGAACAAAGGAACAGGAGAGATCGTTGCTGAACCTGGGGACCTTTTTCTTCATCCAACCGTATTTTTCAGGAAACCGGACTACGAAGACTTGAATTTTATACAAACATGTTAGGCGTCGTCAATCTTCTCAACGACTTTCTTTACCGCGTTTGTCTCTACAAATAGATTTTTTTTTAAATTCATGCGGTCGAATATATCGGAATTATTCCATCGAAGAATATTCACCGGTTTGGATCACTTCACCTTTGATCATCATTGTTTGATCATTCTTGCAGTTTTAATAATGGAAAACATGGAAATAAATGTAGGGAACAAAGAATACAAGTACATTAGAGTTAATACTATTGTTACCGGTAGCGAAACCCGAGGAACCATTGAAGACCGTAAACGTTCTACCATCTTCTCGCCGCCATTGGATTCGGGGTGAAGGTTGTCCTACTGCCGAGCAAATTAACGTTACGTTGTCTCCTTCTTGAATTTCCGTATCTGAACTGGTTCCATCATCTAGAATATCTGGTGGAACTGAAACAGAGAAAATGGCAGTGGACAAGGTTCGCATCAGAGACGATGGCTGTGTGTAGGTAACTACAATGAAAATGATTCATGAAAAATTCATTCATATTCCCATGTTCCCGGTTGCACACGGGGACGTTGCCTTCTCTTTATGGGGGTCTCATTTTTGTATTCTTGTTGATCCATGAAGTTAGGTCCATGGACAAGAGGAATTATATTGAAATGTGCATAAAATGCAGGGCCAAGAAAATAACTTTTTCAAAAATCTTGATAAGACCTGTATGTCACCTTTAACTTCACAAAACAAGAAACGGCTGGTTTCAGCAGCATGGCATCAAATAATTATTGAGTTAGCAAATTATGCTTATTCATTACCATGAAAAGTTCAATGATACAAAGTTGTAACCGCATATCACGTTTGCGCTTGCGCAGACTGTACCATTGATTGGATCCCAATTGAACAGATAGGAAGCCATGTATGGCTGAACCCGAAAAGTTTTGAGTAAACTCGCACTAAAATTGTGGATGTTATCACCGTGGAAGGAAATGTTGACAGACAGCCAGAGGCAAAACATAATTTGTTCTGGGAGCTCTAGAACGCAAAACTGAAATTTACCTGTGGTAAATTTCGGAATAATCAGAGAATCAAGACCGCTAGGCACCATTATTGATTCCCTTATTTATAAGGATTCCTTGTAGAATCTAATTATAAAACTGAGCTCATTACTTTTGGTGTTGGCTATTCAACAACGCCAAGCATCACTCTTGTTTCAGAAAGGTTGTTCTAATTTATTAGAGTTTGATTTTATTTCAGTTTTTATTTGAAGCTTCTCTCATGGCTCGTTCTAATCTGTTGAAATCGTTTGCCAATTGAACCCATCTTACCGTGTGCGAATACCCTTTCTGACAAGGATGTATGTACTCGTAAACTCAGGAGTTCCCATCAGTTCCTAATATTCAGCCAAAATCGAACCCGTCATCCAACCCAACGGCACTGTATCAATCCCACTGGGTTAAAACACTAGAAGTACCCACCTACTTATGCAACGCTTAACAGGTTCACCGTTCAAACTAGCCGGCGAGAGTGGTTGACGTTTCCAACAAATTTACGTTTCAAAACACCCCACACATAATCTGCAATAAGTGGTAATACATTTTAATGAGCGCCTTTGCGATGACCATTCATACGTTACGAATTTATACGAAGGTCTTTTGTTGGTATGTTCGTCCTCGGAGCTCTGTGGTCTCACTTCTCAAGTTTTTTTCATCTCGGCTGGTATAACCACTTTACGAGGCGTTGACAGTTTTTGCACGGCCTCCCTCCCATGGTCCACGACCAAACCGAAACCTTAGCGATGTGATTAATTAGAGCAAGAGGTACGACCGGAAAGGGGCCGACGGTAAAAACTGACCCACCTATTGCCAAATGGAGCTCAAGATCAATAAGCAAAAACTACGGCGAGACCGAGGGACAAATTAGCAGGAAGAAAAACCAACATTCAATCTCAATTCCGCGCTCTCCCTGCCCGAGGTAATTTTCATTTTCTCGTTAGGTTTGTAGGTACTTCGAAGGGAGAGGTTTTTCACCTTCGAAGGATGAAAAGAGCTATTCTCAGACTATTGTATTAGGACCAATTCCAAGAGGTGGTTGAAGTCTACAATCTTAGCTGACTACAATAACTAAAAAAGGCTGGGTTTGAGGAAAGGGTTAGTGATGTGTACCTACTCATTCTGAGTAAAAATCTCATAGAGATATTCATAATGTAATGTTACATTATGAACAGAATCAAGCACATTCTTAGAAAAATAAATATGAGATATCTTAAGATTACTTACAAATACAATAGTTGTATCTTGACAGCGAGGTGAAAACATTTGAATGAAATCAGTTTAAAATAAATTATATAATTCAAAATTTGCATAGATTAACACAGTTCAGAGCAAGCCAGATCAACTGCCAATCAGATAGGGTCAAACCTCATCACAATATTTCTCAACCAAACTCGCTCTAAATAAAGCAGGAATCTAGTCTCGTACACTAGATTCAGCATACATCGAGGAAAGTGCACGAAGAATTTACGGGACGTCCCAGAGGATAAAAGGGTATGAACTCTGAAAGTTCGGAACAATTTACCCTGAAAACAGAGGTTAAATACAGTTCCTCGAAAACATGTAAATGGCACAACCAAAGCCTGTCACGACTCAGCCCCACTAATACAATCAGGAGCTCGTGGCTAGCAGTAGATATACTATAGATTACGTTAGTATCTTGGAATGCTTTCTGTTAAAAAGACCGTTACAGGCGGTAGATGTGCCTACGAATGATCTTCATCTGGGGAATACGTTCTCCGATCGCAAAATATATACCTGAAATGGAAAGAGCTGAACTCAGATTTTAATATCCTATTGTGGCATATTTCAACACGTCGTTTATGTGCAGATGCAATATTCAATGATCTGTGAATAAATTGTAAGGCAAAATAATCGAAAAAATGTGTTGTATACCCTCAGTTTACTTGATGGTCCATCTAATGAACATTCTCTAGATTGTTCAGTTTCAACCTCGTTGAAGAGACATAATTGGAAACACACTTTATTATGGAAATTGAATATCGAGTGGGCAATTGTGCACAGATCCGCACAGGTACAAGGTTCGCCAGTGTGATTCAATTGTGAGCTCCAAGCCGTGTTCAATTCCAAGAGCCCGAGTGATTCCTCCACCGGATGTAGTATGTACGTTATATCTGGACAATGTTTGCCAATCCGAATCGAGAGATGACCATTTTGAATCGGCAAATAATCATCGGTCCTATGTAATGAACTCCTCTTCCACCGCGTGCTCCACCTCCACGATAAGGCCACCTCGACTGGCGGTTTTGATGAAAAACTCGTTATAATTACATCGTATAACACCAGAGAATGTATCAGAGAATTTTTCAGAAATTAGGCGTTTAGAAATTGAGACGAAAGAGCCGCGAACAACTGGTCAGAACAGGGATGAGGGCTGTTTTGAACCTACAGGGAGGAGTAACGCGGTACACCACGATTTCTAATGGAGACGAAACTCCACTAGCTTAGCGAAATTACTAGACATTATAATTGCTGAAGTAGTAATTAATTATTCTTATTTTTATGATTGTTCATTTTATTCATAATCAAGTGTTTTTGAAGACCGCCTTGTACACGTAGATAGAACCTAGGTACACAAACAATGGATTTTCATGTCACGGTTACCAAAATGGTCCGAGATTCCAACTGGACTTGCATGTGTTTTCCCGCTACCGTGTTACGTCCAACTGGAGCAACTCACTTCTGGTTCCGTTTCAGTCACTTCTTTACTTCACCGGCTATAGCAGTTTTCTAGCGCTTTTGACCCCCTTTTCTTTCCGACTACCTATTCCGAGATTATTGGGTCCCTCTAGTTGTATGTACCATCGTTCAGAAAGTCATCGTAACTACAAGAAAAATATTTATGCACGAAAATAAATAAATATATGCACGAAATATTGCTACACCTGTAGTAGTGATAGCCAGGTAGTGAGGGAGTTATCCTAGCTCTTCGAAGATCGCAGACAGTCGCAGCACTGTTATAGTAAATCAATTTGTTGCATTTTGGCGGTTCTCAATGATTTCCTCCGTCGAAACGCACAGGAATACGATATTATCCGTATCTATGGTCATATTTATTCTGGGCTCAACCTACCTGAAATATCCCTATCTGCACTTTTGCCAAAAATCTTGTGATGTTTAAAATTTGCAGGTAAACAATAGGTGTTGAGAAATTTATCAATGTCACCGTACAAAATACGTCATGCGCAAATAACTAACGTATAATAACCCACTTGTACCCACAACAACCCCAAATAGAGCCTGTATGCGAAGCATCTGATATTTTGAATCATTTCAGAGCATTCTGAGGCATTTGATTATTCTTTTAATTATAATTTATTTTATTAAAAAAAGAATGTTCCGACAACTTCTTAAGTATTTTAAAGATAAAATATTCCGCTTATCTATTTTTCTAGATTTGTGGTTCAATTTTATTAGTAAACTGAGTAGAACACTGAACAACCGCAAAGATGGGAATAGGCAAGAATAGCCCCTATTTGTGTATTATTCTCACTTGGGGCAAGTGAGGAAGTTCCGGTGAATGGAATTGGTAATCGTCGATCACTAAATGGTCTTCATAGCGAGGATTATGTGTGTCAATTGCATTCAACGTGGTTCACGCGCAGACCCACAAGCACTGCAGCCTTGTAACAATGGCTCCTGATGCAACTCCAGTAAAGCCTGGGGTGAAAGCTCGAGTCGCCTGTGAAGGGAGAGGGGCCCAAGTTATTCAGCATTTTCTCCACCCACTCGACTGAGGGTGGTGTACTGTCGCTCATTTTCCGGGCCATTGATTCTGTGGAATGGGACGAGGAATAACGGTGGGTGATGGAAGGGTGAGTAAAACCCCCGATCGGCCTGACGCCAATCACCGTCAGCATTTTGTCCAGCGATTTATAAACTTGATTCTTCGAAAACGCCGCAATTAATGGGATACCCGTCACGAACAATGGTGTGCCTCTTTGTAATCATGGTGCGTAATTAGATATTACGCGAACTCAATTTTGTGCTGAATCCAGGTCGCTCGGCATCACTCGTTTTGTGTTTTCAGTGATGACCCACGTTCTTATTCGTTTGTGTTTCCAATGGAAATCTACCTTCGGCTCAAATGGGTAATTAAAGTATACAGTTGGAACTAAACAAACTACAACCCATGAGTCCTGCCTACATGTTGAAAGGATGAATAACGTGAATACTATCTCTCATCCTTTTGCTCCTCTCAACCTTCCTAGGAGTTTCAACTGAAACGATGGTTTTCCAATAACTAGGCTTTTCGTAAATCATGTGATTTGGGCGCATAATATCCGGAAATGTTATCTCATATTTCTTGAAGAAAAACCCAAACAAACACAAGGGATGAAATGTATTAAATTATTACAAATAATTTTTTTAAAGCGCAAATATTATAGCGGACAATAAATGCATTTATGTTGCTGAATGAATACTGGTGTTAAGTATTTTTACCTGAAATTTACGAAAAAACTTTTCGGAATGGGCCTCTTTGAAGCTGTCCGAAGCAAACGGTTAAGGCTTACACTTTAATGAACGGAGCGAAAAGCGAATAAGCAAAGAAGGGATACGTTGATATGCTACCTCCATCGTTTTACCACAACGATGATTTACCAATCAGAAGTGGATACAAAGGCCAACATGGCGGAAACTCATGGCGGTTGTAGTAGCAACTTTCCAAACCCACGATTGAAAAAGTTGTTAGCTCGGTTGTTGGTCTTGACGTCTCGAAGCTCTCGAACATAGGAAAACCTGGCGCGCGGTGATGAGGGCCATAGACGATGTTTCTGGTAAACCAAATTGCTGATTTGCATAGGGTGAGTCGGTTCACCTCAAAAAATTTCGTTAGTTGCCATGAATATGCAAATATATTCTCCGCGAGTCATGCCACTACACTATCTCACAAAAAAATGAAATAAATAAATAAAAAATATATATCGATGGATCCAAAAATACCAAAATTAGGCGGAACTATCGGAAGTGATGAGTGGTGTATTATAAAGCATGAACTTCAGTCAAGCTGTGAATTAGCTGTCCGCCATTCCTGACGGATACAAAACACGCGACGGCTATGACAGAACTCCGGCCCCCATTTAAATACGGGCTGAAAAACGACGTAGATTTTCCTTCACCCTAGTTTAACTGTCACCTCTTTTGTTTTTAATTAGCAGTTTTGCTTTCATTTAGCCAAGATCGGTCTTCCTCCATTTGATCCGGTTGTCAACTTTTATGCTAGATTCTCCCTTGAATCAAAATTTGCAGTTTTAGACGACAAAAAATCAGTGCGTTGGGTCCATTTTACGGCAATCAGACCATTTCTATTGCCCGTCACTCAAGTTGAGGCATCCTTAGGGCTCAGCATAAATTGATCTTCGAAAAGTCGTGACAACGGTGCCACGTAAACCGAGCGTACTGATGTCTGAAAGGAAAGTTACTTGCAACACACACTAGCTGGTGCACATGAAGATCTGCGCTATGAAGTATGGTTCAGTTCATTAACACATTTGCACGAACCGTGTTCTTTGAACTGCTAGTTTTATGTTTCGATAATTCTGGATTCCAAATTTTATATGTTCGTCCTTTGTCTGGGCCAAAAACTAAGACAAATAGTTTTGAGTAATCTAGGAATTTATAACCCTCTGCTCAGGTCCCAGTTGCGCCTCGCTTATTTTCATACCGGAAGCATATCGCATGGGTGGATGGAGGCATTTTTCACTTAATTTTGAACACTGAATCGAATGGGATAAGTTTCGAACCGGTTGTGACGCACCAAAAGCTGGTACCTGTCAGACAAGTAGGATATTAGGGCATATATAGGGGAGAAAAGGTTGGGATTATTTTTTTGTTCATGAAATAGGTAGGTAGGTACTTACTCAGGAGACCTCAAAGATACTGTTTTCCAAAAGAGAGAGAACTACCTACAATAATAAACCAATGCGGAATATTTAGCAGCGTTTTTACTTCGACTTACTATGCTTTCGAATGAAACTGACATATCTGTCTAATATAATTAATCCATGACCCTCACATCAAGTTAACATAGAATTTTCTGTAATTATGTCAATCTTTTAGAGTTTTCAACATTCAATTTGATAAAAACTAGACAAGAACTAAAAATCCTAGTTTCCAAGTTTTATAATTTTTTTGCTGAAATTTCAGAGCCAAAGAAATGAAAGTGTCCTGAATTGGGTGACATATTTCATCCAACCAAGTACCAAATATGATACATATTTCATAACTAAAAAATGATAAAAATTCTCAATCAGCACGGGGTTGGGGAGCACGAGGTTCTATCGTATGCCACCGAGCGTATATACGTGCCCGCTCGCATAGAAACTTCGAGACGCCAAGGAACCTGATTGAACTTAACGTTCCCGCTTATTATTTCCCCACGATATTATTTCCACGTACGTTGTGTTCAAGTTTATCGGTACGGGGATACCTCTCGAATTACGCGGTACCTACCTTCGGAGTCACTCATTTCGAGAAACTTAGCCCTTTCAGAACGACCCTTTCACGTTTTCATCCCATGTCTCAGCAAAACCAGGGATGCTTCAAGTTAGTTCAAGGATGTTTCAAAACTTTGTAAAGTGCGTAGAAACTTTAGAGAGGCGAGAAACCTCAGTTAATTGGTTCAAGAGTCGAGAATGCCATGTTATCTGCAAGAGTATGGCCGCTGCGACTAGTTGGTTTGTTGTGAGAGCAATGAGGTATTGTACTATAAACGGCTATACTGCAGCACAATGTTACCATACTGCAGGGACAGGTTTAAAAAGACACTGCAGTAATATCTACTCATAGCACATTACCTCATTGCATCGTGAACCTCTCAGAGAAGGATTAAGCTACCTTATTGAGCTATGAACAAATATATTCGCACCGACCCACTTCAAACCACTAAACTCTAGAAGTTCTAAAACCCCAGGCTTTGGAATGAGAGGGGAGTGTGAACAGGAATTGGATAATTTTCATAAGATGCACTGTCTTTTGGGAAATTACCATGAAATACCGAACATTGACAAAAACATGAAAATCTCAATCACATAAATAGTCTACCTACGCTTTTTGATAGCTTTTTATCTTCTTCACTTTGATGTAAATAACATTACTCGTTTTCAAGTTTTAGGGCTCCCCTTGAGGTAAAATCCAAATTAACTACATTCGTTAGATGTCTTGAAATTTGCTGAAACTTACACCTGAAATGTGCTATGGCAAAATCTGTTTTGTGATGATGAATCTCAGTACTACCTCCGGAACTGTTGACAACATACCCTAAATCGGAAAAAGAGGCATAACATTCTGCTTTTGGCCCATTGTGAGCCAAATTCTCAGGAACACGAGTTATGTATCATTGTGGAGAAAACGAATAATCGCAAAGCCCAAGCAGACATTGTAATGGGGGTTTTACGTTTTTTTTTCAACCTATGTATTTACAGTCATTTTTCAGTAAGCAATTAATCGCTAAAAATATTGAAAATTCTACCCTAATGAGGTGTACTAATAATTCCAATTTGATTGGAAGCAAATCTTTGAGGTCTCTAGCGCAGGTGTAGGTGACGAGAAAAGTATCCATTAACAAAGTAGGCGTCCTTCTCCGTAGTGCGGCAATCGGTATGGGACAATTTGGTTCAATTTTGCATTCAAAATTCAGTTAGAAAAGAATAGTCTACATCCCTAGGTCCCGGTATATCAAAACCCGGCTTCCGCTTGCGGCGATTCAGCTGGAAATGAGTGAGACACAAACATGGTCCGAACTGAGTAAATTTATATGCACATTCTCACTTTTTAAAGCATTATTATTTTTTTTTCTTGCACTGAGTGCGAGCAACGAACATCTTGGATATTGAATCTACTTGCTTAATGGTCCGGTTCCGTACGTTTCTCCTATTTTTGTATGAACGGATACTACAACTTGCATAAACAGACCCATTCGATCTGTTCATCCCAGAAAAGAATGCGTTGAACTCAAACAGTTCGCTAACAGTAGGAACATCGAGCCATTTATCGATAAAATTGAAAAAGCGTTGAATCTCAGCGAATTAACACTTTATACTCCTGGCTTTGTAAGATCCGTCACAGAGAGTTTGTAAAAGTAATAGCAAGTCGTTATTATCAGCTCTGTGCAGCCCACAATGGAGAAGATTTCGCCCTTTTCTTCTTCTGACGATAAATTTCGTTGAAAAACAAATGACCAATGGATCGTGCCCAAAAATTAAGGAGGGAACAACCGAAAAGACACTCCTGTAACCTACTAAGTAAGGTTTCTTCAATATTGTCTTGAGAAACTTTCTCTACTAATAGCAGTTGGTATAACAGGTTTGGTTCACTCGTTCATTGGAGATGGGACCTTGGGGATCGACTATTTTCAGGAAGAACTAAAGTAAGAAATGGCTCCCACCATTCTCTCGATCGACCTTCAAGCTCAACGGCGATGTAACAAGTTTCCTACCAGAACGAGCAATGTATTAATGACTTGATAAAATATGACAGCCAACGGTTGTCGTGTGTTTTGGAAGTAGTAGGCACCAAGTACATACGAATGAATGAAGAGTGATTTTCTATATCATGCGGTTATATTGACGTTCAGGCTTCACCTCAAGTGTTTGTGTAAATCGAATACGATTTTGATTCCCCAGAAACTAGGTAAGATAACGATTGGTAATAATTTGTTATAGTTTGTTAATGGTCATAATTAATGACCATGACATTACTATAGGGTTTCACGTACTCCCGACGGACATACATGTAAAAATAAATCACCAACTCCTTCGTGAAGACACCTCCTCAAACATACCCGCAATAAGTTCAAACTTCCCTCAAAAACTCAGGCCTTATATTTCTGGATCTGATTATTTTAGTATAGTTATCAAGAAACAGGGACAAAGGTAATGATTGACATACGGCATGGACCACTCTTTATGTCTGCAGTAAAACTGGACGGATGAAAATATGATTTGTCGACAGCATTCTTGAACGTTGCAGTCAATTTTACTCCTTTGAAAGAGTGAAAAAAGTGTCCACGATGTCGTGGAAAAGGAAACGGATGTCGGAGGCCTAGTACCACTAAGGGATGAAATAACAAGCCAGAAATGAAAAGAGGAAGCCAAAGAATCTCCTGAAGCAAATTATTACGTTCGTTCATTGTGACAGTAAAACGAAAATTTAAAATGAGGAAAAGGAAATTACTCACTGGAGATAGCTTTCGAAGGTGCTATATTGTCAAGGAATTGACAGAAATAAGCCAGTTGGCACAATAACAGTTGAGAAATAAGCATTTGGCCTTTTCTGTCGAGTTTCAGTTGCGGATTTCTCCAAGAAGTTGAAGTGATTGGGGCCTTGGGAAAGCCCCTCGGCTTCATATGCGAGAAGTAATATATCGGGCTAATAGGCCGAGACAGGGTGATCCATCAACTCCGTCCGGCAGAGTCTCTGCCCGATGCCCTACAGAGCCCGTCCGCCACCAGTTGGAATGAGGCGGGCGCGATGAGCGGGGTAGGATCCCTGAGCCAATGAGCCGCCTTTATCGGCCCTTATACCCACCCCGTCTTTTGGGTGCCCCTCGACTTCGCCGCGATGGGGTGGGCGCTCCATCCGTCTAGGAGTTGACACCTTAATGAGCTGACCCCCGTTCCGCCCCCGACATCCACCGTAACACTTCCATCCGATTCATTTTAACCCCACCGTCTCACTCGACACCTCGAACTTCGCCCTTTTAGGTGTTGGTCGGAAATATTTAGGATGCCATTCCTTCTCAGAACGCCTTCCAGTTCAAAACATCATCAAATTTGTCTGTTCTCATTATGCAAAAAAGCAGAAACATTTTTCGCGGGAGTATGTAATTCCTCGGACCAGGAACATGAAGACTCATTCCGATCGATTCAGCATCCAAAATTTAGTGGAAAATTACACCCCTCACGCCTAGATCGCCCAAAATCTATAAAATACATTCTTCGAAAAACACCTTTTGCCCCCCCCCCCCTCCTCCAAATTTGGTCCATTTTCAGATTTTTAGAACAAATTTTACCACTAAAATCAGTGTGGACGGCGGAAGGACAATTGCTTATTTTGATCTAGACACCTTGAAACGCTCAGAAAAATTGTTGGGCGTGAAAACATAATATGTTGATTATTCAAGGAATAACCAACCAAAAGGACACCATTCGATGGGAGACATACACAAAATTTCAGTATTTCACAAAATATTATTGGGTTGCAACAAATTGATTTTAAATGGCACATTATCCATAAATAGGCTAGTGAGCGAATTCATCTTTTGAGCAGTTCTGGCTCTCGTCCTTATGTTGATTCTCGTTCTGGCAACCTCCTTCCTTTCTCTTCTTACCAGCACCTCTCAATTAGTTTGTCATTTCATTTCATGCAATTTCTTCATCCTCAACTCTTTTCGCGAATCTTTCTAGAAAAGCTTTTTCCGTCCTCTATGCGTCGAACCTTCATCTCGCGGTTTCGACTGGGCCATGCTGTAAACCACGTGCCTAAGCCGGGTGTTTTTTGTATTTCATAGAAATACAAAAACATCGCGGCCTCATCCCTTATGTGATTCAGAAGCTCCCTCCCTCATAGAAAGATTTTCGTAGATTTAAATTGAAATTATCGAAAAACCTGCCTATGGTAAAGGTTATATTTTGAACAGGATGATTTTAATAATGAAAAATAATATGATTAATATCTCCCTCCCTTGTGAATTGAGACGAATTTTATCGTTTTAGAACCAAATATTGCACATGCCGTGTACTGTGTATTCCTTATGCACCTTATTATAACCGATTATAATCTGTATAAAGCTATCGTTGGAATCGTCCACATTAGGTACTCACAGAGACGCAGTTCCCAAAATTAGCAGGTTTCATAAACCTAAATTTTTCATTATACATAGATACTTTTTGCCTTTTTGTTGTTATAAAACATTATAGTGGGTTGTTATCTGAAAACTCACAAAAAATCCTCTCATTAGCTCCACCGCTCTCAGTGGAGGATCGAAATGGATCCCCACAAATTTTGCATCATAAAAGGCTTTGTTAAAAAATAAAGAGCTGCTGTTTTTGAAGTTCTTTTTCCACCACTTGCCTCAATTATTCAATACGAATACATTTTCAGCTTGACGGTCTCCTTTCTAAAGCGCATTAGGAACAGACGAGCGGATATAGAACACTCGCGTAGTGTTGAAATCTGTTGACAAGATAATATATTCACGCGCAGATAACATGACCAGTCTTAGTGCTACACCATCCGTCCTCCTGGTTCCATTTAAATCTATTCAATATTCAAGCCTCTCAACCCCTCCACGTACAATACGAGTCGACACCTATTCTCGATTCGCGGCAAGCGTACAGCCTTCACCACTACCAGCTCACTCGTTCTAGCGTGAGTCGCTTCAACCCACATCAACCAACCATCATTTGATAAGATTTCTTTAAAGACTTTTGCAAGATTACGAACTGGGGCTTTGGAGAAATTGAAGCAGCAGAGGGTGAATGGCACGAAACCGCAGTAAGCTTTATCATTACCCAACCGTTTCTGGTGGCACACATTTTAAGAGCTTTTTGATTACGCCCCAGTCTAAAATGTGGTGCCTACTTGCGATATCCATGATTTTTTTTTTCTTCAACTTGAACTTTAGTGATACGGGAGTTGAGCGTTTACGATTTTTAACCCCCAGAGGAACGATTCTAAAGCTCGTTCCCTTCAAAAAGTGTACCCCCAAAATATGATGTATGGTTAGGGGATAATAACGAGGTTTCACTGCGGAACAAAGATGAATTTCTCACGAAATCGAGTTGCTAAAAGTTTGGCATTGGATTTTTCAATTTTTTCCACGCTGAATGCAATGCCAGCATCCCCCCTTTCATCCACAGAATGAACTAATTAATGTAAATTATAGAAACTACAATTTCAAGCCACGAGTGAGCACACACACACACACACACGAGTGTTTTTGAGTTGTTAAAATAGAGAAAGTCCGAAGAATTGGTACCGATTTATTACCCCTCAGACAACAAAATCAGCCCGTCGTCTTATTGAGGGATAGGTAGCCAAATTCGTCGGCGTACCTGATTGACACGTTATAGTCAGCAAAATCTCTGAATCCAACTTAGATCTGTCAGAGACACGAATTCTACCTTTTGCTCCTCGACATGTGTGTCAATTAAAAAGGGCAAAAGTGAGTAGGAATAATGTACGAATTTCCCAGAAACACCATGAACAAAAGTTTTGTTTCCCTTTGACTAATAATTCGAGAAATTTGTGAAAGGAAATGAACCACGAGATCCGATGGACCAACTTCCATTATCCGATTGTTGGAACAATCCTTGAATGGGTAGTGAACCCCGCCCATTTTGATGGTACTGACCCAGTTAGGGCTCAAAATCTCACCATAGCGGTCGAGTAGCGTTTCACTCGAAGGGGTTTCGCCGAGGCTTTAGCGAGGAAGTCTAATAGGTACTCAACTTTAAGCTGACCTCATTCCTTAAAGTCCGTTGAGAAGGTGGACGCTCACTGTAAAGCTCTTCTCATCCAATCAACCAGCCTTGAAGGGATAGTTTGCTTGAGAAATAATTAAACGTCAGGCTAGGCCCACAGGAGGACCACTCAGCGGTTTGTGAGGATAGTTGTGAAAACTTGAATTCCCCTTGGAAACCTTCTTTCACTAATTGTAAAGTTAAATTACTTGAACGACTCTTGAAGCCGATGTTTCCTTGGCAGGAGGTAAACACATTATCTAGACAAGACAGTGGTTCTTTCAACCCAACTTCGCCAATTACTTGATTATGACTTTCACTGTTTAGTTCCCTAATTATTTCAGGCCCCAAATGGCGATTTCAAAACCAACGGGAGGAAACATCAACATGAAAAGTTGATCGACGGAGGAACGAGATACGGAAGGATTTCCAGAGAAGCCACCAAGGGTATGGTTCATTGTACTAAGTAATGGGAATGTGTACTCACTCCTGATAACCGAGAGCATACATATTTTACATACTCGTACATAACGATATCACGCAATTTACAACTCCTTAGTCGTGTTTTCGACTCTGTACAATTTCGATGTACTAAAGTGGAATGTTGATTAGTATTGATCATACATTCCTCATAACTTAGTGGGGGTTGAGAACAAAGTAGTTCACTTCAGTATCAAGTAACCTAGACACCTGATAATTGGGTGAGTTACTTCAGTATTCTTGATTTTGTACATACCCAGGTTACCTAGGGGCACTAGTTGGTAGGAATCAGATTTATCAAGAAACACTCGCGAGTAAAATATGATTCTACACCGCTTTACGGCGACAGGATCGTAAATTGATCTGACGATTTCTCTCATGGCTACTTATTGCCTCACAAGAAGTGAAGGGCCTTAATTCTGGATTGTGGAAGCTATCAGTTGTACTATGTACTTGAAAATTATACTTAGACATACAGTAGGATAAAAGCGTGATATTATGGTGTACCTGGGCAGTTATTTGTCATAATATATGAAGAAATAGCCTAGAGTATTGTGGTCTTGCGTATCAGCAAACATGAGGGGAGATAATGTTTGGACTTATTGAATTTAGATTGAGAAGAGTTTGATCATGTTTCTCGCTTCAACCAGTAAAATATTAAAGAGTTTTTGCAGCCAACAGGTGACGTTAACTAGAAGTAGCTCCGTGACACAAGAAGAAGCCGAATGGTGATTACGACAGGAAATGTTCAAGTACGCCGTTCCATTCATGTGTTTATAAGACACGGCAAAAGCCTCTCTTATACAATTGTAATAGACTGCGCAATTAGTCGAGTTGATCTAGTGAGTGCTTCCAGCCCCAGTTTTATAAGGATTATTTCGATCAAATGAAATCGTTTTGTGTTTACAACCTGAAAACTGGTCGAGACTAGCTATGAAATGTATAAAACCTGGAAGTGTAACAAATCCTTAATAATTTATTGCAACCCTCTGGCCTGCAGATGGCTTTGCCATTCCTAACCTGCTTAGTGTTGTGGATGAGTTTTTTCGAAGCGACGACGGCATTGTCAACTAGGTTAATCTGGTCCCTAACGCCGAAAGCGGCCGCCTAACGTGCCAAGGTTGATGGATATGACGGACTTTTCCTCTGATGTTTTCACATCACCTAATCCTAACAGAACTTAGACCTAACCATCTTCAGGAATTTCCAACAAGAATGAGGAAGGCATTGAGCCTTCAAGTTATTGAGTTATTGAGTAGCCCTCGTACCAAGTAAAGCATTAAATGAATTTTTCTGTATAAGTTTGACTGGATACACTGAAGGGTGATATGCATTTTGTACAGAGGCTTGTTCTTTCTCGATGGGCCGACTCCTTTGGGTGGCGCTGGAGTGTTTTCATTGGAATTAGAAGGTGATAGGACGGAAGGGGGGATCGTGCTCACCTGGATCAAGGACTGCGGCCGGGTCGGTCTCTACATAGGTCGAGTATGCGAGGAGGACAGGTGGTGGGCTCTCGCTATTGAAGAGGTGTGTAATTTAGTTTGGATTAGGGAACCAAGCAGATGGACCAGGTGGGGGAGAAGGGTGGATTGGGAGTCTTGCAGAGTTCCTACCCCGTTCTCACTCGTCCTCCCACCATTGGTGGTGTCTCTAGTAATGAACCGCCCTGCCCTAATTTCCCGGCCTTCTATCACACCTCACACCGATCCCGCTCCCATCCCAAACCATATAACCCCCAAGTAGAAAGTAAAACCAAGAATTTGCTCACCTCTTTCCCTTCCGGGCTTTGGTGGTAAAATAAACTTCCTCTTTTTCTTCAAGGCGAAACAGATGCATTGATGAAAAAGGGTGCAAATAAATCCACGATGGTAAAAATGTTTAATAATATTAGGTAGCTCCCACTCGAGTGGGTTACCGTATTTTCGAGATTTCCAGAGTATTAACATACGTTTAAAAAAATCTGCAAATTCTTATACACGGGTTGGTTATTCCTCAAATGGGGGAAACAGTGGGTGTGGCGGGTCCCAGACCCATTCCAATCGATTTAGGGTCCAAAATTTAGTGGAATATGATACCCCACACGCCTAGGCACCAGAAATCCTGACACATACAAAATGGGTGGATACATACCCATTTTGACCCATAACTTCTTCCGGTGGTTGCCAATCGTTCTGGGACACACATCATTGAATTCAGCGTCCAAAATTTAGTGGAAAACTATACCCCACACGCCTAGGTAGCAGAAATCCCGAAAACACATATTCAAAATGGGTAATAAATACCCAATTTGACCCATAACTTCTTCCAGTGGGTGCCGATCGTTCTGGGACCCATTTAATTGGATTCAGCGTCCAAAATTTAGTGGAAAATGACACCCTACTCGCCTAGATCGCACAAAATCTCGAAAATCCATTTTTCAAAAAACACATTTTGACCCCCCCCCCCTTGCTTTGCTCAGCTCTGGTTGGTTGTTAAAAACTTTTTAGGATCGGAGCCGAGAATTAGGTTAAAATAATTATTTTGAAAAGATATTTCCGAGATTTTGGGGTTCTTTTTGCTCCCAAAACAGTAAACGGACATGGTTAATAGTTTAAAAAAAGGTACTTTTTGAAGTGAAAATCGTTTCCCACTTTTTCCCGTTAATTAAAAAAAGGTACCTATTCACTCAGAAGACCTCGAAGGCACTTTTTCCCTGGCAAGCTAGATTTAACAAGAATGTAAACCATTTTGGAATAATTTTTTATTTATTTATTTTATTTTTTTTTTATACTAACCTCAACGTTCGCGTCCGATGGTATTTTACGTACCAACCTCAATCAAAAATTCACTTCTCTAACGCTTCAATAGCACAAAGTGGGAGAGACGGTCGGAGATTGATTCAGAAGGATGGAACGAGTAATCGTGAAAGCTCATATTATTTTGGCATGTCAGCGGCGTAATGACTTTTTCATCCCTTTTCAAGCGATTGGGTGGCTTTGAAGTACCGCGTACCTTGTTTGATTTTGCAAAGTCAAAATAATTATTAGTCCCTAATGAATCCGCGTTCAACCTGAAATTTGCTTCATTTTGTCGGTATCGGGTTCGTAATTAAATCGTTTTAGATTTAACGGGGCACGTATTTTGATGGAATGATGTGAGGCTGATCGATACAGGGCTTTAATAAGTCGTCAGTTCATCTACGACGCCAATCAAGAGAATATCCATATGAGAGTATTTCAGTAGGTATTCCACTACAAAGTTGAGAGGATGACCAGCAGGCTGAGCTAATGAGAGACAGCCACATAGGGCGATATGGCTTTATGAGATTTGATACGATATTATTTTCAATGACCATTTCGACGTCACGTATTATCCTCTCAGACGTAATGCACTCATCGTGCGACTGCGAGGCGACAGATCATTGCGAAACTGCGGTTTTCGTCCTCCATATTAACTCCCTCAACAAAAATATGATATATATACCAGAGTGGGAATAGACACCCTCCCAAGATAGAGGCGCAAAAGCATTCTTGAGATTTAAAAAAAAAGTGTTTAATCCATTTTCACAAAACCGAAAGCACCTGATTTTACTTAAGGAATTTCATAATTTTGATCATTCTGTAACATTGAGCGTAATTTATTGTATTCATGTCGAGCTCAAAGGTACAAGACTTATTACAGCAGAGAGCGAATACTAATGATACACATGATACTTGGAGGGGAGCCGTATGGAGCTGAATGCGAACCAATCCAGGTTTCATTGAATAGGTGGTACAAAAATTATAGATGTTATCGAGCTGTGGCGAAAAAAGGTGAACATGAAGTTCGATTTTTGTGATTTGTCAGAAGTTGTAGAGCAATAATGGCGTTTCTTCATCCCTATTACGTCCACCAAATTGGTAGAAAATGCCCGCGGGTTGTTTGATAGATTGAAAGAACAATCTACTTCTCATTTATGCCGAAGTTTCAATAAATTTATTGATTGATCTGAGTCTTGAAGGACTTCGCTATGATGCTCGTGTGGCAACCGTGATGAGTGTTTGGAAGAATCACTGATGTGTTAGACTCATGACATCAAAATAAAAACATTTACTATCTCAGAAAGGTAGAAGCTCTGTGGTTGACAAATAATTTCTATCCAGATCGAATTAGCCTTCTAGTTCCCGTGGAATGTCTGATGATGTGACAAGTTTAATGATAATCTTCACCATTTTACTGCTTAAAACGGCGCACAGTAAACAACCTTCAGATGGAGGAAATGAGGGAGTCTGGGATAGAGAGTATGCTTCGCTTCTAGTGGATACTGAGAGGAAGAAATAGGGTTATGCGTAAGGGCTACAGCAAAGATCCCACGTCCTACACTTCATGTTGACGATGTATTGGGCATAATAATCAGCTCGGCATGGTTTCCCCTCTGAACAATCACCCTGCCTGAAGCGAGCCACGTCACTGAGAACCCCTGATTGAACTTCCCTTTCGGCATCTGAGCACAAGGATTCAAGACTGACGAAGTCCGTATCATCTCAATGCCTTTTCATTTCCAGAAGTAGAAGAATACTCAGAACCCAGGAGGCCTTGCGAAGAAAACTTTTCATTCGATGGAGCCTCTTCTTTTTCAATCGCTCGAGTCTTCAGATTACTTGGATTTGGGAGGAAGTAGGATTTATCAGTTCCGAACTTCCATTCAACCAATACTTCGATGAGAAGATTGACCCGCACACCACGTATCGAACGACAGCTGTAATTGAATAAGTTCAGCACAATATTTTCTTCGTCTGTTGAAGGTACGAAATAAGGGAATTCCGTACTAGGGTTTCGATTCAGACAGACTTCTTTACCCAAATGAGACCACTTTCTCCATCAACGAATCTTCATCAAATATGATCAGAGAACCAGATGTAGTTTCACTAGATGAGAAACGGTTTAGAAAAGAGAGAAAAGGGAGGAAAATTGGTTTAAAACCAGTGAATTGTGAATCCATTATGATTTGGTTATTAATTTTCTGAGTAGGAACCATGTCTGTTTTCAGGCAGCCCGATCTCTCCAATTGGCCCAATACTGCCTATTATGTGTTTCAAGATTTTATAATATCTAGGTAGTTTTACGTTGGATTTCGATGTCGTTTTCTAGGAAATCGTGACCTATGCTAAAATTAGAGACCTTCATCGAATATTGATCGCAATGGTGCTCGTCTGTGATAGAGTTTACGGGTATGTAGGCTGTATGAATTTTCCATCTCGGTAATCGAGGGCATATAGACCTCGTAGGAAAAGACCATCTCACCCCTCTCGGAAATTCATCCCCATTTAGGTACGTAAATTCCCCAAACGTTTTGACCTGGATAGCTTGGCGGAGCAAACGTGGTATGTTGGCAAAGTTATTTTCTCCACTAAAAAGGAAAGCGGTTGTTGAGAGGAAATCGTCTCCTTTTCCGGCGTCCTCCAACCGAAAAATGGAGGCTGATTCCTCCATTATGGACCGTCTGACTCGGCCTATCATTGGACGCATATAACGTCCCGAGGATTGCGTTTTCCGACGGCTTTCGAGAAGGAGCCCTAACGACATTAAAATATCATCCTCGTCCTCTTATTTCTGGTTTTAGGTTGTGGATGGGAGGGAGGGAATAACCTTTTTATCGCGAAATCGTGGGGAGATGAGGCGAATGATATAGTAAGCTCAATCGGATTACAGTCACGCTTGGCGTTCATTTCAGGCTCGTTTCAGCCTTCTTCTTATCATCTATAGAGCTCCACATCCCTCTTTTAGCCCTTTTAATCCGGCAGAATTTGAATTCAGAAGCAGATGCTCATGGCATTCAGTTTATTTCAAGTGAAAATAATGCTATGTTCTTACTTAGGAACGTACTTTGGGATTAAAGCCGAATATTTGATGTGTAATAATGAAAACTGAAAAGGTAGCAGGTAAATGCCACTTTTATAAACCCGCTCATTTTCAAGAAATTGACGAAAACGTGGTGTGTGTAATGTGTTATTAGCCATGCATATATTCATGGATGAAAATGAATTATCACAATAAAGGTTTCATACTTTGAGAATATGAGGAACGATGACGAATTATTGTTTTAGCATCTTATGAATATTGATCAAGTACACCGATTACTTCGTAATTTTAAATACATGTGGGTGCAGAATCGATCAAACCCATAACCTCTCCCGGTAAAAACCAGTCGCCCCGAGACCCACCTCAATGGATTTAGCACCCAAAATTAAGTGGAATATTATACCTAACAAGCCTAGATCGTCGAAAGTCCTTTTTTTTCGAAACACATGTTTTTTTTTTCTGGGCATTTCAAGGTGTCTAGATCATAAACGCTGCAAATTATTTCAAAGGGGTTGGTTATACCTCGGACCAGGCGTATGAAGACTAATTAAAATCGGTTCAGCGTCAAAATTTCGCGGAAAATGATACCCCACACGCCTAGGCACCAGAAATCTCGAAAACCCACTTTGAAATGGGTGAGTAGGTACCCATTTTGACCCATAACCTCTTCGGGTGGGCGTCAATCGTTCCGGGGCCCGTCTCATTGGATTCAGCGTCCTAAATTTAGTCGAAAGTGACACTCCACACGCCTTGATCGCCAAAAATCTCCAAAAATAATTTTTTGAGCTAACACATTTTGACCCCCCCCCCCCCCCCCATAATTTGGTCCGATCGGGTTGAAAAGTTTCAAGGACCAACTAGAGCCGGAAACCCAAATTTTAGAAACCCTGACCCAAATTTTAGATTTTTCGGAAAATGTTCTACTACCAAAGTCGGCGTGGACGGCGGACGGACATTTGCTGATTTTGATTTAGACACTTTGAAACGTCCAGAAAACATTTTTGGGCCGAATTGGAGAGATTGACTTTTTTAATGGAAACATAGGATAATTATTCAAGGAATAACCAACCATAACGGTAACTTGCTTAGTTACCAGAGATCAGCCTCAAAATAGAATTCACAATGTGAATTCTATTATCGCCACCATCTTTCAGTACCGTCATTGCGGATGAAGTTAAAGCATTTCGAGTGATTTGAGTTACTTGTATTTTAGTGATTCAAGAGATTGTATTTTAGCACAACAGTTCGTCCCTTATTGCGCAGTGTGATGATGTAGTCAAAAGAGAAATTTTTGATTAGTGATGAAAAAACGAGGATTTCTGTTGAAAGAAAAAAGGGTTGAGATAAGAGAGTGCGGTTCGTGGTGCCCCTTTTCACGTATCTAAGTCTTGGTTTCCCTTGATATTTTCCCTGATTACACAATCAGCAAACAACCTGTGAATCATCAAAACATATTTCTATATGTGCACTTGTTTGGTCCCGACCACGCTCTCATTACAATTGGAGGACACCGAAGACGGTCAAGAACGGAAAAGTACTTTCAATAGAAGGGTCTTGAGGATCTGCGAAGAGATATTTTGCTTCTTGGAATGGCAATCAGCGTGCCAAAAAGGATCTCCGAAATACAGCGGCCGCGGCCAGAAAATGGCAAATCCCATCGGTTGTTTTGAAAGGTCAAGTAGATTGCTGACGAGAACGTTGATCGACCATATTATTTTATCAACAAATCTCAATAGAGGATTTCAGAATTTCGTTGGCCACAGCGGAAAATGATGGCATACGAGGTAGACCAATTACATTATAGACATCCGCAATATTTATGGGACATTTATCGTAAAATATTGACGTGTAGTCCCGGGTTGGTAAGTTATGAAGGTGCCACCCCGTCGCGTGTGCCCCAATTGAGAAGGGCGATAGTGATCCTCAAGAACTGAAGTATGAAGGAGAAACAGGAAGCAAGATGGAACCCGTTGAGAGTTGGAGATAAATCTGAATTAGAAGCTTGTAATCCAAATGTATATGTAGACGGAGTTGGCTGGCAGTAGAACCATCGTTTGAAAAGCTTAATTTAAGCGGAATGTAAAATTGGGACTTGGAATAATCAGAAGAGATTTAGATACCGCCATGAGGGTATGAAAGCCGGGAGAAGAAAAGAGGGACCCAACCTGTAAAGAGAGCAATCGTAAATTTCTGTTCAAAGGAAAGTGGGACGTGTTGGAAAAGCTGCAAGTTGCTCTAAGACCAAAGTGGAAGGGTCACAATGTGGCAGCGAGAGCGTAGAGTAAGGACGTATGGATTGACATGGGTCAGAATATACGGAAAAAATGTTGCAAATCCCTTCTCAGGGGTTGGTTATTCGTCGGATCAGAAGGATGGAGACTCCTTCCAATCGATTCAACGTCCAAAATTTAGTGGAAATTGATACCCCACAATCCTGGGTACCAGAAATCTCGAAAGACTACTTTCGGAATAGGAAGATAGGTATTCATTTTGACCCCACACGCCTAGATCGCCAAAAATCTCGAAAATTCATTTTTCAAAATACACATTTTGACAAATTCAGTGAAGGAGGAATGAGGTGAGAATCCACAGCCCAAACTTTTGGCCAAAAGGAGCATAAAATGAGTGAGTAATGGCATGTTCTCCACAGAATGCGGGAGATCGCTTGTATTTGGTGTCTGCCAGCCAGAATAGTATAAAACCTTGTAAATAGCATCACGCCATAAATCTACGGATTTGTTGGAAATTGCCGATAAAGCTGTTGATCCATCAGCGTGGTGCGGTTTCATGCATTGGATTTGTAGTCCGAGGACGAGTGTCAATTGGTTTTGCTGATCAAACATGTACGGGTTTCGAATAGCAGATCGAATTATTCTTAATTGCAATAATTAAAAAGTAATGAATAAATCAAAACAAAAATGTCAAGTACCTCACTTTTTCGTAGTACGGAAATAAATCGAAAACCATTAGAATCCATCACGTTATCGATCCACCAGCTCTAATATTTAATGGTGAATATGTAACTCCTCTAACAAATGGGTAAATGTTCACATCATCTGCATCCCTTCAGTTCCAAACGTGGGAAGCCCACTAGGGTAAAGAGGGTATAAAAGCATTATCAGAGATTCAGGGATGGCGAGCTTCCCTTGGAGTAAATTTAATTCCACGCTAATTAGACGACTTGATTAAAATATGAACGCGAACATTCGCCGGAGGAAATTATAATTAATGGTTTAACAGGGGGAACCGACGGTTGATCCGGCTAACACTTAAAAAGCCCTATATGCAGTAACTCGTTATGCTTCCTTTCCACCTAAACGACGGAATCCTGGGAAGGTTCCCTATGTTTTTTTTTGTCTCATATTCGAAAAACGAGAAAAGTTGCTAGCTTTGGCTAGTCGGTGCAAAACTAGGGTGGAGTTCTCTAGCCGCATAGTAACCAATAGGTAAATAGGTAAATCGTGATATCAAGATTTTCCGAAAGGTAAAAAGGGATTTTACGGGATATTTTCCTTTCAGCTCAGCCTCTTGTATGTTTGACTAAACAAATTTTTTAATAACCCGCACATAATGAATTCTTGTGAATATTGAGGTGTCGTGGTGATATATATTAGGTATATCTTGCAGCCGGACCTTCGGAAAAATATGTTTGCATCATTTGGCTTACTTGCCACGAATTTCTTATTTCATTAGGCTTTAACAGTTCAAAATAATGCCTGGAATGCTCAACAACAGAACGGTGAATCAATTCCCAATATCGAAAATAACCACCAGTAACGATGCGGCGTTTTCCAAGATACACTTTCTCAACTTGATATCGAGTCAACGCGAGTGAATTCCCAGTGATTGATTTTAAGCAGCGACTGAGACTGCAGACGGATTAAATCCAAGACCAAGATTAAATTTCCTTTATTTGAATAACTAAGATCAACAGTTTTGTTCGTCTGAAAATTAGCTGGAGCGTTTCATGTACGTGTAAGTTGAGACAAGAAAAGATTGGATGATAAATCGGACAGTAGAAACGTTGGATGTTGGTACCGAACGATATCAGTCGTTGGAGTGACCCTCAACTAACTGGCTCAATCAATCGAGAACGAGTGGGATCCCATGTACATTCGAGTACACCGCGGCAGGTTTCTCTCGTATTTATGAGACGGGAGCCCCAATTTCACGTATGACTGATGAGCTCCCTTCTCGGCTTCTGATCAAATAGGTTGTTCGATGGGACATGCAAACGAGGACCAGTTCAGCTTATTAGCTCTCGTGAGCACCAGGCGTATTAATGAATCCCGAGTAAAGCCTTCGTTGTATCGAAGGCGGAATCTGAGCGATTTACAGATACGGCGGATTCTGGGTACGAGGGTATTGCCTAGTTACCTGCCGACAAATACACGGCCCTTTCTCTTCGTCATAGGATGATGTACGAGATATTCAGACACAATTCAAACACCTTCAACTTCCGAAGACACTAAAAAACTATTCAGATTTTATAAATACCGTACTGATAAACTTGTGAGTGAATAAATGATTTTATGACATTGAGGCGATCAGTTCTTAAAAAAATTGAAAGGTCGGCTTGTAACGTTGTTACGTCCTTTCTGTCCGTTCCTTCAACCTTAAATGCTTACTGACTAGATGAATGATCCGGCAACGGTTTTCATCAAGTCAGCACAGACGCTTCGCGAATAGCTACCGCATTACCTTGTAAAGACAAGGAACCACAAAGACCCAACAAAACAATTCACAGCAAATAATAGATGTTTATAACTATGTTTTCCATCTTTCTGCGAGTTCACCTCACACGAGCTTGATGTTGAACTTCTCTTGTTGTTTGCAATGCTCGTGTACGCATTCGAGACCGAAAATTCCTGTAGTGTACCGAGTTGATTGACAAATAGGTATCTGAGTCACGGTTTGCCGACTCGACGCAGACTTAATCCCCATTCATACGGTGGATCGTGCCGAGTCCTCCCTTGCAGGAGGACTCACTGTAATCCATTGGTTCCTTGGAGCTTGTTCAACATATCTGCCACCTTTCGAGTTTATATTGCGGCACAACTAGGGATCACACGGCAGAGCAGGTATTGGTAGGATTCCTACTGGCGTCTTTCACTTGTTACGATATTCTTGCCTCCAACTTTCGATGAGCATTTTCCCATTGTATATTTAAAAATCATCTCTACAAGAGTGTGGAGATCAATTGTCTACACTTCTCCTCTTTTACGTCTGATTTAGGTATTCATATTTATTCCAATAAACTTGTAAACCACAGGGGTTGGTTATTCCTCGGACCAGGTGCATGGAGACTCATTCAAAACGATTTAGCGTCCAAAATTTAGTGGGAAACGATACCCCACACGCCTAAAATCGCCGATAATACCGAACATGAGGAAAATGGGGAAACAGTAGGTATGGCGTGTCCCGGACCCATTCCAATTGATTCAGAGTTAAAATTTAGGGGAGAATGGTATCCCACACGCCGAAAAGGCTCAATTCGTCATAAAACATTACAACTCAGCTAGGAAGGTGTGACGTGAGGAGTGAGCCATATACTAAACAGCGCTTCTCATTCAAGGGAGGAAGGTATGATGAGTTGTTAAGATCTGAGATTCGATGAGCAATATGGACCTTGTTAAAGCATCCCAAGAGAGTTACGAGGGAAAAGTTTGGAAAAATACTAGTACAGAAATGGGGTTTGGGTTAGTGGGTACCGACAGGGGCATAGGAAAAAGTGGTCTGGAGAAAGGAGAAAGCAGAAAATGCCTTTGCTTTTTCAGACCTTGCTACCAATGAAGCATCGAAAACTGGTTTATCGGACCAATTTCGGTTGTATTTTTGCTGGCACCATCATTGAAGGAAGCAAAAAGACGGAGGAAACGAGGGAAAAGGGTGGGTCGCTCGAGGTAGAGCGAAACGTGATTAGCCGTTATGAGATTCCCAGGTAGGTAAAAGGGAAACCACCTCGCTCAGATGAAGAAAGTCAAGAACGGGACGGAAAAAACAGAGAAAATAAAGAAAAAATCTCCTTTTGACATCTGGAGAAGAGAAAATTAACCGAAAAAGGCTGAGGTAAGTAGGCTGTAGACGGCGAAAGGAGGTAAAGCCGTGATTAGATGAAGGGGCACGGGCGTGACGGGAGATCGAGATTGAGGTGGGAAATTAATTAGCAGGAGTCGGTTGGTAAACAGTAGGAGAAGGATCAAGAGGCCGAGAGGTGGAGTCCCTTCAAAACGGCGAGTAAAGAATCACAGGTGATGTGGACCAGGCTTGGATGTGAGAGTGAAGAGTACGTACTTCCTAGAGGTCCCTTACCGCTTCTTTTAGTTTCCTCTCTTCGCCCACTTCACGCTACTCCTGGTCTCCTTCTTCTCTGGAGGCTCTACTTGAAACTTATAGTTATGGAGAAGGTGAACTTATTTTTTCTCTCTCAAGGTGAAAGCTCCTTACGCGCGTAAAGAGCCGACCAAACAAAAGTTTTCCCTCTTAAAATACGCTCGTTGCAAAACTGCTGGAGTGGTTACTAGCAATACCTACCCACTCATATTATGAGGCCAGGGATTCTCACACGAAAATATTCAACGTAAAACATTCTAGTTGAACTACATCGGAACGCCTCCTCCACGTGCTGAATTTCATGAAAATGAATATCATCTACGAATGACTAACCCTTTTTTTAGGTGAAACATACCGACTTAGTGTTACATACATGCTCAAATCGTTTCGACCACCATCTGTGTATGAAATACGAATCTTGCTTACTCTATGCAGTTATCTATTATGATGAAGTAAATATCGAAAATAGAGCCTAATTAATTAAAAAAGATCCGGAAACAGTTATATCGTAGCTTTTGAAAAATTTAAATGTTTTTAAATCGAATCGACTTTTTGTTCCGGTTCTGTTAGTTTAGAACGGATTCTCGTTCGGATTTTCAGGGATGCAAAAGTGGGGTACCTACTTGAGGCCCTATGCCGTATTCATAAGGGTGAATGTCCGTTCTGTTCACTCTTCATTGCCACAGCGATACCCTTATCAATCATGATCTCAACAAATATTTGCCTACAGCGAGTTGAGTCTACTTGGAATCCTATCAGTTTTATTGGTATTGAATCAGTATCTTACCCTCCCGTACCATTGAATTTGACAACCAATCTCAATGGTACGAAATAAATAAAATTCACTAACTCATTAATTGATTCCAGATGCTTGAACCAGTTGTTTCTACTATTCTGAAAGATGAATTATCGTTCAATTACGTTCAAGATCACGAGGAATATCTTGTGGCATGACCACGGCAACGTACCTACTATTCATGTATGTAATCAAGAACGTGGTTATGACCATTGGAATTTAAGTTAACTATTTGTTTTTCGTCGAAAACACGATGGCAATACCTTATTTGTATACACTTTGTGAGTTGTCCTTGAACCACTCCCATCAACGGTCATGGTATATATTTATTTTCATGTGTAATAAGTTGATACGTACTCATAAAAAATAGGTATAGTATGTAAAAATGATGATAGACCGATTCAAAAAAAAAAATAAAAAAATAAAAAAATAAAAAATATGATGATTACTTTCAGTTTACGATTCAGTATAGTCCAACCATGTGGATTATGTTACGGTACGTCAGTGTATTTGCATGAATAAACGAAAAAGCCCGTCTTCTCTGAGTGAGTCAATTTGTATTCAGCGGAGGAGTAGCGGTAGAGCAGACCATGCTAGTTATCTCAAAACAAAACACTGTTCACGAGAACAGTAGCTATTGAACTATACAACTCAAGGATGAAAGTTCTTGGTTACGTGACTTGAAAAACCTGTGACGAACTCTTCAAGATTTCTCAGGGACATTTAAGAGTTCTGGAGTGAGTTATGTTTGAGTATGGTTTGTAAGATTGACAAATTTTGTACGGATTTCATGAGCACACAGTGAGAACAGATTTACTCCCGTTCCAGAGGAAGTTGTTTTGAACTTGATCTGATATATCATTGGAAGTTTCATGGAACGATGCTGTTCCCCTATCTCGGATAAAATAATTTGGTGAGCAGGTGGCTTTCGTTAGTTGAGTACACAGAGAGCTCCCCGCCTCTTCCAGAGCCCCATCCTCTCGTCCATATCCCTAGACACGTAGGTTTGAACTCGATAGAGGAGTTGGAGTAAAGTACTAATCCTATCCTCGTTTATCTCTCCACCAGACGTCTTTTCTTAAGCCAACCAAAACCCGATCTTTCACGAAGCCATCACGTACAGCTAATGCTTTCTCGACCTCCCGCACCCTCTTTGCACTTCTCGCCGGGATGGAACTTCAAACTACTTGAAAGCTGTGAGGTTGGAGCGTCAGCCTGGCCGAAAGGCAGCTGAACGTTGCTCAACCTCAGAACGTAAATGCATAATCCGCATTGCGTATGAGTGGCTGAAAAAAAGTTACTCATCCTCGGGAGAGAGGGAACTCTGAGTGCAAGCGGTTTTATCGGCCAACTACGAGAAAAGCAAAATTGAGGAGCGAGATCAAAGGAAAATCCAGCTTTATACGTACGAATCTTATAAGTAAGAACGCAGCGGTGATCATAAACAGTCGTATAACCATTTCTTCACAATTTGCATCATGGACTGATTCATAATACATCAGAAGATATTGTACCCATAATCCAACAGGGTTAGCTCGAGAAACGGGTAGTACAGGAAGACAGGTAAAACAGAGCTGCAAGTGCGTTTCCACGAATTTGTAGGAAACCTTCAACAATTTGTTGCCGTTGTTTCCTCATTTTCAACTCGCTCTTGCTGTTACATGTCACCTCTGTCTGCCCGCCGTGGGCGTGATATTTATGTACGACCCTTTCAGAGAATAACCCTCTTCGTCCCGTCATTCGCAGTTAATCGTGGTCCTGCATCTGAGAATTTGTCCTTTTGATCTGGAAAGTATACGAACCGAGGGAGCAACGGCCCTAGACAAAGTATGATTTTATGTTCACTGGAGGCATCCAGGCAACAACCTTTTGAGGTATCACGCCACCTCGATTTATTGTCATTTTATCTCTCCGCGTGTTTCCGTGATTCTCCCGATTTGGCCACTCTCTTCCCATTCAATATTGTCTGGTAAAGTGTGGCGGAAACTTGGAAAGAGCTCATAGCCCTGAACAATATATCTCGAGTGATGAATGGGCTCCGGCTCCCAACTTGCCGCGCCTCATCTGACTTTGAATTACATTTACGCCTCCGGGTTTCAACAACTCAGCAATGCCTTTCTATGTCCCCTCTCGCCTGGGGGCCTCTGCCTCTTGTCCGGGCATCCTTCCGGAATTATTTCTGCCAGTCCTCTATTACTGGGAAGATAATTCTCTGAGCGGTCTCCTCGCAATTCATAATAAACCCGTCCTTCGTCAGCTAGAGCTGGCCCAGAAATGTGGGAAGAGTCGATTGAAAATGAATTCGCCGTGAAAGTTCAACACAGCTCATGGAAACACTTGCGAAACAGAACTGCAGAAGAGGATAGCGAATCACACATTTTTATGGGCAACCTTAAACAGTCCTTATGGGGCAAAAAGAAATGTATAGCGCAAATTGATCCAGTCCAGTACTTATATATAATCAACCTATGTTTTCATGCAAAAGTCAATCTCTCCGATTCGGCCCATTTTTTTTTCTTTTGCGTTTCAAGGTGTCTAGATCAATATAAACAAATGTCCGTTCGCAGTTCATGCCGATTTTAGTGTGGCCCTGGGTGGCCGAGACTTCTCTGGTCGAGGTTTCGAGGCTGCTGTTGAAAATCCAGCACCCCCAGCGTTAACTCGACGTCGTGAGGCCAACACAGCACCGGCAGGTAGTATCCGAATACGATTGTCCGGGGCTTAACACACACGCGTGTCTGCCTGTGAAGGAGCATGCAAAATAGACCAACTCTCACCTTTGGGCGAGAGGATGTCGGATGGGCGCTGATCAGCCCCTGTCGGCGTCCTCTCGCCTTAGGATGAGGATGAGGCTCTGACTTCCCTTCTGTAAGCTCGGGTACAATAGACCCTGGAGGTCGCAGGGCCACAGGGGCAGAACTGTTGCCAGCTCTAGTTGGTCCTCGAAACTTTTCAGCCCGATCGGACCAAATTTGGGCGGGGTAGGGGTCAAAATGTGTACTTCAAAATATAGATTTCTGAGATTCTTGGCAATCTGGGCGCGTGGGGGTATCACTTTCCACTAAATTATGGTACTGTACTCTCTCCTGAAATGATCAGGGTCTCTGATTTTGATGGCTTTTCAAGAAAACTGGAGATTACTCACTGCGTAGAAGGCGTGGTGTGGTTCATCACCTTCGAATGATAACCACCTGATCGTAGCTTTTCTTTTTTTCCTATATCTTTGGTTTTTTCCTTTGAATTTTAATTTTTTTGCGTTTGGAACGAAACCGCTTGAAGGGGAAGTAGGTTTTCGAGATTTCTGGTACCTAAGCGTGTCGGGTGTCATTTTCCACTAAATTTTGGATGCTGAATCGATTGGAACGAGTTTCCATGCACCAGGCCCGAGGAATAACCAACCCCTGTGTAAGAATTTCCGTGTTATATATTAACCATACGTATGATCATATGTATTTGTATTATCTTATTCAGTTGGTCTTTACCTACGTCTCCCCCCCTCCCCTCTTCACCTCCTAACTCCTCATTCCATGCAATCAGTGTGCCCGTCAATCCACAATGTCGGAATGAGTTGAATAATAAGACCATGGACACAACATTACCCATGTGAACGAACTTACAGATGACATCATCAAACAGGTTGATTATTCAAGGAGTATCCAACCAAAATTATAAACGAAAATCTATGAAACATCAAATTCTGCAGTGTAGGTAATTATCGCTTATGGAATAATTGATTCAGCCTGGGTTAACGTAATGCGCACATTAAAGAGTATATTGGCAAACTAATCATCGCAAGATAGCCACAGGCGAGACTAACAATGCGCATATTACGAGTATTTGGCCCAGAAGCAGGTGGCCATGATATGACCATCTGAATAATGTATCAGCCCGAAACTCAACTGTTGGGATGTTTAGGTACAAACTATATATATAATACAGTTTATAGGAATATTTCTTGAAGCATCGAGAGGCAAAAATTGCAAATTGTTTACCCATGCATATAGTAATTAATCGTTGCGATAAAATTTTCGCACGTGGCGAGGTAGTGTTTACATGAATACTTCCTAATCGTTGCTTAATGCCGTACTATCATATTCTAAAATTAAATGTTGATCCATGTGCCTTTTTAAATGAATGTAATTTCGCTATCTCTTCCAGGAGCTGTCACACACTTTCCCATATCTTGTTACCCCCATACCTATTCGTTATGTCTATGAGGCACAAAACAATTGGATAAACACTCAGCATTATTCTAGGTGGATCTCGCTCGTGTGGCATGGAGTATTGTCCTCGAGGATTCCGGAGTAGGTACCTCATTAGAAGAACAAAGGACAAGCAACTCTTTCCTAAGGTTTTTTTTTTCCTGTTTGAGGCAACTGCTTCAAAACCGATCTCAATCGATTTAGTGTCCAACGACTAGTGGGAAATAACACCCCGCACTAAGTATCCCTGAATATTTTTCAGAACAGGCGTTTTCACCCTTGTCCTGCCTGATATTAAAGACGATCCAGTAGGAATGATTTCAGGCCCATCTAGGCCCGAATGGAGTGACTGAGTAAAATATTAAATTCTTTATAGAAAGCTCAACTCCCTAGAACAGGGAGGACGGCAGAAGGCGGACGACGTAAGGAGAATTTCGTTCTGGGATCTAAAAAATCCCGAATCACAAAATATCCCGTCTTGGTGATTTTGGAGATTGATGATTGCCTATCGGAGGGACCGCTCTCGTGTTCGAAAACATTATGATTACTATTCACAAAATTAAAAACCGAAAACCAATAACCTGGGGACATTCCCTTTTTAAATCGTAAGGTCACCCAGCTCTCATAAGTATCTCTCTCGAAATCTCAAGCGCCAAGCTGTCTCTGGTGAGACAGTTTTCCTTATCAGAACCGGCAGTAGACGGGAAAAATAGCTAGTTGCCTCCACCTGTGAAGCATCAAAAGTGCAAATGATTAATCATCATGGTTGGAAAGACCTAACGATGGTAGGAAGGGTTTGTGAGAAGCTGCGGGAAGTTGACATCGCTTTCACTAAGGTTGATGACGACCCTTTGAGATCGCACCTCCGTCGCTTACAGTTGAACCAGACCTCTCTCCGTGCCCTCGCGAACTAATGGCTGTGTTGTAAATGTCTTGCGGTGCGGGGCTGCCGTGTGCGTTATTATGTAAATCGCCTTGGAGAAGAAGATTCACCTAACGAGGCTGAGGAAATGCCTCGTGATTTACTTTCGGCTTCTGCTGAGTTACTGTACCGAGCTTCTTCTTGCCACCAGCCACCACTTCCTTCATGAAGTTCAGTTTATGCCTGTTGCATAAATTGCCCACTGCGTCCAAGGAGACAATAAAAGGAGTAACCAGTTCCTGTAGAATGAAACTTCTTTGTTTCATTACAAAATGACTCGTGAATATATATTACGGTTTCAATTTGCCAACGACCTCTATGAACAAAACTCTTCACAATATTGCATTTTCTCTGTATCAACTTTAAGGTCTTTTGTAGAACATGCGAAGCTTACTCACTCTATTACCTTTTCAAAATGGCACAACAGGGTTTCCTAGAGAAGACGATCATGCTTACTCCTCGACACTGACCCCCACGAATTCAGAGAAATGCCATTTTGAATCATTTACTATGCAGAACCAAATTACTTATATGTATAGTACAGGAATACATATAAGTATCCACTCTTGTCCTTTCATGGACAATTCTTATTTACAGCATTAGTCGTATTTGTAGCTACACTATTTCCCTCCCAAATGCTCTCTCGTTATGAATTACGATGGGTGCACGTACTTACCTAAAGATAATTGGATGAGAAATTGAGGTGTAACTTCTTTTTTTTAGCTATCTTGAACATAGACAAGTGAGTTACCTACAATGTACCAATCGTTCAATTTAATTTTCAAAAGTCATGGATCAGTTCCCATAATTCCACTCAACATTTTTAATTTATTATTTCCAAAGTAATTTCATAATAACATGCATGAGGGTTGCCCAAAAACAGAACATTTGGGATGCGTTTCATGATGTCCAGATTTCAAACCGGAATGTTCATCCGTCGCACGCCTCCACCCTCTACGCCGTATTTGCCAGAACAATTGTTCTAAAAAAACCATATGGAATAATTTGCAGTTCTCTTCTTCAAACCTCAATTATCAGTTCACTGCGAAGGTAGGATATCGTTTTCTTTGTCCATTTTATCCGTTTGAATCAAAGGGTTACAGGTGAATGATTTGCAATGGGAATCGAGAAGCAACCTTACTTTTTGCAGATGGAGGAGGTTCTTAGTTCGTCCATCAGATAGTGGCGAAACTTACTGATTTTCCCAAACAGTGCAAGAGTTGGCAAGGAGGTGGTTGATAAAGTTAAACCTCAAGAGAGGAAACCGATGCCAGAGAGTTTACATCGAACGTTGGTTTTACGGTTTTATCATCGTTAAAGATAATGTTATCGGCCATTTGTTTGCAACGAATCAATGGCCGTTACCTTTCCTCTTAGGCCTGCCAATAATTGGGCTTCCAATAATATCTCATTGCTTTACTATTCATGGAGTTCAAATGCTCCAGGAGGTGATAGCGAAAGAAGAAGAGAGTCGTGCTTTTGACCTTGTTCCAAAATGGCAGCGTGTCCTCCGCACACCTTCCTATGGGTCTAGAGGGTCAGCGTCGGACATTATATATTATAAGGGTTCTAAAGTCACGAAAAAAACAAAACAAAACAAAAAACATGCGTGTGGGAGATCTTAATTTGTACAGGGGAAAATATTTGTACCTATTCAGAAGAAAAGTTGAGCAGTATTTCCGATGATCATATTAATTTCCTCTGGCTGTGGCTTTATTTGTCCTTCCCCAACGAAGTGTAGGAACAAACCCGTTGTCTGTTGGTTCCACAGCTAAAATAAAATCTTTAAAATCTTTAAAACCCGAGAGTTGAAATCGTTTCACCGTCTGCTGAGTGACTATAGTTGATACCAGCTAAATCGTAGAGCTGAAGCCCACGCAGCTCCGCAAGAACAACTTCCTTCCAAAACATTAGATGACGGTACAACCAACACGCATCCCATTTTGTGGTATAATGGAGACTATAGAAGGAAGGTACTCAATACTCCCTTTTCCGTCATAGAATAATTAAGAACAGGTAGAAAAATTGAATTTGTATTGTCTCAATAGCTTTAAAAATGCGTCGCAAACAGGCCATTGCCAATCTTTGCGACGGGTGAATATATTCGAATCATTAACCGTCTGGCGTGAGGGCTGCTGTAGGTACAAGCCACAAAGAGTCGAATGAAGAGGGTAGAGCCGAAGCAGAAAGGCTCCTTTGAATAAAAACAAACAAACAAAAAAACTCAATTTTATCCACTCCTCGATATGAAAAAAGGTCTCATTCTCAATACAGGTAAACCCCGAACTTCGCAAACCCTATGCAAATCAGATGTCAGTGGATAAAGTCAGACTGGCTATGAGTTCGACGCTAACCAACTAACATACTCTCATCTCCACCCACAGGAACAATTAACAACGGCAAAACTCATTATCTCCAACGAGGTGGCAAGTTATGGTTCATTAGTCTCAGGAGGTGACGGCGCTAGGACCCCCGGCACAGCATTGTGTTTTTTCCACCCTGCTAATATTATACTGGAGACGGTAGTACCGACATAAAAATACCAGCGCGATTCGGTACGTATCCATGCTTTAATTTGTTTGCTGCTTATTAATGTGAAAAGAGATTAGATTGAGGAAGATTTATAGTACGATTGAAGGAAAGCTGGACAATCCAGGACTGTAATTCATTTTAGCCCTGTCTGTAGCATCAACAACCGAACTCGTTCAATTCAATAGACATATCTTTCGTTCGCGTTAAAACTCCATCTAGGTACCACCAGTCTCAGATATACCTACAACCAGCCCCTTATCACAATACCTGAGTTTGGTACTACTCAAGACAGCTCTAGATCAATGAGCTACCCTTGAATGATAATATATGACCACAATGAAAAACGGTAGGAATTACCAACTCAAATGATATGAGGAACGTGCTTCTGTTCTGGCATGATAAATTCCATTTATATGAAGGCAGTTATAGCCTACTAGGGTAGTGTAAGCCATTCCATACCATCCGTCAAGCTGGAAGAGGTAGGGGAAACTGTAAGTATACAATCAAGCAGGCCAAATAGGCTTGGAACCTTTGAATTGTGCCATTCCGTCTTTTCCCGAAGGATTGGGCTTCACGGAAAAAATATTTCACTTTCTATTGACCCACTGCCCCCATCGTTTGCCTGTTGAGATAAGAGAAAGGAAAAGTGCGCCCATCGCAGTTCAGCGGATGAGTCTTACTTTATTCGAGCATTAATAATGTGTAAAACTTCCTCTTATCTCTTCTGCCGCTCACCTGGCATTATAAATTGCTTAATAAGACCACCAGAAAAGCATTCCAAGCATTCAAAAAGCCTTTACTACGACCCTCCCTCCCTTTCATGGATACCGTCGTTCCAAAGTTCTCTACTGATTTTACGTTCTTCGGGGTTCAGGAGCTTATCTCTATTATAAGAAAATCATTTCGAGCTTCAACATAGTTTCACCAATGGCAATGAACTTCGCGGTCACCCCG
This sequence comes from Cyrtorhinus lividipennis, assembly GCA_019603395.1. Lineage (NCBI taxonomy): Eukaryota > Metazoa > Arthropoda > Insecta > Hemiptera > Miridae > Cyrtorhinus > Cyrtorhinus lividipennis. The sequence continues at coordinate 34,437,091 of CM033998.1, read as the reverse complement.
AGACTGCCCCTAAATTTACGATTTGAAAAGGTGTATTCATCTTTCCGACACTCAAGTATTCAGGTACTCATTATGTAGTATGTATGCAATACATTTCATAATATTTTGCGTTTCTCGTAGATACCTATTATTACTAGCTAATATAAAAAAAAAATTTTTTCATAGAAAAATGGATAGCTTATGTACGGAAAATATCTCCGGTTTAGTCTTAGTATTAGTCCTTATTGTGGAAATAATCGACCAAAAACAATTCCTTTTAAAGATATGCAGATACCAAATCTGAAATGACCCTCAGCCGTTCGAGTAAAAAAAAAAAACATTTCACGTGATTCGGAAAATCTGACTTTTTGGGGTATAGACTCCAATCCAGCCCTAGTTGTGCATTGAGTCATTTTCAGCTCATTTGCTGCAAACGAAGTAAAGGCAAGGGTAAAAATGGGTTTTCTTGATTTTTGGGGACCTAAGCGTGAGGAATATTATTATTTCTGCTAAATTTTGGAGGCTGAGTCGACTCAGCTAAGTCCTAAACAAATTGTCGCACAATGGAATCGGTCCTGTGTACCCAGACGGATATTTTGAAAAGTAGATGGTTTAGTTTTAAAAAAATGTTTGCCCACTCTTTTTCTCCAAGATTTACAAGACTCCGATGATACACATTACTACATGAGCGAAACCAATCCAAAATAATGAACCGTTAAAGATTATTAAAGATTATTATTTTGCAGCGTTTACAATTCTTGTTAGAGAAAAAAATTTCTGTTGATTTACCTATACGCTGTGATTAGAGTTTACTCTGAGGTGACTTACTGCGTTGAAAAACGATGTAATGATGTTTGAATTCGGGATACGTTCATGAGGTTGAAATCAGGATGTAGAAACTCCGTGATCAAGGGATGCAACTCCCATTGATACCCGCCTCCAATTTCATATCTTAAATTAGAACGATCGAGCAGTGCCAACCCCATGCCTCCATACGCAATTAATCATAGGTTGCGGCTCCCTCGTTCTGGGATGTTAAATATTATAACTATGAAGTTCAAGAAGGACTTACCATGAACATCCAAGCAGCCAATCTGTTTCTTCATGTTTATCGTGTTTATTTGACACATGTAGCAGCCTTTGTCGGATGGCTTCACTTGTCGTATGTGTAAACGCCAGGTTTCGCTTTCCGGCTCATGGCTGACGCTGACGCGCACATTATGCGTCACTACCTTGCTGTCCAAACTAAGTACTGTTTGGTCTTCGGATCTCAGCCATCCCACCTGACAAAATAACGAATGAATGAACGAATGAAAGGTTTATTCCATCACAAGCTAAAATGAACTGCGTTATGTACAAGGTATGAGTACAAATTATAATAAAACAATAAAAATCCATGGGCTGCGGATTAGAACGAAAAAAATTCACGTGTTTTAATAGCGTTATCATTCTGGCAAAACTGGATTTTTCGAGTATTGAGAACAGACGTGAGGTCAACGATAGGTAATCTAAACATTTAGTACGTGAAATGATAACTTCCATATCGAGTACCGGAGCCGTCCTCGTTCAGTTGGATGTCCTTAGATCCCCAACGCATGTGTCACTGTAGTGTTTAGATTGGGGAGGTTTGAGCCCCCACAAATCGAACCGTAGGAAAATTTAATTTGCAGAAATTGCGACAACACCCTAGAGGGACTCCATGGCTAGAAAATTGAATTTACGTTTCAATCGATCAAAGTGCCCTGCGGGAAAATTGGATGGGCAATAAAACCACTTACCTATTCTCCTTCAGCGGCTCCTAAAAAAACCTCGCTCGGTTTTTTTTTTTTTTTTCTAATGGAAAATCAAGAAATCAGAAATTTACGGTTTGCTCTTAACCCGTATAACAGACAGATATTCTCTTTATTATTCATCGATTGTTAGCGGGAACAGTATTGACAAAGCTTTGCTCAATATTCACTGGAATGCCAAGCCGATGTGGAGAACAGACTCTTCTGCCCTGCCAGACTAGGGTCTGATGATTTGGCCACTAAGGAAAATAGACCACGCTTGGTAGGTCTGTGTGACCTTCAGAAATCAGGTTCAAATCACCCAACTGCTTCGATCATTAAAATGCTGTTACGAATGTGGACGGTAGCTGAAACCCCAAATCTAAAATTTTACTTATCTTGAAGAACCAGTTCTGAATGACGTACCGCGATGACCGAGGAATCACAAAAGTACCACTAACTGTTAATAGCGCTCAACGTTTCAATTTTTTACTCGATTTTCCTTGGGAACGTAGCATCCGATGTTTTTTGGTTATTCTATGATTCAGGCCCTGTGCGCTAGGGGGACAATTGGGTTTTTGGGTTCTCAGAAATTTGAAACGTAAACCAACCACGAGTAGCAATTACAAGAGTATTTCCTTCAGAACAATAATTCAGAAGTTATAAATTGTAACAAGAGACTTTAACTTCAACCAATTGCAGGCATGATGCTTTTGAAGATCTCGTTGGGATATATAAAGGCATCGACTACCGCAAGAGCCTCAACCAGTGGGTCGCGTAATTTGCTTTATTCTAACTGGGCTCCTAGCGAGAAATTCATTTGAGAGAGGCGGCAATATAATATGGGTAGCAAAAAGAAGAAGGAGAAATCCCGGTCATACGACCTCCGCTATTTTCTGACTTTCTCTCATTTTTTTATTCGTTACAACACCAAATCTCAGATATTGCTAGAATAAGTGATGAATGAAAATATTACAATAGAAGTTATGGAGTTTTTGATTTTGTGGCTACAATACTTTTACGAGTAATATAGTGATACCCAATGTCACCTATACGCTGCCTACCCCCCAAAACCCAGTTGAAATAAAAAAACGTATGTATGTCATTTGTTTTTCGGGCAAAAAATGGATAATAATTATCATAAGTTATTTTATTCTTAAAGGAAGTGACAATATAATTTTTGGGTCGGAACTATTCTATATCAGTTTAATCATATTTCGTTTCGACCGCACAAATGGTAGGTTGTTGGGGTATTGACATTAGTTATACCACTCGAACAATTGTCTCTAATCCGGAGAGAAATAGGCGTCAGAGCTGCCCAGAGTTCGTTTGAATAGGAAAAAAGAATTGGATTCCGCGATCGGGTTCATGCACTAGCGCAGGGATTTTCTTTCCCCAACCAAGGATAAACTTATGCAAACTAAGGTTTCTGTGGTGGAAGCCTTTGTCAACCAAAAAGGGCTTTTCCGAGTTTGCCGCTACTGAAATATTTTGGCCCCCAACCAAACTCAGGACCAAACTCAGTTTCTGGCTTCGGTGTGTATATTCCGCTATTCTGAGAAGTTGAGAAATGTCCAAGTGTTTTACTTTTTCTTTTCCTTTGCGATGTTTTATTGTAGAGCCCATTCGTCACGTCTAGGGGGATCAGAATAGCGGGAAAAAGAGGAGTGTTTTCCTGCTGGGCCGTCATGATCTCAATAAACCAGGGTAAAGAGGTAATATCACAGTTCGCTCGCTTTTCAGAGCAGAGAGAATGCTATTTAATTTTGGATGGATGCCAAGGGCCAGCCCCTACAATATATTTTATTAAGGGATATGAAAACTGACTAGAACTATGGGGATGCGAATACCTGACAACTTAATAACACTGAAGAGCTCATGCTGTACAACCAATATCAGCTCATTGTATTCACTGTCATATGAATGGACGGGCCAATCAATTTATATGATTATGGGATGCACTGCAACTTTGTCGCTTTATTTGTGCAATCAACTATACTTAAGGATTAAAGCCCTTTAATTGCATCCTCCTTGAGAGCAAGAAAAACCTCCCGGCGGGCCAATACTTAACATTTACGAGAGTGCGGATTAAAACTGTGACATTTCGATTCGACTCCTACTGACTCTCTGAAAGTTTCTGACACGGGATTCGACTCGCTCGACTGAGGATTTGGGTAACTGTTGAATGAAAATTGTCAGCGTTTTTATCTACCGGAGGTAGGTAGATGGTTTTTAATCAACGTCCAAGGAGCAGAGACTACATCGAATAGGATGAACTAATGCAGGAAATTGATTCGATGGTTGATTTTCCCCCTTTAGACGGCAACGGTTTATTCTGAAGCAAAGAGGCTGAAAAGCGTTCAATCACAAAGTAATACGGGCCACTTTGGCTTTCAAGCAGTTTTTGAAGTGTCACCTGGAGCCCGGATAACAGGTCGATAATGGCGAGCCTCGTAAAGCACCGGTTAATGCCTTTATATGAGCTTCCGCCGCTTAAAAGACGGAAGGTTCTCTTCATTTTCCCGCTTAGGTCACCAGTTTTTTCTCTATACGGAGACGGGGTTATTTCATGCCGATATCCGTCGAAGTTCATTTCGACACGGTTCATATAGCAACCTCCTGAGCAAGTTCTCTTTCACACCGAAATTTGAGACTTCTATGATTTACTTTTCTTCAAGTTATTCTAAATTTAGAAGGGAAAATTACTTCTATGATTTACTTTTCCTTAAGTTATCCTAAATTTAGGTAGGAAGAAACATACACAACTCTAGAATTTAGCTTTTGAAGGGTGGGTGCTATGTGCTATGCGCTAATGTGTAATGCATCTGCTGAAGGATCATGAGACCTAACACTGTTGGACTACCTAAAGGGAATCGTTCAGTTATTTTTATTAGGCAACAAAGGTGAGAAGGAATCATTTCACATCCTATCATAAGAACGTAGTGAGCTTTATGGAGAATAGCGGATTTCTATGGACCTGAATGGTCTTGAAACAGTTGGAAGCGTGCATGATATTAAGTAAGTAATTTTACACCAGGATCTGTGTGACGCTTCTATCCCAAGGGAATTGATCAAATGCTGAATACCTGGGTAGCAAAGACGGAAAATACGATGGAAGGGCAACCAACAACACGTCGACCGTATCGTTTAGGAAAATGAGTATCCTTTTACCAGGGGGCCCTCCTTTGTAAGACGGATGGTCTCTCAGACCTGATCGATCACAAAACGTTTCGCGAGTTTATCTCGGATGGGTTGTAGGCCTACTTTCATCGTTGTCGTTCTTATATTATTATTATTATGTTACATTCATTTTTGGTACCAAATCATTCAACCAATTATATAGGAGTTGATTCGTGGTATTCGGAAGGTTGGAGTATCACGAATATTTGCGCTTTGCGATATTAAATTTTCGAGTCGTTGGTAAGTATATCATTATTCAAAAATTAAATTAACTAATCCTAAACCGATCATGACTTCGTCACTAACCCGATGACATAGGAAGAGTGCGAACTGCGTTCAAAAACGTTTGCACGCGTTGGGCATCCTATCTGGTCTGAAGAGGTTAGGTATGCGGAGAAGGTTTTGATAAGATTGCCTCGAGGGGTTTTAATACTCCTGCTCAGCTCCAGTTTCAGGTCCGAGGAGGTCCTGATAACCGCTTGAGCCAATTTACCAAGTTTGCATGTGTAGATTGTTGAATGAAGAGATGATTTTCTTCATCGAGATAGGTAGCGCAATGCTATTCCCATTTCACCAAAAACCTCTTAGTATTGGGAAAGCATGGTATTTTAATTAAAGGTTGTACACTCACTTGAGTAATGGGATAACAAGCGCGGGGAAGGGTTCATCCCCAAACCCACCTATTTCTATCTCTCATGGAAACGTAATGAGGGCCCTCTGCCCGAGGGTATCACCAACTAGCAAGTCCCTTCCAACTCAGCCACAGAATTTTCAAGTACACTTTATCCTCGCTCCCCACAGATTTTACATGCAAATGATGCATCATTCGCTGTCGAAATAATGGTCATCTGCTCTCTTCTGATTTGAATATGAGCCTCGTATTTGAGGCCATTAAATTTAGCATAATAAATCATCTCATCTCTCGCAGGGTGGAAATAGAAACTCTCTCCCCGGAGTTTGGGAACTTCTAAAACGTTCCTACTTTCGAATAAGCAGGATGTAGAACGAAAAGTTGAGGAGCACTTCAAAATCGTCTATCTTCAATTTGAGATTGAGATGAGACTCTGACCCTTTGCAGGATCGCCGATATTGCCTCACTCGGACATTTGCGCTGAACGTTTTCAGAGGGAGAAGACTACGGGAGGATGAAACGAGGCTTTATTATTCTCGGGCGAAAAAACCTGCTACACCTAAGCCCTTGGAAATCCGACATTGTACACGAAGAGGCGTGGGCAGTCAACGACCGTCAATTGAAAACTTCTTAAGTGTTTTTCTTCGAAAAACACGAGCTGAAAACTTTTACCTGGAGGTTTTTACGAAAACGGAGGTTTAGGCACCTATGCAGCGAAAATGGAAGAGCAATTGAAATTCCAACTCATAAAAAATGAATTCATACAACATTGGAATCTTTACACTCAAAGCAGAGTAATGTGAGTTGAGAGCCAGTAAAATCAAGATGGTACCAATAAGGATTGATGACGGCATTTCTTATAGATGGGTTACGAGGTGCCGATGTAGGCAATTACGAAGCTCAGCAATCAATAATAGGGATTCATTGAAGAATCCAACAACCCCTATGAAATTAATCGGATGACCATCATCGTTCCTGGAGGAAAGCAGGTGGTTTTCATTTTTGGCCAAAACTTCTGGGGCTTATATAAAAAATAAATCATCATTCAGTCGAGTTGATACATACATCAAGTGGATAGCGATCTCTATGCCCCAAGAGAAATCTTCTATTGATCCGGGTCATTATACATATAATTCATACCACATATCTTTGGTATCACATAACTCAAATAATCTATAACTATTGAATAAATTGTTCAAACCTTCAGGTGACCGAGATTCTTCACCACACACGACAGGACAGCCTCTCGACCGAGCGGTACCGTCACGTTTGCAATAGGTTCGGCGAACTGTGGTGTCCAGTCCTCTTCAAGAACATCTATAGAAAACACACAGAAAACATTGTCTAAATGTAAGTGCCTACGATTGCAACGGAACGTAATGTAGCGAGGGAAATAAACAAGGGTCTACGTATTCATAACAATCATTAGCTGGATTGACCCCCTCACTTTAGTCAATACAGGGTGACCAACCTTGAGAAGGGGCGAAATAAGTAAGCAACGATTAGTTTACTGGTGACTTTGTCACTGTACCTAGACTTGATTAACCTTAAGAGATGGCGATGCTGATTATTATATAACATAGTCTAATCCCTCAATAGCTGTATCCACTGAGGTATTGTTTTGTGCAACAGCATATTTTGTTCATTTGAACGCAATAAAGCTTTCTCGGCTGTGGTTAGCGTAGCTGGACGTTTTGATTGGTTATTTCTTGAATAATCAACCTATGTTTTTTTTTTTCAGAATGATGTCCAGAAGGTTATCAAATATCATATTTGCGTATCCCGGGGAACTGCGCAACCATGTGCAATTGACACTGATTTTCTTATTTCAAATAGGAACCCTAATTTTTCATTGCTGATTCGGATTCTACTCAAAATTTATTGAATAATGGATCCCTCAGTCGATTTTTTGTTCAGCAAGCACGCAAAGATGCGCAACCCCACATTACTCGAATGGTGGCACATGAATTTACATTGTTTTTCAACACTAATTCACGAGTTGCCACCCCTTTCAAGATTCAACTCAATTTTTGCGAAATAATAACCTAACTCGCTTCTTTCATTTCGCGTGAAAAGTCATCATTTTTTAGCACGATAGTTATATTTTATTTTATTTGGATAACTATAGGAGGGCGGGGGGGGGGGCAACTTGTGGGACACCCTGTATAAGTATCAGGGAAGAAAATGTGAAAGTTTTTTCCTTTACATATAAAACTTCCGGTCACTATATTCAAGTCGTGTTGGATTATTATTGATTAAATAATAAACCTGTTTTCATGTCAGAGGTCAACCTCTCCGATTGGCCCCTAAATTTGCCGTCACTATATTTTGATGGAAAACTCTGCAAACTCTTTCACACGGGTTGGTAATTTTATGGACCTGGAGCATGGGTTAAATGGGACACTGAGTGTGGAGTGTCCCGATCGATTCAGGGTCCAACATTTAGTGGAGAATCATACCCCACACGCCTAGATACCCAAGCGCATTGGTCTCCATGGGAGACACATGGGCCCCTCAGAGTGCTGTGAGATCTTGAGAGGCACACGTACAGTATTGTGGGGGTCTCCAATCCATGTTCTTTAGATTGAATGCTCGTGTGGATTTTGTGGGGGAGAAAAGCAGGTGGAATGGGGAGAACCCTCTCTTTACCCTTGACTTGCTGGGGAATACGGGATGAAAAAGGGAAAGCTTTTACCTAACTAGGTAGCCCAGACCTAGTTTATGGTGAAAAGCTTTTCTGCAAAGGAAAAAGGCTACAATGAAAGAGCTGAAGTAGTAGGTATTAGACTCCCGAAAAGGGAAGGACGACGGGAAACTGGGATAACAGTTAGGAAAGGAAGCGGGCACGATTAGGATATTTTGTTGGTTTCTTCCCAAAACTTGGCGGGAAAGTTTCCTCGAACGCGAAGCAATTTGTGAACTTCTGAATGTGCGGGCATTCACTCCTACGGTGCTGTTTTGATATAGGTATCCCCCCTCTCCGATGAGGGCGATTCCATTGCTCAGTACGTAGAATACCTAACAAGGAAATGTTTCTCTTCTCGGTAATTCCTTTCCCACCGGAGACAATCTACTGACCGAAACGAATTGAACCAAAGTGTGGATTGTCTGTCATGGAGTGTATTCGATTTCCAGTAACCTCGAATCCGTTTCAATAGGTTGTGATTGAATGCTAATAATTAATTATTATTGCAGCGCTTCAGTGTTATTCAATATACTTTCGTTCAACATGGAGCGCCCTTCAATATTTATATTCAACGGATTCAAGGTAAAGTTATAGTTTTACAACAGCACCATCACTGCTTCTCCGGAACTATGATATGGTATGGGGAAAATGCATGACCTCATTAAAATGCATATACATTACATATACATGCCTTTTTCCTAGGACAAAGATGTACCGTTGTTGTGCCATGACTACGTATTAGTTCTTGAACATACTCGTTTTTGTTGGTGCCTTTGAAGGAGGAATGTGACTTTTAGCGGCAACGTAGTACTTCGAAGAGGCCATCCTGACGTGTTGATTCTATCTTTTCATTATCTAGTCGTTGAATTCCAATGAAGTACGTCGCCCTCTTCATTCCCGTCCTTGATTATTAAAATCACTCCTAGTTTGCTGAATTAATAATCCACAGTTCCCATCTCTCACTCATAAAGAAGTCGAGTATTGCGGAACAACCGCTAATGAAGCGAATGTTGAATGAGTATATTCCATGATAATCGCGCATTTATCTGAAGATGGAATCAGCTCCAAATCGTCCAGAGGACTGTTCACAACAGTGAGCTCAAGTCTGGTGGCGTTTCAGCTTTCGGCTAAGGGTAGGGTAAATCATTCTGGTTAGGCGAATTGTACGGACATTGGAAATAGGAATTTCCCTTGCAATTCACAGTCAATAATTTCCGAGTAATATTTCGTGAAGGAAGGATTTCAATTCAGACGTTGACTCATTATCCCTTGGCCCGCTAAGGGTTCCTTATCTCGAACTCCAACCTTTGTTAAAGTGCGGATCTACGATTGTGTGCTAGAGTTGATTACTAGAGGAATCACAATGCCCCTGAGGTGCGCTTGAAATGGAGCAAGCCCCTCGACTCCTGACATTCTCGGTCCTACTCATATCGCCGGGTACAATATCAAATTTACATAACCGGAACGTAATTTGTGTCGAAACGCTTTCTCGTTATTGCTCAAAAGCCACAGAGGATGTTTCGCCCTTTCCGAACCCTCTTTCAATGCTCCAGCCCTTTCCAGCCGTCGCCTAGAGAACGAGGTTTTAATTAACTTAATTCCGTTTGCCGTTGTTCCGGCGGGTTGATTGTTTTATTTGTCCCCTGCAGGTAGGTACTCTTGTAGAATAGTTCAGTCAGAAGAATGATTTCGTCCAGTGTGCTACGAGTACCTAATATTACATGCGAATGGGTCCTTTTCTACAACCATTATTCATTTCCAGGGTTGAAGGAGACCTACGCGAAAAATGATTACCGTAAATAATCATCGACGAAACGACTTACAAATAAACAAAATTGACTAAATGATTTAAAACAGCATGCGTATTAGTCCACTGAGTAATACATTTTCATGGTAATCAAAACTCGATAAATCATCCAAAAACGACCTGCATACCTACATGATATGATTTCTACCTTATTCCCAAGGTTACTAGAAGTGCAAAATGCCGACTGATTACCTAAAGATTTTGGTTGGATGAAAAAAATTGCTTAGACAGTGTTCTGCAGTAACGAATAGATAGGTAGCACAAGAAAACCAGCAAGAACGTACCCAGTCAGTTTTTCGTAGACTGCGTTAGCTAAAATGAGGTCACGAAAATAGGTATCAAAAAGGGATTTTTTTTAACGCTACTATGCGTTGGAAGTTGAGGGTGGATCTGCTGACCACAGGATAAGAGTGCCTGCCTTTCAGATTCTACAGGTTCTATCTAAAGTTAGTCAATATTAGCAAATAAATTCAGTTAGGTTTATCAGGAAGCTTGCATTGGGGAAGAGCCCAACACACAAAAAAAAGTTATTGGATGGAATTTTCGGTTCCAACGACAGTCGGGTAGTTGACGGTCTATCAAGTGGCGAGGAAAGGAGCGAAGGATTGAGGAGTGGGTTCCGAGAAGAATGTTGGATGTGGCGAAAAAGCAATTATTTCAGTATGGTTGGCCAGAGTTTGGCAGGAGTTCGAAGGCAATGCTCCGAAAGCTACCAATAAACACTTAAAAAAAAAAAAAAATAGAATAATAGGTAAATGATAACAACAATGTTTTATTCACATTCTGGCAAACATACTATCCGGGATCTGTGAGCACCTGCATACAAATGAAATGGAAACCTGTCCTGGGCCTTTCAGCATTGGTCTGAAGGCATTGAAAGATAGTGTGGCAGGAAAATGGAGTAGAAAGGATCAGGAAAAAAGCAAACAGAAACCCACTCTGGACAAACCGAGATTACAAATGATTTGAGCCAACCAGACATTACGTCGAGTACTTGAGACGGAAAGACGGGCCCCAGATAAATGACAAGAACAGATGCTCCCACGCCCTCACATTTTTCAAACCCTTTTCACAATGGTTTATTTTTCAGAGACCTGAATCTAGGTTTACAGCTTTCTCCCGAGAGGAGAAAAACGGGCAAGTATCTCCCAATGTGTGCCACTTTACATTAAACCCCACCGCTCTACCTTAACCCACAGTTATTGATTAGGGATGTTGTCATTCTAGGGAGGGTATCACATTTACCAAGTTCCTGCCGGTTTTCTCTCGAGCAGCTCTCATTGCTTAGAGCAGAGGCAACGATGCGCGCACGAAGAAAGTGTCACGAAATACAGGGCCTCATGGGAAGCAATGTAATAGAGTATACCACTAACCTCAAGCGCTTAATCTAACGCAATGCGTAATGTTATCCTTTGTACTCATCGGTAATTTTTCTTTTAGATCTGTTCGTTCATTTCAAAGGTTGAGTTAAAACACCATTACTCATGAATGATATTTTAAGGCTACGATACGAGCTCAATCTTATTGACTTATTGGAACAATAAAACCCGGCAGGCTCAAGAACTGAAATGGTACCCCGGTTGGAGCTTGAAGGTTACCAAGCTAGAAGGTACCCATACGTACGTACTTCTATCAGAGACAATTCAATGAATTGGTAAACAATGCATTATTGAGGAGCTCCACCCTCACTCTGGTTTGGCCGTTTATAGAGCAGAGGCGCTCCAAAGAAATCTGGACGAAAAAGAGGAGCGAATCGACGGGATTTTACCACTTGAGAGGAGAAAATAAGAAGCGAGAAAGTGGACACGGCTGAAACGTAATCCAACATTCCCTCTCATTTCGTAGACTCCGACTAGTCGGAGTTCTTTTTCTTTTTGAGCTTCTTGAGATTAAAGCGTCTAATAACCCCGAAGCGAAAAGGTTTTGTGTCTCCTTTACTTCAAAAGATCCCAGGATTGACGTTTTGAAGAGAACCAATAGGAGATTGTTGTCGCCAGTCGATGGTGCTTTGGATTAAAGTTTCCTGGACAAAAGGATAGTTAAGAGCAGGAGGAAATGAAATAACTGAATGGAAGTGAGTAGAATGCATTAGAAAAATGATCATACTTTCCGGCACCCATCCATTCGTTTTTTCCTCTACGAAATGTGAAAATCATTTCTCCGCCCCCTGCAGTATAATTTTTAATGAAGTTACGTTTTCATTTCTTGTTGGCCTGGGTATATGACACGTCTTTCTATCCATTTCAACTGAAGGGAAGTTATGGAGTCGTTTTACGGCTCCACTAGGAGGGAAAAATAGGTGGCACTTGGTCCTTCATTTCTTTTTGTCATTGGTTTGAGGTTGTCGCGCAATAAAAATTCGATCCCTGTGGAATGAGTTTTTGCTCGACTATTCAAGGATGGTCGAAAAGTTAGTCGCGGAAAAATCAAACGCGAGAGCTTGTGCTCTGTGATTCTTTATTACATGGCCAGGAAAAGCGATGATGATCAAGTCCGTAAAATTACGATCGAGACTTTTCAAAACCACTCTGTGGAACTTTTTCTTTTTTAAACTAGATGAGTTTACTGAGTTTTCCACCGGGAAGGGCCCATCAAAGCAAAAGTTTTTCCTCCTCAAGGAAACTTCCTGTTTTTCCCCCAGGAATCTAATTTTCCTACAGGGAGGACAAGGGTTGTGACACAATGGGCCGCATCTCGGCACGCTACCCCTGACAAAGGTTACTCTCATCCTTTTTTTTTTTTTTTTTTTTTTTTTTGGAGCTAATCTATAGGTTATTCACGTCCACGTGATGGCGGAGTGTGATTGCATATCCGGGTCCTCATCGCATTCCATATGTTCAAGAATGGGGCATGGGGGACTTCCAAACTTTGAACAACAAAACCACACAAATTATGAGAAGGACTGCACAACGCGTACGATAAAGAAGTTTCTCGATATTTCCTCAACCAAAATGTGTCGGAAATCGAGGAATAAGCGCCTGGCGGCAGCGGATAACAAGACAAAGCTAAGATTAAATGAAAATTGTTTTCAAGGAGGTAATCAATAAACATAAGTAAAAGAAAATAATATATTCCAATTGAAATTGCACCTTCTTTTCCAAAAATAGCACCAGCGACTCATGAGAGTTTTCGATCCTGGAGAATGAGCTCTCCACGACCCAATCTTCCGGTACACCCTTTATGGTACCTCTCCATCCATAACTGAGTCCTATTATGAAACTGAGGACCTGTTCGGCCACCAAATTTTACTGAGAAAGAGGCAGTAAAATGTGAAAAAAAATTTCCTCGCATTTTACAGCCTTTTTTCCAATAATTATTGCCGGAACGTATAAAAAACATAGGTATTATTCACGGTTCTTAACTGTGAGGGCTATTGATAAGGGAGAATTGAGACCGAGCCCAGTCATCGAATGAACCATCTTAACTCCCTCAGGCTCTACGCACGAAAGCGTTTGCAGAGAACAAATTATGGTAGTAATATGAACAGCAGCCGGCTGAAGCAAGTTTCCTGTTCGCTTAATCGTACCCGGCATGAAATAACTGGCCAGAGAAGATTTAGTCCGTAAATTCGTGAAGACCGTTGCAGAATCGAAATCCCCATTCTGTGTAGGTGAATTGAATATGCAGGGCGAAGATGCGCCTTGAGAACAAGGTACGAGTCCAAACACTCAAAAGATCTTGCGTCCGACAACTCATGAGACCCTCACGTAGATCCCACTAAGTCAATAACTTAGTTACGGAGTCATACATTCATGTTGCCCTACATCATAGTCCTTATATCGAAATTGTGACTTGACTAAGGAATAAAATCGAAGAGTGCAAACAGATTATATTTAGGTTGACTACACTTTAGCAGTTAAGAAGCCGTCTGAGTGATGAGTGACCATCCAAATTTTCAAAAATATTGAGTGAAGTTAACGGAAATTTTCGGGATGAAGAGGTTCATAATAGAAACATAATTCATTCCACCAATTCAATACGTAAAATACGTCGGACAATCCGGTCTTTCACATCAATCTGATCATCCCAGAGTCCCAACCTCGCCCCTCTTGGAGCATTTGTCTAAGCATTGGTATTGATGGTAGTTTGAATTACGTATATTAACACTTTTATCTCGGCCTCGGTAGTAACTATAACAGCAAGCTATATCGGTAATTATTTTAAATACAATGTCCATTACAGACTTCTCCGTGGAAAAGCTCCTCAAGGGGATAAAGGCAGATGCTGTCAAAGAGACTGACCCAAAATATTTCAACATACAACTAATAATATTTAAAACTAGGTATTACTTTCCCTTATACCGTCATCGCATTCAAGTGCTAATAACACCTCTCCCCAAGAAACCTCGGGATTGAGATTTTCCCACCTGCTTGGGTACTTTGTTACGAACGTCTGTGTTGTTCGAACGAGCGGTAGGACTTCGAAATTTTCTCAAGGCGTGAAAGGCATTAGGCAATGAGCTACTCCAAGAGAACTGCCATGTCTTTGAAACTTTACCGCCGAGTCTCGCGAAGGTTAGAGATAGGAAGCGAAGCCTGCAGGAGCAAATTATTCAAATGAGCCAAGAGTTTGAAGCGCTTTCGGTGTCACGCTGCAGGTATATTAATAATGAACTTAGCGTTTAAAGAGGTTTGGCCTCAGAGAGTTTTGGCCGATTTTCAGCTGTTTTTAAACTAAAGATAAAAAACAAGAGTAGGCTTCTCTCGGGCGAACTCAAATGTCAGTCAAATGTGAATCTTCTACTAGGTAAACCTGATAAAAACCTGGCTCCTAACAGAACTGAAAGTATGGAAAAGCACAAGACGAATTTAGTTGTAGCACAATCGATTTTTGATCACTGAAAACTCCATTCAGCTGACTGCGAGGTTTTCCCGAACTTTCTAACACAAGGCAAGGCGTTGAAGCACCAATGTGAAAAAAGAAAGGCTATGACAATTTCGGCTGTGGTGGATTAAGAGTTGAAGAGAAGAGGGAATTAAACCAACCTTAACCAGGTTTTTATTGCATCTCTGCGGTTGGCTCGAGGAATTGGACGGGACCTCCTGACCCTCAACCATCTCAGAAACGCCTTTTTACTCAGAGAAGCAACTTCACCAAGCAAACCCCGGCGATTCGGCCATTTAATTAAACTCTAGAGGCAAGAGCAAGTTTTTTGCCAACAACTTGTACTGGCGGCTTCCGCACCTCTTCTATCAACCTTTTTCCTTTTCGTTCCTCTTCCTCAAAACCTCTGCTTAGGCTAATTAATTCACGAATTAGTAATCACGGGGTTCTCAATTGCTCTTGCTCACCTCAACGCATCTGAATAAATGCCGATAACCATGATTTTAATGCTTGCTAAATTTGAAATTCAATATTTAACTCGTAAAAACGTGTAGGCTTTTAATTAGATTTTAGGTGTGTTCACAATGTAGATAAATATGAGGCGTCACGCAAATATGTACCCTTTTTTCTATTTTTTTCACCAATCGCAAAAATCAAGTGCTTAGCCCAAAGATTTTGCTCAAACTTCAGTTATTCGGGTGGAAACCCCAATTGTAAAATTACACGCATAAAGTCAACCAATTCAATTTTTGAATTAATCACCTAATGTGCCAAAATTATGTCTCATTCAACTCAGTACTCGTTGAACAGAATTGAATGTACTAATGTGACAACGGGACAGTAACTGTCGTGTGATAACTGTTATCAAATAACTACTACTTTAGAAATGTTTGCGCAACTGCCTCGGTCAATCAGGAATGCCTACTCCATGTGGTGTGTTTTCTCATCATGTGACGGTGACATAAATGCGTATTGGGACCTCCCACAAGAAGGATCAATTCTGACCCCGTTGTGTTGAGGTTCCTGCCATTTGCATGGGTGCTAAGTTCAATTACTATCACCGTGGTAAATCGACCGAATCCCAATCGATTTCCCTTGTTAAGCAGTATCGGGAGTGGTGACATTCGGTAGGGTACCGTCCAACAACAAGGGTAATAGCCACAATCTCATGACTTTAACTTGGAGTAATTTCCTATAGGTGTTAAAAGAGTCCACAAAAATGGTTTGGAGGATACGAAAAGCAAGACGTGTACCGGCCTCCGTTTTTGATTGTATATCGACCTAAATTTAATTACGATGGAGATATAGCCTCAATATAGCTGAAGATAGTGACGAAAGATCTCATGGTTTCACTGGCTCAATTTCAAACACCCTCACAGTTTCTGCTCTGTAAAATGTACGTTCCGAGAAAGTTAGGCCACGCTAGTGCACGGCATGCATGCCAAACCGTCTCGGAAAATCCAGTTAACTTATATTACAATACCCACCTAGGTACCTTACTTTACCAACGAATAGAAAATTCCTAGCGGTTGAGAAAAGAAGCAAAAGAGATTCCATAGCTCACTGAAACCCCTAGCGCACCTCGCCCCGTCACCCTCTTTAGCCAGCTTTCCTTTTTCCAGGGGTCTCTTTACTTGTGGAACCCAGGGGTTGACAGTTTTATGGGAGTTGTTCTCTCTTGAACTGTAAGGAGGTGATGAGACTGTGAGATAAGGCCGCCAGAAGCGCCAACCGAACCCGCGGAAAAATGCGTAAGGAAAACCGGCGTGCTTTCCCTTCTTCGTACAATGCGATCCACTGGTTTTCTTCCTCGACACTCCTCCCATCCAGTACTGCCTTTATATACTTTCCTTTTATACGAAAAACTGCCTTTTTTACCCCTGACTATAAATAAGATTTACTGTACCCTCCGCCTTCGCGCTTTTTCTTATCCCGCCGCAAACAAGCCGACAACGTTGTTAAAAAATGAGCTTCAATTCACGTTACTGGTCACAAGAAGATACATATTTTAACGCGTAAAATATGATGGGTGTTTCTAATTAGGAGCTAAAAATCCAATGTAAGAACCACTAAACCAATGACGATCTCCTCAGTGTTTTTGAAAGGAAACCGGCTCGTTGGTCTTGATCAGAAAAATACCACTCCGTCTCATTTCTTTAATAAATAGGGATTGCTGGGGTTTGAAAACAATTAAAATATGCGGATGTCTAGCCCTACTTAAAATGTTGTCTAAATGTTTGTCTTGTCGGCTTCGTGGTAGGTACTGATGCTAACCACTTGATTGTCCCTCACATTGACCCCAACGGTGAGAGTGATGCTCTTAGAAGCCCAATAGCACTCCACTTTCTCCAAGGGCCTCGTAATACGGGATGCAAGGAGAATCCTGCCGGGTGGAGCTTAGTACCCTGCCTCGCGCCATCGAATGAAAAAAATGGCGATCAAACTGTAATATCATTTTGAAGATGCAACATTCGCCCGGCTGGTAAAGCTATTCCCAAGTTTACTCTTCCTGGAAGATGGGTTCCTAGAAACGAGAGTTTTACAAACATTATCCAACTCGGCTCGATGTAAAACACGATTATCCCGGGGCGCTTGTACTCATGAAACTGGTCTGGAACAATACCGCTCCGTTGATACCAAGAAGCCAAGTCTGGAGAAAAATGCTGCGATTATCATATGGTGTGGGGGGAGAAGAATTCATATTCTTGTTGGAACGTCTTTCGATTCTTGTCATTCCTTTTACGCTTTGAAAGTGCCATCTCACCCGGCGTTTATTTTGTTTCCACCTTCTTGCGCAGGGGAGGTCGTGTTATAACACTGAGATCTCCCATCGTGAAAAATTGTATACGTGATTTCTTTCCTCCATGCGAAGTGAATAATATTGGCTTATCTGTTATGAAAATTGGAAATGCGCGACTGGAAAGTGGTAGGAAGGAGCGGAAGAGATTTCCCGTGGCTGGAAAACGATCACAGAAGGTGGTATTGGAAGGCTTCGATATTAAACACTTGAGCTATACGACCTCAGTCGAACCCTTGCAAGCGGATTACACCGAGCCAAATACAGATCGCTTGTCTTCAATTGTTGTGTGGAGATCCAATAATTCAGGAGAAAATTTGCTCCTGTTAGAGAAAAGGAAGAAATCAATAAGAGCCTAAGTGAACCGAGACAGTACAACACATATAAGGTACGAATGGAACTATTCAGTATATCCGTAGGCTCAATGTAAAATTAACCGGTAAACAGTAAACAATGATTAAATTATGCAAAGTTCGTGAAAAAATTAATGTTTGTTAAGAAATCTATTTTCATTTCTGGTTCCGTGGATTCAACTCGTACCTTTAATTAAAACAAACTTGCAATGATTCTGAAACTATTGTGATTCCAAGGAACTACTACTATGAGCGTACGTTAAAACTCAATATCAATCCTGCATAGCAGAGGGTCAATCGTGAATCATGGCTCTCAACACTTTTAATAAGTGGCCGGACTAATTGCCGTGACCAGAGCGACTGATTGTACGTACGGAGGAGGAAGTCCAGGACTAGAATTTACCTTTGAAGTATAAAATAAATCAAAATCATTCTAACGGGCAATGAGGTTTTGAAGGTACCATAGCAAAACTACAATAGCAAAAAGATGAGCTTCAGAATATCCGTTATGCTTCAGCTGCATATGACAGTAGATGTCTAAAATGGCTGCAACATTCATGTTATCGAATAGAAGAGAGAAAGTTGTGCGAGAGAGGAAGGGCTTTTTCAAGTTTGTAAACACACCTTGGAACGTGCACCCCACGTTCGAGGGATATTGTATTAGTTAAAACCTCAAACCGTCTATTACTTATTACAGTAGTTGATGAGTATTTTCTCATTAAAAAAAGAGTGGATTAAACCAAAAAGAGTTGTGAACTAAAACAGAAGGAGCCTTGTGACATTTACTACAGAAACGTATGCGAATTACTAACCTATATGGTTGTAACGACAAAAAAAAAGTCCTTGGAGATATCAACTCACCTGGATTTCAAGGGAGTTCATATTGCCAGCCCACAAACCAGGAGATATCGGTGGAAAATTTCCATCTGAATAACGCGAAAGATGCTCCGTCTCTCGTGCTGCTTTATGAACCGAGCGGAGGCGCTAACTGCTGAACTAGTTTAACCGAGTGAAATTAGGTGAATGCCAATGAAGTGGAACACATGAGTTAGGAGGTGGGAAATGATATCTAACCTATCTGGAGTTGAAAGGAAGGTAGTTTTCAATAACTCCCCCTCTCCTCTTATTTCATAGAATCTTACCCCTTTTCCGTCTTTCTCCCATCTTCTTCGTTGTTTCACTACCAGTGGATTGATTAAACCAGTAGAATTGTTATGGAGTACAGTGAGGATTTTATGGTGAAGTTTATACTTTTAATTGCGTCTAGCACGTGTTGTTAATTTCCTTTGTTGATAAATCTGAGCTTATAGGTCAAAGATGTGTCCAGGCCCGTCTCTCTCAACGGTCTATCCATTTTCCAAGTTGTTGCTATAAAAAATATTGAAAGAATTAAGAATTAAGAATATTGAAAAAAAATACACACCTATTGTTTTCTACACCTATTGTGCTACCTACTATTATATTATCGTAGTACATTACCATGTACTTAATGTATGCATTCTCAGCCACATTTCTACTATAAGTTATGTTGTTAATTAATATAATATCACAATTCTCTTTCTCCAGTAGATACCTGGTCCATTATTCCAAGCTTGAATTTTGATATACGTTGTTACACTGGTCCTAATCGACAAAGAGAGGCATCCTAACAAGGCCGGAGTTAGCCATGGCATCTGTGATTTTATATGAATAATTTTTGGGTTGTGTGAAAATGAATGTGAATCGAAATTTTTAATTCATTGATTTGCCAAGATGAGGAGCTTCATTGCATGTTCTACTCGTTCCGAGATCTCGTTATTTTTTGGTTGGTTATTCCTTGAATGAACCCATGTTTTCATGCAAAAAGTCAATCCCTCCGATTCAGCCCAAAGTCTATTTCTGGGCGTTTCAAGGTGTCTAAATGAAAAATGGGAAATGTCCGCCGTCCACGCCGATTATGGTAGTAAAACACATTCTAAAAATCTGAACATTAGTCAGGGATCCATTCCCAGCTGTAGTTGGTCCTCAAACCATTTCAGCCCGATCGGACTAAATTGGAGTGAGGGGGTGTCAAAATGTTTATTTTGAAAAATTGATTTTCAAAATTATCGGCGATCTAGGTGTGGGGTATCATTTTTGACAAAATTTTGGACGC
Source organism: Cyrtorhinus lividipennis (assembly GCA_019603395.1). NCBI lineage: Eukaryota > Metazoa > Arthropoda > Insecta > Hemiptera > Miridae > Cyrtorhinus > Cyrtorhinus lividipennis. The sequence goes on along the minus strand of CM033998.1, from coordinate 34,416,931 downwards.
TCAGAACGATTGGGGCCCACCGGAAGAGGTTATGTACCAAAATGGGTATCAATCCAACTATTTCGAAAGTGTGTTTTTTAACGTTTTCCATTAAATTTTAGATGCTGAATCGATTGGAACGAGCCTCCATGCGCTGGTCCTAGGAATAACCAACCCCTTGTGAATGAATTTGCAGTGTTTTTCATGTATCATAATTAGTACCAATGGATTTTATAACCTAAGTAATTCGCCTCTCGCGTCGTGTCATTGCTACAGCAATACATGCTTGCTAGCAGCCTTCTGGCTGGGCGCCCGTGGTATATGTGTGGATGGTCGCAGTTCGACTAAACAGGACTATGAGCTGGAACTATTGAACATCATTACTTCTTTGCTAATAAACATATATCTAATTCATACTGTTAACTCAAGGGGGCGATTCTACAAGTTTTTTTTCTTCCAAGAAGTGCCTCCGAGAGTTTTTAAAGGATTTCTAAGAGCCATTTCATTTTGTTCTTATATTTCTCGTGATTTCAACCATAAACGCTAAATATCCTTCAATTAATAATGGACGTTCAAATTATATTTTAACGATGGTAACGAAATGAATAATATACACCTTTTAGCTTTTCACGCGACAAAAATGGTCGAAGCCTTAAATTAGAAAACGCTTTTGGTTGGTTATTCCTTGAATAATCAACCTATGTTTTCATGCAGAAAGTCAATCTCTCCGATTCGGCCCAAAAATTTTTTCTGGACGTTTCAAGGTGTCTAGATCAAAATTAGCAACTCTCCTTCCGCCGAACGCCGTCCGACGTCCACGCCGACTTTGGTAGTAGAAGTTATTCCAAACATCTGAAATTTTAGTCAGTGGTCCGTTTATGGCTCTAGTTGGTCCTCGAAACTTTTCAACCCGATCGAACCAAATTTGGGTGGGGTAGGGGCCAAAATGTGTACTTCGAAAAATGGATTTTCAAGATTTTTGGCGATCTAGGTGTGTGGGGTATCATTTTCCACTAAATTCTGGACGCTGAATCCAATGAAAAGGGTCCCAGAACGATTGGCACTCACTGGAATAGGTTATGGGTCAAAATGGCTATCTATTACCCATTATTAATATGTGTTTTCGAGATTTCTGGTACCTAGGCGTGTGGGTTATGGTATTAACAATGAGATGGGATATGGAACGATTGGCGCCCTCTGGATGAGGTTACGAGTCAAAATGGGTACCTATCTACCCATTTCGAATGTCTGTTTTCGAGATCTCTGGTACCTAGGCTTGTGGGGTATCATTTTTCACTAAATTTTGGACCTTGAATCGATTGGAATGGGTCCGGGACCCGCCACACCCACTGTTTCCATTTTCCCCATGTTGAAGAAATGAGTCTCCATGCGCCTGGTTCGAGGAATAACCAACCCGTGTGTAAGAATTTGTAGGGTTTTGTACTGGGTCCGGCAGTCAAGCCTGACGGTTTTTAAGTGGGGATAGGTGATGGTGGGGGTGACTGGGCGGGTGGGGATGGGCGCCATCTTGTTCACCTTGAGTGGAAGTTCATTAGTTCAGTAACAATGGAGCGTTGGACCGCTGAACATCGTGCGTTTGTAGTCGAGACGTTTTTTAGAAATAATGATTTTTCCCAGGCAAGCTGATCTCGCTCAGGGGTGACATTGAATGGCCAGCACGTTCTCCCGACTTGTCCCCTTGTGACTTTTATCTGTGGGGGTATCTCAAGGGAAGAGTGTATGTTGACAAGCCAAGAAATTTGGATCAACTGAAGGAGAATATTCGGCGAGAACTTCGTGAGATCCCGCGGCAAACGTTGGAGAGAGTCATGACGAACTTTTCCAAGAGACTCGTACAGTGTACAGAAAATGGTGGTCAACATTTAAATGACGTAATTTTTGCGCCGTAAGCTATTTTTCAATTTTTTTTAATACTAAATGTAATTTCCAATTCTCCTCTTTACAATAAAAAAAAATATATAAATATATCTCAACAGCTTTTTAATTTATCCAATATCAAAAACCGTCAGGTTTGACTGCCGGACCCAGTATTTGGTCGGAAGAATGGGAATTGTGAAAGTGTGAAGTTGATGAAGAAGATGATGAGGGTTTTACTTACCGGGTTTTATTTTCTGCTTTTGGTTTTTTTTTCCGAATTCCATTGTATCGATATAAAATGTACATTATAGAATTATTTTCCACTGAGTAACCAACGATGAAGATACAAGTAGGAGTTCTTTATTACGAGTTATAAAGAACCTCTGGAGTTCGGTTAGGTAGCATGACCTACCTTCTTCATGCTCGAGGACGAAGTCCAATTTTTGTGTGCGCTCTTGTCCACAGCCGTTTTGGTTGGTTATTCCTCGAATAATCAACCTATGTTTTCATGATAATGGTCAACCTCTCCGATTTGGCTCAAAATTTTTTTCTGGACGTTTCATGATGTCCTGATCAAAAAAGGTCAATGTCCGTCCGACGTACGCCGTACGCCGTACGCCGTACGTTGTACGCCGTCCATGTTCCGCGCCGTTTTTGGTAGTAGAAAATTTTCTAAATTCTGAAATTTGGGTCAGGGGTCTGTTCCCAGTCGAGATGGGTCCTCGAAACTTTTCAGCCCGATCGGACCAAATTTGGGGGGGGTAGGGGTCAAAATGTGTTTTTTGAAAAATGGATTTTCGAGGTTTTGGGCGATCTAGGCGAGTAGGGTGTCATTTTCCACTAAATTTTGGACGCTGAATTCAATGAAACGGGCCCCAGAACGATTGGCACCCACTGGAAGAAGTTATGGGTCAAAATATGTATGTATCCACCCATTTTGTATGTGTCAGGATTTCTGGTGCCTAGGCGTGTGAGGTATCATATTCCACTAAATTTTGTACCCTGAATTGATTGGAATGGGTCTGGGACCCACGTTCATTGATGAAATTCCACGTTTAACAAACGAAAATTTATTTGACGCGGGCCTTTACTTTCGAGCCTGAGTTCGTAAGGCAGCCTACAACTCCCCAATGTACATACTCTATAATAATTATACTACTTATATTATAAATTTTCTTTGTTTCGTCCGGTCACATTCACCCTTCTAGTTTTTAAAGCAGAGGCGATGTTGTAAATCAAGATTCCTTATCTGCGATAGTGTTATTTCTAACAAATAACTAAACGTGATCTGTAAGGATAAAATAACTAAGCAAAGTTTTATCGAATATATTGTAATCAAGGTATTCTAGTGTAAGTATTATAAGCATACTTTTGATGGTACTTGTTGAGGAGACAAGGGGAAAGTTAGAGGGCCTATAGCCGATAATGAATAGGTATACTGCCCAAACAGATTAGAAAGGGGCACCCCTACGTAGACGGGGTGAAAATCGATATAAGAGAAAACTTGACTCCGAAAGCCCGAATGGATAAATCTAGCCAGCCGTACCAATAAACCGCTTTGGCAGGGCCTGAATACGGGCCCGCTCACCTGTTAAATTGTCGCTTCCCCCTCCAGCTTGGCCTTACCTGGATAAAGCAGATAAACCTGCTTCAATTTATTAGCCTGGAAGCCATTTTGTCACTTCCTCACTTTAGTTCTCTTCAAGTGTTGCCACTTCACTTTGTATTTCAACAAAATGGTAGGTACCAAGATAATTGATATAGTATGACTATTATTTCCGACCGGGTGAGATTTGTCTCGGTGTTTCACAACCTCTAAAGCCACTTGCGGTTCTCCGGGAATGATACAGGGCATTGAGACTGTGTACATTTGAACCAGGATGAATCTCCCGGAGAGCTCTCTCCTTAAGGTTCTCGGGGTAGGTACTTCACAATAATGGGCAGCAAGTGTACATTTTTATTGCATCGTAGTCTCAGGAATGGTGTGAAACAATGTGATAACAACTACATAAGATGGCAAGCTGCAAATTGGTAGCCGAACAATCTCATGAGATCACACAATAGAACTTAATGTATAAAAGGGCTCGAATACGCATACGCCATGTTGAGATTTCAATAAACTCGTTTTCGGGTAAATTTAGTGATGGACCTGATTGTAAAATCAGGAACACTTTCCTACCTTACCTAAAACTTGAATTTCAGCGCAGGGTATCTCTGTTTAGTACAATGAGGATTTGGTCATACACCATTATAAATTTCCCAAATGTTGTCTGTACGAAGGACTTGAATTTCATCAGCTTTAACTTGTGGGGGTTCAGAGCTGCAGTTTTAATCCTTCTTCAATCATGATTCTGGGAGTACGTATAATTTGGTGAATGAACGTTTGAAAAAATCTATTGTAGTTTCCCCCACTTCCATTTTGTCTGCTTGAATTGTATTTTCCTTACAATCATTTGTTCGTTCATTTAGCCCTTTTAATTTCCGACATCGTTCAAACGAAGTTTTTTGAATCTGGTTGAAATGATATTCATTCAAGTTTTCTTGCCTACTCTGCATTTGATTAAATTATCTGGGCCTCCCGTGCCTATCTGCCCACTCTGTTGTCAATTTTTGTAACCTGAATCTGTTGAACATTGGTATTAGGATGGCATACTACGCAAATCGAATGCGAGCAAACGCATCATGTGATATGTACCCATTGACACGTACGTAGAAAGAGCAGTTAGAATCTTCCAACGGCTCATTACGCCTTCAATTTGTCAAATAGAAGCTCAAATCCTAGGACAAAGTCGTTTGCTGAGTGCTAAATCTCTTCATGATTGATCGGCTTTGTAATTCAATTTCAATTTCATGGAAAGACTTCCCTTTCGTCTCAGGTATTATAAACCATGTAGCTAATATACCAAGGACATTGAAGACGGCTGGGATCGCAAAAACTGAGTACAATCCGATGTAATCATCCAAGTAAGGGAAGGATTGCACAACTATTGTCATAAGGACAATTGCGATTACGGATACTAAAGCACCTATGATGGGTCGCAGACTGGTAGGAGATACTTCATTCGAAATCATCCCAGGAATAGACGACAATCCTACACCATAAACAAAAACGAACAGGCTCATAGTTGAAATCGGAATCCAATTTAGAGCTTCAGAAGTGTAGCCTCTCATTCTCACGTACAAATAAGTGGCAAGAACGGTCAGGTTGAAGGCACCTCCGATACATGAGACATACATGACAGGTTTCCTCCCAACTTTGTCTACTAACAGGACGTTCAAGCAAGATGCACCTGCCAGTATGCAGGCTGTGACTATGGACGAGTCCTCGTTGCTCAGTACATTACCTGCTTCTTCAAATATTAGTGCAGCATAATTCAAGATGACGTGGATGCCAGATAAAGTTTGGAGACCGTACACAAGCAAGCTTATAACTAATGCATCCCGCATCGACTTTGTTCTCATTATTCGGGAAACTGAGAGTGACTCTACATGGCTTCTTTGTACAGCAAGGATTTTATCAAGCTCACCCTGAACAATTCTTAGATCACCACCTCTGAACCAACACAACGCTTTTTTTGCTTCAATCATTCTAGTTTTTTCTGCAAGAAAATGTGGAGACTCTGGTAGGAATAACATGAGTATCACAAATATAGCTGGCAACAGAATGAAGATACCGTTGAACAACTGATACGATAACAGTTTTCCCAGGGTGTAGGCAGCCACAATGCCCAAGTTGAAGAGTACGGAGCACCAACTTATCAACATACCACGTATGGAGAAGTGAACAGTTTCACTTATGTACATGGCAGTCAATGAAATCCCCCCAATCGACGAGACGCCAACCACCCTCCCAATGCACAACCATATTTTATTATGGGAAAAAGTCAAAATAACTCCACTTATAACGCTCATCACTCCAACAGTGCACATAGACATTTTCCGTCCGAACCTCTTTGCTGTGAAACCCACGAGGACTATGATGACGATAGCCGCATAGTTAGGGGCTGATGCAAGGTAACCAATTTCATGCTTTGTCATAGCACCAACCGGGCTGTCCTTCCCTCTCAGAACCAATGTCATCGGTGACAGCCACCCAGAAAATAGTCCACAGTGTCCAACAATCAACGACGCTGTTGGAAACAAGGGAATAGGTTAGCTAGGTTTCTAAATATTTGTATTAGAGACATTATTTAACCAGATTTGGAAGGCTTCTTATTCTACAGGCTCTATAGACACTTATGATGAGAAGAACGGTCCATCGCTTTGTGGAGCTTGCTAACATAAAATAATTACATCAAAAACTAGATCTTTTGCTTAGGCAAACATTTTACGTTACCCACAGGACTCCCATGGTGGAAACATTCCTAATCACTCCGACCACAGAACAACGAATTTACCTATTCTGTGCTAATCCACTCATGCTCGCAACGCACTGTTATCAATACAGAAAGATAAACATTCAACCGCCATTATCATAGAAATATTCATTCAAATCAAAGGAAAATACACTTCATGTCATAAAGAAGCTTTTTTGCGACGTATTCTCTGATACCACACCCAATTAACATTTGCAGACCACTAAAATGGCAAATAAAATGAAATTTGAATTTGGCAGGTATTAAGAAAATTACGTTCGTGCTGGTTTAGTAATAATGACCGTCTTTGGTAAAACTCTGACAAACTTTCATCAAGTTGGCAAGGTGGAGCAAGAAAAATAAATGTGGAGGGACAGGCGGAGAAGCATAAGACCCGTGGGTAACCTAGGTATTTGATTTTAGATTGATAGAGAGATTTTGATTTAAAAGAGAATGTGGAAGCACAACTTCTGTCACCTTACACACAGGGAAGCAAAATGTTTACAGGGTTTATACTCACTTTCTTATTTATGAAAGAGAAGCAAAGGTTTTGGAAACCAATTTGACGGGTAATTCAGGGATCTGCCGGAACTTGGACCCGATTGGAAGCCATAGAATCATCTACTGCTTATCCTTTTGATTTTCATGATATCATCGGTATGTCGGTTGATACTTGTCTTTCTAAATCGTGATAAATCTTATCCCCTTGATATCATGTACAGGTATATCCAATTAATTTGTCGTCTCCTTTTTATTACCGAAATTTTTATAATCCGTCTATTGTGCGTAGCAATGTCCTATAATATAATGTATAGCTCACCTATCAGACTGGAAACGATCTGTTTAGACACCCCGGTATTTCGGGGAACGGGAACGGTGTCAAGATGAGTCGTCATAAGGGACATTCCGAAGTGGCTTCAAATTGTCACGTAAAACAGACTGGCAGCGATCGTTGGTGAGTTATACATCAAATCTGAAGATTCATAAGTGTATTCACCTCGACTTCCAAGGAGTCATTAACACCAAATCATGGCCTTCGGCCCCTGACCGTGGTATGCTGGCCGTGGTCCAACGGCGACACTTGAAAGATAACAGTCTCATCAGAAAATACAATACGAAATAATTTGAGAGATAACTGACGAATCTAAGATAAATACGTCAGGTGATGAGACACTGCACGTGTCGTCTCGAAAACAGCTTGTTCCGACACTCAGTATCAGCAGCAAGTAGCCGGGAAATATGTAGACACTCGTCTTGATATCAGAACCGTTGAGTCCAAGTTCAGTAACTTGAGAAAAAACACTGTTGTTAGTATAGCGCTCAGTATCATTCAGCACAATGGCAGGGAGGCGGAATCGTACACTCATAATCAGTAAAATATGAAATATTCAAAATTGAATATTTCATGCGCTCTTTCTAGGTATTTCGTAGGAAATCGTGTTGCTGCATTCGCTCTTTTAATTCAAATAAATAAGTTACCAATGAAATTAAAGAAATAAAATTACCAATAAGTTGTATCCCTAGTGTTGATGGAATGAATAAAAATGATCCCACACTTGAACAAGAATGAATCATTGCCTGAGGACAAAACGCTGCAAATTCTTCCATAATAGTTTATTATTCCTTAGAGCAAGGTCGTAGGGGAAAACAGTCCGTGTCCAGGACTCATTCCAATCGATTCTGCGCCCTAAATTTAGGGATAGATGAAACACTACTCAAAACCCGAATTTTAAACTAAGTAGCTAGAACCAACAAATTTATAGACATTTGATAGAAAATTTCGTATCTGAAGCCGCAAAACGGTCCAAGATAAAAATTTAAAATTTTTAGAACATTTTTCCAGGACGGCGTACTGCAAACGGACACTTTGCAAACTGATCTAGATATCCTGAAACGTACACTTTCAACTTTTGGGGCAGATAGGTCACCTCTGGTATGAAAACATAGGTTGATTATTTAAGGAATAATAAAGCTAAAACCCTCCTAACAACGCATCAAAAAACACTGAAGATTCTTTCACAGGGGTTCGTTATTCCTCGAACCAGGAGCATGGAGACCCATCCCAATCGATTCAGTTTCTGATCCCCCCCCCAACCCCTTCCCTAATATTGAGGGGTGATCGGGCTGAAAAGTTTCGAGGACCAACTAAAGCCGAAAACCCTGACCAAAATTTCAGATTAAAAAAAAAATATTTACTACCAAAAACGGTGGCCAGCGGACGGACATTTGTTTTTTACTTTGATCGGAGAGGTTGGCTTTCAGCATGAATACATGGGTTGATTCATTCAACATTCTATTTTGGGTGTGCCACCCGTTCAAATAACGACGCTGGTTATTATAAAAGATTATAATTTTGGGCATAGTGTGACCCTAATGGTGGTGACCATCCACGAGAGTTGTTGCTGCAAAACTGTTAGACCTCGGGGGTTGAGCTCCGTCGGGCATTATCCACACCTGTAGTTGATGGTAGATATAAAGTAAGAAGGGGCGGCCCGCGGTTTCTTTCACTTGAGGCAATTACGGCAACTAACACATTAGGAGCCTGAAGTAAAGTAATCACCCGGAGAGTAGAACTGGAGGCCAAAGGTTTTGGTTGTGGAGCTGTACGGAACTAACCAGCCGCGCAACTCCGAAATTAAACTACTTCCTCATTTAATTCATGGGAAGTAGAAACACATACCTCCTTCATTCCCTCTTCATGAATTTCCGGAGCCATAACTGATGTCATCTACAAGAATATACATCGATTCGTTCGTGAATCACATTACTTTGTCAAGGATAATGTTACTGAATTACGTACGTCTCAAGGAAATTTTCAATTTTCTATTCAAGAAAAAAATCGTCGAAAACCCCGGTCGATTCATTTTGAAGGACTCGTAAGGATTCTTTCAGGGTTGGAAAGTTCTATTGGAGAATCTTGGCGAGGCATTGTCGATCATGTTTGAACGGGGATGGAAGGTGAGTGAGAGGAAATAGATCTAGTGAAGATATTACTGAGGAGGTGCGATGGAAACTCCTGTTAAAATGCCATTCCGAATGGTAATCACCTCTCTCAAGATGGAAACGGGCCAAGTTGCGTAAGTGATCTCGATCGTAGCGATATCTTTATCACATCAAGTTGCGAACATTGGTTTGAATTAAAGGGATTACGCCCCCCGCGGGCCAACTTCAAACTCTCTCCGGGTGCTCAGGAAACTGGTATGGATATTGCTCATTATTCATTTCCCTTGCTCCTAGAGGGATGAAGGGCGTTCGACTTCTATGTATAATATAATGGTTGAATTTCCCACGTGGAAATTTATTCAATTGGAGGGAGGGGGTAATGGTTGGGGTTAAGGAGTGTGTATTCAGTGATGCAGCATTATAAAAAGGTGCGAATTCCTTCACATGGATTTTTCATCCGTATTCCTTAGACTGCATGGGGGCCGCTTTCGAATGATTCAGCTACAAAAATTTAATATCAAAATGGGTGCTTTGAAAAATGTATTTTTGAGATTTTTGTCGACTTAGGCGTGTGGGATATCGTTATCAACTAAATTTTGGACGCTGAATTGATTTAAATGAACTTTTGTGAAAGAATTCGCAACGTTGATTGAAATTTGATCTAGGCACCTTGAAACGCCCAGAAAAATGTTTTGGGCCAAATCGGAGAAAGTGACTTTTGGCATGAAAACGTAGTTTGACAATTCAAGGAATAACCAACCAAAACGGGAACCAATTTTTAACATTCAGCAAGAGCGCATGTGTTTTTTGTAGACAGAGGATATATTCTGATTGTTTTAAACGTAAATAACGACAGTAATATATGACTACAGGAGGGTTTGTCGGTAGATCGTTGGGATGCCTATGGGTTCACTTTGGGGTACTAACCACCAGATTCAACCATCAAATAGGATTATTTTGGCACAACCGGAACAACAACGAAATTTAACTTTTGTCAGCGCTGACTTATTCATTTATTTATTACTATTATTATTTTTAATTAAAAAATACCGCTGATCATTCAAACATCTGCCAGTTCTTACAATATTTAGAGAAATATGATTGCTTCTCAATTTTTCCTTGACCGTTTTAAAAACATCAAGGTTTAGCCTGACTGCTCTTTCAGATAAACCACCAGTACAGCGAAGTAGTTTCTCACGAGATACATGAGGGATTTCACACCCACCGAATCCATTGAACCAACCGTTTCTCAGCTCGGACTCTCAGTTCCCAATTCCGGAAACTGAAACAATAGAGTCGGTTTGGAGTGGGAAGATAATACTGTCAACACTATATCTGACAGCGAGATAAAAAGCATTGTTCGGTCAGATTCACTTTGGCGTAAACATTGACAAACTGCGAAAGAGATCAGTCGTCAATGCTGAGGAGGTTTGATCCTTTTGTATTAGAAGGGTTCCTTTCACAAACTTCATACATGCAATGGTCCAAACATCAGACGAGAACTTATCTATGAGTATAATAAAATATAATATGAGTATAACTATTTTGCAAGGTTAAGGTAAAGGTACTACCCAGTCCCCACCTTTATCATAATTGCATAAGAAATACGTTAACTCTAAACATAAAAAGTTTTGGACAATTTCAGAAAAGTTACCGACATTTGCAAATGCAAATGAGAGGCAACCATGTTGTGGCACAAACGAGGGGGATTTGTGGAATTTGAGGGAAAGCAAAATTGTGAATGAAGGATAATAACAAAATGATTCATCAAGTTGATATTGAGGAAAACCGTTCTGAGAAACTAGAAGTGGTAGAGTAATATAATTAGTGGTTGTCTAGCAGCTTCTGCTGATAAAAGGCGGATCGAGTTCAATACCTAGTTACTCTAGAATGATAATGTTTCATCCATATTTACTGAGTACCCATGGAGGAAGGACTCCATAATAATTGAATCGGTTTGTGTGTTCAATTATGTGATTGTGACAGTTAAATTTCCTCTTACTTAGATGTCACGTCGAAATCTATTCATCTAATCGACAGTCTCTGAGCAGGGAGGGACCGGCGGATTTGACAAAGAGTGGGAATCAAAAATTTTGAAGGCCAAATTACTCGAGGACTCCTTCCAATTGTGATCAGTGAACCACAATGTCTTCTGGCAATATCTCCGATGACCGAATCAGTGTAGGCCGAGGAAGATAAGGAAACCAAAGAGAAAGTTCTTGAGTTCCACTATAGGACTCAGTACCATCAGTTGTTCAAAGTGAACACAATATAGATATCAAATTGGTTGAGAGAACATGTTGCGAGCTATTCAGATACGCTTCCCTACAGCAACAGCGCACTTACTTCTTGAACCCCGATGTATGTAACGAAGGGTTTTGATTTTGAGTAGTTGCTCGAGCGGCATCAGAAAGCAAACATTCCTGTTGTTTGTATGGTCGCATGAACTTCGGCGGAGAATAAACAAGCCACTCCGTTCGGTTTTGAAATTCAATCACTTCCAAGTAAACATACGTTTCCTAAACGGTCATCTCGATGACGGAAACGTCGAAGCATCGGCACAATTTTAGACTGGAAATATATATTCGCAGAAGCGCGTTTCAGCCCATTGTCACGTACAGGTTGATACGCTTACGCATTAAAACAGAAAAACTCAACAGTTGGTACCTACAGTGGGGAAAAATGGAGATAAGAAATAATACTCGTGTACATAACTAGGTTGTCAGTGAAAAATATAGCGAGCATTCGAAACGATAGTCGATGGATGAAGAACTATTTTGTGTCTGTATTGACTCAAAGCGATTGTTTCAAGTGGCAGACTACACATGGGAGGCACGAAAGCCTTTTTCAATCAACTCCAGTATTTCGAATGAAGCGAAAAAAGATAATTCGAGAGCCATTTGTTGCTCATCTCTTCAGAGCGCTGAGTTATCTCCATTACCTCATTAATGGGAGAACAATCTTATGAAACAGAGTTGTGATTGAAATATTCAAATACTCTCGGTCCTACGAAGAACCGAAACCATCATACGGAGCCTATCCATCCAGAAGAGTTTAGCAAAAGTATTTTTTTTTAAATGAATTCAATACTACAAAGGATTGCTGAAATTATTTTTATTTCCTACCATTTAAAAGGGCATTACATTTATCATTGATCCAACGCATGATCGGTCTTTCCAATATACTTTAATTTTTAAAAAACCCAAAACACATCACCAAATTTACAAAGTTCCCAAATACCAATATTAAAAAAAAAAAAATTAAATTATACTATTATTAACCAATTTAGTGGGTACTCCACCAATGTTGATTATCTTACTCACTTTTCAGCAGAAAACAAAACCATAACAAAGATTGGGGACAAAATTACAGGGGATCCACAAAAGAAAACAAAACCTAACGATTTGAATACCTTAATGACTACCAATGAATTAATGCGCTTTTTTTCGAGTCATCTCGGATGAAGTTCAGGATGGTATCGTCCAAATTTTCATTCCATAATTACAATAATTAGTGCACGAGGTTTCGTCTTTAGTTCAATGCTTTCTGTTACGCGATAGATAACGACTTAATGGACTTGGAATGAATGGAAGGGTGCATAGGTGGATAAAGTTATAAACCCCTTTTAGTCCTCTTTTAATCTGACCTATTCATTAACTATTGAATGAGTAGGTAAGTAGGCCCTCTTTCATGTCTCCTTAAACGGGAATATATTCTTAGATGTCCCAAGACTTGGGGGTTCTTTTCTACTGGCCACTTGGAGGCTGAATATCTCGATGCTCATTCACACCTGCCCCTGTGCTGCGGTTTATGACCCTTTCTTATTCTAGCCGAACTGCTTTCTTCTTTTTTTTGTTCTTCCTTTTTCGTACCTCCTTCATTAATAGTTGAACCGTTCGCCATAAACGGCTCTTTTCTTCAATGTGGCGTGCCGTTTTCTCAAGCCATTTTATTTTTCTTTATTCTTTATTATTGTCTAATAAATGCGAATATAAACACTATTTGTAAGGATACCTATTACATTATTGTGATAAATGCTATTCCCGAATTCTGGGAAGAAACTAATGATATTAATGCCCTGATATTGCTCGTCGATGGGTTCATAGCCATTTAAAAATAAAAAAAATATGTATCCAAAAAGTAAAATGTAAGACTCACTTTTTATTATATTTTTTTTTCAATGAATTTTCTTCCATAAAAATTCTATTCATTGATGAAACTCCTCTAAAAAGCCCTTGCAGTGAATATAATGGTATAACAGTTTTATCGTTATATCTCAGCAATTTAGTTCCAATGAAAAATTATGATAGCTATTTAGGAAGTTAATGCCACATCAATATTGTAATAAAAATATTGAGTCATGGAATGAAGGAAAAAAGTGTTGCTAGGTGTAAAGTGGTGATCTCATGCTGGCACAGTCCTTCATGAGCGGTCTTTAAAAATTAGCTAATCATAAAAAGCAAGTGTTCAATAAGCAATTACGAAAATAGTTTATTCCAACCCTGCTTCTTGTAAATGTTATAGCCTAAAACACCGGAGGTGAAACAAGAGGTTTAAAAATATAAGATAAGAGCCCATCCCTTGCACCAGTTTATCCGTCTAAATCACCCCATAACATTTACTCACAAAAAAAATTCAACAAAAATGTGTTCATGAAAATTCACACCAATGTAGCATGTTCGTGTAATATCGAGGAAGGTGACAACAAAAGATGGAACAAACTGATAAATTCGTTTGATCGGAATTCACGAGCTCTCCGATTCTAATGATTTGTGTTATCGTCTATGAGGATTCAGTCAATTTTCTGAGTAGTTATCCTGTTCAGGAGGGAAATACCGACCTTCAAGTACAACGGTTCCCATTTAATGGCGGCTAGATTGATTGCTCGTCTTCTTTTCGGAGGATACCGTTTAATATTTTCATCCCTAAACACGAAGATTGTGATCTTTAGGGTGCAGAGGGTGGAGGAGGGAGGGGGGCTGAGCCAACAGCGTTATGTAAACATTGTTTGCGCTAATTCCAAGCCTTGAAAGGCGAATTTAACTGTAGAAGCCCTCATCTAACTATAATATTAACAGCCACGTAAATTGAATAAGAAAACTTCCTTTCTCAACAGCCGGTGACAGTTGTACATTTGTCAGCTCAACGGGTTCTAAAGTATTCAAGAAGTGAGAATCTACGGGAGAGGCCTGTCCGGGTTTCATCCCCGTCACCATTCAGTTCGCCAACAGTTTCGGCCATTTATCTTACTCCCCGATAACGCACCTCAATCTCTCCTCCATCCACTCGCCCTCCTCTCAGCTATATCCATCTTCTGGAATCCTGGATCAATGCGTGAAAGATTATCGTACACCTTCCAGCTCAGCAGTTTAACAGGATTCAATAGTATCGCTTGATTTCATATAATCATGCTATTAGTGTGTATTTGCGTTGATGAACGACCACAAAACACAATACCTATTGCAGACATCTTGGGTTGGATTAATTCCTACCTAGACATATACTATTGTACTATTGAACAATTTGATTAAACGTTGATAAATAAAAAGATGCATTAGGAATGGGTGTAAGTGTTTCCATCACTCATATTATTTTCGATGCGGATTTCTTTGAGGCTCGTACAATATGACGTATAATGTAGGGACAGATGTGCAGAGAAGCCGATACCATCTCCGAAACCCATCGCGCTTGATTTTCCCCAAACGCAACCCCCTCTCATTGGATCGGTCAGGCCGCTGTGATATAATTGATGTCAGAAGATAGATACTTTCCCGGATACCCAAGAGTAAATGAACCATCGCGTATCCAACTTTCCAGTTGTTCAGCGAGGAAGATGGAACAGATGCGCAGAATGTTCAAGTTACATGCTCTTCATAGACCAAACAAGTGATAGCAGGTACCAAATCAAAACGTTGGTAACCGGCGTTTTCAAATTATTATCAATATTATTTACTCTCATATGTGTCCAAATATCATATCGATTAATAACTAACAAAATGAAGTTCAGTTGGGGCAGGGTAATTTGTTAGCCCTTTTCGGTTGGACGTGTATCGGTGCTTGGGAAAAACCATCCGCCTGATCTCAAAGTCTCTTTACCGAGAAACGACCCCCGGAGGGGAAAACGGAATGTTGGAGGTAGATGAACCCGTTTCTGACACCATAAAAGCTTCGATTGGTTAGAAAGTCCCTTCAAACCAAAGCTTCTCTTTTCCACGATCTCCCCAAGGCCATTCAATAAAGTGGAGTCTGTAAACAAGTTCGCTCTAATTTTCCTGATCCTCCTCCCATCAATCGCACCTCTCCCCAGGGCCATGATTTCCACAAGTTCATCTCACGCTTTGATCTCTTCTAGCTCCTGGACGGTGAGAGTGAAGCCGTGTAGAGCAAATCACAGGTACTTTTTATTTAGTCAACCCGAACGGAGTTGAAGTGAAGTATTTTATTAAAACATTTCTGGGCGGTCGGAAATATTCTACGACAACCTTTACGCTGATATTCAAGGTAACAATCAATAATATTGTACTGATAATGACTACATCATCAATACTACGCTATTGTAGTGCAAACAACGATCATATCGCACTGGCTCACGTCAATATAGAAATTTGAAGGAAGCTGCCTCTAACGAAGGGAAAAGAGACACAACCCCTTTTTCTTCCGAAGTAGACTGCTAAACAATTATCAATATCTACCCCAACGGGTATTGCACATACTCGTCGTAGGCTGGGAGGAGGAGCGATTCTCGTTCCCGTGGAACCATAGTCATTTTTTAGGCCGTCAGGGATATGAGTGATTTCATGTCAGAATTATATTCGTATGCCTCGTATGGGAAACGGTACCCTCCCTTTTGCAACGTGCTTATATGACACCTACCTCTCCTCCGAGCTCGTTATTGACCGTAGAAAACTTCTACAAACGCTCGTCCACAACTCAGTCCGACATTTTAGGTACAAGATAGAATGCTTGACTAAAATCGTTGAGCTAATCACTCAACGATAAGACGCTCAGACATTTGCTTTTAGAGCCAGTCAGCTGTCTCCGACCTTATTCAGCCTCAAGTATGATTAAGTAAGTTCATCTCAATTAGAATTTTCAACAGGTCCACCTTGAACTCCTAACAAAACTGTATCAACACTGAATCTTGGGAATAATCCTAATGTAGGACTTGTAGGAAATTCAGGATAGTAGAAACAAGCATACCTACTTCGTTTCAATAATCAATGTTTTAGCTGCCTATCACATAAACATCGGTAGAATTTTCTACAATTTGAGCAGACGTCACGCCACTCTGACTTCTCATTGCCCCATGAGTATACTGAATTTGAGGAATATACGGGAAGGAAAAACCAATTTACGATGAACCCCCGACTATTTCCGGTATTACTAAATGAATGCCAGAAGAAGCACATGTACGTGATCCAATACAGTCTTTACTTCCCTCATCAACTAATCGCTGCTTTATATCAGTATTTGATCCGCCGAAGTTCATAATCATCCTGGAAAGAACGGTTATTTGCATGGGATGTTTGCAGATCTTGTGCAAATATTACTTTAAAGACCTTCAAGGAATGTAATAAGGAGAACTTCCATCTCGAGGAAAAAACAGAAAGAGAATAAATTGGACGGACGAGAGCTCGGAGACAACAGACGAATGATCAAAGCAAAGAATGGCGAACAGCTTGATCATTTAAAACTTCAAACGCTCCAATTTCAAAGACTCTGGATGGTGAACAAGGGTTCTTCGACCACCATTGCACAGAGTGATAACTGACTGAGAGAATGTCCGTAGTATCCTGAGTGAATAACAATCCGCAACACTACCGTATTATAACCGACCAAAGAGTAAATAGTATAATCATGGTACTATACGAGGTATGATACAAGGGCTCAACGTTATAAAGCAGTACTACGTAAAAGTGGGCAATTCTTGGAGAGATCACTTGGTTGAGCATCTATATAGGAGGTTGCTATACGAAACAAACGCCCATTCGAGCCTTTATTTTAATCTTTTCTCAATGGAACTAATGCCGAGGAACAACCGAAACGCGGAATAACTAAAGTCTATATTTAACTTATTGGCCCAAGAACAAGAAAACGCTGAATAAGTCGGCTAATGGTCTCTAACCTCCTGGTGTATGTTTAGATTCTTAGTTGATAGGGACAAGTGTCTCCTCTGCCCCACCATCATACCTCCCGGAAGGTTCCCTTGGACAGAAGACACACATTGAATGGAATAAAAGTCAGTTGCCTCAAGCAAAAAGCTTTGAGCGTGACCTTGAATGACTGGAGGATCCAGTTTCAACGTGTACATACATAATTATGGTCTTCTAAAATTATGTTTTGACATAAACAAAGTTTCAAATTACCGATTCAAGTAGTGATAGTACGCAATGAAGGAAAGGTGTGAAAAAGAAAAGAAAAAGTATACCAATACGTTACAATTCATACTAGCCGACGCAATCAAGCATGACGACCCCACTATAACGTTCGAGTTTTGGTTGGTTATTCCTCGAATAATCAACCTATGTTTTCATGATAATGGTCAACCTCTCCGATTTGGCTCAAAATTTTTTCTGGACGTTTCATGATGTCCTGATCAAAAAAGGTCAATGTCCGTCCGCCGTACGCCGTACGCCGTACGTTGTATGCCGTCCATGTTCCGCGCCGTTTTTGGTAGTAGACAATTTTCTAAAAATCTGAAATTTGGGTCAGGGGTCTGTTCCCAGCCGAGATGGGTCCTCGAAACTTTTCAGCCCGATCGGACCAAATTTGGAGGGGGTAGGGGTCAAAATGTGTTTTTTGAAAAATAGATTTTCGAGATTTTGGGTGATTTAGGCGAGTGGGGTGTCATTTTCCACTAAATTTTGGACGCTGAATCCAATAAAATGGGTCCCAGAACAATTAGCACCCACTGGAAGAAGTTATGGGTCAAATTGGGTATTTATTACCCATTTTGAATATGTGTTTTCGGGATTTCCGCTACCTAGGCGAGTAGAGTGTCATTTTCCACTAAATTTTGGACGCTGAATCCAATTAAATGGGTCTCAGAACAATTGGCACCCACTGGAAGAAGTTACGGGTCAAATTGGGTATTTATTACCCAATTTGATTATGTGTTTTTGGGATTTCTGCTACCTAGGCGTGTGGAGTATCATTTTCCACTAAATTTTGGACGCTGAATTCAATTATGTGTGTCCCAGAACGTTTGGCACCCACCGGAAGAAGTTATGGGTCAAAATGGGTATGTATCCACCCATTTTGTATGTGTCAGGATTTCTGGTGCCTAGGCGTGTGGGGTATCATATTCCACTAAATTTTGGACAGTGAATCGATTGGAATGGGTCTGAGACCCGCCACACCCACTGTTTCTCCCATTCAAGGAATAACCAACCCGTGTGTAAGAATTTGCAGATTTTTTTTTTCTGTTCTCGAATGGCAATGACACAAACGAAGATAGTTGATGGACCCAGAATATTGCCAGCCTATGGTATAGGTTTTGTATTGGGCTTGGGTCGCGTCGTGTCAAGTCTTCACCGCGAACTAGCTAGCTTACTTAGCTCTCACAAAGAAAAGGAACAAGATCTGTTATCGCTTATTTGATACTGAACCTCTCCAGGAATGCAGGTAACTTGCCTACATATCATCCTTCTTGCTAACGTTGGCGAAATATACGTGCCTTGGAGGACGGTGATGTAAGTTAGTGCACGCGACTCCTTAATTATAATAAATGTCTTTCATGTTGAGTGACATTATTTAATGAGAAAAACGCTCACTCCTGTAAGAAGGGCGGAACGAGAAGATGATGTATGAAGAAGAACGGTTATTTTCCGTCATCACTACCTTCAAGTAAATAGCAGATCAGGACCGAAATTGAGCTATGTACGGCAAAACTTGGAGTGCAGATTTCAACCGGAATCGATTAACGATTTATCCGTGGAGGCTATTTCTCTCCGTAATTCACTTCAATGAATTTAAACAGTTTTACCTCCACCGGCTATGGGGGTTCCAAGGCCCGTAAGTTTCCCATGCCACATGGTGCCGTTATAAAAGGCTCGAAGGGAAGTTAGCCGGGTAGCATTTCAAGCACTTAAAAAACAATAAAGAGCCATCATAAAGACGGTTATTTTGATTCATCGTCAAGAGCGGTGGTTAAGGTTAAAAGGATAGTGTACGATGCGGACAATTATGCTCCCCCTAGTAGAAAAAAAACTGATCTCGGATCTAGGGAAATACATGCTTATTCCTTCTCAACTTCTGAGGATAGGAACGAATTGCAACGTTACTCGTGGCTCGTTGCGTTTGTTACTCGGGCAGTAACAAATTAAATACCTACACATTTTAAACGCATTTACTGACGGTACCAGCCGACTATTAGCCGACCGGTTGCAATTTGCGTGTGCAACGTTTGGACGTTGAATGAATCGAGGAAAACCTTCATTTACGTGTAACATTTATTTGCATTTTACTTGTTACTTGTTGTTTAGTTTAACGTTACTAATTTCAATCATATTACTTGAATATCCAGTATATCCCATTCCATATACGGATTACAAAATACCTGGTATTAATAATGTATGGAGTTAGTTTCATAGTTCGTCAGGTTTTGTGAAAATAACACAGGAAGGGAAACTCCTACTTTTACATTAGGAACGAGCGCCTTCGACATGAATTGACGTTCATCAGACTAATAGTAGAATTACCTCTAGAAAGCCATATTAAAATAATATATCTCCTCTTGCATACCAGATATTACTTGGTGGTGTAAAAACGACTTCCAGAAAGTTCGAGGGGATCTGATTAATGGAATAACTCATTATCGTTCGTTCAATTTTTCGCTCTTTCTAGATATAATGGTAAAGTTCAAGGACTAGTAAAATTAATTGTAACATTCTAATGCTCTCTTGGAGTTTCTCCATGCTCCAAAGACACCATTACCAGGACGAGCAAGATCTACCATTTTCAACATTTACAAGCATCCCGAAGATGCTGCCAATTGTTCAATTCGTAAATGTTCGTTCCATTTCCATCTTTCCATCCAAGAAGTGTCTCTCCTGCAAATCCCGTCCGTCACCACCTGATGTCTGAAATTTTTCCCGTTTACAAAAGTGTACATTTTTATTTGATTCTTTTCTCTCCGAGCTCTTTCTCGGTTTTCCATCGTCGTTGACTCTAGTGTGCTCCTACGCATGTTTGTATGATTATGCTATTACCCATTCACCTTCAAATAAATAAATAAATATATATTTTATTCGTATAGGAAATGATATGCTAATTTGGAAAACGAGACTGCGAATACAGTACCTATGACGTTCCGTTGGATTCCTGCAAACTTATCAGCAGACGCCCCAGAGCAGACTACCATGGCAATCCAGAAATGAGGTAGATTCATTATGGTCATATGAGGAAGATAGGCAGGAAAATGAAACACCAGAAAAATGATGCATTGAAATTAAACCTAATTAAAATGTGCGGGGTTTCTTCCATTTTTCAAAGAGGACTGGAATGAAAGCAGTGAAGTGAAAACCCGGGGGCCATTTTCTCTACTCACACAACGCACTCATACACACAACTCTTACACGCTTCACTTTAGGTGTACCCATGTTCCGGGACCAACTATAAAAATAGGATTGAGAGTTCCTGTATGGAGTCTGTTCCTCTTCGGATGATACACGTCTGAGCGATTTCAACCACCCAGTCCTATCGAGAGTAGAGGATAAAAACGTTTCGGAGGCACGCTCGGGCAAAAAAAAAAAAAAAACCACCTACATCCTGTACATAATCCAGTTGGGTTCCATTGACCCGAGAGTGACTCATTGGACCAAAAGGTGAGTGCCATAATTTTTATTTTCGGCAAGGGAAAAGAGACGCGAGAAGAGAGACAGTGGTTGATCGCAGGGACAATAAAGGTTGAGTGAGACCCGTTCATATCGGCGGAGCCATAACTCTCGAACAGTCGTAAATCCAAGGGACGAGGGCATGGAATACTCGCCCCGCACCTGTGCGCATTGGCAGGATCACCATGGAACTCGGTGGGACGCAGACACCAACACCGTGGATTAAATGCAAAAAAGAAAATCAAACATACAACAACGAGGAGGAGCTTTTTTCTACGCTTGAAGTTTCATCTCTACTACATTCAAATCAATTCTGATCTCAGCTCGGAATTAAATAAAAGCAAGTAGAAGACCAGGGGGTTGAATCGCGAGCTAAAGGGGCCTAATTGAGTGTAAAACAAACCGAGTGATGGCTCTACCCTAAAATATTTCTTACCCCAGAGTAGGTAAGTATGTATACATAACTAATTATTAAGAAATGAAATGAGTATATGCACTGATTTTTTTTCTGATTGCGCGCAACCTTGATGTCGAGGGTTTGAGGAATACTAGAGCATATCAGCTCAGAAATGTTTTTTTTTTTCCTGCTTCCATTCCTATTTCTTTCCTCTAAGTCCTACTCATACAGAACGTGTACTAGTCACCGCGGACCGTAGCAGTAATATAGTTAATGTCGCGGAAGAGACGAATTCGCTTAACAGAGCTTCCCAGAATCCTAGAATGCTTTCTATAGAATGAGAGTGAAGGTCTTCATTTCCCTAGAAATAGATAAGACGTACAAAGTAAGCGTTCAGGAAGTAATGAATTGCATGTGCGTTGCACCATTCAAGTGTTCCACCGTTAATTTGATTTGCAAACGTTCCTTTTTGGAGCAACTGGATATTTTGTGGTAATTAAGAGTGTATGTTACATTTTCCTTTAAATTGCTTTGTTTTGCTCACTCACCGTCGTTGTTCCAGAGAGCGAACTAGTGATAACGAGCCAATTTCATGGTACCGGAAGTGAGGTTTGGTCCTGATGACGTGCACAATGGTGCGAGTAGTTCAAAATAAGGTCTTCGAAAAATAATTCCAATCATTTCGGAAATCGTATTTATCAATTTCCCATTTTTCTACACTACACTGCAATAAAATTAATAGGTCTCTGCCGCGTGTGCATCCATTGCCTCCTTCTTAAAAACCCTAATTTGACATAACGCCGTGGCTAATCTTGGCCGAGGAGCTCCACCAGGAGGTTGGAAAAGGCAACAAGGATAATGGAAGCAATTCGTTAAAGCGCGAGCTAACAACTTGACAAGGTCAACATCAAGTGGCCTTGAGTACACTCGGCTTACAAACAATTTGAGCCGTTATGATTCCTAAAAGTGTGACACGGATAATGAGATAGGTGCCTGCCTCTGGGAAGTAAACAGCCAGTGTAGACTATTTACATCAGACTGAGATAGTGGGTTTCTCTGGCGATAAATTTTCTCAGTGAAGAACATTCTACATAGAGTGGTCTTACGACTAGATCACACTAGATACACAATTACGCTTCTGAAAATGTACATTTTCCTCCCATCGAACATTCACTCGCATCGGCACTGTCGGTGGTTTTGAAAATCATCTACTTTTACCAACTGTCGAAACTGGAGTTTCTCCCGAAACTGAATGAAGTCGGTATCGTTTATATGTAAACCTAATCCACAAGAAGAATGAACTGCATATACATGACGACAGATGATATAATGTTCAAAATTCAAAAAGGAAGAACAACGGTAACAGACAAAAATCGACACAGACGAAGCGTAATATTATATTGCCTATGATAGCACTCTAGTAGAATGGGTAAACAGTAAAAAGCAGTTTGAAGGAAGATCTTCCGATCTGACTATTGAATGCTAAGTTTTGCAAACCGTTGGAAAACTTGAGCTAACGCTTTTGAGTCGACCGTTAGCAAAGAGAGGGATATGTAGTTTCGCAGTAATTCGCGTAGTAATCGCAGGTGAGTGATAGGAGAAAAACTTCACCCTCATCAAATCGAATCTGTCTACCAAATTGTAGGAAGGCCTCTGAAAGACGGTGGCACTCATCTCAGGAACATGCTCGGGAGGTGTTGAAAGTACATGGAAGATTAGCTGAAATTTTAGAGCTTACAAATCAAAGGCACGTGAGCATCCACCCTCTGTAAAGTTTAGCTAGAGATCAGCTACATGCTCGTTACTCCTGAACAGAAATTGGGCAACTCCTGGTAATGCGATGGGTTCTACTTTTATTGCCTCCTTTTTCTCACAGATGCATACAGTATACATACAGGTTTTAGAAGATGAGGTCTTGGGCCTGAACACCTTTTTCCTCATGCATTTTTCTCAAAGGAATACTATTTCGCTAAGGTGAAATCGGAGTAGGGGCATCTTTTGTATTCTAAGCTCTACAGAGGGAATAATCTTATACGAGTTTTTTCACAGAGTAGAAGGTACATAGGAAGTTAATGGTATTATTGTGCACCATACCTTGTGAGGATGAATAAGTCGTCAGGAAGAAGAAGCATACCACTCGCAACAAGGCCATCGATGGGTTGCGTCTGCAATTAAACGAAAATTAATAGTTAGTCGGTTTGGTTTGACCTTCCATTTTTCACAATGTGAGGGGGATGGGTTTTTAAAAGGCTAGCAGATCAAACTATAATCAACAAACTATAATTCAACATTTTTTTATAAAAGCCTGATGGTGGCTTTCCACCTTACACCTAACCTCAAATTAAAGAATTAAGTTAGGTCGTTCTGCTTTTAAAATGTGTTTTTGTTGAGTTTTGACATTTTCATGTCTTGACCCTGGCACATAAACTCGAAAAGCGTTACTTTTTAGCGTTACGAAAAACCGTTACGAAAAAATGCGTTACGAAATCACATCACGAAATCGGGGGCGTGGGTTCGAATCCCACCGCTGCCAATAAAGTTTTGCATTTTTCGACTGGAATGAGAAACTGAACGAAACCCGGGGAGGACGGCCGTGGCATCGCGTGGAGTAAAGAGATGGATGAAATCAGCTTGCGTACAAGTCCGCAACTCAGTGGGACATTTTCATGTTTTAAACAAAAGAAAAAAAGAGAGAACCGTCATGAGAACCGTCAATCGAAAGAAATGAGCACAAAGAGGAATTTCATAAAGATGAGCACAAAGAGGAATTTGATAAAGACTAGCACAAAGGAGAATTTGATAAAGATGAACACAAAGAGGAATCTGATAAAGATTAGCACAAAGGAGAATTTGATAAAGATGGACACAAAGAGGAATTTGATAAAGATGGACACAAAGAGGAATTTGATAAAGATTAGCACAAAGGGGAATGTGATAAAGATTGACCAAAAGAGGAGGTGACACAACCAGGCTCCATAACTGTACACTACTTACGGAACGTCTTTCAGAAAAGAAAACTGGATTTAAACTGTGAACCTGGTGCATGCATACGGATTTCTTTTATTTTCTCTCTTACAACATGCGATAATTGTTTGTCTGTCCAATACATACGTATAGTCTTATGTATTCACATTGTTATCGGTACACACTAGTTGGGAGTTTGTTTAAAACATGAAAATGTCCTACTGAGTTGCGGACTTGTACGCAAGCTGATGCACTGGCGTAGCGGGTGCTGGCAGATGACGAATGCTAATCGATATAATGAAAAGATAACTGATTACTTTTCTGAAGGTTTTGAAAAATGGATTTTCCAGATTTTTATATAGTAGTATTATCAGGTATACAGTGGTAGGTGGGACTTGTCAATTCGTTGATGCCCATAATTGATCTTTAAAAAACTGCCTCTGGCCGCTGCCAGTGACCGCTGAAGAGTCGCTACACTCCATGCTGAGTGTGTTCCAAGAAATCTTGTTGATTGCAGGTCTTCGACACCCCAGTCCTGGGAACCAGGATGTTAACACAATGCCCAAATGCAATGCAATAGTTGCTCGAGGGATATGTCGTGGTTAGTGATGGCTACAGATGATATGCCGTATTTTCAGTTATTTAAGAAAAAGTTAATATTGTAATAACTTAGTGGTGTGATTCTCTTTTGACATGGTGCTGTGCTGATGCCGATTGGGTAGGTAAAACATATATTCTATATGTGTAATCTGTACATACGTCATTGGTATTGGAAAAAAATTGTTTTTAATGGTTGTTTTAGGTTTAGCCGCCACTGGAGGAGTTGTGATGCAGGTGGAGTTTGTGCTCTCTATCTGATGGTAGGCCCTGATTTCACCCCATTTGCATATTCGTTCTATCAGTTGTTGTTGATTGTGCTTTCATGAATTCCATGATAAATTGTTTTTAGGCTAAAAGCACTAAATTTGGTGTGTTGACCCTGACAATTGTCATCGTCAAGCAACCTTTCATAGACTCTGGGTTGCTCACCCTGAGGATGCCGGCCAAGGTGCCGGCGAATCGTCGAATTATGACAATCTGCCAACCTTTTTAAAAAACCCATCCCCCTTAATTGCTTAGATTGAACAAGCTTACTTTGAACAAGGAAGTAAGGAGTGACATGAATAGCTTAATATACTTTGGGCTCCCATAGCTCCTTGGGCTCAGGGGGGTGTGGACGACTGCACGATTTTATTGCATTTATATTATAGCAATATTTATCACATTTAAATTGGTATTGTGAATCAACGAAGTGTAATTAAGAATGAGCGAACGGTTAGTAAAAAGTCGTCATGGTTAGTAATCATGATTCTCCTGATGGCCGAAAACATTTTGAAATTTATGGGAGGTTAACTCCCCCTTTTCCTTAACTCTCCCTTTTTAAATGTTTGTATCGTAAATCCTCTCTTCTTTCAGATTCGAATGAACTGTCGCTAGATTGCTCAAGGTGGGAGCAGGCTTGTACACACCCAAAAGGTGTTGATGGGGTATTTCACAGGAAACATTCAATGACTGAAAACTCAAACGGTTGTCTACGTATTCACCTATCTCCGATACATATATGCAAGGTGTCATTCAATTCGTATGCTATCCACAAAATTAATAGATTCTCCCGCCTGTTCAAAATGTTTTGACCAAGTTTCAAAAAACTAAGAAGTCTGTGATGTATAAAAAGGAGAAATGTACCCTGGAATGTACAAGCATTGATGGAACCTGCATTCAAAAACCAGTCTTTTTGTCCTTCTTGATGATTACGCAGCTCCCCAGAATCACCTCTTCCCCCCCATCTTCAGACCAGTCTGTCGGACGCCAGGAGATCATTGAGCCAAGCTTGGTTAAACTCGTAGCGAGCTACTAATATTGCGCAAGTAATT
Source organism: Cyrtorhinus lividipennis (assembly GCA_019603395.1). Lineage (NCBI taxonomy): Eukaryota > Metazoa > Arthropoda > Insecta > Hemiptera > Miridae > Cyrtorhinus > Cyrtorhinus lividipennis. The sequence goes on along the minus strand of CM033998.1, from coordinate 34,390,668 downwards.
GCAACTTAAAAAAATGATGGAGACGAAACTATGTGACCTAAATAAGAGGATCAATAACGAAAATTGAAGCCGCTAATAATATTATACCAAGTGACGAAATCGCTCAAGTTTTAATTTCATACAAAGACGTACTGGGGTTGCCCTCGGTAAAACATTATTACGAAGGGGTGTACCCATGTAACCCAGGGAAGCCGCATGCCACTCATTAAGGAGAGAAGAACCAAAAAAAGAGGAGCTACAACAAATTCACACCTATGTCAGTAAGTACACTCTCTTCTTTTCATAATATATGCCAAAACTACGATGATGACGCAGGAGAGCAAAAACGAAAAACAACAGAACGGAGTTTTCTTTCTTCAAGTTGCCAGGGAAAGTTCCCTTCGTTCCGAGGGAGGTTACAAATCACTATGTGATCTAAGAGAATACACAGAGCTAAATTACAAGATGATGAATACTATGGTAGGGGTTGAGCAAAGAGGTATTGAGCGAAGTGACATATGGTCCAAGGAAGACCAACTTTTCTTGCTGCCAGCTGTCGCATGCAGGGTTATCCCTTCGATAAGCTGCGACCTTAAGAAGGACATTAAATGTCGCTATGGCAACTGTTGTTTTAGGACATTATCGCTTAGGTTTTGGTCGTTGAAGTAAGCGTTCCGGTCCTTGCTTCAGTAAAGACTAAGGAAGACACAATTTTTTTTTTTTTTTAATAGATAATAGATTGATACATTTTTATAAATACATAACTTGGAGATTCAAAACGATAAGTGTGTAGTCATGCCCACTATAATAATAGATCAATATTGTCAATGGGAAGAGAGTTTGACATTCCTTCCGAATTCTCGTCTGAAAACCGAAAAGCCTTGTTTCTTTGAATGAAATGAAGAGGCTTCAACCATTCATCATGAATAAATAGGAAGGTGGTCATGGCCAACTGACACCAGTTTAACGACAAGTGATTGGAGAATAGGTACCACATTCACCATCATCACAGTGATATTTTTTCAACTACTACTATGAATGCTTAGTTGTGCAAGTAGCTCATAATATGAACATATTATGTTCTTTTTTGGTCCTAATTTAGCTTAAAGGGAGGTACGGTGGGTACTATAATAAATTATACATCAATAGGTAGGTACTAGTAGGGATCCTGAGAGGAACGCGTACCAAGGAAATACTCTATGGACATGCTGATGATACGAGTATAGTAGATGCAAACTCCTGACTTTTTATCGTGTTAGAGTGGTCTTGAACATGAAACATGCCTAAGAAGTAAACAATTTCGAACGTCGTTCATAGCCTCAGTAATGTAACATGGCGTAGATATCCGTCGCATAACGAGAGAAACTGCGCGATTTGAATCTATTCCAGACCAGCATAATCACACAAGCAGTTTTCCTCTGGCGGGGAGACTGTGAGTTCCTCTCTCTTTCCCATCTTTATGGTCTCAAGAACAGAAAACAATAGCGAGAAGGCAGCAGTTTTAATATTTAACTTTCAACTTCAAAACTTGCCTGAGTCAGATGCAACAAACTTTTAATATATTTACTCCGCATACAAGTTTTCCTGGCGGACTTCAATCGAGCAAAAAAGTCGTTCAAGAACCACAAGGTATATCACAACGTCGGGCTCTCTGTTCCCACCTGAATTGATGATACAAGCTACATTCCCAGGACCAACTTCAAGTCTAATACTAAAAATGTTCCACCACCGCAATCCATTAGCTCTTGGTTCCACGGCCAGGAGTTTCTATTCGGTGCATAGCACTTCCCCAGCTTTTTCGATTGGTTTTCAATGTGAACGTTTTCATCTATCGAGCGATTGTTTCAACTGCCATCCGAACTTCGTAGTGCTCTCAAGAGTACTCAGGGATGAGAGTTTGTACACAGAAATCTGTTTTCATGAAAATTTCTTTTCCCAGCATGGCGGAATAGTGACATATGCATCATACAACGCAATAAAATAAATATACCTACTCTCATTTCTCAGCACATAAGAAGGTTCGAGATATAGCCGATGTAGCCTCTCTAGGTAGGCCTTGTATTTCCACGGGCGGATTTCACTAGGGAAAAGGGGAATAGAGATGTTTTGCCAGTGGAAGCAGAATACCTGAAAGAGTATAATAGTTACGACACGACCTATGAAATACTTGGCGAAACTTTGCATACGAAATCAACCGAGAGCGTAAGAGAAGTCCCACTTCCTAAAGTGAAATGAGAAGGGGCTCTGTCGCACAATGGGTAGGAGAGTTATGTCAGGATGAAGAGTGAGCACAACGACGAACAGCGTAGGCCGCAAAGGGTAGAGTCGGAATAAACTGTAAAGGTAGGTAAGTTAGGAAGAGGCGGGTTTCTAGAATCATGGTCAGAACAATAAGGAAGATGAGGACGATAGTTAACTTCTTGTCAAGGGCTAACAAGCACGAAGACAACTCGTCCTTTTGGCGAGCAACCACCACGGAGCAATGTACCTACCTAATAAACCTCAGGCACCTGGAAGGAATTATGTTCTCCATACCGTCTCCTTTACCAACCTTCATAAATGAAATAAACAGTGATGGAATCCGCAATGAGAATAGTGAAAGGGGGTGGCAACTTCTTGAAGAGTAATTTAGCTTCAAACCTGAAAATGACAGAGTAGGGTCCTGTGGCGTCCTATTGTAGAGTGTCCTTACTCTCCTGTAGCAGGAGTGGTGTACCATTGTTATCGAGGACAATGGAACAGAAAGGAAGGTAGGTGTTCGAATTTTGGCAACAATACAGTGTTTGCCCTCGGGCCCGACCGCCTCACCGAAAATGGCGTTAGAAGGGTGGCAGGAGTAGGGGATGGCCAGTGGTTACAACCGAAGAGAAGAGAAGGGTCAGATCATAAAGCTTTTATATGTTTTTATAAACGTATCTGTACGATCTTATGGCTTGGGTAGAAAGGAAAGGACGCAGGACAAGCTCGGCAATAAACCACTAGGATATGCCCCTTTGAATCCATAAAATATGAATGAACCTCTTTAAAAACGGCGAAAGGAGCGAGGTTGCATAAAAAAGTTTTATCAGGATCTTCCCTCCGGAATGGGAGCGTTTATTGCACCGGTAAACTCAGCAGAAAGAGTGCATTTTTCCAACACAGTCGATGCGAGGCTAGATACATAATAATTTTATCTTGGTTGATACGAGGACTCAAGTTTATGATCAATCTTTGGTAGCTCACTCGCCTATGTACTCAAGTATCGGTGCACAAGTGTGAATTGTATTTTAAGAATATTTCATTTTTTTCATACTGATGATATTCCGGAAGAAATCCTGCTGTGACAGATGCCTGAAACAACCTTTCTGGACCAATATAGCACATTCTATCATGGTGTCAAACTCTGAGGATAGGCCCAACCTGAGGGTGGAACTGAGGTGATGTGATCCAATAGCCGTCATCGTGGATTTGGATAATCCTCTTCCAGAAGACGTGAAGAATGCCGGCACCCAGTTGCCCTCGTTCGCGATAAAAAGATGACTGGATGACTTGTTGTAGGTTGACCCCCCCTTTGAGTACGCTCAAGTAATAGACGTAATAGTTATAGTTACGGACCAACTCCCAAAACAGGCAGAGAAGACGCTATTTCTTACGTGTTTTTCATATTTTTCATTTTACAGACCGTCCAGAGTGTCGCGCAATCGTGTGCAGTAAAGGTGTGGTGGACAATGGCCGGGACCAACGGTAATAACGATGGTCGGTATAGTTTTGTAAAACTAAGCTTTTTATTCGTGAACACTAAGCCTCAATCTAGTTTCAGTAGACTTCACGGCGATCAACCGACCAGCCAGAAAAAGGACACTAATCACCTGCCATCGAAAACCACAGAAAGTTTTTAACCTATCCAACATCCCGACTGGGCAAGACAATTCAAACAACTGATAATCCACGAGTATGTATCAACAATTCAGTCAAAGGCTCAAAGAAGATGAAGATCCTTGGACGCGTGGGAAGATCTTCGGGCGCTCTATTCTCTCAGTGCGCCTCCATCGTAATCTACAGTATCAAATTGATGCGTTATATTCGTATGCTATACAATTTTATGAATACAAGTGTGGCGTCAAAATTAGATGACCATTGTATGGAGGATGATACTGTTGCAAGCTCACACTGGCGCCGGTCAAATGGGCTACTGGCGTCGCAAGGTCGGCGACCTGTGGAGGTTTAAGGGTCTCGAACATTCGGGAACCTCCCCGTTCGTCCCAGAACGTTCTCGACCGGGCACCAGGTATAAAAACGGGCCCAGAAACGCCGCACAGGGCAGTTCAATTCAGAGTCCGGATATAGACGCTTCTCGGGTTATAAATCGTGCCGTGCCGCGTTATAAATAGCGCAACAACCGCGTTACAACCGTGTATTGTGATTCTGTCATTGTGTAAATGCGCGAATGTGAACAGAGTATTGTAACTAGTGAACAATTGTTAATAAATTATTTACTAAGAACATAAATCGTTACAATTGGTGTCAGATGTGGGGTTACAAATTAGTGTTATAGTGTTGGACAATAGTTAGTGTTAAAGTGTTACAGTGTTTTACAGTAGTTATAAAGTGTTATAGTGACTTTAGTGTGTTACTGCGCGTTTGAACTCTTGAAAACGAACAAAATGAAGTTGACCGAGTTGAAAGTTAAACAGCTGAAGGAAGAGCTGGAAGAGCGCGGCTTACCTACCGGTGGAACAAAAGCAGATCTACGCCTACGACTTAAGGAGAACTTGGTTGAGGAAGGCCATGACCCAGACGACTTTGACTTTGTGGATGATATAACCAGAATGGAAGAGAATTCTAGACAAATGTTTGAAGAAATTTTGGTGAGTCATATGGATAAAATAGTGAGTGATGTTGCCAACATAAAAACAGATGTAGACAGACTGGAGGACAATTTGAAATCATTGTCCAACACAGTTGATGATAAGATCTCTGCAGTTGATGATAAGATCTCTGCAGTTGATGATAAGATCTCTCAAGTTAAAGACGAAATTGAAAGCAAAATTCGAGATGGAGTCAAGAATGAGATTCTAGCACTAGAGAGAAGCAATCAAGTAAAGTTGAGGCACATGGATATACCAGCAGAAGCCAGCTTCAACAGTGGCAAGGAAGAACAGGTTACAGGAACCAGAGGAAATAAAATTAAACCGCCTACATTTGATGGAAAGGTACCATGGTCAACATACAAGAGACAATTTGAAGCTGCAGCTGTTGCAAATGGATGGCTCGAACATGACAAAGCAACAGCTCTAATAGTTGCATTGCGTGGAGAAGCCTTGAACATTCTCCAGACAATACCGGCTAGCCATCAGAACAATTACGAATTGTTGACTGCCAGGCTGGATATGAGATACGGAGATGCTCATCTTCAACAAGTCTACCGTGTGCAGATAAACGACAGGAACCAGAGGGCCACCGAGACGCTACAGGAATTTGAAGCGGACATTGCAAGACTGGTGAGACTGGCTTACCCTACAGCGCCTGATGACTTTTTGGAGCAGCTCGCTGTCCAGACTTTCGTAGATGGAATCAGGGACAGTGAAACTCAGCAAGCATTGAGACTCGCACGCCCAAAGACCTTGTGCGATGCCCTGGCGCATGCTTTGGAATTTGAGGCTGCGAAGCAAGCCTCTCACCGGAGCGGAGCACGTCTGAGACAGGTAGTGGAAGAAGAAGAGGACATCGTTGAGAGGGTACTAAGGCGTTTGAAGCAAGAGCCCGATTGGGAGGACCTCAAACGACAACTCAGATGCTGGCAATTGGGGGAGTCCTCTCACAGTTACAAGACGGGCAAGAAGAGGAGACCTATTCTGGACAACTGCGGCCACAGCTCAAGACCGGACCAGCAAGAAGAACACCTACGGAGGACCAGAATTATCCTGGGTGAGTGGCAGCCAGAGCACTTGCAGGAGCGGCAAGCAGAAGACCAGGAGCTAAAGGATCTTCTGGATTGGAAGAGAACCAACAGGAGACCCAGTTGGCCAGAAATTAGACATCGTAGTCCAACTATAAAAACCTATTGGGCGCAGTGGAACTCTATCATTCTGGAAGGAGGAATCCTGAAACGTCGCCTGGAGAGCAATGATGGTACTGAGACAAGGACGCAGATCATTGTTCCACAAAAGTTGGTTCCCTTGGTTTTGGAGCATCTCCATGATCGAACATCAGGAGGACATTTTGGCATCACAAAAACGCTACAGAAGGTTAGAGAGCGTTTTTACTGGGTAGATAGCAAACAATCTGTCAAAGATTGGTGTAAGAAGTGTTTGCTATGCAATGCCGGGCAGGGACCAACTGTGAAACCGAGGGCAAAGATGCTGCAGTACAATGTGGGAAGCCCAATGGACCGAATAGCCAGTGACCGGATGAAGACTCGATACGACATAAAGGCAACTGAGGTGGGTTTCCAAGCAGGCGATCTTGTCTGGTTCTACAATCCGCGTCGGAAGCGAGGACTATCACCGAAACTCCAGAAGGATTGGGAAGGACCCTACGAATCATGAAAAGAATCAACGATGTCATCTACAGGATTCGAAGAACTCCAAGAGGGAAACCGCGAGTGGTACATCATAATCGGCTGGCAGCATTCGTGGACAGTTCGACGCAGGAAGACCTATCGAGGACAGTGACTACACCATCATGTATAGAAGACCCGGCAACCCTGGAGTTCAACATGTTCATGAAGAACTATGGAGGGACTAGCAAAGCGAGATTTGGAGTCACCAACGAAGCTGCGTGAGAACCTTTTTGACGTTGGAAAAGATTATGCGCTAGCACACTGTGTAGCTGCCGACCTCAAAATGTCGAGAGGAATTGCCGAAATATTCAAGAAGAAATATGGTAATGTCGACCAGTTGCAGCGGCAAAGTCCACGCATTGGGAAAAGCATTGTCACTGAGGATAGCCAACCAGCTGATAGTCTATCTAGTGACAAAACAGTCTTCCCACCAGAAGCCAACCTACAGGACTCTTTGGGATGCGCTACTTGCCCTGAAGAAGCTGCTCATTAAGCAGGGAATGAAGAAGTTGGCAATACCCAAGATTGGTTGTGGCTTGGACCAATTGGATTGGAGGATAGTCCGTAACATGTTGGAGTTCATTTTCCAAGGGACCCAGATTGAGGTGCGGGTGTGTACCTGGAATCCTCATGGAAGAACTGATGTGAAGACTGTGGACTGCTATTTCTACCGCCAAGGCAGCTGCAAGAATGGTGATAAATGCCGCTATCGACATGAGCCCTGTGATGAACAGATGCCCAAGATTGTTCTGGGACAGAACAATTCTAAGGAGGGGGCAGTGTTGCGAGCTCACACTGGCGCCGGTCAAATGGGCTACTGGCGTCGCAAGGTCGGCGACCTGTGGAGGTTTAAGGGTCTCGAACATTCGGGAACCTCCCCGTTCGTCCCCGAACGTTCTCGACCGGGCACCAGGTATAAAAACGGGCCCAGAAACGCCGCACAGGGCAGTTCAATTCGGAGTCCGGATATAGACGCTACTCGGGTTATAAATCGTGCCGCTGCCGCGTTATAAATAGTGCGACAACCGCGTACGACCGTGTATTGTGATTCTGTCATTGTGTAAGTGCGCGAATGTGAACAGTGTATGTACTCAAGCGAACAATTGTTAATAAATTACTTACTAAGAACATAAATCGTTACAATACTCTAAACTTCTCTACCCGCGTGTCCCCGCTCTTGATCCTCGATTGATTTGCTGGATTTACGCGGATAGTATGTTGGCCCTTGCTGATGAAAATATTTTCGAAACGGTTGACAGCATGGAGGTGTTCACTCTGCCGATTAAGAAAGAACAATTTCGAGAAGGAACACTGGAGGCTGCAGTCGAAGGGAAATTGTGATTAATCGAAAGTGAATGTTCTCGGCAATGTTCCAGCAATCATCATCAACAAGCGGCACGTTAATTCCTTTCTGCGAAGGAGCACGAAAGCAATGGTTCCGTATTGACTTCTACCACGAACGGCTTCTCGCTGGGAAAATTGGCTCACAACCACAAGCTCTCCCCACACACCCGCGGAAACAAATTACCTATTTGAATTGACGACCTGGGTAGTTGAACGCTTTGGAACAATGATCGAGCTGGAACACATACGAGCTCCGCTCGTGGAATTAATGGAGGGATGTACACGTGATATAAATCCTTTATTAGCATTTCTGCCAAGGGTTTGCATCCTTGTTATGATGCGAATGGGATCCATCAGAGGACTGTGACGGTGTCTTCATTTCATCTCGAATAAATCATTTATTACTGTATGCCATCCGTGAAAAGGTTAATGTTGAAGATCCACGCATTCTGAATACAACAGTATTTAGGCAGAAACTTCCTCGTGGACTTTAAAAATATGTTAGCATTGCAAAACACAAAATGTGTCTTGCACCACAACGCGTACAAAACGATACAAATTATTCGCTCGTTTCAGAAGTGGTCTGCTTTAAAAACAAAACAAGAAGCATGGAACAATGAAACCATCCAGTATCAATACATTTCTGTCCCTAGTCGTTGGCAGTCTGTGGACAGAACATTTGCATACAAACTGACATGGCTACTGTGTCGTTTATAGCTAATGAACTGTACTGTGACTTGTCGAGTTTACAAGGAAGTACTACATTGAAAAGCCAGTTCGATGAGTAAACTGAAAACTTAACAGATTTAGAGCAGCTTGATGGATAGAGAGAGATTTGCTGCACCACAAAAATGTGGAGTACGTAACCCGTGAAGGTCAATTTCTAGATGTAAAGGGTTAGTTCCACGAAATCATGGTAATGTAATTAATTATTAGAGACCTTTTTAACATGTTAGATGTGGTGAGCGAGTCGTTTACGTAATCATCTAGCCAACTAATCCAGTTACCTTGTCAAAAACGACGTCACGTCAAGGACGCTCACTCACTACACGAACCATGATTTACCTATAATCTAACATTGTAACAGGCAGATCCTTTCTTAATGTATTCACAAAGTGATCAAGGTTTTTACCAACAGGTGTCCCGAATCGAAGGGGAATGGCTCACTTGCTTCTTCATACTTTCAAGGGCACGCGAAACTCATTAAGAAGAATCGTATTTACTTTAAATTACTTGGTGAAGAAAAATAAGGAGAAACCAAACTGAAGAAATTTTAATGGAAAAACTTCATGCTTGGCTGTCAAGCAGGATGGTGTAATTAACGCCAAGACTGTAATCTCTAAAACCAACCAAGTTAGAAAGAAAATTTGAATAAATCGGTTGATCTGGCCATGCGGCATCTTTTATCTTTGAGGGAAAGGAATTATCGATTTCCACTGTTTCTTAAATCGTTGGCTAAGTGAGATCGTGGAAAGATGGTATTATGATACCATCATCTATCATGAATATCAGAAGTATTCGGCGTAATTTTAGGGGCCTATACATGGTAGAATTATGTTCCATAATTGTATCCTCTCCTGATTGATCAAGTCCCTGCCTCGCGTGATAAGCTGAAACTCCCTTCAGTATTTGCGGAAGCACTTCAACATTAAAAGACTTATTCAAAGTGGATCTTCAGGATATTATTAGTGCGGCGTATTTCATCTTAGATTCTCATTCAATGCACACTAAAAACCCGCCTACAATTGTGTGATATTATTTGCAAATAAAAATGACCTTTGTACAAATTAAATTACCTACATTTCGCAAATCAGATTAGACTTTTCATAAATGAAGTTGATTAAAGTAAAATAATGAAGCTAAAATTAAACATTATCCAAATAAATCTGGACGTTTTAAAAAAAACTAATTCAACCTTTCCCGCTGCAGGTATGATTGATTTTTCACTCATAATCGTGTTATTTTTGCTAATCCATGAATGATCAACGTATATTTTTATGCCAGAGGTCAATTTCTCCGATTAGCACGAAAATTTGACATCTAGTTTTTCGAAATGTATGCTACAATAACCAAAATGTCCGTCAGCAGTAAAGTTGATTGATAGGTACATATTTTGGCCCATGTCCACTTCCACTGAGTGCCAATCGTTTTGGGACCCATTTCATTGAATTCAGCGTCCAAAGTTTAGTGGAAAATGATACCTCACACGCCTAAATCGCCAAAAATCTCGAAAATCCATTTTTCGAAGTACACATTTTGATCGCTACCTCACCCAAATTTGGCCCGATCGGATTGAGAAGTTTCGAGGACCAACTAGAGCCAATAGATTTTTCAATAGAAATTTCAGATTTTTAGAAATTTTTCTAGTTCGGCGTGGACGGTTGACGGACATTGAACTTTTTTTATCTAGACACTTGTAAAACGTCCAGAAAAAAATTTTTGAGCCGAATCAGATGAGATTGACCATTTGCATGAAAACTAAATATTCAAGGAATAAGCAACCAGAAAATTTTGGGCAGAATCGGAGAGATTGACTTATTGCATGACAACATAGGTGATTATTCAGGGAATAACCAACCAAAACGACGCCATATTTATTCTCGACGTCTCCACGAAGAACAGAATGGTTATGGTTGACCTCGCAAGAATGGTTAACGGGAAGAAGCTTAGCGTCATTATGATACACGGCCATCATATCGGTTCGCTCGAACAAGCACCAACCTCTCCCGTATAATATGCAATCACGTTACCTATGCCCTAATCACATAGATTAATTGTCCTGTCGAGCCTCCCATCCATAACACAGCGGCTCCTCTAATAGCAGTCCTGTAG
>CM033998.1:34338617-34379872 GCA_019603395.1 Cyrtorhinus lividipennis | reverse complement strand
TCATGTTTGAACGGGGATGGAAGGTGAGTGAGAGGAAATAGATCTAGTGAAGATATTACTGAGGAGGTGCGATGGAAACTCCTGTTAAAATGCCATTCCGAATGGTAATCACCTCTCTCAAGATGGAAACGGGGCCAAGTGCGTAAGTGATCTCGATCGTAGCGATATCTTTATCACATCAAGTTGCGAACATTGGTTTGAATTAAAGGGAATTACGCCCCCCGCGGGCCAACTTCAAAACTCTCTCCGGGTGCTCAGGAAACTGGTATGGATATTGCTCATTATTCATTTCCCTTGCTCCTAGAGGGATGAAGGGCGTTCGACTTCTATGTATAATATAATGGTTGAATTTCCCACGTGGAAATTTATTCAATTGGATGGAGGGGGTAATGGTTGGGGTTAAGGAGTGTGTATTCAGTGATGCAGCATTATAAAAGGTGCGAATTCCTTCACATGGATTTTGCATCCGTATTCCTTAGACTGCATGGGGGCCGCTTTCGAATGATTCAGCTACGAAAATTTAATATCAAAATGGGTGCTTTGAAAAATGTATTTTTGAGGTTTTTGTCGACTTAGGCGTGTGGGATATCGTTATCAACTAAATTTTGGACGCTGAATTGATTTAAATGAACTTTTGTGAAAGAATACGCAACGTTGATTGAAATTTGATCTAGGCACCTTGAAACGCCCAGAAAAATGTTTTGGGCCAAATCGGAGAAAGTGACTTATGGCATGAAAACGTAGTTTGACAATTCAATGAATAACCAACCAAAATGGGAACCAATTTTTAACATTCAGCAAGAGCGCATGTGTTTTTTGTAGACAGAGGATATATTCTGATTGTTTTAAACGTAAATAACGACAGTAATATATGACTACAGGAGGGTTTGTCGGTAGATCGTTGGGATGCCTATGGGTTCACTTTGGGGTACTAACCACCAGATTCAACCATCAAATAGGATTATTTTGGCACAACCGGAACAACAACGAAATTTAACTTTTTTCAGCGCTGACTTATTCATTTATTTATTACTATTATTATTTTTAATTAAAAAATACCGCTGATCATTCAAACATCTGCCAGTTCTTACAATATTTAGAGAAATATGATTGCTTCTCAATTTTTCCTTGACCGTTTTAAAAACATCAAGGTTTAGCCTGACTGCTCCCTCAGATAAACCACCAGTACAGCGAAGTAGTTTCTCACGAGATACATGAGGGATTTCACACCCACCGAATCCATTGAACCAACCGTTTCTCAGCTCGGACTCTCAGTTCCCAATTCCGGAAACTGAAACAATAGAGTCGGTTTGGAGTGGGAAGATAATACTGTCAACACTATATCTGACAGCGAGATAAAAAGCATTGTTCGGTCAGATTCACTTTGGCGTAAACATTGACAAACTGCGAAAGAGATCAGTCGTCAATGCTGAGGAGGTTTGATCCTTTTGTATTAGAAGGGTTCCTTTCACAAACTTCATACATGCAATGGTCCAAACATCAGACGAGAACTTATCTATGAGTATAATAAAATATAATATGAGTATAACTATTTTGCAAGGTTAAGGTAAAGGTACTACCCAGTCCCCACCTTTATCATAATTGCATAAGAAATACGTTAACTCTAAACATAAAAAGTTTTGGACAATTTCAGAAAAGTTACCGACATTTGCAAATGCAAATGAGAGGCAACCATGTTGTGGCACAAACGAGGGGGATTTGTGGAATTTGAGGGAAAGCAAAATTGTGAATGAAGGATAATAACAAAATGATTCATCAAGTTGATATTGAGGAAAACCGTTCTGAGAAACTAGAAATGGTAGAGTAATATTAGTGGTTGTCTAGCAGCTTCTGCTGATAAAAGGCGGATCGAGTTCAATACCTAGTTACTCTAGAATGATAATGTTTCATCCATATTTACTGAGTACCCATGGAGGAAGGACTCCATAATAATTGAATCGGTTTGTGTGTTCAATTATGTGATTGTGACAGTTAAATTTCCTCTTACTTAGATGTCACGTCGAAATCTATTCATCTAATCGACAGTCTCTGAGCAGGGAGGGACCGGCGGATTTGACAAAGAGTGGGAATCAAAAATTTTGAAGGCCAAATTACTCGAGGACTCCTTCCAATTGTGATCAGAACCACAATGTCTTCTGGCAATATCTCCGATGACCGAATCAGTGTAGGCCGAGGAAGATAAGGAAACCAATGAGAAAGTTTTTGAGTTCCACTATAGGACTCAGTACCATCAGTTGGTCAAAGTGAACACAATATAGATATCAAATTGTTGGAGAGAACATGTTGCGAGCTATTCAGATACGCTTCCCTACAGCAACAGCGCACTTACTTCTTGAACCCCGATGTATGTAACGAAGGGTTTTGATTTTGAGTAGTTGCTCGAGCGGCATCAGAAAGCAAACATTCCTGTTGTTTGTATGGTCGCATGAACTTCGGCGGAGAATAAACAAGCCACTCCGTTCGGTTTTGAAATTCAATCACTTCCAAGTAAACATACGTTTCCTAAACGGTCATCTCGATGACGGAAACGTCGAAGCATCGGCACAATTTTAGACTGGAAATATATATTCGCAGAAGCGCGTTTCAGCCCATTGTCACGTATAGGTTGATACGCTTACGCATTAAAACAGAAAAACTCAACAGTTGATACCTACAGTGGGGAAAAATGGAGATAAGAAATAATACTCGTGTACATAACTAGGTTGTCAGTGAAAAATATAGCGGGCATTCGGAACGATAGTCGATGGATGAAGAACTATTTTGTGTCTGTATTGACTCAAAGCGATTGTTTCAAGTGGCAGACTACACATGGGAGGCACGAAAGCCTTTTTCAATCAACTCCAGTATTTCGAATGAAGCGAAAAAAGATAATTCGAGAGCCATTTGTTGCTCGTCTCTTCAGAGCGCTGAGTTATCTCCATTACCTCATTAATGGGAAAACAATCTTATGAAACAGAGTTGTGATTGAAATATTCAAATACTCTTGGTCCTACGAAGAACCGAAACCATCATATCGGAGCCTATCCATCCAGAAGAGTTTAGCAAAAGTTTTTTTTTTTTTTTTTTTGATGAATTCAATACTACAAAGGATTGCTGAAATTATTTTTATTTCCTACCATTTAAAAGGGCATTACATTTATCATTGATCCAACGCATGATCGGTCTTTCCAATATACTTTAATTTTTAAAAAACCCAAAACACATCACCAAATTTACAAATTTCCCGAATACCAATATTTAAAAAAAAATTAAATTATACTATTATTAACCAGTTTAGTGGGTACTCCACCAATGTTGATTATCTTACTCACTTTTCAGCAGAAAACAAAACCATAACAAAGATTGGGGACAAAATTACAGGGGATCCACAAAAGAAAACAAAACCTAACGATTTTAATACCTTAATGACTACCAATGAATTAATGCGCTTTTTTTCGAGTCATCTCTGATGAAGTTCAGGATGGTATCGTCCAAATTTTCATTCCATAATTACAATAATTAGTGCACGAGGTTTCGTCTTTTGTTCAATGCTTTCTGTTACGCGATAGATAACGACTTAATGGACTTGGAATGAATGGAAGGGTGCATAGGTGGATAAAGTTATAAACCCCTTTTAGTCCTCTTTTAATCTGACCTATTCATTAACTATTGAATGAGTAGGTAAGTAGGCCCTCTTTCATGTCTCCTTAAACGGGAATATATTCTTAGATGTCCCAAGACTTGGGGGTTCTTTTCTACTGGCCACTTGGAGGCTGAATATCTCGATGCTCATTCACACCTGCCCCTGTGCTGCGGTTTATGACCCTTTCTTATTCTAGCCGAACTGCTTTCTTCTTTTTTTTGTTCTTCCTTTTTCCTTCTGTTCCTCCTTCATTAATAGTTGAACCGTTCGCTATAAACGGCTAGTTTCTTCAATGTGGCGTGCCGTTTTCTCAAGCCACTTTATTGTCTAATAAATGCGAATATAAACACTATTTGTAAGGATACCTATTACATTATTGTGATAAATGCTATTCCCGAATTCTGAGAAGAAACTAATGATATTAATGCCCTGATATTGCTCGTCGATGGGTTCATAACCATTTAAAAATAAAAAAAATATATATCCAAAAAGTAAAATGTAAGACTCACTTTTTATTATTTTTTTTTTCAATGAATTTTCTTCCATAAAAATTCTATTCATTGATGAAACTCCTCTAAAAAGCCCTTGCAGTGAATATAATGGTATAACAGTTTTATCGTTATATCTCAGCAATTTAGTTCCAATGAAAAATTATGATAGCTATTTAGGAAGTTAATGCCACATCAATATTGTAATAAAAATATTGAGTCATGGAATGAAGGAAAAAAGTGTTGCTAGGTGTAAAGTGGTGATCTCATGCTGGCACAGTCCTTCATGAGCGGTCTTTAAAAATTAGCTAATCATAAAAAGCAAGTGTTCAATAAGCAATTACGAAAATAGTTTATTCCAACCCTGCTTCTTGTAAATGTTATAGCCTAAAACACCGGAGGTGAAACAAGAGGTTTAAAAATATAAGATAAGAGCCCATCCCTTGCACCAGTTTATCCGTCTAAATCACCCCATAACATTTACTCACAGAAAATTCACACCAATGTAGCATGTTCGTGTAATATCGAGGAAGGTGACAACAAAAGATGGAACAAACTGATAAATTCGTTTGATCGGAATTCACGAGCTCTCCGATTCTAATGATTTGTGTTATCGTCTATGAGGATTCAGTCAATTTTCTGAGTAGTTATCCTGTTCAGGAGGGAAATACCGACCTTCAAGTACAACGGTTCCCATTTAATGGCGGCTAGATTGATTGCTCGTCTTCTTTTCGGAGGATACCGTTTAATATTTTCATCCCTAAACACGAAGATTGTGATCTTTAGGGTGCAGAGGGTGGAGGAGGGAGGGGGGCTGAGCCAACAGCGTTATGTAAACATTGTTTGCGCTAATTCCAAGCCTTGAAAGGCGAATTTAACTGTAGAAGCCCTCATCTAACTATAATATTAACAGCCACGTAAATTGAATAAGAAAACTTCCTTTCTCAACAGCCGGTGACAGTTGTACATTTGTCAGCTCAACGGGTTCTAAAGTATTCAAGAAGTGAGAATCTACGGGAGAGGCCTGTCCGGGTTTCATCCCCGTCACCATTCAGTTCGCCAACAGTTTCGGCCATTTATCTTACTCCCCGATAACGCACCTCAATCTCTCCTCCATCCACTCGCCCTCCTCTCAGCTATATCCATCTTCTGGAATCCTGGATCAATGCGTGAAAGATTATCGTACACCTTCCAGCTCAGCAGTTTAACAGGATTCAATAGTATCGCTTGATTTCATATAATCATGCTATTAGTGTGTATTTGCGTTGATGAACGACCACAAAACACAATACCTATTGCAGACATCTTGGGTTGGATTAATTCCTACCTAGGCATATACTATTGTACTATTGAACAATTTGATTAAACGTTGATAAATAAAAGATGCATTAGGAATGGGTGTAAGTGTTTCCATCACTCATATTATTTTCGATGCGGATTTCTTTGAGGCTCGTACAATATGACGTATAATGTAGGGACAGATGTGCAGAGAAGCCGATACCATCTCCGAAACCCATCGCGCTTGATTTTCCCCAAACGCAACCCCCTCTCATTGGATCGGTCAGGCCGCTGTGATATAATTGATGTCAGAAGATAGATACTTCCCCGGATACCCAAGAGTAAATGAACCATCGCGGATCCAACTTTCCAGTTGTTCAGCGAGGAAGATGGAACAGATGCGCAGAATGTTCAAGTTACATGCTCTTCATAGACCAAACAAGTGATGTAGGTACCAAATCAAAACGTTGGTAACCGGCGTTTTCAAATTATTATCAATATTATTTACTCTCATATGTGTCCAAATATCATATCGATTAATAACTAACAAAATGAAGTTCAGTTGGGGCAGGGTAATTTGTTAGCCCTTTTCGGTTGGACGTGTATCGGTGCTTGGGAAAAACCATCCGCCTGATCTCAAAGTCTCTTTACCGAGAAACGACCCCCGGAGGGGAAAACGGAATGTTGGAGGTAGATGAACCCGTTTCTGACACCATAAAAGCTTCGATTGGTTAGAAAGTCCCTTCAAACCAAAGCTTCTCTTTTCCACGATCTCCCCAAGGCCATTCAATAAAGTGGAGTCTGTAAACAAGTTCGCTCTAATTTTCCTGATCCTCCTCCCATCAATCGCACCTCTCCCCAGGGCCATGATTTCCACAAGTTCATCTCACGCTTTGATCTCTTCTAGCTCCTGGACGGTGAGAGTGAAGCCGTGTAGAGCAAATCACAGGTACTTTTTATTTAGTCAACCCGAATGGAGTTGAAGTGAAGTATTTTATTAAAACATTTCTGGGCGCTCGGAAATATTCTACGACAACCTTTACGCTGATATTCAAGGTAACAATCGATAATATTGTGCTGATAATGACTACATCATCAATACTACGCTATTGTAGTGCAAACAACGATCATATCGCGCTGGCTCACGTCAATATAGAAATTTGAAGGAAGCTGCCTCTAACGAAGGGAAAAGAGACACAACCCCTTTTTCTTCCGAAGTAGACTGCTAAACAATTATCAATATCTAC
Source organism: Cyrtorhinus lividipennis (assembly GCA_019603395.1). Lineage (NCBI taxonomy): Eukaryota > Metazoa > Arthropoda > Insecta > Hemiptera > Miridae > Cyrtorhinus > Cyrtorhinus lividipennis. The sequence goes on along the minus strand of CM033998.1, from coordinate 34,373,216 downwards.
CCCAACGGGTATTGCACATACTCGTCGTAGGCTGGGAGGAGGAGCGATTCTCGTTCCCGTGGAACCATAGTCATTTCATATGCCGTCAGGGATATGAGTGATTTCATGTCAGAATTATATTCGTATGCCTCGTATGGGAAACGGTACCCTCCCTTTTGCAACGTGCTTATATGACACCTACCTCTCCTCCGAGCTCGTTATTGACCGTTGAAAACTTCTACAAATGTTCGACCGCAACTCAGTCCGACATTTTAGGTACAAGATAGAATGCTTGACTAAAATCGTTGAGCTAATCACTCAACGATAAGACGCTCAGACATTTGCTTTCAGAGCCAGTCAGCTGTCTCCGACCTTATTCAGCCTCAAGTATGATTAAGTAAGTTCATCTCAATTAGAATTTTCAACAGGTCCACCTTGAACTCCTAACAAAACTGTATCAACACTGAATCTTGGGAATAATCCTAATGTAGGACTTGTAGGAAATTCAGGATAGTAGAAACAAGCATACTTCGTTTCAATAATCAATGTTTTAGCTGCCTATCACATAAACATCGGTAGAATTTTCTACAATTTGAGCAGACGTCACGCCACTCTGACTTCTCATTGCCCCATGAGTATACTGAATTTGAGGAATATACGGGAAGGAAAGACCAATTTACGATGAACCCCCGACTATTTCCAGAAGAAGCACATGTACGTGATCCAATACAGTCTTTACTTCCCTCATCAACTAATCGCTGCTTTATATCAGTATTTGATCCCCCGAAGTTCATAATCATCCTGGAAAGAACGGTTATTTGCATGGGATGTTTGCAGATCTTGTGCAAATATTACTTTAAAGACCTTCAAGGAATGTAATAAGGAGAACTTCCATCTCGAGGAAAAAACAGAAAGAGAATAAATTGGACGGACGAGAGCTCGGAGACAACAGACGAATGATCAAAGCAAAGAATGGCGAACAGCTTGATCATTTAAAACTTCAAACGCTCCAATTTCAAAGACTCTGGATGGTGAACAAGGGTTCTTCTACCACCATTGCACAGTGTGATAACTGACTGAGAGGATGTCCGTAGTATCCTGAGTGAATAACAATCCGCAACACTACCGTAGTATAACCGACCAAAGAGTAAATAGTATAATCATGGTACTATACAAGGTATGATACAAGGGCTCAACGTTATAAAGCAGTACCACGTAAAAGTGGGAAATTCTTGGAGAGATCACTTGTTTGAGCATCTATATAGGAGGTTGCTATACGAAACAAACGCCCATTCGAGCCTTTATTTTAATCTTTTCTCAATGGAACTAATGCCGAGGAACAACCGAAACGCGGAATAACTAAAGGCTATATTTAACTTATTGGCCCAAGAACAAGAAAACGTTGAATAAGTCGGCTAATGGTCTCTAACCTCCTGGTGTATGTTTAGATTCTTAGTTGATAGGGACAAGTGTCTCCTCTGCCCCACCATCATACCTCCCGGAAGGTTCCCTTGGACAGAAGACACACATTGAATGGAATAAAAGTCAGTTGCCTCAAGCAAAAAGCATTTAGCGTGACCTTGAATGGCTGGAGGATCCAGTTTCAACATGTACATACATAATTATGGTCTTCTAAAATTCTGTTTTGACATAAACAGAGTTTCAAATTACCGATTCAAGTAGTGATAGTACGCAATGAAGGAACAGTGTGAAAAAGAAAAGAAAAAGTATACCAATACGTTACAATTCATACTAGCCGACGCAATCAAGCATGACAACCCCACTATAATAACGTTCGAGTGGGTCCTCGAAACTTTTCAGCCCGATCGGACCAAATTTGGAGGGGGTAGGGGTCAAAATGTGTTTTTTGAAAAATTGATTTTCGAGATTTTGGGTGATTTAGGCGAGTGGGGTGTCATTTTCCACTAAATTTTGGACGCTGAATCCAATAAAATGGGTCCCAGAACAATTAGCACCCACTGGAAGAAGTTATGGGTCAAATTGGGTATTTATTACCCATTTTGAATATGTGTTTTCGGGATTTCCGCTACCTAGGCGAGTAGAGTGTCATTTTCCACTAAATTTTGGACGCTGAATCCAATTAAATGGGTCTCAGAACAATTGGCACCCACTGGAAGAAGTTACGGGTCAAATTGGGTATTTATTACCCAATTTGATTATGTGTTTTTGGGATTTCTGCTACCTAGGCGTGTGGAGTATCATTTTCCACTAAATTTTGGACGCTGAATTCAATTATGTGTGTCCCAGAACGTTTGGCACCCACCGGAAGAAGTTATGGGTCAAAATGGGTATGTATCCATTTTTTTCTGTTCTCGAATGGCAATGACACAAACGAAGATAGTTGATGGACCCAGAATATTGCCAGCCTATGGTATAGGTTTTGTATTGGGCTTGGGTCGCGTCGTGTCAAGTCTTCACCGCGAACTAGCTAGCTAACTTAGCTCTCACAAAGAAAAGGAACAAGATCTGTTATCGCTTATTTGATACTGAACCTCTCCAGGAATGCAGGTAACTTGCCTACATATCATCCTTCTTGCTAACGTTGGCGAAATATACGTGCCTTGGAGGACGGTGATGTAAGTTAGTGCACGCGACTCCTTAATTATAATAAATGTCTTTCATGTTGAGTGACATTATTTAATGAGAAAAACGCTCACTCCTGTAAGAAGGGCGGAACGAGAAGATGATGTATGAAGAAGAACGGTTATTTTCCGTCATCACTACCTTCAAGTAAATAGCAGATCAGGACCGAAATTAAGCTATGTACGGCAAAACTTGGAGTGCAGATTTCAACCGGAATCGATTAACGATTTATCCGTGGAGGCTATTTCTCTCCGTAATTCACTTCAATGAATTTAAACAGTTTTACCTCCACCGGCTATGGGGGTTCCAAGGCCCGTAAGTTTCCCATGCCACATGGTGCCGTTATAAAAGGCTCGAAGGGAAGTTAGCCGGGTAGCATTTCAAGCACTTAAAAAACAATAAAGAGCCATCATAAAGACGGTTATTTTGATTCATCGTCAAGAGCGGTGGTTAAGGTGAAAGGATAGTGTACGATGCGGACAATTATGCTCCCCCTAGTCGAAAAAAAAAAAATGATCTCGGATCTAGGGAAATACATGCTTATTCCTCCTTAACTTCTGAGGATAGGAACGAATTGCAACATTCCTGTACTCGGGCAGTAACAAATTAAATACCTACACATTTTAAACGCATTTACTGACGGTACCAGCCGACTATTAGCCGACCGGTTGCAATTTGCGTGTGCAACGTTTGGACGTTGAATGAATCGAGGAAAACCTTCATTTACGTGTAACATTTATTTGCATTTTACTTGTTACTTGTTGTTTAGTTTAACGTTACTAATTTCAATCATATTACTTGAATATCCAGTATATCCCATTCCATATACGGATTACAAAATACCTGGAATTAGTTTCATAGTTCGACAGGTTTTGTGAAAATAACACAGGAAGGGAAACTCCTACTTTTACATTAGGAACGAGCGCCTTCGACATGAATTGACGTTCATCAGACTAATAGCAGAATTACCTCAAGAAAGCCATATTAAAATAATATATCTCCTCTTGCATACCAGATATTACTTGGTGGTGTAAGAACGACTTCCAGAAAGTTCGAGGTGTTCTGATTAATGGAATAACTCATTATCGTTCGTTCAATTTTTCGCTTTTTCTAGATAGAATGGTAAAGTTCAAGGACTTTTCCCACGCTAGTAAAATTAATTGTAACATTCTAATGCTCTCTTTGAGTTTCTCCATGCTCCAAAGACACCATTACCAGGACGAGCAAGATCTACCATTTTCAACATTTACAAGCATCCCGAAGATGCTGCCAATTGTTCAATTCGTAAATGTTCGTTCCATTTCCATCTTTCCATCCAAGAAGTGTCCCTCCTGCAAATCCCGTCCGTCACCACCTGATGTCTGAAATTTTTTCCCGTTTACAAAAGTGTACATTTTATTTGATTCTTTTCTCTCCGAGCTCTTTCTCGGTTTTCCATCGTCGTTGACTCTAGTGTGCTCCTACGCATGTTTGTATGATTATGCTATTACCCGTTCACCTTCAAATAAATAAATAAATAAATATTTTATCCGTATAGGAAATGATATGCTAATTTGGAAAACGAGACTGAGAATATAGTACCTATGACGTTCCGTGGGATTCCTGCAAACTTATCAGCAGACGCCCCAGAGCAGACTACCATGGCAATCCAGAAATGAGGTAGATTCATTATGGTCATATGAGGAAGATAGGCAGGAAAATGAAACACTAGAAAAATGATGCATTGAAATTAAACCTAATTAAAATGTGCGGGGTTTCTTCCATTTTTCAAAGAGGACTGGAATGAAAGCACTGAAGTGAAAACCCCGGGGGGCAATTTTCTCTACTCACACAACGCACTCATACACACAACTCTTACACGCTTCACTTTAGGTGTACCCATGTTCCGGGACCAACTATAAAAATAGGATTGAGAGTTCCTGTATGGAGTCTGTTCCTCTTCGGATGATACACGTCTGAGCGATTTCAACCACCCAGTCCTATCGAGAGTAGAGGATAAAAACGTTTCGGAGGCACGCTCGGGCAAAAAAAAAAAAAAAACCACCTACATCCTGTACATAATCCAGTTGGGTTCCATTGACCCGAGAGTGACTCATTGGACCAAAAGGTGAGTGCCATAATTTTTATTTTCGGCAAGGGAAAAGAGACGCGAGAAGAGAGACAGTGGTTGATCGCAGGGACAATAAAGGTTGAGTGAGACCCGTTCATATCGGCGGAGCCATAACTCTCGAACAGTCGTAAATCCAAGGGACGAGGGCGTGGAATACTCGCCCCGCACCTGTGCGCATTGGCAGGATCACCATGGAACTCGGTGGGACGCAGACACCAACACCGTGGATTAAATGCAAAAAAGAAAATCAAACATACAACAACGAGGAGGAGCTTTTTTCTACGCTTGAAGTTTCATCTCTACTACATTCAAATCAATTCTGATCTCAGCTCGGAATTAAATAAAAGCAAGTAGAAGACCAGGGGGTTGAATCGCGAGCTAAAGGGGCCTAATTGAGAGTGAAACAAACCGAGTGATGGCTCTACCCTAAAATATTTCTTACCCCAGAGTAGGTAAGTATGTATACATAACTAATTATTAAGAAATGAAATGAGTATATGCACTGATTTTTTTTTCTGATTGCGCGCAACCTTGATGTCGAGGGTTTGAGGAATACTAGAGCATATCAGCTCAGAAATGTTTTTTTTTTTCCTGCTTCCATTCCTATTTCTTTCCTCTAAGTCCTACTCATACAGAACGTGTACTAGTCACCGCGGACCGTAGCAGTAATATAGTTAATGTCGCGGAAGAGACGAATTCGCTTAACAGAGCTTCCCAGAATCCTAGAATGCTTTCTATAGAATGAGAGTGAAGGTCTTCATTTCCCTAGAAATAGATAAGACGTACAAAGTAAGCGTTCAGGAAGTAATGAATTGCATGTGCGTTGCACCATTCAAGTGTTCCACCGTTAATTTGATTTGCAAACGTTCCTTTTTGGAGCAACTGGATATTTTGTGGTAATTAAGAGTGTATGTTACATTTTCCTTTAAATTGCTTTGTTTTGCTCACTCACCGTCGTTGTTCCAGAGAGCGAACTAGTGATAACGAGCCAATTTCATGGTACCGGAAGTGAGGTTTGGTCCTGATGACGTGCACAATGGTGCGAGTAGTTCAAAATAAGGTCTTCGAAAAATAATTCCAATCATTTCGGAAATCGTATTTATCACTTTCCCATTTTTCTACACTACACTGCAATAAAATTATAGGTCTCTGCCGCGTGTGCATCCATTGCCTCCTTCTTAAAAACCCTAATTTGACATAACGCCGTGGCTAATCTTGGCCGAGGAGCTCCACCAGGAGGTTGGAAAAGGCAACAAGGATAATGGAAGCAATTCGTTAAAGCGCGAGCTAACAACTTGACAAGGTCAACATCAAGTGGCCTTGAGTACACTCGGCTTACAAACAATTTGAGCCGTTATGATTCCTAAAAGTGTGACACGGATAATGAGATAGGTGCCTGCCTCTGGGAAGTAAACAGCCAGTGTAGACTATTTACATCAGACTGAGATAGTGGGTTTCTCTGGCGATAAATTTTCTCAGTGAAGAACATTCTACATAGAGTGGTCTTACGACTAGATCACACTAGATACACAATTACGCTTGTGAAAATGTACATTTTCCTCCCATCGAACATTCACTCGCATCGGCACTGTCGGTGGTTTCGAAAATCATCTACTTTTACCAACTGTCGAAACTGGAGTTTCTCCCGAAACTTAATGAAGTCGATATCGTTTATATGTAAACCTAATCCACAAAAAGAATGAACTGCATATACATGACGACAAAAAATGTTATTATGTTCAAAATTCAGAAGGAAGGACAACGGTAACAGACAAAAATCGACACAGACGAAGCGTAATATTATATTGCCTATGAAAGCACTCTAGTAGAATGGGTAAACAGTAAAAAGCAGTTTGAAGGAAGATCTTCCGATCTGACTATTGAATGCTAAGTTTTGCAAACCTTTGGGAAACTTGAGCTAACGCTTTTGAGTCGACCGTAACGCCACTAGTACCTCCAGCAAACTCTCACATCAGTTTGCGAATGAGTTAAAATGGGCTTTAATGCTCGTGCGAACAAATCTAAAGCGGTTGAGTCAATGGGCCTTTATCAAATCACCTAGAGTGAGGTCAGATCATTGGTCACGAACTTACCGTTTTATGAGTAAATGCCGTAGGCTGTGAGATCACGGCTATTTTGGGGTTTAGCAAAGAGAGGGATATGTAGTTTTCCAATCGCAGGTGAGTGAAAGGAGAAAAACATCACCCTCATCAAATCGAATCTGTCTACCAAATTGTAGGAAGGCCTCTGAAAGACGGTGGCACTCATCTCAGGAACATGCTCGGGAGGTGTTGAAAGTACATGGAAGATTAGCTGAAACTGTAGAGCTTACAAATCAAAGGCACGTGAGCATCCACCCTCTGTAAAGTTTAGCTAGAGATCAGCTACATGCTCGTTACTCCTGAACAGAAATTGGGCAACTCCTGGTAATGCGATGGGTTCTACTTTTTATTGCCTCCTTTTTCTCACAGATGCATACAGTATACATACAGGTTTAAGAAGATGAGTTCTTGGGCCTGAACACCTTTTTCCTCATGCATTTTTCTCAAAGGAATACTATTTCGCTAAGGTGAAATCGGAGTTGGGGCATCTTTTTTATTCTAAGCTCTACAGAGGGAATAATCTTATACGAGTTTTTCACAGAGTAGAAGGTACGTAGGAAATTAATGGTATTATTGTGCACCATACCTTGTGAGGATGAATACGTCGTCAGGAAGAAGAAGCATACTACTCGCAACAAGGCCATCGATGGGTTGCGTCTGCAATTAAACCAAAATTAATTGTTAGTCGGTTTGGTTTGACCTTCCATTTTTCACAATGTGAGGGGGATGGGTTTTTAAAAAGGTTAGCAGATCAAACTATAATCAACAAACTATAATTCAACATTTCGTTTTTTTCTTTTTTTCTTTTTTTTTTTTTTTTTTTTTTTATAAAAGCCTGGGTGGCTTTCCACCTTACACCTAACCTCAAATTAAAGAATTAAGTTAGGTCGTTCTGCTTTTAAAATGTGTTTTTGTTGAGTTTTTCAGTTATTTAAGAAAAAGTTAATATTGTAATAACTTAGTGGTGTGATTCTCTTTTGACATGGTGCTGTGCTGATGCCGATTGGGTAGGTAAAACATATATTCTATATGTGTAATCTGTACATACGTCATTGGTATTGGAAAAAAATTGTTTTTAATGGTTGTTTTAGGTTTAGCCGCCACTGGAGGAGTTGTGATGCAGGTGGAGTTTGTGCTCTCTATCTGATGGTAGGCCCTGATTTCACCCCATTTGCATATTCGTTCTATCAGTTGTTGTTGATTGTGCTTTCATGAATTCCATGATAAATTGTTTTTAGGCTAAAAGCACTAAATTTAGTGTGTTGACCCTGACAATTGTCATCGTCAAGCAACCTTTCATAGACTCTGGGTTGCTCACCCTGAGGATGCCGGCCAAGGTGAATCGTCGAATTATGACAATCTGCCAACCTTTTTAAAAAAAACCCATCCCCCTTAATTGCTTAGATTGAACAAGCTTACTTTGAACAAGGAAGTAAGGAGTGCCATGAATAGCTTAATATACTTTAGGCTCCCATAGCTCCTTGGGCTCAGGGGGGTGTGGACGACTGCACGATTTTATTGCATTTATATTATAGCAATATTTATCACAAAATAAATTGGTATTGTGAATCAATGAAGTGTAATTAAGAATGAGCGAACGGTTAGTAAAAAGTCGTCATGGTTCATGCTTAGTAATCATGATTCTCCTGATGGCCGAAAACATTTTGAAATTTATGGGAGGTTGACTCCCCCTTTTCCTTAACTCTCCCTTTTTAAATGTTTGTATCGTAAATCCTCTCTTCTTTCAGATTCGAATGAACTGTCGCTAGATTGCTCAAGGTGGGAGCAGGCTTGTACACACCCAAAAGGTGTTGATGGGGTATTTCACAGGAAACATTCAATGACTGAAAACTCAAACGGTTGTCTACGTATTCACCTATCTCCGATACATATATGCAAGGTGTCATTCAATTCGTATGCTATCCACAAAATTGATAGATTCTCCCACCTGTTCAAAATGTATTGACCAAGTTTCAAAAAACTAAGAAGTCTGTGATGTATAAAAAGAAGAAAGGTACCCTGGAATGTACAAGCATTGATGGAACCTGCATTCAAAAATCAGTCTTTTTCTCCTTCTTGATGATTACGCAGCTTCCCAGAATCACCTCTTCCCCCCATCTTCAGACCAGTCTGTCGGACGCCAGGAGATCATCGGGCCAAGCTTGGTTAAACTCGTAGCGAGTAACAAATAGCAAGTAATTGCAACTTAAAAAAATGATGGAGACGAAACTATGTGACCTATTTAAGAGGATCAATAACGAAAATTCAAGCCGCTAATAATATTATACCAAGTGACAAAATCGCTCAAGTTTTAATTTCATACAAAGACGTACTGGGGTTGCCCTCGGTAAAACATTATTATGAAGGGGTGTACCCAAGTACCCCAGGGAAGCCGCATGCCACTCATTAAGGAGAGAAGAACCAAAAAAAGAGGAGCTCCAACAAATTCACACCTATGTCAGTAAGTACACTCTCTTCTTTTCATAATATATGCCGAAACTACGATGATGACGCAGGAGAGCAAAAACGAAAAACAACAGAACGGAGTTTTCTTTCTTCAAGTTGCCAGGGAAAGTTCCCTTCGTTCCGAGGGAGGTTACAAATCACTATGTGATCTAAGAGAATACACAGAGCTAAATTACAAGATGATGAATACTATGGTAGGGGTTGAGCAAAGAGGTATTGAGCGAAGTGACATATGGTCCAAGGAAGACCAACTTTTCTTGCTGCCAGCTGTCGCATGCAGGGTTATCCCTTCGATAAGCTGCGACCTTAAGAAGGACATTAAATGTCGCTATGGCAACTGTTGTTTTAGGACATTATCGCTTAGGTTTTGGTCGTTGAAGTAAGCGTTCCGGTCCTTGCTTTAGTAAGGACTAAGAAAGACACAATTTTTAACATGGAATCATGTTTTAGCGATGGATCCTCCTGCAAAAAGTGAGATGAATTTCACTTACAACCGAGTCGTTGCTAGGGAAATGGTACTTCGTCATTTCTCATCCCACAAAATTCGTTCACCACTCGTTGGATAGCTCTCGAATTATCAAAAAATATCACGCAAAGCACTGCGAAGTGCGTGGGCAAAAAGCGTAGTTATGAGCATGATTCCATGTATTTTACATTTTAGCCGTCAGGTTCAAAGTAATAACATCCGGGGGGTGCAGGGGGCAGAGCCCCCCACCAAGGCGCAAAGCGCCAAGTTTTTTTTTTTTTTTTTTTTTTTTTCTATAGATAACTTGATGCATTTTTATAAATACATAACTTGGAGCTTCAAAACGATAAGTGTGTAGTCATGCCCACTATAATAATAGATCAATATTGTCAATAGGAAGAGAGTTGGACATTCCTTCCGAATTCTCGTCTGAAAACCGAAAATCCTTGTTTCTTTGAATGAAATGAAGAGGCTTCAACCATTCATCATGAATAAATAGGAAGGTGGTCATGGCCAACTGACACCAGTTTAACGACAAGTGATTGGAGAATAGGTACCACATTCACCATCATCACAGTGATCTTTTTTCAACTACTACTATGAATGCTTAGTTGTGCAATTAGCTCATAATATGAACATATTATGTTCTTTTTTGGTCCTAATTTAGCTTAAAGGGAGGTACGGTGGGTACTATAATAAATTATACATCAATAGGTAGGTACTAGTAGGGATCCTGAGAGGAACGCGTACCAAGGAAATACTCTATGGACATGCTGATGATACGAGTATAGTAGATGCAAACTCCTGACTTTTTATCGTGTTAGAGTGGTCTTAAACTTGAAACATGCCTAAGAAGTAAACAATTTCGAACGTCGTTCATAGCCTCAGTAATGTAACATGGCGTAGATATTCGTCGCATAACGAGAGAAACTGCGCGATTTGAATCTATTCCAGACCAGCATAATCACACAAGCAGTTTTCCTTCTGGCGGGGAGACTGTGAGTTCCTCTCTCTTTCCCATCTTTATGGTCTCAAGAACAGAAAACAATAGCGAGAAGGCAGCAGTTTTAATATTTAACTTTCAACTTCAAAACTTGCCTGAGTCAGATGCAACAAACTTTTAATATATTTACTCCGCATACAAGTTTTCCTGGCGGACTTCAATCGAGCAAAAAAGTCGTTCAAGAACCACAAGGTATATCACAACGTCGGGCTCTCTGTTCCCACCTGAATTGATGATACAAGCTACATTCCCAGGACCAACTTCAAGTCTAATACTAAAAATGTTCCACCACCGCAATCCATTAGCTCTTGGTTCCACGGTCAGGAGTTTCTATTCGGTGCATAGCACTTCCCCAGCTTTTTCGATTGGTTTTCAATGTGAACGTTTTCATCTATCGAGCGATTGTTTCAACTGCCATCCGAACTTCGTAGTGCTCTCAAGAGTACTCAGGGATGAGAGTTTGTACACAGAAATCTGTTTTTCATGAAAATTTCTTTTCCCAGCATGGCGGAATAGTGACATTATGCATCATACAACGCAATAAAATAAATATACCTACTCTCATTTCTCAGCACATAAGAAGGTTCGAGATATAGCCGATGTAGCCTCTCTAGGTAGGCCTTGTATTTCCACGGGCGGATTTCACTAGGGAAAAGGGGAATAGAGATGTTTTGCTAGTGGAAGCAGAATACCTGAAAGAGTATAATAGTTACGACACGACCTATGAAATACTTGGCGAAACTTTGCATACGAAATCAACCGAGAGCGTAAGAGAAGTCCCACTTCCTAAAGTGAAATGAGAAGGGGCTCTGTCGCACAATGGGTAGGAGAGTTATGTCAGGATGAAGAGTGAGCACAACGACGAACAGCGTAGGCCGCAAAGGGTAGAGTCGGAATAAACTGTAAAGGTAGGTAAGTTAGGAAGAGGCGGGTTTCTAGAATCATGGTCAGAACAATAAGGAAGATGAGGACGATAGTTAACTTCTTGTCAAGGGCTAACAAGCACGAAGACAACGCGTCCTTTTGGCGAGCAACCACCACGGAGCAATGTACCTACCTAATAAACCTCAGGCACCTGGAAGGAATTATGTTCTCCATACCGTCTCCTTTACCAACCTTCATAAATGAAATCAACAGTGATGGAATCCGCAATGAGAATAGTGAAAGGGGGTGGCAACTTCTTGAAGAGTAATTTAGCTTCAAACCTGAAAATGACAGAGTAGGGTCCTGTGGCGTCCTATTGTAGAGTGTCCTTACTCTCCTGTAGCAGGAGTGGTGTACCATTGTTATCGAGGACAATGGAACAGAAAGGAAGGTAGGTGTTCGAATTTTGGCAACAATACAGTGTTTGCCCTCGGGCCCGACCGCCTCACCGAAAATGGCGTTAGAAGGGTGGCAGGAGTAGGGGATGGCCAGTGGTTACAACCGAAGAGAAGAGAAGGGTCAGATCATAAAGCTTTTATATGTTTTTATAAACGTATCTGTACGATCTTATGGCTTGGGTAGAAAGGAAAGGACGCAGGACAAGCTCGGCAATAAACCACTAGGATATGCCCCTTTGAATCCATAAAATATGAATGAACCTCTTTAAAAACGGCGAAAGGAGCGAGGTTGCATAAAAAAGTTTTATCAGGATCTTCCCTCCGGAATGGGAGCGTTTATTGCACCGGTAAACTCAGCAGAAAGAGTGCATTTTTCCAACACAGTCGATTATGATGCGAGGCTAGATACATAATAATTTTATCTTGGTTGATACGAGGACTCAAGTTTATGATCAATCTTCGGTAGCTCACTCGCCTATGTACTCAAGTATCGGTGCACAAGTGTGAATTGTATTTTAAGAATATTTTTTCATACTGATGATACTCCGGCAGAAATCCTGCTGTGACAGATGCCTGAAACAACCTTTCTGGACCAATAGCACATTCTATCATGGTGTCAAACTCTGAGGATAGGCCCAACCTGAGGGTGGAACTGAGGTGATGTGATCCAATAGCCGTCATCGTGGATTTGGATAATCCTCTTCCAGAAGACGTGAAGAATGCCGGCACCCAGTTGCCCTCGTTCGCGATAAAAAGATGACTGGATGACTTGTTGTAGGTTGACCCCCCCTTTGAGTACGCTCAAGTAATAGACGTAATAGTTATAGTTACGGACCAACTCCCAAAACAGGCAGAGAAGACGCTATTTCTTACGTGTTTTTCATATTTTTCATTTTACAGACCGTGCAGAGTGTCGCGCAATCGTGTGCAGTAAAGGTGTGGTGGACAATTGCCGGGACCAACGGTAATAACGATGGTCGGTATAGTATTGTAAAACTGAGCTTTTGATTCGTGAACACTAAGCCTCAATCTAGTTTCAGTAGACTTCACGGGGCTCGGCCGACCAGCCAGAAAAAGGACACTAATCACCACTAATCATCCAACATCCCGAGTGGGCAAGACAATTCAAACAACTGATAATCCACGAGTATGTATCAACAATTCAGTCGAAGGCTCAAAGAAGATGAAAATCCTTGGACGCGTGGGTTACTAGTTTCTCTATTCTCTCAGTGCGCCTCTATCGTAATCTACAGTATCAAATTGATGTGTTATATTCGTACGCTATACAATTTTATAAATACAAGTGAGGCGTCAAAATTAGATGACCATTTTATGGAGGAGGATACTCTAAACTTCTCTACCGCGTGTCCCCGCTCTTGATCCTCGATTGATTTGCTGGATTTACGCGATAGTATGTTGGCCCTTGCTGATGAAAATATTTTCGAACGGATTGACAGCATGGAGGTGTTCACTCTGCCGATTAAGAAAGAACAATTTCGAGAAGGAACAGCTGGAGGCTGCAGTCGAAGGGAAATTGTGATTAATCGAAAGTGAATGTTCTCGGCAATGTTCCAGCAATCATCATCAACAAAGCGGCACGTTAATTCCTTCTGCGAAGGAGCACGAAAGCAATGGTTCCGTATTGACTTCTACCACGAACGGCTTCTCGCTGGGAAAATTGGCTCACAACCACAAGCTCTCCCCACACACCCGCGGAAACAAATTACCTATTTGAATTGACGACCTGGGTAGTTGAACGCTTTGGAACAATGATCGAGCTGGAACACATACGAGCTCCGCTCGTGGAATTAATGGAGGGATGTACACGTGATATAAATCCTTTATTAGCATTTCTGCCAAGGGTTTGCATCCTTGTTATGATGCGAATGGGATCCATCAGAGGACTGTGACGGTGTCTTCATTTCATCTCGAATAAATCATTTATTACTGTATGCCATCCGTGAAAAGGTTAATGTTGAAGATCCACGCATTCTGAATACAACAGTATTTAGGCAGGAACTTCAACTTTACACTTTAAAAATATGTCAGCATTGCAAAACACAAAATGTGTCTTGCACCACAACGCGTACAAAACGATACTAATTATTCGCTCGTTTCAGAAGTGGTCTGCTTTAAAAACAAAACAAGAAGCATGGAACAATGAAACCATCCAGTATCAATACATTTCTGTCCCTAGTCGTTGGCAGACTGTGGATAGAACATTTGCATATAAACTGACATGGCTACCGCGTCGTTTATAGCTAATGAACTGTACTGTAACTTGTCGAGTTTACAAGGAAGTACTACATTGAAAAGCCAGTTCGATGAGTAAACTGAAAACTTAACAGATTTAGAGCAGCTTGATGGATAGAGAGAGATTTGCTGCACCACAAAAATGTGGAGTACGTAACCCGTGAAGGTCAATTTCTAGATGTAAAGGGTTAGTTCCACGATATCATGGTAATGTAATTAATTATTAGAGACCTTTTAACATGTTAGATGTGGTGAGCGAGTCGTTTACGTAATTATCTAGCCAACTAATCCAGTTACCTTGTCAAAAACGACGTCACGTCAAGGACGCTCACTCACTACACGAACCATGATTTACCTATAATCTAACATTGTAACAGGCAGATCCTTTCTAATGTATTCACAAAGTGATCAAGGTTTTTACCAACAGGTGTCCCGAATCGAAGGGGAATGGCTCACTTGCTTCTTCATACTTTCAAGGGCACGCGAAACTCATTAAGAAGAATCGTATTTACTTTAAATTACTTGGTGAAGAAAAATAAGAGAAACCAAACTGAAGAAATTTTAATGGAAAAACTTCATGCTTGGCTGTCAAGCAGGATGGTGTAATTAACGCCAAGACTGTAATCTCTAAAACCAACCAAGTTAGAAAGAAAATTTGAATAAATCGGTTGATCTGGCCATGAGGCATCTTTTATCTTTGAGGGAAAGGAATTATCGATTTCCACTGTTTCTTAAATCGTTGGCTAAGTGAGATCGTGGAAAGATGGTATTATGATACCATCATCTATCATAAATATCAGAAGTATTCGGCGTAATTTTAGGGGCCTATACATGGTAGAATTATGTTCCATAATTGTATCCTCTCCTGATTGATCAAGTCCCTGCCTCGCGTGATAAGCTGAAACTCCCTTCAGTATTTGCGGAAGCACTTCAACATTAAAAGACTTATTCAAGTGGATCTTCAGGATATTATTAGTGCGGCGTATTTCATCTTAGATTCTCATTCAATGCACACTAAAAACACCCGCCTACAATTGTGTGATATTATTTGCAAATTAAAAATGACCTTGTACAAATTAAATTACCTACACCACTAAATATTACCATTTTCGAGAGAACATTATCTACCATTGTTCCAAAGTCTACCAAGATATATATATTGCCAAATAAAATCGAGACTTGTGTAAAACAAATACCAACATAGCTGGGTTTAGAGAAAAACACTCGGCAGTTCAACAACTACACCGGATGGTAAAAGAAATTCAAACAAATTTAAACGCTCGCCGTGAAACAATAAGCATACACCTCGATACGGAAAAGGCGTTTGATAAGCTACAACATGAAAAGCTGGTTGACATATTAAAGCCTCACATACCTGGAAACTTGGTATTGTTGATAAAAAACTACTTAGCCGATCGCACTTTCAATGTAGTTATTGGCAGTACTAATTCAACGGTCCGGCATATCACGGCTGGGGTACCGCAGGGTAGCGTGTTGGGGCCCTATTTTTACCTGCTGTACACTCACAATTTTCCAACTAGCGACAATTGCTTGGTTGCACAATTTGCAGATGATACTGCAATTATGTTGACAGGGGGTCCATATACCCTACGAACAGCGCCTCAGCGTGCTCTTGATAAGGTGACAGCTTGGATAAACGACACGAATACAAAAATAAATCCTGCCAAATCTTCGTTTGTCACTTTCTCCTTAAAACGCAAAAGAGTACGCAGGCAATTTCAATTGAACAATGAACCAATACCAGAGCAATGTTCCGTCAAGTATTTGGGGTTAATACTCGATAAAGGACTCACACTGTCGGAGCACATCAAATTTCTTAAAGGAAAACTGAGAACGAGACTAAGAGAACTCTATACCCTGCTCAAGAGTAAGCAAATTGCTCTAAGCACGAAAAAATTAATTTACATACAACTGATAAGACCTATTTGGACCTATGGTTGTCAAATATGGGGAGCGAGCGCCAAGAGCAACTTGAATTATATCCAAATATTTCAAAACCGAGTTTTAAGAATCATAACTGACGCACCTTGGTACGTCAGTAATGAAACCCTCCATAATGACCTCCAAGTGGAACTCGTCAGTGAAATAATTCAACGGCACTCTGCTCAGTTAGCCATGACGATGAGCGTGCATCAGAACTCCTTGATTAAGGGGGGACAGTCCCAAATTCCTCGCAAAACCCTAAAACGAAAATTTGTAACCGAACTCCAAGACTCGACACTGCTGGAGTAAGAAAAATAAAGAAGAAGGTGAAAAGACGAAGTGTGCTGTATTATAAATAATGTAATGTATTATGTGTTATAAATTTTAAATTATTATTCATGCCACATTAACTATTGAGCTAATGTAACACAACTCTCAGGTCAATTGTATATTGTTGTTATTGTTAAAATTTTGTAAATGACTATATTTAAGTCAATAAACAATTTTCTAAAAATTAAAAAAAAAAAAAAAAAAAACCTACCTTTCGCAAATCAGATTAGACTTTTCATAAATGAAGTTGATTGAAGTAAAATAATGAAGCTAAAATTAAACACTATCCAAATAAATCTGGACGTTTAAAAAAAAAACTAATTTAACCTTTTCGCTGCAGGTATGATTGATTTTTCACTCATAATCGTGTTATTTTTGCTAATCCATGAATGATCAACGTATATTTTATGCCAGAGGTCAATTTCTCCGATTAGCACGAAAATTTGACATCTAGTTTTTCGAAATGTATGCTACAATAACCAAAATGTCCGTCAGCCGTAAAGTGTAAATGAGATTGATAGGTACATATTTTGGCCCATGTCCACTTCCACTGAGTGCCAATCGTTCTGGGACCCTTTTCGTTGGATTCAGCGTCCAGAGTTTAGAGGAAAATGACACCCCACACCTAGATCGCTGAAAATCCCAAAAATCCATTTTTCGAAATGAACATTTTGACCCCTACCCCGCCCAAATTTGACCCGATCGGGTTGAAATGTTTCGAGGAGCAACTAGAGCCAGAAAAGGGTCCCTGACCAAAATTTCGAAATGGGGTAGATATGTACCCATTTTAACCCATAACCTTATCCAGAGGGCACCAATCGTTTCGGGACCCATTTCATTAGATTTAGCGTCCGAAATTAAGTGGAAAATGATACCCCACACGCTGAGGGGCCGGAAATCTCGAAAATACATATTAAAAATGGGAAGATAGATATCCATTTTGACCCATAACTTCGTCCGGTGGGTGCCAATCGTTTTGGGACCCATTTCATTGAATTCAGCGTCCAAAGTTTAGTGGAAAATGATACCTCACACGCCTAAATCGCCAAAAATCTCGAAAATCCATTTTTCGAAGTACACATTTTGATCGCTACCTCACCCAAATTTGGCCCGATCGGATTGAGAAGTTTCGAGGACCAACTAGAGCCAATAGATTTTTCAATAGAAATTTCAGATTTTTAGAAATTTTTCTAGTCGGCGTGGACGGTGGACGGACATTGAACTTTTTTTATCTAGACACTTTGAAACGTCCAGAAAAAAATTTTGAGCCGAATCAGAGAGATTGACCATTTGCATGAAAACTAAATTATTCAAGGAATAAGCAACCAGAAAATTTTGGGCAGAATCGGAGAGATTGACTTATTGCATGACAACATAGGTTGATTATTCAGGGAATAACCAACCAAAACGACGCAAATTTATTCTCGACGTCTCCACGAAGAACAGAATGGTTATGGTTGACCTCGCAAGAAGGGTAACGGGAAGAAGCTTAGCGTCATTATTGATACACGGCCATCATATCGGTTGCTCGAACAAGCACCAACTCTCCCGTATAATATGCAATCACGTTACCTATGCCTAATCACATAGATTAATTGTCCTGTCGAGCCCCATCCATAACACAGGGCTCACTAATAGCAGTCCTGTAGACATAATCACCACCGTAACTGTCGGTTGATTTGATTCATCTCACCCATGGCTAGGATGCAATCGGTTGAGCGTGAAAGGTGATCGGACCACACGGAATTTCCATTCCCTTGGCATCTGTCTCGTACTCAATTTAATTCCATCCAGAATGCATGTGATATGCTGAGATAGCAACTCTAAATTGGTACTCAGTGGACAATGGGCAAGGGTGGGCTGACCCTGACCAAGTCATTGCGCTAAACCCGAGAAATTTACATGTTGTGGGATACATCTTCATGCATGATTTGGAATGTTTAGCAGTCCCGAATTCTCTCATTTGTGAAGAATGTATTAGATGGGATACTGGTGGGTTCGTGTTTTCTGGAGAAATGGATTTAATTTCACCCAAGTGAAGAACTCAAATGGGCATAACTCGTCTAACTCTCAGTAAGTATACTTGTTGTGGAAGAAACAACTCAAGAAATTAGAGGAGCGTAGTAGGGGTCACACACCAGTAAACTGCACAGAGTTTTGTTGGTAAGCACAGTGAAGGGAGGGGGGCTAGTTTGCAGAAGATAATTTAGTCCGAGATTGAAGGAAGCACGAAGGTGGGCAACATCAACGGGGAACAGTAGCCATCAGAACAACGGCAAAGAACCCTACATGAAGGGGACCTGCCACAAATAAATGATTTAAGGATAAAACAGAAAATTATTAAACATAAAAACAAAACAAAACATTATCAAATAGAAAAGGAAACAAAAAACTAGGGCGACTGGCGGAAACAGCACGCAGCCAAGTTGGCGGCCCATCGCTGATAACCGTCAGTTGTTTTGTTTTCCACTTGAAATTCTTATTTTTCCTGGCTATCTGACAAACCGACCTTATTCGGTGTATCTCTGCCTATTTGCAGAGGCGTGTATGTTATTCGTTGCTGTCATGATGCCGCCACATCCCTGATGAGGACCACCTTCGCGCGGCCGGAAGGTCGGATTAAAAGTTTATTAAAGCTCTAATTATATGGGAATCATCCCCCTCTCATTCAACTCAATAATACAAAATGGCAATGGTGAATTTTTCAGTTTGGTCATGAACGAGCATCAAAATCCAAAAAAATTCAAAGACCTCGCACTCCGCGCGAGAGACATAGTATAGTCGACAGACAATTTTTAACTTTCAGATATTTCATGTATATGAATGCAACATTTCAACATTATACATACTAATGTACTATTCCAACGCTCTGCACTTGTTAAAACCATTTTGTTTTCGATTCGATATATGAATTCACAACGACAGCGACAATGACAATGCTATTTTGTTATTGAGAAGTAATATTGCTTTGGCGGATGCGCAGTTTCGGCCGTGACGATTTTTTGTTACATTCTACAAATTTTTAGTCTGATTTTGCTGGATTTTGACGCATGCGCAGTTTCTAACGATACGATTTTTTGTTACATTTATTTTGACGATTTTAACATGGAACATGTTTTAGCCTTCACCTAACTGCCAAAAAACGTTACACGAAAGTGGATCGCGGGAGTGGAACGCCTGACGGGTGACGCGGGAGTGTAACGCCCGACGGGTAACGCGAAGAGGGGAACGCAGACATCTATATAAGACAAATAAAACTTCCATTTAAGGTAGTGGTGAGTCATCCGAAGTGTTGTGTAATCGATGTTCCATATTTTTGAATTTCAGCCGCAGGCTTTAAGCGAACAAAATCGGGGGTCCAGGGGCGAAGCCCCTTGCGAGGCCTGCAGGGCCGAGTTTTTTTGTTTGTTTGTTTGTTACATTTTACTCTTTTTGCCTCGCTTATCGTAGTCTGCCAACTACAAAAAATTTTAAATTTGGGACACAATCTTCCTGGGTTCTTAGAGAACTCCGAGTGAATATCATAAATATGACCTCAAGGTTGCAAAGACCAACTAGGTCCGGAAACGGGTCCCTGACCAATGTTTTTAGATTTTTAAAGATTTTTTAGAAAACCTAACACCAAAATTGGCGTGTTCGGCCGACTGGCATTTGTTTATTTTCATCTAGACTCCTTGAAACTCCAGAAACAATTTTGGGTCGAATCGGAGAGACTGAGAGAGGTTGACATTCTGCATGAAAACATGCGTCAAGGAAAACTTAACCAACCAAAACGTCGCATAATAGAAGTAATATCAGGAATGAATAGAGAGTCAATTGTAGCAACATGGAATCCTCGAAACTACAAGAAAAAGAAAAAATTATAATTTCATAAATCCAGGCGTCACGAAAAACATTACGATTCGCTCACAAGCTCGGAAGAAACGAAGCTTGACTAAAAGGAGAGAAGGGACCGTTAATTTCAAAAGCAGTTTGTAGTTGCTCGTTGTAGAATCGTCGCCAGAGCCGTTTCCTGCTTAATCAGAAACCACTGTGGAGTTACGGCTCGTGCAAATCACAGCTTGGCTTAATTTCGGGTAGGCGCAACCCGTTCATGCCCTGTGACAGGCTCTGCAACGACAGAATGGGAGATAAGTTAAGTCTACGATAGGGCAACGCGGTACGAATTGATGATGATGGTGCGTCCCCGAGCACGTCAGAGATAGGAGGACCGGTCGAGCACTTTCCAAACCCCATCGGTTCAATCGCCCGACAGCATATTCGTCCCCTCTTTGCCCTACCAACCTCAACTTGTACCGTATGCACGTGTGAGGGCTTTTGCAATTACAACCGGGTGGATGAACCAGTCGGAAAATGAATCGGTGGAGTTGTCAGTTCTCCTTATGTCCTTAGGTGTGCAAAGCAAATGAAGGGCTCATTCCATAGTTAGATCAATAGCCGAACCCTGTATACTCTTCCGCGAGTTGGCATAGATAGCACTATCCTTGGCTGGCCGATTAATCGATATTCTAGCGGGGTTCAACGTAAAGATAGATCTACATCAGATGCAGTCAGTGCATGTTGACAATTTATAATCTCAAAACGTACCACGATCATTTCACGAAAACAGAAAAAGTAGGATCATTTTTCATAATTGGAAAGGACACACAGCTAGAAAAACATTGTGACCCCTACTCTCAGCTCAATTCATCTCCATTTTGTCAAATTTAGTCAGACAGCGCCACTTCAAATTCATGATACGAGTTACGTCTGAAATCGCTCAAGACAAGCATCGTTGGAATACTCTTTCAATATTATTAAAATTCTTGAAGTATTCGACCAAGGCTTGAGCTGAATTGCTATGAATCCCGGGAAAATCAGCCCAGCATCGGCCTTTGAATCCAATTTAAATATGTTAAGCAAGGGTTAAAGTGAAAACAGGGAGGGGTGAGATACCTCCGGAGGGTAACAAAGCTAGCAGGGCTGTGCTATTCCTGTCATTGTCTACCCGAGAAGAGTGGAATTGTGTTAAGATTAATGGTTCTTCCCTGAATTATTTAACCTCATTGCTTTAATTCTTGCTCTTTTTGGAAGGCGGGTTGACGGTAAAATATTACACTGGCGGGTCTGATTCTTCATAGAGCAGGTGGAGACCAAACCCAAGCAATTACATAAAGTTGGATTGGATTTTTGATTACGTTATCACGAGAAATTGACTCGTCCTTGAATGTAGACTACCACTATATAAACTATTTTCCAGAAGCAGCGCAAGTTTCCTAATGAACGGCTCGGGGTAACATTTGCCAGAGAGTAGTATTTTGACATTTGAAACACTATATTCGCATTTTCCACTCACTGATCGAATCTATTGAGCACTTGAGGCTTCCATCAGCACATAAAAGATCAGTTCAAAAGGAGGTTCATGATAGGACGATGCCATCTGAACAAAACAACCTCTCTTCAATTAAGTCCAAACTGGGAACTTACAGGAACGCATCTACAAGAAATTCCTCTGACAGAATGGAACTTGTGTTCATTTAGTGGTTCAGATTGCAGGTCTATCGTACATTTAAAAATAATTATACAAGTTCATATTACATTAATTCATTCAAGAACAGGCAAGAGGAGAATGATGATAGTTCTCTTCGTGAATATTCGATTTTAATAAAACTAATAATACCTATCGGTTAGGACGATTCCGTAGGCATTTGCATTAGAAGGATCAAGCTTTTGTCGGCAAGACGTTAAAAGACCTACTACGTTTTCATTCAAGTAAATTAGGCATCACCAAGTGGAAAGACGTCTGTCGTCGGAACCAAAACCTCCCCAACTTGTTCGAATATCAAACGAGAATTACCTACCCATCCAAACGGGTAGCAGCGAAGAGGGGAGAATGTCCTTTGTAATTAGTGTTTTGCAAGCGAGAGCTTTTCGTTTATTAAAGGATTCAAAGTTTAAAGGAAAGACTAATTCCTGTTTCACAAACAAAACGACACTGATTACTTTCCTTCTGATTTCGAGTTGAGAGAGGGAGAGAGATGGAATCATGAGCTCGTTTCCGAAATTAATCTGCATCAGGGAGTCATCAGTGTGCTCCTCGACTTACTATGCTGAGGCAGAACGTACTCGTATATTCTAGACCAATGTGGATGACAAGTAAGTGAGCATGAAAATCTGCAAAAGTGAATCAAGCTTTTTTCAGCTTCCAATCGACTTATTTAAGGTTTGAAAAATTCTCTGCGTTCATATGAGTTTTTTCGAAAGTGACATCATAACAAAAATCTAAATTTAAGATTGTGAATTGAAACGAAATTTCAATTTGTAGGAAAAATGATATATGAAAAATGCGCTAATAACCGAATAAGGTTAAGCGGCCTGGCGTATCAAATTTCTTTTAATGTGTGGGGTAAGGCTAAGCTCTGATTCTCGCGTTTTGCCGCAGATTTCTTTCGATTAAATTCGATAAAATAATTTTTGGTAGTTGAAAATCTTCAACCAAATCTTAAATTTTTGGATCCGTTTTTGGCTTTAGTTGGCCCTTGAAACTTTTCAGCCCGATCGCACCAATATTGTAGGGGGGAGGGGGTATCTAAATGTATTCTCCGAAAAATGGATTTTCGAAATTATTGGCAATCTAGGGGTGTAGGGTATCATTTTCCGCTAAACTTGGACGCTGAATCGATTGGAATGGGTCTGGGAGACTCCACACTCACTGCTTTCCCCATGCTCCTGGTCCGAGAAATAACCAACCCATGTGAAAGATGTTTGTCAATTTGTTTTGACCTTCCATTTTGCACGTTGTGAGAGATCAGATTTTTATGAGGGTCGGATGTTATTTTGTGCTCATTTTATATTTTCTCCGAGGTTTTGCCGGCATCATCAGGATGAGCAACTCGGTCTCTCCTAATTCTAAAGAACATACTGAGCCATTATTGGGCAGGCCGACAAGAATAAAAGGTGGTATTTAAATGGAAAATTTTTGAGGCAGATACACACAAACTTTAGAGTGTAAACCACGTACTTTAGTTTAGTGTGTAAATTAATGTCGATCTTTATTCTGGTCGAATCAAGAAACGGATAGCATCTCGTGAATCAGTGTTCGAAAACAATGAGAATTCAAGTGTCACACATTAGATTTCACCATCTTTCACTATTTGACAATTTTGGGGTTGCGCAACGTTGCGTGCTCGCTGAACAGGTTGCGCGCATTGGAAAAAATCGGTTGAGGGATCAATTTTTCAAGAAATTTCCAGTAGAATGTGAATCTGCAAACAAAAAATTAGAGTTCCCATTTGAAATAAGGATGTTAGATTTGAAAAAAAAAAAAAAAAATTTTTTTTTGCTCTCATTTACAGGTATTTAGAGAGATGGAAGGGGGGGGGGATTTTATGGGACACCCTGTATAATCAGCACGTACCTAATAACGACTGATCTTAAAATAACCCATTCACCTCTGTGATAGAATTTGCAGCGTTTTGTGATCTAGTTCTGAAACTGAAGCAGTGAAGAAATTGCTACTGCGAACATACCTGTAGTCAGCTGAGTTATCAAATGTTTACTTAATTCTCTCACGGTATTCTGTATGTGTTCAGTACGTGATCTAATAGTTCTAGCCGTAGTATGGCGTTGGGTTTTGTGATGATACTTGCATACTTCCTCTTACAAGACTGGACTATAGGACTATGACGTGTTCCCTGCTTTTTACGGACCGGATCCCCCGCCCCCAACATATCATTGCCCAATTTCAGCTTGAAATTATCTCAATTTTTTATCTCAATCAGATGCGTAGGAACGCCGCTCCACATTACTTGCCTGTTATAATCATTTTGTGCATTTTATTGTGTTCTTCGATGCCTGCGGGATGAAGGGCCGGTTCTAATTCAATAATAGGTGTTAATATTTGATGTTCGGTACTCAACACTTCCTTAGTGTTCACTGCATCCTTCTAACAATAATGAACCCAATCGGATTATTGATCCCTCCCACTCTAAACGTACATTTTAGTTGGTCCTTTTTCTCAGCTTAGAGGGTCAGGAACAGGGATGTGTTGAGATCGTTTCTATGCGGTTTAATATTAAATCATCGATACACATATAGTACATTGAAAAATTGTTGGTTAGAAGATAATATGATATAATATAATTTCAAGTTCAACGAGGTTTCAACATCGTTCCAAGGTTTCACTAATTTTGGACCGTGTGACCAGCCGCCGCCGTTGGAGGAAGTAAACTGTTCATTATATCATGTAGACGTCAGAAGAGTCAGTCGTGTACATATTACCATCTTGTGTCACTCGATTTCCATTCCATCCTCGCTTTCCTCCAAGATGCAGACATAAATCCTGTATTAAATGGTTTGTTTTGATATGTGTAATTCATACCTTGGTTTATTTAGGACCACTAATTACCAATAAATGGATCGAATGTTTTCTTATACCTCAGCGATGTGGCTTAATCTGTAGTTCACTTTCGAGACTGCCTACCCAAGCTAGAGGCGGTATGTTTTCCTTCACTTCAGAAATGAACAGGTGCAAAACCCGAGTTCTTTTTGTATAAAAACCATTCCTGCCGTTTTTCCTTATATCTCATTCAAGTTAGATGGATCAGTGCAGATTTTAAAAGTTGGACAAGTTTCAAACAAAACGAAGGACGTGGAAAAAAGTTCTTGTTCTGGTGAAACGGCCTCACCTGTCACGTATTTTAAGCTTGAAACTCAGCCTTCTGCTTTTGAATAGGAGAAAGGTAAGGGCGAAAAAATTCGAAGGAGTTCTGATATAGCAAGGATGGAGGCGGGTGGGATGTGAAAAAATATAATAATTTAAACCAGCTGAGGTTTTCACCGGAAAAAAGTTGTTTGCAGCTCAATAATTCCTTTCCCACACAAAAGAAAAAAATAAGTGAAGATCTGCCGCGGACGATTAGGCTCTTATAGTTAGAAATATGTCCATATTCTAAAAAGATCGGAACAAAACTAGAAGACCTATTTTGAGAATACATCATGAATGAATCGAGTCATTCAGAAATAAGAAGTTATTTTTAAGGGAGTTAGGTGTTGTTATTTGGAGGACAGTGCCCGCTTGGCAGTTATTGGAGGCCTCGTGAAGGAGCCCAAACTGGGAGTATCTAAACTCGTTCTCTTGAACCTAGTCTGTCAGATGTATTCATCTTGAAGGATCATTTTAAACATTAGGCCCAATGTTGGTGAGCTCTAGCTGCTGATGAAGTGTGCACGACGATTAAGAACACGAACCCGAAAATTCTCAATCTGACACGGCAAACTAGATTCTGTGCCGCACTGCATCAACTAGTTCCCTGCAAACCTATTATTTTATTATATTGGCTAATGTTTTCTGATATTATATTCCTGAGGGTTTCAATGAAGGTATTTTCTCAAAAACAGAGGAACAAATTTATGGCTAGTCTGTCGATAATATTTCTACGCTTAGGATATTTGAAGCAAGTACATACAGTAGTTTCCACCTGATTGTTCTGTCAAAATGCTCTTCCATTTAATACATTATGTATGTTTGTTGTTTTATTATATATGTAATATATATTTTCCACCTTGGCTTCAAGGCTTCAAGCTTATATTACTTACATTTATGCCGATATAATGAAACTCATATCACAATACATCTATAAAGAGCGCTTTGTCAAATGGAAGTATTACATCCTCGTAAATCTGGAAACAGACCATTTCGTTTTCCTCCATTTCTTCCATCGGTAGCTCACACTTGTCGTTATTAACGGTACTTTTCCTTCCGGTGTATTCGTATTGGATCCGACTAGTATAATATACGCTCGTGTTAGAAAAAACGTATTTTCTTGTTTGATGACTTTAGCGTCGAGGGAGAGCTGACAACACTCCTCGTACCGAACACCTACACGCTGATCATATTCTCTGACTATCAAGGCAAGAGAATGTATGGTATTTTCACCAGAGGATAAACGAGGCTGATTCTACATCGGGAGGGTGAAAGGATCGTTGCGATACGAACTGCACATCGGGTGAGCGCGTTATAGATGGTCGTTACGTGAGAATCGAGAGGAATGAGGTCTGATCCAGCCGGTTCCAACCTTTCTTTCACCAAATTCTCAGAAAAACTCGATTTAGATGTCGTTGCTTCTTTCAAAATGCTACAGAAACCCAGGGGGAACCGAAAACTCCTCTTCGATCAGAAAATACAACTTTTGATGGAGTGTTGTAAATTCCTTCTACGTAAATCGTATTTCTGTTTACTCAAGTATCCATCAAATCGAAATGAGTTTGATTTTCGTTAGTTCTCTATCATTTTCATCTCAACCAACATTGTGAAATTTTGACTGAAAATTAAAATTTAATTCCAAATGTCCCCGGATAAAAATCTCAGTATTAGAACAGCAATCTTTAGAATTTAGGAGCTTAAGGGTATATCACCAAGATCATCTATATTTTTAAACAGCCTTAATATTATTACTTATGTAGCCGTAATTTTGTAATTGTAATTTATTTTGTAAAAGCAGCGGGCGAGACATCGACGCTGCCACTTGTACCTACATCTTCACCTGTAGTACTATCGGAGAGGCTCACCCACAATCGCCCAATGGGGGTTTGAACCACCAAGAGACAAATCACGCATCAACAGGCTGTCATTTGAGGGAATGTTGGTCCAGAAAGGGAAAAAAGCGGGTATTTCCGGTTGAGAAAACGGGATATTAGGGAATAGAGGGGGGATATTTTTACATTGTGGAGTTGAATCAGAGCTGATCCGCCTCTTTTATGGCTTTTATCTTCTTCAACCTATACGAGTATAAAATAAATTATTAACAGCCATAGTTGCAACTCAGGTCCTTTTATCAAGGTTGGGAAAATCTCAATAAACAGAATAAACCAACTGAACAATGTACTTACCTCAAACCATTGCCCGAAAAGTGCTCCATTTCCGAAAATGTGTTCGAATTACTCACTTCCCTTCGACTTGGATCAACTGAGGGTTGTTTTTCAATTTTAAGGCACAGAAATCCCAATCAAAAGCTCTAGTTTTGCAGGATAATCGAATGAAGGGGTTTTTTAGATAATCATTATGAAGTAAAGCTTGAATAAGGAATACATTTTATGGACAAATCGCCAATATGAGGGATGCCTCCCCCAAACACGAGATCTGGTAACACTGGGTAGACCAGCTTAAGCCCGTTTTATACTCATGCAACTCCATCAGCACCTTGACGTACGACAGTGGGAGGGGCCAAGCAACGACCAATCACAAACAAGATGAGAATGCTGCAGGTCGAAGAGGGTTGCGTTATGTCAGGATCAACAATGTCTGATATACACGTTCGTATCTGCGTATCTATATCCCTCCCTGCTTGTTATTCCTCAGTGATTCTTGTTTGAATGTAAAAGTGAAGAAGGAGAAGAAGAAGAAGGCCTCGCTTTCCCACACGTTTGATGCTTGCAGTCGGGACTTCGCATTCCTATCCGTGGATGGGTGTCGCAACGCTCCTGCGCACAAGTACATAATGAACTACCGGATCGACTGTTAGCACGTCAAAGCAAGTGAGTAACGTAACGTTCTGCACTAGTTACACGAGTATGAATCTGACATTTCACAGGATGAGTCCATGGCACAGAGAAAGATATCGGGTTCTACGTTCAAGTTACTGGCCAAACCGTTCAAGGTGCTCAAGGAAATGCCGCAGAAGTCAATGGAAATTCAATTTTGTTGCGTTAACCGTAAGAAAATCCCCAAGTAGGCTGAACAGAGAAAAAAATAAAAAGAGACAGAAGGGGTGAAGAATAGAGCGGAGAGTTAAATGATGAAGGAAAAAGGGAAAAAAAGGTGGAACGAAGAAGGCCAACCATGAACATTGAAGGGAGTAGGAGACGGAGCATAATAAGGAAAAGGGGGAGTTACGGTAAGAGGAGGGGGGGAGACGAGGGGGAGTACAAAGGGGGGGGAGAAAGCTATGGAATGCAAAAAAATGGTAGACGGATGGATAGGGATAAGGGGGCGGAGAAGAGTTAAAAGAAGGGAGGGAACTAGGAGCGGGAAGGGAAATGATTCAGGGATGATGAGGAGAAGAAGGAAAAAAGAGAAGGAAACCAAGGAAGGGTGGGGAAGAGCGGTTCTTGGAAAAGATGGAGAGAGAGAAATAAGGGGTAAGGGTAAGGAAGGAAGAAAGGGGCAGTAGGGATGACGACTGATGAGACAAGAAACGAAAACGATGGTGAATAGAGGAAGAGTAATTGTGGAAGAAGGAAAGGACTTTTGAAAGAAAAGTCGGGTTACGTAGGTGGGGCAAGAAAGGTTACAGGTGAGGGGCTGAAGGTGCGACGTCGTCATTTACGAGAGAGGGGTATTGGGAGCGGGGAGGGGGGCGGAGAGAGAAAGTGGGAAGACCAAGACTATTGGAGGGGGAACTGTTTGGTAGAGAAAGGGGAAAAGGGGAAAAGGGAGGGAAGAAGAAGATAGATGAGGGAGGGGTAAGAGGTAGAGAAAGAAGGGGCGGAGTAAGAAAAAGCAGGGCATTAGAGAAAAGAATGCAGTAAAGATCGATGGGGAAAGGGAAAAGAAGAGAAACGAAAGAGAGGGTGAGGGGGAGGAGGAAGGAACACGGAGAGCGGCGGGATACGGGAGTACAAGAGCGATGACTGGAGGATGGAAAAGGTAGCTGGGGAGGGGGGACCTAAGCCGAAGTTAAGGAAAGGATGTTAGGGAGGAAGGGAAAGGGACGCAAAGAGGGGTATAGCAAGAAAGAAAAATGCGGCACATAGGTGGGAAAAATTAGAAGTAGAAGGTGAAGGGGGGGGAAAAGTAATGGGAGGTGCAATGGCGGGATAGGGAAAAAGTGAAAGGGGCGAAAGAAGAAGGGTAAGGATGAGAGAGGATAGACAAAAGGATTTACTGGGGGAGTATAGTCAACGAGGGAGAAGAGGGAGAATAAGAAAAAGGCGGACTAGGGAAATGAGAAGGAGTGGCGAAAAGGAACGAGTCAAGGGTTGAGATTGTGATCGGGCGAGTCGCAGGTCGTGTAAGGGGCGGACGTCGCAGGACGACCGACGTAGAAGTATAGGAACGGTGGAAGAAGAGAATGGGCACGGAAGAAACAGGCGGGAGGAGTGAAATGTAGAGAAGTAAGAATAGGATTGGGGTATGAGTGTATTAGACACAATGGAAAAAAGAGAGGGTTAGGATGGAAGAGGGAAAAACTAGAAGAGAAGAAGTGGGAGAAGGAAGGAGGGAAATTAGGAGGGAGCGAGGATGGGTACTTAATGAGCAAAAGTGAGTGTAGTTGGAAGAGACAGGAGGGAGAAGGAAGAAGAGGGGGTGAACGGGGAGGGTTGGAGACCGGGAAACTGAAGGATGGGGGAAGAAGAGGGAGGGGGGTGGGAGAGAAATGGTGTAGAAGAAAGCGTGACAGGTTGCAAGGAGCAGCGAAAAAGATGACGAGGGGGAAGGGGTGCATGATAAAAAGTTGGCTTGAGAACGTGACAGGGGTAGGAAAGGATGAAATATTGACGGAGAAATAGAGAAGAAAAGGGAAAAGGGAAGTGGAGGTAAAAAACTAAATGACAAGGGGAAAGGGGTTGGAGGGGGAGATATAGCGTACGAAGGAGAAGGAAGAACAAGGATTTGGAAAAGAAAGAAAGTAGTAAAAGCAGAGGAAAGAGAAGACGAGGAGAACAACCATACGTAAAACAGAAAAGAACAACCGAAGAGAAAGCGAGAACAGGGAAGGTAAGAGAGGAAGCGTGGAGGGAGGGTGGAGAGACAGGAGTAGGTAAGCGGGAAAAAAATAAAAAGTGGGAGGGGGGAGGGGGATAGAGAACTACAGCGAGGAGATCGAAAACGGTGGGAGTAAACGGGGCAGACACGAGATGAGGTGGGGTGGGTAAAAACAGAGGAGATGAAGAAAGAGGTTGGGGTACGAATGTGAGGGGGCAAGAAGGGAGGGGAGACAAAGAGGAGAAGAGGAATGGCACTAATAGTAATGAGAGGGAGGGAGGAATGAATCAAAGAGGAAGGGGAGGAAAAGAGGGGGGAGCGAGTTAAACTAAACAGGAGGAAAGAACAAGGAGAAAGCATTGAGAGGCAAATTGGGGGAGGAGGATTAGAGGGGGGTACGGGTCGCAGCGAGAAAGGGTGAAGCGGGCTGACGTGGGAACGGGGAGGTGAACCGAACAATAAAAGTCAGGTAAGGAAGGGGTAGGGAACAGGAAGTGACCACTTCCTCTCATATGTATCGACTCCCTTTCCTTCATCGCGCCCCCCGCGCTCCACCTCTGCAATTGAACCCCTGGGAGGAAAAGGAGTGAGCGCTTGGTCGTTCTCAACATGGTAATCAGGGCTCGCTTTTCGGTCGGGCGCAATATCCAGGCAAAAGATTGGTCTGTGCTCAGGAGTTCAATGGAGGGGAACGTAAACAGTACGCAGGATATGTGGAGAGAGGTTCCGGAATCTAGAGAGGAAAAGAAGGAACATTGACAAACGAGAAAGAGGAGGAAGGGAGGGGTGTAAGAAAAAAGACTAAGTAGAAATAAAAATTCGCACAAAACGGAGCGGAGGTATCGTTTAGGAGGGGTAGATCAGAAAGTGGTAACGCAGAAGAAGAAGCAAGGCTTCAAAAAGAAAAAAGGAAGATGGCAAAAAGGAGAGATAGTTGAGAGAGAGGACCCAAAAGGTAATAGAGAGAGGGGGAGGTATTGGGGGAGAGGAAAAAAGGAAGAATAGGCGAAGAGGGAGGAAAAAAGAGGACAGAAAAGATTGCAGACGGTGGGGCACAGAAGGAGAATATGGGGAGGGAATGGAGGGAAAAGGGTCGAGAGAGAAGGGGAAGAGGATGGAGGAGATAAAGTAATACATAAAAGGCGGCAAGGGGTGGAGAGGGGAGGGATGCAGTAAGCGGACTGGGGAGAGGAAAAGAGGGGTGAAAGCGCTGGGACGCTGAAAATAGGAAACGAGGAGTAATGGGAGGAAAAGAAAGGTGGGAGTGAGAAAAAGGGGGGAGGGATTACAATGGCAAGAAGAAAAGGGATGGTGGGATGGGGATCGGCTATGGTCATTGGAGAAGGAAAAGAGGATAAGGAGAAAAACGGTGGGGCGGGAAGTACCCCAAAAAGAAAAGCTGTAGGGAAGATGGGTAGGGGGAACAAGGAGGAAGTAAATGAAAATGCCATAGGAAACTGCAAAGAGAAGTGAGAGGCAGGAGGATGGGAAAAGAGAGGAGGAGCGTTTGCGGCGAAGAGGGAATAAGGTGGGGAAAAGAAAAGAGGTATGAAGGATCAAAGTGACAAGAGAAAGGAGAAACTGCGGACAAAGCCAAGGGGCAGAAATAGGCCGGGAGTCAAAATAAGAAGAAAATAGGGGTGCAGAGGAAGGATAGGGGAATAACGCACGAGCGAGACTGGAGAAGGGGAACAAGGGGCTAGAGTGGAGGTGAGTAGGACGAAAAGGGGGCGTAAGGGAAGGGGAGAGAACAAATGTGAGGATGCCAGGAAAGGAGAAGAGTGTGTGGGGCAATGCAAGAAAAGGAAGGGAGAAGCGGGGGGAGGGAGTCGGGCGTGACAAATAGGGAGAGAGGAGAAAGGGAAGGCGGGGGAAAAGAGGTAAAATAAGTGAAGGCCGAAGCGGGGGAGGGATTAAAAAAACTGCGAAGGGGGAGAGTCGAAACAGAGGCGGGGGGGAGAAAACCAGGGAAGAGCAATAAAGAAGTGGAGTAGGGATATTAAGAAAACCCAGGGGGTAGATTAATGAAACAAAAAAGAAAAACGGGCGGGGTAGATGAAATCCAGAGACGGAGGAACAGAGGGAGTAGCGGGGAGTGGAGTGGGCAGAGGAAAGGGCTGCGAAAAAAAGCAAGAAGAAAATGAGGAGGTACGGACTAGCAGGGGGAGAGGAGCGGAATGGAAGGAAACGAACTGAAAAAAGCAAGAGAAAGAGATCGTGGGGGGAAAGAGAGAAGCTGCGACAGGGTAGAGGGAAAAGGAGTCGAGGAAGAGTGGGGGGCGGAGCCGAAAATGGAGGAGGGGAGGAGCAAGGGAGTGGTAGTCGGGGGCGAGTTAAGAGGAAAGCGAGAAAAAGGGTAGCTGTTAAGACGGAGGGGAAACAGGTTGGGCCGTGGAGAGGAGGAAAAAGGAAATATAGGAGATTCTAGAGGGGGGGAAGTGGAAGGAGGAACGAGAACGGGCAGGGAGGATGTAGTGTGCGTGGAGGGAGAGGGAGTCGGCTAGGGGGAAGGTAGGCGCATCGGAGAAGGAGGAAGAGGGAAGTGGGGAGGGGAAAGTAAGGAGTAGTGGGGGAAAAGGCCAGGAAGATAGAGCGCCAAAAGGGAGTACTTCCTAGAGAATATGGAAAAGAAAGCGGGTGGGGTGGTGCGAGAGAAGGTAGGAAGACAGGAAAGAAGGGAAAGAAAAAGAGTGGGTAGGATGGAAGAGAATGGGGAAACAAAAACAGATGAGGAGGGGAAAATAACGAGAGAAGGGGACGAAGAAAATAGGGAAAGCAAGGGATATGCGCAAAATTTGGGGAAAGAGAATAACAGTCAAAAGGAGGGGCGGGAGGGGGGAAGGGGCCAGTGGGGATGGAGAGGCAGGACGAAATGCGAAGCGAGGCGTGGGGAATCGGGGGGAGGGGCCAAGGACTAAGGACAGAGACAAGAAAAAGTGCCAAGATGGAGGGAACGTGAAGTAGTGGGGTTGGTGGAGAGGTGGTAAAGTAGTAACAAGGAGGAATGAAGGAGAGGAAACAAGAGGGGTAGATGGAATGGGGCGGAAAAGAAGACGAAAAAAGAACAAAGAGAAAGAGTGAAGTGGAAGGGAAAGAGAGAATGAGAGACAATTGGGAATGTAGCGGGAGGCGACAGAGGGGTGGCAAGCGAGTGTGGAGTAGGTAGGGGGGAAATAGGGAATAAAACTGGGTGGGGAGGGAGACAGAGGGAAGCGTGGGTAAAGGGGTAAAAGAAGCCCGCGTAGGAAGAAGGAGAGGTGACCACGGGGAGAAGACGGAGCTGGGGGGGGGAACTGAGGGAAAGAATAAATCAGGCTCTGAACAGAACTTAGCTTTACACTGAGTCGCTGGGCCCTAGGGAACCAGCCAAAAATAATAATTATTGCGACCATGGTCTGGCTGAATTACAGGTACGACACGTCCTTCGTTAAAGCCCAATAGGTGCAAGGACTAAAGATTATATAATTTAGATTTTATTTCAACGATGATGATGATAGTATTCCAATAAGAATAATAAACCAACATCTTGTAGGCGTAACAAAAAATTGTTCCGTTTCATTTTGGTTGGTTATTCCTTGAATAATCAGCCTATGTTTAAAACTTAATACCGTATGAAAGGTATGTTTACAATACAAAACTCAACCCACTGGTCAACTCGAATGATTTAGGGCTGGCACGGCATTTGTAATCCTCCCACCGAGTGGACAACTCGGGCAGTCGGTGGACCAAGAAAAGTTGCGGGTTAAAGTAATAATCCACCTCAACTTCCCCAGAGGTATTTTTATGCTTAGGTAGGTTCCACGGAAATTTTCACACCTGCCATGTGATGAAACTTCTGTTTCAACTGTCGAATTTTCAAAAGATACTGAAACTTACTGGATACTGGAACCTTTCTGAACATCTGACTACTTGACGAAGCAGAAGGAAAATAGTTCCGGTACGCGTAAAAATTATTTAATTCCCCTCGACCCACCATGGGTAGAACTGACTCAGGAATCCGGTGTAGTTCGTTACATTACAAAATTACTACTTCTTCTACTACTTCTAGGCTATTCTTTTCTCAAATGCTAATTCTATGAACATTTAAGAAGGCCTATCTTTACCATCCATTGCCTAGAAAACTCATATGCTTACCGTTAGAACAACATGTCAATACATACCACTCGTAGAGACATTTTTTGAAGAAGAGTTGCTAAATAGCTTTAGTTGACTCAGTTCTCGAACCGACCTCATTATCAGGTATGTTCCTGGGTGGGACATTATTTGTGTAATTGATCGTCAGTTATGTTATGACGGTACCACAACCCTATTCCACTTTCCTCAAAAACACGGACAG
>CM033998.1:34328075-34338592 GCA_019603395.1 Cyrtorhinus lividipennis | reverse complement strand
CCCGTTTTCCCCTTCCCCAAAGTTTTTAAAACAGTTTCCATGCGCCTGGTCCGAGGAATAACCAACCCGTGTGTAAGAATTTGCTGATTTTTTAAAACGATAGGTAAGAGAAGACACTTATTTGTCTCCAGTTTGGTCATCTTTCGCATTGCTAATTTGTGTACAGAGAATATTAATAGCTATAATTCCACCACTCAAATCCTAATGGTTCATTCAGTTCAGCATTGATCAAGAAAGAATCTAATGTCACAATTCAGTCGCATCCGTGGTTCCAATTTCGACCATCTACGTTCTTGGCACATGGGTTGGTTATTTTCATGATAATGGTCACTCTCCGATTTGGCTCAAAATTTTTTTCTGGACGTTTCATGATGTCCTGATCAAAAAAGGTCGATGTCCGTCCGCGTACCCGTACGCCGTACGCCGTCCATCGTCCCGCGCCCTTTTTGGTAGAGAAAATTTTCTAAAAATCTGAAATTTGGGTCAGGTGTCTGTTCCCAGCCGAGACGGGTCCTCGAAACTTTTCAGCCCGATCGGACCAAATTTGGGGGGGGTAGGGGTCAAATGTGTTTTTGAAAAATGGATTTTCGAGATTTTGGGCGATCTAGGCGAGTAGGGTTCATTTTTCCACTAAATTTTGGACGCTGAATCCAATAAATTGGTCCCAGAACGATGGCACCCACTGGAAGAAGTTTGTGGGTCAAATTGGGTATTTATTACCCATTTTGAATGTGTTTTCGGGATTTCTGCTACCTAGGCGTGGTGGGTATAGTTTTCCACTAAATTTTGGACACTGAATCCAATTAAATGGGTCCCAAACGATCGCACCCACTGGAAGAAGTTGTGGGTCAATTGGGTATTTATTACCCATTTTGAATGTGTTTTCGGGATTTCTGCTACCTAGCGTGTGGGGTATAGTTTTTCACTAAATTTTGGACGCTGAATTCAATGATGTGTGTCCAGAACGATTGGCAACCACCGGAAGAAGTTTGGGTCAAAATGGGTATGTTATCCACCCTTTTGTATGTGTCAGATTTCCGGTGCCTAGGCTTGTGGGGTATCATATTCCACTAAATTTTGGACCCTGAATCGATTGAATGGGTCTGGGACCCGCCACACCCACTGTTTTTTTCGTAGTTGGTCAAGGGCGTTCCAAACCAGCGCACTCCATCATATCCTGTCGCCGCCCCGTAGACTATGGTAATCGCTCGATCAATATTTTGCTTCCCGTTCATCCCATTCTAGAATCTTTGACAGGTAGATCCTTGGTCACGAGGAAAATAATGATATTATTATAATTGTCAGGTCTATATAAATTTTTGACAACACGTTTTTGCCCATGGTTGGGAGGCTTTATGCTAAACATTGCCCACTCATTGACAATGCTAGTTTGAATCCTAACTCCTTTTTCATTCTGGCCATTTCACGTAAATTCCCTACATCTTTAGATACACATTTCGGGCTCCGCACTAGGTATAATTCCGTATATGTCGTAATACGCATAAAACCAATTCGGTAAAATTTTATTATTACATTTATTGGTATTTTCGTACTTACCGACTAGTTTCGTGGTAGGTCCTATGTGGTACCTCGTGCCATTCACTTTGGACATAGCAGCTTCTGCTTTTTTCGCGAGTGAATGCTACCGAAAAGAACAAGAAATTTTGAAACTAGGTAGATTGTTTTAAGATAGATGTGAGAATTGAAATAGGAAGGGTTGGATGCTCACCAAGTCTTGCCAATCGGGTGGGACGAGATCTGTATAACCCCAAGGGTATAAAATTGACTGGAAAATATATGAGTAATTGATCAGGCTTTTATTACTAACAGAGAACGGGATTAATAATAGAATCAGCAATCATCGCGTATTCTCTGCAGTTTTAATTATGATTTATTTCTAATTTAGTTAATATAATTGACTAACCTGTGCAGCACTGTGAAGTGTCAGATACATTTTAATATCTTGAGCAATCGATAAGACGAATCTACCGAACGCCACTGCCTCAGGTTCGGAAAATGGAAAAGGTCCTCGATAGTTTGTGCTGCATGGATCGTCACTTGATCCTGGTCCTGGAAATGATATTTGGATTAGCTCAAAATGGAGGGTTGTACGACGGATGAGAGCAATCTCCCGCTTAAAACAAATTTGCACATCGTACCTCCCCAAACGTAATCGAAATTCCTGTTGAGATCAACTCCTCCGCAATAATTGACGTGAGTTCGGGCTCTGTTCTTTCTCCATAGCCTCGTCTAAAAAATTCAAACATGATGTCAGAAATTCTAGGCTGTTCGATCACGCAAAGAATAACCTAATTATACAGGCAACCAAACATAGGACAGGAAAATCGATTGGAAAACAACGAGGAAGCACGTAGGTATGTATTCGGCTCTTCAAATGCCTTCATAATGAGAAAATTTTGAATTTTCTACATAGAATCTATTCGGGCTCCTTTCAGTCCAATCGTCGCACAAGTAAGGAAGTCATAATGTTTTTGAACAACAGATTTATCAAGGTTTTGCATACAATCCCCCTCCCGAAAGATACAGATAGCTTCAATGAATTTGATATATGAAAGTTCAGATTTCTGAAAACGTCTAGGGGCTATTTCCTGGCTGACAAAACTCCCAGTGATGGGCTAAACCACCTTCAACCACTACGCAGTTTTTGCGCCAATCGTTCCTCATTTTGGTTGGTTATTCCTTGAATAATCAACATATGTTTTCATGATAATGGTCAACCTCTCCGATTCGGCTCAAAATTTTTTTCTGGACGTTTCATGATGTCCTGATCAAAAAAGGTCAATGTCCGTCCCCGTACGCCGTACGCCGTCCGCCGTCCATTGTCCGCACCGTTTTGGGTAGTAGAAAAATTTCTAAAAATCTGAAATTTGGATCAGGGGTCTGTTCCCTGCCGAGACGGGTCCTCAAAACTTTTCAGCCCGATCGAACCAAATTTGGGGGGGGGGGGGAGTAGGGTGTCATTTTCATCAAAATTTTGGACGCTGAATTCAATGATGTGTGTCCCAGAACGATTGGCACCCACCGGAAGAAGTTATGGGTCAAAATGGGTATGTATCCACCCATTTTTTATGTGTCAGGATTTCTGGTGCCTAGGCGTGTGGGGTATCACATTCCACTAAATTTTGGACCCTGAATCGATTGGAATGGGTCTGGGACCCGCCACACCCACTGTTTCCCCCATTCGAGGAATAACCAACCCGTGTGTAAGAACTTGCAGATTTTTCTCCAAGAATTTGTTTAAAACATTTAGTTTTCTTGAGTGAATACAAGCAATGCGATCCGTCCCATAAAATCAATGCGCAACTCCCCATGGGAAAATGTTGGATCTCCTCTTGAGGTTTTGGTGTAAGTACTAATCATAGGAGTTTTGTTCGTAATCAACATGTACAGAGGTTTCATTTACAGTACCTGAGAGTTTTCCATCGAGTAAACATAACCATCAGGGTTGAGCATCGGTAAAATGTACCAGTCCAGGCCGTCGATCAACTTGGAGTTTGATTCGTTGGACAAATATCTGGTTGATAGTGTACAGGGCGACGACGGGTCCTACCCATTCACGAGCGTGGATTCCAGCATCCAACAAAATTGCCGGTTTCTTGACTCCTGGATTTTTACTTATTCGGATCCCACGAATTGGCCTCCCTTCCACGCTGTGGCCGATTTCAAACGCCTTCACGGTTTCATTGTACGTCCTTTCTATGTCCAAAAGGAAATGGTTTATCTAAAAGTGAAGAAGAACAGTCGGTATTTTTTCCCTCATTCGTTGAATTGCGTTGTATCCAAAGTCTACCGATCCATGTTTAGAAATAAATTCTCTCATAACTGACGCTAAATAACATAAAACAGTTACCTGTTCGAATGAATTATACTCCAATTTCTCATCGTATCTCGGAGGCTGTAGCCTTTGTTCTTTGAAGAACGGGCTGTACGCGTCATTTTCACTGTATTCTGGAAGAAAATACTGCTCTTCTCTGTGAAACAAAGGAAGATTTTGTGAGGACCATTGGCTTAGTTGTGGCATAATTAATTTTATGATTAGATCCGGGCTCTTTAACGTTCCGCCCTATATACGCGTAATTCATAATAGTTAGACTTCTTCTTCACGTTCCATAAATTGTGTTCGTGGACTTGCTCGTTTTGAAGACTAGATAGAAATTAATCTTCGTGAAAGTTTGGAAATGAATTTCTATTGCGATTAAAATATTTAACACCAAAATAATGACATAACCGGGTCGTCGTTCCAATACATCTATGGAAAACTAACATTGGCATTATTGACTTGCACGGGATCAGTTTGATAAATTTGATAAAAAACTGTCTGCACAATTTTCTTCTTTAAATCCCTGCTTTCATTTTCTTGTTACTCGCATATTTGAGGATCGTGTTGCTCTTTGATTCAGGATTGATGATAATATTTTTTAGGATGGTGGGTTGATGTCGTTCTGGATACAAAAAATAAACTCGTCATCGTTTTACGTTGGTCCGGCAACAATTTCCATAAATTCCAACATCCTTCATTGGTTACGAGTGACAATCCTCACGTTCCACTTCAGAAGCCTCCAATATTCTCATCTTTACAACAGTTTTTCTGCGTTAGTCCCGAGCACAGGGTTGTAGTGGGTTTGAGTTTCCTGAGAAGGCATCCACTCGCCAATGGACAAAAAAGTGTTTTTTAAACGGCACTTCTTTAGGGTATCCTATTCCACGAAGTCGTAGATATTGAATCGATCGGAACTTATTCCAAGCATTTCACGTGGTGCCTAGGTAGTTCTCATATAATATTCTTAAACGCCTAGGCTTTTCTCGAAACGGCTTGGTGTTTCCTGAAATTCCCGGACGTCAGTGAGACGGAGAAACACGAAATCATGTAATAATCAAAGTTTATTAAATATCGTATAAAAATTACGTTATCATTAAATACGTGGTCACATTTACCAAACGTAAGTTACTGCTCCGATGACTACCAGACGATAGTTTTACCGCTCCGGCAACTGGGGGGCGGTAAACCAAACGTCTTTAACCAGAAAAGTTGAC
The DNA here is from genome assembly GCA_019603395.1 of Cyrtorhinus lividipennis. Classification (NCBI taxonomy): domain Eukaryota; kingdom Metazoa; phylum Arthropoda; class Insecta; order Hemiptera; family Miridae; genus Cyrtorhinus; species Cyrtorhinus lividipennis. The sequence continues at coordinate 34,333,537 of CM033998.1, read as the reverse complement.
CGATACTGGTCGATTGGTAGCCATTGGGACGGTAACTATCGCGGCGTACGGTGTACTGCGTTCCAGGGCACTCTACGAGACAGTGAAACAATAACAACAAACTCATCACCATCAACAATCCAGTTGCTGCGTGTATTCCTTCTGTGTTTCACCCATTCGTACTTTGCTAGTATTCGTACTATCCAACCGATTGGAAACTGGTTTTGGCGCTTCTGCGAACAAACAATACAGTTTCGCTACCTATAAGGTTCGCAGAAGCGCCCAAACCAGTTTCCAATCGGTTGGAACCACGTTGAGGCATTTGCACAGGCTCCCGGACTTGGCGAGGGGGGAGGGCTGTTTTAATCCTCCACGCTCACTGCTTTCCCCATGCTCCTGGTCCGAGAAATAACCAACCCATGAAAAGATGTTGTCAATTTTTGTTTGACCTCCATTTGCATTTGCACGTTGTGAGAGAAGATTTTTATGAGGGTCGGATGTTATTTGTGCTCATTTTATATTTTCTCCGATTCATCAGGATGAGACACTCGGTCCTCTCTAATTCTAAGAACAACTGAGCCATTATTGGGCAGGCCGCAAGAATAAAAGGTGGTATAAATGAAAATTTTTGAGGCAGATACACACAATTTAGAGTGTAAACTACGTAATTTAGTTTAGTGTGTAAATTAATGTCGATCATTATTCTGGTCGAATCAAGAAACGGATAGCATCTCGTGAATCAGTGTTTGAAAACAATGAGAATTCAAGTGTCATGCCCGTTTGACTCTCTCATTCATTTCAACATTATTTCAAACATTTCCACGGAGAACGGATAATTAGGAGCGGTTCTCTATTCGCCTTAATAGGTACCTTTGGTGGATACTATAATAATTACGGATTAGTTAAGAAAGTGCGCATTGGCAGGTGATACTCACTGGCAAAACACTGGCACTGCAATGAAGCACGCGACAGTCAAAAGACGCATCTTAGGGAACATATTATTCTGACGTTGGGAAAGAATTCAACGACAAAACTCACGCGGCCATCAACGTATTGGAACTACTAACTCCAGAACACGTAGGAACTATTCCCACTATTTCGTTAGTCAATTGTAACGACGAAAAATCACTGGACAACTTATCTGCCGGTCTGAATTCTCTCGTCTCCGCCACGGTTGTTTCCTCATGCTCCACAGGACGACAGTGAAACTCGTTCCAGCACACAAGATCCTATATACCGACCTGGCCGGTGGGGAAACGGATTCTCCCTTTTTGTCCTAAGTATGCCTGAACTAGAAATATGCCTTTGAATACGATTTGGACTGAATAACGGCAAGTATCCGCTTTGGTGTTAACGAAAGCCGCAAGTGGATTTTAACGATCAATCTGATCTAATTTGATGTTAAGGACGAGGCGAATTATTATTTGTTATGGTCCTTGTATTTTCCGAATAAAGACTTTGTTTTGTAGGGTACTACTGAGATCGGAAAAGTAAACTAACCTCCTGAGAACCGCTGTTCCAGGAAATAATGATTAGCTGTAGGTAGGTACATTGTACTTATGTAGGTACCTTTCTTTCAATTTTATTGCGTCCTCCGAGTGGTTCGATTTTTCCATGTCCCTTGCCACTTTATCTCCGAACTCCCTTTAATATTATTTACTAGAACTGCAGATGTGAAATATAGGTAAACATTATGGTTCATTAAGTGACGGGATCCGCTCGAAAAGTTGCATCATTAACGTAGAGCAAGCTGAGTATTTTTCTTTCCTACAAATTATACAAACGACCATGAACTGACCATGGTAATGGTCATGAAAATGAGTATTGATGGGAAATTACGATGTTTCACACAGTAAGGGGATTTGCTCATGAGCATTAAATTGTGTTGCATACCAAATGCAAATTTAGTATTGTGCATCCTTTTACAGTAGGTTCCATTATAGAGATACTGGCCACAATGAACGCTTCTGTCTCTTTTTTCATGTTACATTAGTTCATATCAACCTCAGGAGGATTGGTGCCAGTATGAATGTGAATTTTACAAAGGAGGGTGGAAATCCTTTCAACCTTTACTTCCATGATTTTTGTATTGATTAAACCTGCAATATCTCCAATCCACCCGAATGGAGAACTTAAGAATATAAACTTCCAGCCAATACCTTTTCGTTGTTGAATTTAAAAAAAAATTAATTTAATTTTTTTTTTTAAAGAAAATTGAGGGCTAGCGCGATGATCCGAAGACTCATGAATGATCGTCATCAATTATCTATTCCACAGTTCGATTTCAGAGGAATATTCCTTAGATCGCGGTTCTATTAAGAACAACGTATATTTGACGGAATTCCTGTTTGCATTGCATCAGCCAGGCGAGTGGCTTCAACGGTCAGTAACTGCTTTTGAATAAATTCATTCTCAATCAGTTGGACTAAGTTAATTGGGCTCGCAATATCGCAATTCAAAGGTAATGTTGAGGGGTAGTTTACCCATGTACAGAGATACGTATGAAGGTTGCGTTAGAAATAATCGAATTGGTTGATGGCGGTATTGTCAGCAAATATTTGGATCCAAAAAGTCGGATTCAAACAGACATTTGACGATTAGTCTTCTAGCTCCTCAATTTTGGTTGGTTATTCCTTGAATAATCAACCTATGTTTTCATGATAATGGTCAACCTCTCCGATTCGGCTCAAAATTTTTTTCTGGACGTTTCATGATGTCCTGGTCAAAAAAGGTCAATGTCCGTCCGCCGTACGCCGTACGCCGTACGCCGTCCATTGTCCACGCCGTTTTTGGTAGTAGAAAATGTTCTAAAAATCTGGAATTTGGGTCAGGGGTCTGTTCCCAAATTTGGAGGGGGTAGGGGTCAAAATGTGTTTTTTGAAAAATGGATTTTCGAGATTTTGGGTGATTTAGGCAAGTGAAGTGTCATTTTCCACTGAATTTTGGACGCTGAATCCAATAAAATGGGTCCCAGAACAATTGGCACCCACTGGAAGAAGTAATGGGTCAAATTGGGTATTTATTACCCATTTTGAATATGTGTTTTCGGGATTTCTGCTACCTAGGCGAGTAGGGTGTCATTTTCCACTAAATTTTGGACGCTGAATCCAATAAAATGGGTCCCAGAACAATTGGCACCCACTAGAAGAAGTTATGGGTCAAATTGGGTATTTATTACCCAATTTGATTATGTGTTTTCGGGATTTCTGCTACCTAGGCGTGTGGGGTATCATTTTCCACTAAATTTTGGACGCTGAATTCAATTATGTGTGTCCCAGAACGATTGGCACCCACCGGAAGAAGTTATGGGTCAAAATGGGTATGTATTACCCATTTTGTATGTGTCAGGATTTCTGGTGCCTAGGCGTGTGGGGTATCATATTCCACTAAATTTTGGACCCTGAATCGATTGGAATGGGTCTGGGACCCGCCACACCCACTGTTTCCCCCATTCGAGGAATAACCAACCCGTGTGTAAGAATTTGCAGATTTTTTAATAATCTTGTCAAATCCGGGTTTTCTGGTCGACGTGGGTCGTCCCAATTTCGTTCTGTGACTGGGTAGTACATATTGCAATGTACCTTTCCTGAGGGCATCAAGTTAATTCGCAAATGAATCATACCGGTGAGCCATCTTCAGCGTCAAAGCCGTATCCCTTAATTATTGCTTTGTACACGATCGACGTTGTATGTGGTACGTTTGAAAATAACCAGAGGCTTACAAACGAGATATTGCGAACCTTACCCAGTCACCCTAAGGCTACCCTGTCCCGTTCTCTCACACATGCTATTCTATCCTGAACTCCTGCAGGCAGATTAGCGTGATGGCAAACTTACGTTGTCTTTGAACTTGAAGGGGAAGTTTGCCGAGTTCAGTTGACAAACTGAATTTCAGTAGTAACATTCGGTAGCTTTAAAAGGCACTAATGGAGGGTTGAAAATATTTCTCCAGCTGTTTTGAGAGGGGTTGATTTGTCGGAATCCAATATCCTACTCCTTAACCATTCAATTTTTACTGCAATTTTCATTGAAAAAAAAAAAAAAAAACCGTTATATGTTGACTCTTTTATTGTTCATACTATTTGTTGGTATTTAGGTGGTCTTAGAATGCAAATAAAATATAATTGGGTCTCATTCGTCTCAAAATCTCCTAGTCAAGTCTCCTATTATTTTCTAATGGCTACCTGTTTTGTTGCCAATAAATGCTACATTAATGTGGAAAATAGTTAATCAATGCTTTGGAGATCCAATGAGCAAGCACAGCTCCACTACATATTTAGTTTCATAATGACTTGTTTAGTGAGAAGTCGTCCATCCTTGAAAGCCATAATGTGCCTGAAGCATGCTTACTTTTGCCTATAGACTCCTTTTAGACCATATTTGTGTCTACCCGTACTAATTATCGACCCGATCACCGCATACCAAGGGATGGTGTAGTTCAAAGTGAGTAGGTACCTATTTCAATATTTATTTTTGAGGCGTTGAGGTCCTGTAGGCGTATGAGTCATTAAACACAATTCTTGATTGATTAACTCGAAAAGAATACCCACGTATGGGATCTTATGGTATTGTTAATGAGCCTAATATCACACCATGACTGGGTATAATATTTTTTCAACCTACTAGTTTTCATGCATGCGGTTTTGAGGGAGTGACGTGTGCCAATTGTATACTGGATATGCAATTTTAATGTACGTAACTACCGGAATTACATTTCAACTTACGGAAAATCTGAGCTTATGCCCAAGCAGGTATTTTGGTTTTTGAATGAATGAAAATGGTGTTGGACGAAAAAGTCGATTTTCTTGTTACGAGCAAAATATACCTTCATTCTTAACATAAATAGAAACAAGGCTGAAGACCCAGTATTCTAGTCTCCTGGTTCCTTCTTGGAACTTCATTTTTGTCCAGACTCTTCTCTTCACATTTGTGAACCATTTGAGGCTGGGAAAAAAAAAAAAAAAAAACCACTACTCCCATCAGAAACCAGGAATGGTCACAATGGTACAAAGAGGAAAAATACTAGACTGAATCAGAGTACACAGAAATGGCATTAGTTCTCTGAAGGACTCATATTGTGTAGAGAAGTTAGGAGATTGAAAACCCAGTGAGTCTTGGGGGGCTGAGAAAATGGAAAACAAAATCTAAAACACACATATGAAATGGGTAAATAGATACCCATTTTGACCTATGACCTCTTTCAGTGGGCGCCTATCATCCAGGGACCAATTTCATTGGATTCAGCATCCAAAATTTAGTGGAAAATGATACATTCTCACACATCTTATTATTTAAAAATCTGCAAATTATTACACACGGGTTGGTTATTCCTCGAATGGGGGAAACAGTGGATGTGGCGGGTCCCGAACCCATTCCAATCGATTCAGGGTCCAAAATGTAGTGGCAATGATATCCCACACGCCATCCGACCTGGTCTACATTACACCGTGGCGCAAGTGGCTAGCGCGTTCGGCAGTAACCGGA
>CM033998.1:34249626-34328050 GCA_019603395.1 Cyrtorhinus lividipennis | reverse complement strand
CCTCAGACGCTCGAATACAATGCAGGCTCCGATCCGACGCTCGTTTGTACTCGTCTCAATACGCGTATTAGTGTTTGAACATGAACAAATAATATCAAAAGTGATAGTATTCGTATTTCCTATTTTGGGTAAAATACGAACACAATCACGATCGTACAAACACAGTAAAATCAAATTTCCTTAAAAAGCGGAGCATAGAGGTTCAATTTTGAACAAATTCCCGACGAACAACAACTTCAACTCGAAAAAATTCAGAAATCGGGACATCAATCTGCCGAATTTCTAGGCAAAATACTACATAGATCAATTGTAATTTACTTTCACCCTATGATGATCTCGAACTCAATGGTACCTACGCTATACGCAAAAATCTAGAAACCAACAGGTCAAATTCAGTTGCCACTAGAAAAGGCTTCGTCACCATCAAAAGCTCTCAGATCGATCAAAACATCTATTTTTAATTTATATTTGAGGGTCGGGGGAGGGTATTATCAGTCTAACTAATTGGTAGTAGAAAATTTTCTAAAAATCTGAATTTGGGTCAGGGGTCTGTTCCCAGCCGAGAATGGGTGCCTCGAAAACATTTTCACCTCGGCCTGCTTCCTTTGTCCCAAATTTGGAGGGGTAGGGTGTCAAAATGTGTTTTTGAAAAATGGATTTTCGGATTTTTGTGATTTAGGCGAGTGGGGTGTCTTTTCCACGAAATTTAGATTTGGACGCTGAACCAATAAATGGGTCCCGAACATTGGCACCCACTGGAAGAAGTTATGGGTCAAATTGGGTATTTATTACCCATTTTGATATGTGTTTCCGGGATTTCTGCTACCTAGGCGTGGGGTATCATTTCCCACAAATTTTGGACCTGAATCAATTAATGGGTCCAGAACGAATTGGCACCCACGGAAGAAAGTTATGGGTCAAAATGGTACGTATCTCCTATTTTGTATGTGTCGAATTCTGGTGCCTAGGCGTGTGGGGTATCATATTCCACTAAATTTTGGACCCTGAATCGATTGGAATGGGTCTGGGACCCGCCACACCCACTGTTTCCCCCATTCGAGGAATAACCAACCCGTGTGTAAGAATTTGCAGCGTTTTGAAACTAAAATTGTCTATGATAATGAAATTTCCCGCGCTATATGCTTGCGGTATTTTTATTCTGGGCAACAAAATTGTCTTTACAATCAATATCCAGTTACCCAGATAATTGAGAAAAAAAAGTGTTTGCCAAAGTGGATGATTCTATAACAGTCATTTCGTACCTATTCTTTCGAATTTATTGCAATTTATATACCTATACAGAAGCCTCAGTTCAGGTGGTCCGATTTGTTGCCTCCCTGTAGCGGATGGTCTATAAATAAGAACTTGGACCGCCTTCTCCCTCCAAATGATGTTAGAAATATTGGCAACCTAAGCAGCCTACAAACTAATGATGACACTTGTTAGTCATAATCCGGTGGGACAGGATATTGATTTCTAAATCTAAGTTTTACGTAAGTTTTACGAAATAAAGAAGGGCATTTTCTTTCAGACAGGCCATCTCCTCCAGGAAAACCATACTTGATTCCTGGCTCACCCTATGACGACCCTGACGTAATTACGATAGGATGGGATCCACCAATTATCCTCGGTGGATCCAGACTTACAGGTGAAATAAAAAATAGCAACCTTAAAATAAATAATTTTAGTGTTTTTCTATCATCCGTGATTGATTATTGTTCCCTTTGACTAATTGGTGATTTTATTTTCAAAGGCTATGTAGTCGAACACAAGAGGACAGGGAGCCCGTATTGGGTAAAGGCCACGCCCCTTCTGGCCAAGCACAACCAGTTGTCGTTAAGTGGTTTGGAGCCTGGCATGAGGTACCAGTTCAGGGTTACTGCAGAAAACCACTCAGGTAAATCAGAACCGTCGCCATTGTCTGAGCCGTTTGTAATATCTTTCTCGCGAGGTGGCGTTGCAGTGGCACCAGGATTTTCCGTGGGTCTTTCAGACACGACTGCCATAGAAAATGATAAGGTATGCCCAAGATCCGCATGGACAGCAAGCCCAAATGTCTGTTTTGAGGTCGATTACGTTTTGAACGCTCACTACCTGAATATTATACGCCTCCTCAAAGGTTGAGTTTACTGTCAACGTGGAAGGGACACCAACACCAAAAATCTCCTGGTTCAAAGATGGATTTGAAGTATTCAGCAACAGGAGACAGCGAGTTTGGACTGATGGAGACACAAGCTCCCTGACGATCCACCAAGTGGCGCTCAGTGACGAAGGTGAAATCAAATGTACGGCCACCAACAAAGCAGGGCATGCCATCACTAAAGCAAAACTCTCCTTGGAAGGTAATAATCATGTACCACCAATTTACAACAATGCATCAGCACCGAGTACAAAATCCACAAAAGCTAAAACATTTACTTCTGTTTCCAGCCCCTCCTGCGATCAGGCTTCAGCGCCAATACGAGGACGGCCTGATTTTTGAGCTCGGAGAAGTTATCCGGCTCAAAGTCGCCATCTCTGGGAGGCCACAACCCCAAATTTCTTGGTACCACAACGGAGAAGAACTCAAACCTGACAGTCGGATCGAGATGGCCGTAACTGACAAACATGCTTTGGTCAAAATAGCCGACGCGACCCGTTTAGACAGGGGCGAATATCAGGTCAAAGCTAAAAATTCCATCGCCGATGATTCAGCTTATTTTCTCGTCACCGTTACTGGTACAAAGTTTCAAACTGCTCCAGCTAAGGATTCGTTTAAAAATTACCACAAGCTTTTGAAAGCTACGAAAACCGTGAGCGAATATATTTTTTTTTATTAAATCTCTTTTCAAATAATTGCTCACGTCCAACAGATCGGCCGTTACCGCCCGAAACGTAGAAGTTGTCATGACGTTGGGTCGCTGTGTCACTTTGGGCTGGTCCAAACCAAAAGACGACGGAGGTTGTATGATCGGAAACTATATTGTCGAATACTACCGGGTAAGTCTACCACCAGATAAACCCTTTCCTTCTTTCTTTCTAATAAAAGATGATAGATAGAAATAGATTAATTACACAGGGTATAGGGGGTGTCCACTGCAGTCTTCACAGCTTGTCCACCCCCCCCCCCCCCACTTAGGCCTAGTGCCCATTGTCTAGCCCCTGGTGGTCACAAAGCAAGCCAGACTACAAAGGCAACACGCCTGTTGTGGATATACCCCGGACAACTGTTTTGAGTACTTACTGCCGGTACACTATATTGGCCGGGGTGTGCTGGATTCGAACCAGCAGCCTCGAAGCTGTGACCACAGGAGTCCGCGCCCTTGGAGGCCACGCCTTAGCGACCTTGGCCACCTCGGCCCCTCTAATACAAAGTAGCTTTTGAATTTTCAACGGCAAAATGCTTGAAGCCATCTCACCCCCCCCCCCCCCATTCTTGATTGATTTCGAATGAATGAGTCCAACAATTTATTCAAGTTTATTCTATGCGTGACTACAACCGTGTCACTAGATCGGATGGAACATGTGGTTGAAAGCCGCTACGTGTCGTCAACATCAAACAACCATCGGTGATCTCATTGAAGGCTCTGAATATAAATTCAGGGTGAAAGCGGAGAACCCATATGGAGTCAGCGACCCTAGCAAGGAATCGGACATTGTATTTATTCCTGACCCAAAACGAGGGTGAGTTGTTTAAAGAATAATGTCTAATTGTATAAAATCCATCTCTACCAAATTCATAGAATCTGATTTTCCACGAAAGACTGTTAGAACCTCCTCCAAAAGAACAAGAAAAGTGGATGACACCCCGAGCGAATGGATAGAGAAGGGAAGATCACATAGCGAGCACCGCCCCACTAAGAAGAACAAAGAATCATCCGAATGGACTGAAGATGAAAGCCTTCCGTCCCAAGTAGTATTAGCGCATCAAGTGAGTAGTAATTCAAAATGCTCAGTATTCATTGATCTTGTAGTATAATTATTATTGCTAATAAAACTGTTTGAGACATACTCGTACAAACGGTGACTATCGAAAGCGCAAATTCCATCCTAATGGGAATCATCTGAGTTTGCGCTTTTGAGCGCATCATAAGCGCAAAGTCTCGCTGGATGGGAACACCGGCAACGCCGGGTAATGTTGAGCTCTGTTCTGTTGACATAGAAATGTTATTGAGTCGCATCTCCGCACAGACTTCGAGGACTTGAACAATGTCAACCAAAGTATGTACAGAACACGAAGAAAGGTGACTCCGCTTCTGCAAAACAATTTCTGAACTCTGGAGCACTCACAACTCACCCTATAACAACCAGTCGTGGGAACGACGGTGCCACTTGGTTGCATCTTTGCGCAATGGCATTTACCACAGATTGCGCTTTTGACGTGTCCGATCCCGGTTTCGCTTTTGATTGGTATACTTTTGCGCTTATGACATACACCGTACAAAGACTGTTAATAGCGATGAGCTCTTTAATGACCTCTAAAGAATTACAATCGACTAACCAAGAATTCGAAAACAACGAAATGTGGAAACCTTGGTGGACATTCTATTTGGCAGGTACTGAAGAAAGTAAAGTTGGCTCCGCAACGAACATGGAGCGAAGACAGTCAAGGTTCACCCCCAAGAGACTCGCCAGAAAAACGGCCTCCGGTTCCTCCTAAGAGAAAACACCGATCCACGTCTGCTACTATCCATGAGAGAGTAAGTTCTGTACAATTAAAAGGTATTACACGTTGCATTAGTGCTATTTTGTTGTAACCGATCATTTTAAGTATTAAAATCGCCTATCTGCAGAATACTAATCGATAGAGGGGTTTGTGATTTCAGAGTGTATCACCCGTACTGTCGCCAGCGGCAAAGAGAGACAGGAAACTTCCCCCTCACCTTCAAAAAGAGTTTGAACGCGTCTACGCTCAAATGGGCGATCGCGGTCCCTCGCCCGAAACTATGGCTGCCAGCCGCCGAATCCGCGCTTTGGGAACGTTGGATCCTGCAGATCCACGTCCTCGACCGATGGCGAGTGAAAGACCGTCACGCCGGCCAGAATCAGTGAAAATCGGCCCGAGGAAACCATCAAAATCACCGAGGCGTCCAGAACGGGAATCGAGGACACCTTCCACAGTGAGGGAAGTGACTCCGAGGACTAGCATCACGCCGGAACCTTATCGGCCCAAAACTCCACGTGTAAGGACTTCATACAAGGAGTAGTGTTGTTGACTAATTTCAGTTCTTGTGATCAGAAACTTGAATATCAATACAATATTCGAAAACTTGATCAAACCTCTGTTTAATAAATTGCCCACAGTCCGCTGAATTGGAAGAAGAAGAACGAAAATTCGAAGAAGAGAGGCAGCGGAGGGAAGCTGAACTCAAGAAAAAGGAAGAAGAGCTATTCAGAAAAATGGAGGAACTCAAGAAGAAAGAAGAACAACTTCAGAGGGAAGAGGAGCGAAGGGAACGCGAGGAACAGGAACGAAAGAGAAAGGACGAAGAAGCAAAAAGAGTCGAACAGAAGAGGGAATCGATGAAGAAGAAGGAAACGGTCGAGTGGGGCAGAGAATTGAGCCATGACATACACAGCAGCTCCGAGATGATGCTGGTTCTTCTACCAAATAACGATGACCAAAGTAAGCAATATGCTGAGTAAGGAGAGAACTATAGATAACCGTGTGTCTTGTGATGTCGATCTGATGTAGGCTGCAGTGAGAAAAAGGGTTTCACATCTTCGACAGGATATGTAGATTAAGATTCGCGAGGTATGCTTCGGTAAGAGTGTTCATCACATTACGCTCGTACCTATGAGTTCCACACATAGCGAAAGAAGGACACAAATACGAGGGGGGAGACCCTATCTTTGCAATGAATATTCAATCATTCAATCATTCCCTCCCATGTAAGTGCGCGTGAATAAGACTAATAAGTAAGGAAACGTTCGGCTCTTAAACGACGTTCGTTAAAACGAGGTCAGAAATGGCCTCCCATCAACCAATTGACATTGTTGGAACAACAAGTGAGTAGATGGCTGGTCCTTCAAAGTGGATTCATTGCCTTTGAAAGGAAGCGTAGAAGAGACGGAGAATGCAGCTGGTTCCGTCAATAGATTGCATTTAACTACGACATGCGCTTCAGTAAGGAAACAGTCCTTGTGGTCCATTCGAAATGGAGTAGGTCCTGTGTAAGAAGCGAACATCAGCAGTCTGACTGAGTAAAATGGCTAACTTACATAAGAATAAACCTCCTAATTTTGTTTTCTGGCTGATACGTTATTGTCTCTAAGTGAAATTCCGTTTATTTTGAGGGTGCATCAGGGTCCTTCGAAATATTTTTTGTACTATTGTAGTCAAAAGTCCTTACCTAACAAAAAACATTTTACGATTTATCGGTGAAATATTCAATTAAGCCAGATATATTTGTGAGTAAAAATGAGATACAGTTAGGTATTATTTTTCATTCTCAAACTGAATAAATATGTTAAAGAAATGTAGTAAAATCATCCGATAATATTGCCGGTAATGGACGACTCATCCACATAATTGAATTTTAATCGAGGGAAGAGCAACATTTCATTGAGATTCCACTATTATTTACTTTGTCATCGAAAACGGATCGATCATCTTCGATATCCGCCGTGGGTGTCATTGATATTGATGTGCGGTCACACTCGAGAGAACACAATAGCCCAGAGGTTCACGCCTAATCTTAATCAGGATCTGCGGGGTAGGATTCATCGTTGAATTCTAAACGGAACGTCCTTGGACACAGAGTGGGGCAGGAGCTGACCCGCAGTTGCTTTAGTTGACTCGACGTCGTTAGTTGTTACGATCGGTTGTCAGTATATAATATTTTTTATCCCGGGGATTATTTCTCGCTATAATCGCGATGTACCACCCTGAACGAACTTGTGAGAGACGTTTTGTGAAACTAATTAAATGCAACTGACAAAATGGATCCCATTACATTCGTACTTGGTGAGCGCTATAATCGAAAATCTAGTTTTGAATTATTGAGCCAATTTTTTTTTTTTTTTTTTTCGGAGGAAGGTGAGGAAAATCTTTATAAGATATCGGGGGGGACCGCAACCAAAGACCCGGGTATGTGGAGATTTTTACCCACTAAACAACCTCACCCCTTTTCCCACGTTGGGGCCCAGCCCGGAACTGTTTGACACATTACTTCAGGCTGGGTCCGATTTCTGCCTGCTAGCTGGTCCCGTTTGCCTGCAGTTCCCGTTGCCGGGCCCTTTCCTCGACGTGCTTGCCTTCCAGGATGTTCCGGATGTACCCTGCCACGCATTCCACTTTGACTGGCTTTCGAGCATCTTGGTCATCATATCCTCGGGGGTGGGAGGGCTGGTCATTTCTAGCTCCCTGGCAATTTGCCATCGCTCTCTCTCCCACCTCTCGCATTCGAAGATGTGTGTTGAGCGCTGTCCTCTTCGTTGTGCAATGTAGGCATCCTGGAGATTCCACAATGCGCATCCTATGGAATACTGATAGAACTCCCGTGACCCGAGAGGAACTGCGTTATATGGTATTTAACTTCACTGTTTCCTCTCTAGCCAGGGACGTATATTGGGCACCAGTCGAGCCGTCCATCTTCCTCTTGTTTCTGTCTCCCAGATTTCCTGCCAGGAGTCGAGTGTGTGTTCCCGCTCTTGTTTGGCTAATTGAGGCCGTGGCTCCTCTTCCCTTCGCTCGTACATCCTTTTCCTCTCCCTTGCAGGCAGATGTATTGGTATCACTCCTGCCAGGAGGAGCACGGCTGGTTCCGATACTGTCTTATAGGCGCTCACTATGCGAAGCGCCCCTCTTCTTTGCACATTATTGAGCCAATAAAGTGATTGGAGAGAATCTCTTAGTCTCTCTCCGCAAGTTCGCAAGATGTACCTTGTGTGCCAAGTGAAGGGGAGTGATTGACATTGCGTCAAATCAAGATACCAACAGACCCAGGAGATGAGACTCATTTCGAGAAAATACCGAAATTGCAATTAGTTGATGCAGGTGAAACGGTCGCCCACTGGTTTAAGACGGTTCTTCACCGATTCTCTATCGCAAAAACCTGTGCACCATTGCATTTTTCAGCTGATAAAGTCCTCATTTTTTCTCTCTTCATTTTCGTTTCTTCTTAGTCCCAATTTTGACCATAATAGGTATGAAGTCGTCAAAAGACCGTTGTCAAATGGTGATACAACTCCCGCATAACTCAACATCCTTTTAGCGCAGGAGGGGTGTGAACAAGAACGTAAGATGCGTGAATCACTTTTCTACTTCGGGTTTTTTCAAGTTATTATAAGAGGAAGTTGATCGTGAAGTGTTACCGAACATACGGTTTTATGGTTGGTCGCTTCCCACGTAGTGTTCGCTAATTAAGTTGAGAAAAAACCTACAAGTAGCAACTTTCTTCCTTCAAGGCAAAAATACCGACACCCTAGCCTCAGAGATCAACAGATAAACCGCCTCTGTTATATGGAACAAAGCAATTCATGTGAAAGGGGGTTGAGAGACTATTCAAAAACGAACTAATTTTTTATAAATCTTTTATGTACAATTTGTAGAATCATTGCGATTTCCTAAGCATTTACAAAAGTGAGATATGGGTTTTAGATGATATGGGAAGAGTATTATCCTTCAACATATTTGGAACCTGACTTTGAGTATAAGGAATACACCCTCATTCTCATTCTGTTGTAGATGAAGACCATCGCATGACTGCTGATGAATTGGCGGAGAAGCCGCTAATAGCGCCACCCATGTCGCTCTCGGCTCCTGTCCTGGGTGGTTGCGAGATGCCGCCTCCAAGCCTTCGAGCAGCCGTCAGCTCTTCGGAAATCATGTACGAGCTCACTATGGCCCGTTTAAACAAAGAAGCTGACGAACAAGAAGCAGAAGCAACCCTTCATGAACGCTACGGTTTGGACAGGAAGCGGAGTTTCGAAAGAAAGGCCCCCAGAAAAGATGAAATGGGACAATTTAAGGAGACTACCGTATCGATGGATGATTTGATTAAAAGTGAAGACTACATTGGTAACAAAGAGAAATTATCTGAACCGAGTGACGCAGAACTTTCACCTTCTCCACCTCCAAGGAAGATCACGCAACTATCCAAGGGGAAAAGGGAAGCAACGAAATCTGAAAATTTCACTGAAAGATTCATGCAGCTCGAAAAAAGTTTCGAAAATTACAATCAAAAGTTCGAATTTGATGAGACAAAAGCATCGGATATAGATTCCGAAATGGACAGATCATTTGATTACACTGACGACGTGGAAGAAGAAACCTATCACCCGAGAATGGCTACAGGGGTGTTCACACCAATTGCTGTGCAGATGCCCACAAGAGAGTTCGCAGAGAGAATTCCGTCTCCTCAGACTTTAGGCCCACCTCCGCTGATAACTATAAGCGAAGAAGCTGAAAAAGACCGAAACGTGCAGGCTGTACAAAGCCAAGAAAAAAATCAGACTATTCCAGCTGTTGCAAAGGAACCTATACAGAAAGTTGTTATTAGGGAAACAGTGTCACCCGAACGATTACCAGAGCCTCCACCAGTGGTAAAAAGAAGATCACCATCGCCAAAAGTTGAAATTACAGCCTAGCATACCAGAGCCCAGGCTGACACCATCGCCAACGACACTGAAACCAATCCTCAAAAGCAGAGACCGATCAGCCGAAAGGTCAGACAGAAGCGATGTGAGTGATTCAGAGGGTTCAACTAAGAGAGTAAGGATCGAGGAGCCTAACGACAAGAAGAACATCGATTTATACGCTAAGCAAGAGAATGACATGGGCTTGCAGGCCGGTGAAGTAGCTCGCAACCGAAGGAAACCTAAGGCACCAACACCAACGGTCGATGAACCTATAGTGGTCAACATTTATAGCGACATCATCAGCGAATTCAGTCAAAAACGACGGCCGCCCAGAAAATTGTACCTCAACTATGAAGACTTGAAGCGAGCTGCAGAAAGAACTGCCCCTTCTCCGTCAACTCTCGAGGAAATCGAAGCAGCTTCGAGAGAGAAGGAGGCCAATGTTTTGAAAGACAAGGAAGATCACACCAAAGAACAAGACAATGAAAAAAAATTGTCCCAGAAGGGCGACCCCATACCACCCACTTTGCCAACACCGAAGAAGCTGTACATGGAATATTTACTCGACCTCTTCTTATTCTTCGTTGCTTTGTGGCTTTACGTTTTCAACGACCCCAGGCTCTCTATACCTATTCTGATGTTAATGGTTTATCGCCAACTGCATGAAACTCTTCACGCTCAAATTTCCTTTCTTAACTGGTTCAGACGAAAAGAGGAATAACACTATTTTTGAAGTCGTTCCAAATTAATGTAAACAAATCACTTTAATAAATATACCAAACGCACCTATAAAGTAAATTACGTTTATCACCGTATTTATTGTTCTTTGCTAAGTAAAGATACTTTTCGCCTGTGATAACTTTTTTTTTGTAAAGCTGTTTGAAAAAATTCAAATTGTGCTTTTCCTTCTTTTTTAAATGTGTTAATTAGTACCTTGTTAGATTTGGCTTTGCAAATATATGAGTTTTGTTATCATAAAAATATTGATTGACTTTGCTATGAAAGTGTTCAAAATTCAGCCAATTTGTTCCGTTGGTTTTTAGGTTCAATCTAGAAAGAAATAGTTATAGTATTATTGATTCGAACTCATTAACCAGAGTTTAATGTTGAACAATGGATAAGGAATAGAATGGATAAGCATCGAATGATTTCCCTCCAAGAGTCTAGGTCCCTGCAAACTTTAATTTAATTGAGATAATCCATTGAATGGACGGTATATGCCCACCAGGCTTATTAATTGGTATAAAAATCTATCTGAAGGCCAATAACAAGTTAGATTACTACTCCAACGCCCCTAATACGTAGTTTTACTAGAGAACTATCGACCTTCAAGTACAAAACCGAGAAAAAGATAACTTGAGTCGTTCACTTTTTGTATGATATATGTTAAAATAATTCACTATAGCAGGAATTTTGGGGAGAGGTTCCTTTCGACAACGAAATTTGTTGACAACAAAATTATGATGACGAATAAAACAGTTTATGCGCCCTTCATATTGCGCCTTGAAGGAAGAGACCGTAGTATGATATATCATACAAATAGGGAGACAGATAACCTTCAATTATCTTTGTGGGTTGATTTTATTAGTAAGCGATTTAATTATGAGAAATTTCGCTTGATTACTAACATTCTAAGAGGAGAAAATAGGGAAGAAGAAGGAAATAGTGACGACAAAGTTTCAGGGACAGAATCCGAGAGACTAATGAGATATGAGGCAACATTTTTATTTCGGCATACATCAGTTAGGCAGGCAAAAATCGACGATACAAACGGTAGATATGTAAAAAAGGAGAAATTTGTTAGCTTTCCTCGAGCTCATCACGATCCCAATCGGGTTGGCGACATTTGACATTCAGATTCTGGAGAGGAAAAAAACGAGTCTGAGAAACCTGCCGATCCACTCCTGACCTACACCAGACGGTTAGTGCGTGGAAAAACCCTCGGATTCTTTAAATTTTCAGCAAAAAAAGGGGGCCTCCTACAAAAATTATTTGCTGACAAACCGGAACATTGACATGCCTCTAAAGCCAAGCCTCCAAGATCGGAAAGTAGTAGAAACTTGCAAAAGGAACATGATGGGGCGGGATGAATCCTGGGAAGCCGTTGGGAAGACATCCACTTTCTGTCCACATTGTTGCACTCTTAAATGACTCAACACTCCAAACCTGACACTTCTATGACGATTAATCGTTTTTTAAGAAACAGTCTAGGAACGGAACGAAGACAGAAGCAAAAATAACGTAGAATAGATCGATAAAAGCAGAAGGCACTTATGTTCAGGGTCTAATTAAATGCAATGTACGTTGAGTGAGGAACAACTGAATCGATTGATTTTATAGAATATAACATGATTAACTCGGATGAGGTTGGGTCTGGTGGCCTTCTTCACCACCTCCTCTGTATCATATCCACACATACATGATCAATAAGATGATTTTTTCCTCTATGCTATACTATATTATCGGAGCAATAGACTTCTGCAAATAAGCATTATCATAGTTTCAACATCCCACGTTTTCATGAGAAACAATTAAATCAAATTAACGTCAATCAATCGATATTTTCTTTAAACAATTTTAAACATAAAAGACAATTTAGAGAACGTTCTCTTTTTTCACGAGTTTTAAACGTGAACATTCATTTGAGTCCGAACGTTAATAACATTTGAGTCAGTAACGTAAAATTTTGAGGACATAGTTTTATTGAAGCAATTGAAGTACTTAGATGACGGTAGGAGCCGAACAACATAATTATCATCTAGTACGTGCACACTGGGCCTTTTAAACTAAACGAGCTCGTGATTTACAACTCAATTGTTCTCGGACGTTTAGAAAACGGAATTAGTGAACCTATTGTTTTCTCGGAAAAATTTCGCACTCTGCCAAGTAGTAACATTGACCTCGTCCAAACAAGAGAAACATCACGAAAAGTGTGATTATACAAGTTCTGCTCCAGTCGTACGCCGCTTGGTGTGCGAGAGCGATGGCAGGGTCTTTGGTACGAGAGTTCCTTCAACGAGCAGGTAGATCCTTTGCATTAGTAATAATTTTAATTAGGTTGAAAAAGTCGAGGTTTGAGTTCTATTGAACGACAGTGGAGAGCGGCCATTCGGTTAGTTTCGAATCTTCATCAGAATGCCATAGACAATAATCATGTAGCCTGATTCCTCATAAAAATTGATCAATAATGCCGTGTAAAAATGCGGAAACATGGGAAAAATCGGCAGCAAATTGTGACTAGTACTTTTAGAATTCTAAATGGACATCACTCAAGTGAAAAAAAGTCATTTAAAAAAAATGTTCTTCAAAAGTACGTACACATTCTTAAAATATCCTTCTTGACTCAAGGTACTACTTCCTTGGAGTGGCATCGATTTGGCGTCCAAAACCTACTAAAAAAATTGTATCCAAAACGTCTCAAAGCCACTATAATTACTTCACCCATTTTCCTAAATGCCTACATTCACTCACAGGCTACCTCAGTTGATGGCATTCATTCCGAGACAAATCGAATCGATATCGAAATCGATATTGAGAGAAAAATGACACCCCACAAGCCAATGACTCGAAAAAGCTCAAAATCCCGTCTTCGAAATACCTATGTTCACCATCGTACCCGTTTGCCTCCGTTTGCCACTATTGATCCAAATCCCTTCTGAAATGATTGACCGTCCGTGTTTTAGCTGTGGAACCTTACAAGCTTGAATAGGTCTTTGAAAGTATCGAAATCTTATTTTTAAAATGCACATCTTCATTCTATCTCATCATTTTGGGTGATTGGGCTAAAAATTATTATGAACCATATTAAGAACCAAAATTTCAGATTTTAGAGGACCTTTGGAATATTTGGTTTTGAACGGACATCTTGGTCCAATTTTGTTTGAAAAATTCATAGAGTAGTGAACTAAAACCAGGAAACCAATTTGTTTAATTTACGTTATTGCTGCAAGGGAGAGAATTTCAGGCACCTGCCACTGGTACCACTCGTGAAACCGGCAACATACCTAGGAATATGCACATTGCAGGTCCAAACAGATTGGAATCAAACTCATTAAAGGTATGTTGCGAGCTGGCACCTGCGCCCATCAAATGGGCTGCTGGCGTCGCAGGGTCAACGACCTGTGGAGAGCTAAGGGTTGTATTGAATTGGCTGGAACCTTCCCATTTGCTCGAGACAACACGTCGAGTTCCCAGAACCAGGGAAGGTTTGAGAAGGTACTCGACCAAGGCAGCCAGTATAAAAGGGACCCAGGAACGCCATTCAGTTCAGTTCAGAGTCCAAATATAGACGCTTTGTGTTATAAATCTTGCCGTGTTATAAATAGTGTGTAACAACGTATTGTGCCTTGTGATTGTGTCATTGTGTAAGTGTGTGAATGAGAACAGTGTATTCAAGTGAACGATTGTAATAAATTATTTATGAAGAATATAAATTGTTACAGTATATGGTTGGCGAGAACTCATGTTCTGGAAGGCGAAATTTGAATCCAGAGGATGGAGATAGTCAATCAGGTCTTTGTGATGTAGGGCGACACGTGGCCCTGAAGCTCCAAGCGGAACATATTATACGTATATGCATTGAGGTCCTGCGAAGTATGTGGAGAAATCCCGCGTCGATTCACCCAACTAAAGATAACTGAGCGAGAAACATTCAGCGATTTGAGCCAGTTCATACGGATACGGCTTCATTTTCAATTTGGAATATTGCTTCTATTTGTAAGCTCGCATCGACCTAAACAACAAAAATATATTCTCCCAAAAAAGATTTCAATATGTTTATATTCAAATTCCCAAATCCAAAAGGTCTGTTGTCCACCAAAATCCAAATTGTCACATATACTCCGTAAAATTCCTACTTGAGCGTAATTACTTTTCAGCCACATCACCCCAAACAGAGGCAGAGTATTGGAAAAGTGGGTATTCTGAATGGGTTTTTTGACAGTTTGAGGACGTAGGCGTAGGTGTGACTCAATTTTAGACGCCGAATCGATTCAGATGCGTCCTAAATTGACTGCCACACCCTGGAAAGGGTTAATACTCATTGGTCACGGGAGAGTTATTGAGAAAGGAGATTTCTCGTCTAAAAAAAAATATTGGTTCAATTTTATTAGAGGTAGGTATTTACTGGAGATTTCTACCCCCTAAAATCCGACCAACAATAAACTATTTTCTACTAAATAATAAACAGTTGAACCCACACATGAACCTACATCGCACGAAACGAAAGTCAAGTTGACGAAATTCTCCGTGAAAATTCATAGTACACATATGTGTACTATGAATACTTATATATATAAGTAAGAAGGGTAGCAAATACGAGTAGGTGGGGTACGCCAAATACGTGAAATTTGAATCAAGCCTCCACTGAGCCAATCAACCCGCTTAGAGAGCACGGTATTAAAAGTGAACGTTACTCACCACCACATCCGATCGGCTACGGCCGAGGGTAATCAAATTGCACAATTTTTGGCAGCGTAACATTGCAGCGTGAGAGAATTTTTGGCAGAGCGCAGATGTATTTTCGTTCCGTCAAAACTAAATGAATATTTTTATTGGACTGTTTAAAGCTCCCCCTTCTCTTTACTACTGGTTTTGTTTCTAGGCGTGTACAACCTATCGCGGCCTTATCCACTTCTCAGTTCTATGCTCTGTGCTCGCGCCGTCAGCCCTTCCGTATGTGCAGTTCGCCCCAGACTGTGCGGCTGGCAAAGGTCCATCAGCGAGGCGATACTCCCTCTTCATAAGTCAGTTTCTGTATTTCTGAACAAATTTCCGTTCTTTCCCGTACTTTTGGTTGGTTATTCCTCGAATAATCAACCTATGTTTTCATAATAATGGTCAACCTCTCCGATTCTGCTCAAAATTTTTTTCTGGACGTTTCATGATGTCCTGATCAAAAAAGGTCGATGTCCGTCCGCCGTACGCCGTACGCCGTCCATGTCCGCGCCGTTTTTGGTAGTAGAAAATTTTCTAAAAATCTGAAATTTGGGTCAAGGGTCTGTTCCCAGCCGAGATGGGTCCTCGAAACTTTTCAGCCCGATCGGACCAAATTTGGCGGGGTAGGGGTCAAATGTTTTTTTTGAAAAATGGATTTTCGAGATTTTGGGCGATTTAGGCGAGTAGGTTCATTTTCCACTAATTTTGGACGCGAATCCAATAAATTGGTCCCAGAACGATTGGCACCCACTGGAAGAAGTAATGGTCAATTTATGGGTCAAAAAACAAAACTAAACCAGAAACTCCCCCAGGAGGGTTCGAACTGAGACCTTCAAATATATATGTTTTCATGCAAAAAGTCAATCTCCCTGATTTGGCCCAAATTTTTTGGATGTTGAATCCAATGAAATGGGCCTCAGAACGATTGGCACCCACCGGGAGAAGTGTCATAATGAGTATCTACCTACCCTTTTTGAAAGTAGGTTTTCAAGATTTCTGCCACCTAGGCATGTAGGGTATAATTTTGGACTAAATTTTGGATGCTCCATCCAATGAGACGGCCCTGGAGCAATTGGCACCCACTCAAGGAGGCTATGGGTCAAAATGGGAATCTATCCACCCATTTTGAAAAGGGGTTTATGAGATTACTGGTCCACTAGTCGTAGATACGGTATCATTTTGGACTACATTTAATCCCACTACCCCACCCAAATTTGGTTGAAAAGTTTTCAAGGACCAACTAGAGTTATGAATGGCTTCAATTGTCCCAAAGGAACCTCATCTGAACACAGTTTTGCAGGTATAAATCGCCCAACCCGACCACTCCAACACAAAAAGTGAAAAAGGTATGAAAAGAAGGCTGGCTCAGCATAGGATGAGGGAGGTATGAAAGCAGATTACCGAGTAATGCTACAGGCATGTTCACAAAAAGGGGTCACATAGGCATAGCTGCACAACCCTAAAGTGTGAGGGGCGTGGAAGCAGTATCACAAAAGTGTCTGACCCCCCTTTAATTCTTACTCTTTAGAATGGTTTGGCAATCTGAATTTTGCAGGAGCATTATGCTGTTATTACATCATGTAGTGGAAGCAGTTGATGGGGCTGGTAGTGGTAAAAATTTAGAATCTAAGGAAGTGATACCAATAACAATCAATTGATAACAATGATAAGGGTCACCCCTCAAAACAATATCGTCAGTATCGATCCTACTAAAATCGATAGTATTGACTTATCAGCAGCCAGAGCCACTGGCCCCAGAGCCGGAAAACCCTCAGCCCCATCGTGTTGTGAGAAAATTTTGTAATATTTTCTACCGTTCAATAGTTTTTTATTGCGTTTTAACGGCTCATGCCTTATTTTTGGAATTATTCTGAGTATATAACAATCACAAAATATTTCATGGACTCCGGTTTATCATCACAAAGAATATGATGGAAGGTCCCAGCAAAGCAGTATGAGAGGCATTTCTGCTAAAACTCCCTGGAAGAACGCGACGTTATATTGGCTCAATGAAGAATGTCAAGCGCCTCATATTGACATTTAGTTCTCACATAACCCTATATTGGCACAGCAAAGATGAACCCAAAAACGCTGCAGTCTGTTCTTACAGGAACGGTTCACGGATGTCTTCATAATCATGTTCCGCAGCTGAGGTTCGTTCCACAGTTGGGGAACTAGCGATCAATCAAAGCTGCTATCCCAGTTCCAAGGGATTGGTAACTTATTTCCAACTTCCCCTCGAAAGCCTAAACTTCGCCTGTTTATCCAACACTAATTGGCTAAACTGGCTCACTAAGGGTCTAAGTGAGCACCTCAAGCAAACTCGAAACTAGTTCATTAGTAAATGAAATGCGGTCAATTCCATACGTGTTCGTCGATATTGAGTATAGGTTGTTACGCGGTCATGTTCAAGTCTGCCAAGTCGAACCACCAATAACTAAGGCCTCCACGAAATTTGTAGTTTTGAAGTAGGGAGAACTTGTAAATTGGTCTGGATGTAACCTTCCTTTACCAAGTTAGGCCTTTGATGGTGGAGAATAAGATCAGGCAAGTTCAAACGAGTCTATTTAGCTTGTTCAGTAGTTCTCTTTTCCGACGAGAAAGATAGGTACAAACTGTCGGTTCCTATTGAATTGTTCTGCCATGATTAAAGATGTACGGTAAGTACATGAGTTATGTAAGTATTCCATTGCACAATTACAAACAATGAACTCCTTCACACAGAGCATGGCGGCCATCTTTTTGAACCATATTATTTACATACATATAAACGCTGAAAATTCATTCACAGTGGTTGGTTATTCCTCAGACCAGTTATACTTCGATCAACATGGGGAATGCAGTGGGTGTGGTGAGTCCCAGACCCATTCCAATCGATTCAGGGTGCAAAACAGAACATCTTCTCTGATAGCCAAGCAGCACTCAAGGCCCTAATGGGATCGAGCTCTGACTCGAGGCTGGTACTTGAGTGCTGGGAAGCCCTCAACTACTGAGTGGAACAAACAAGGTTGTCCTTACATGGGTACCGGGCCACTCAGGGGATGAGGGTAATGACCGAGCCGATGCTCTGGCCAGGTGTGGGTCGGGGACTGTTTTTACGGGACCTGAACCATGCCTAGGAATCTCCTGCACCCTACTATCAGGGTGGATGGTGGGAGCGGACGCCGCGGCAAGAACACGGTCACACCATGATGACCGGTCCCCACAAAGGAAGGGCCACGAGATGCCTTAACCTTAAAAGAGCTTCCCTGAGACTCACCGTTGGCTTATTTACAGGACACAGGGACTTCAGGAGGCATCTCTGCAGGATTGGGGTGCTCAATGGTACCCCTGAGTGCAGATTCTGTGACGAAGACGAGGAGACAGCGCCTCACATCCCTCACATCGTCTTCAATTGTCCTGCCCTGGAACACAGGCGTTTCAGAACCTTCGGGACTTTGAACCGAGGGGACTTCCTCAACCAGGAGAATCTGGTCGGAGCTCTGCTGGACCTAGTCAGGACACGGAGCTTCGGCCAAGATGAGCTCCAGTGGTTAGCACAATGGGCCACTAGGTCTATGTGCGGGGGGCGGGCACTGCGATGGACGCCCCCTTTACCACTGTGTAATTAATCTAAATCTACTACCAAAAAAGGCGTGGACAGCGGACGTACATTTGCTAATTTTGATCTAGACACCTTGTGAAACGCCAAGAATACATTTTTGAGCCGAATCGGCGAGGTTGATTTTATGCAAAAAAAAAAAAAAAAAAAAAAAAAAAAAAAAAAAAAAAAAAAAAAACAGGGTTTATTATCTCTGAGGAATACCTAACCAAAACGTAGGTCACTGACGACATGATACAGCAACTACAGTCCAAAATTTAATAAATATGCTTGAATGCTTCATTTATTGTGGTGTACCTAACGTCAAAATGCTCTAAATATTGTAGAGGAGCTCAAAGAAGTCCTGAATATAATATCGCCGACCGCTGGCTACGTCATTAGCCGTTTTGGTCAAACTGACTTCAGCAGTTCAAAGCCCAATTATCGAAAATCCCCCTCAAAGTTTCAATAAAGCACCGACGCGAGTTTGTACGCAGTTCAAAACTCATATTCACGTTCTACGAGGGAATTCCATAGAAATGCCAGCGCTTCCAACTGCGTTCAAGCGTATGAGGTGATCGCGTTTTGGATCAATAACTTCTCAGTGATTGACTCCACGATTCTCATACAGCTCATTCCCGACAAAAAGTAGTAGCTGAACTTGTATATGGGGCAGGGATAACAAACTATCGATTTGGCTCGAACTATCGAACTTTCTGTCCGAATTGTCCATCTGATGTCACTTCTTCAGTCTACGACACTTATATTATTTCATTATTTTATATGATTTTATATTATTAGGTATTGTTTATATTATTGAAGCAATGGCCATGAATACATGACATACTATGACGTCATCAATAACAATTGATTGTGTGCTCTCAATATCTGTGCTGCCATTATCACCATGCCCCTATACTAAAGATTTACTGATACCTTCTATAGAAGAGTGAATTACAATCTTACCAGGGAAGGTGATCATCCTCAGACTGCCATGACAAAACCAATATGCACTTTCACTTAAACACATTTGAGCACTGAACCAGAAGAATTCTGGAACCTATATTCTCATAGTTTGTGCCCAACCCGCACTAAGATTTCCGAAAGAAGATGAAAAAATTAGGGAAAGCAAGGCTGGTTAATTTGGAGTACAACACATTAACTGCACTGGACAGGAAGACGATTGGAAGAAGACTGAAGGCTGAAGGCTTGAAGAATCCCTGACCTGTACCCCTACCTTTGGGACATGGAGGGGAGAGTTTCACATGGGAATCATATCAGTTCTCAGAAGGACATCTATTGTGATGAGAGGGAGACTGGCTGTAGACCCATGGCTTCCAAGGGCTGGGAAAATTTAAAAAACCCTGCTCCCATCAGAAATTAGGAACTGACACAATGGTGGTGAGAGGAAGAAAACTTAACTAAATGATTGTGCACAGAACCAGTACTAGTTCTCAGAAGGACACATTGTGTGGAGAAGTTGAGAGATTGAAACCCCAGTATTCCTAGTTAATTGGTATTCCTTCGTGGAACTATAATCTCTGTCCATACTCCTCTCTTCACATTTGCAACCCTTTTGAGGGCTGTGAAAATTGAAAAAACTTCCCCTCTCATCAGAAAACCAGAACTGTCACAATTAGCTAAATAAGCTAAGGTGAGCCCATGAAGACTCAAACTAATAGGTGTACACAGAAATGGCATCAGTTCTCAGAAGGACTTGCATTTTGAGGTGGGGAAGAAGGCTGAAGACCCAGTATTTCTAATTACTTCTTGGAACTTCTGTCTAGTCTGGACCATTGGAGGGCTGAGAAAATGAAATAGACCCTTATCCTACCACAACTGCCACATAGGTGGTGTGGGAAAGTCAACTCAAACTTAATTAGTGTACACAGAAAAATTATCAGTTCTCAGAAGGACATGTAATTTGAGGAGAGGAACAAGGCTGAAGACCCAGTATTCTAGTCTCCTGGTTCCTTCTTGGAACTTCATTTTTGTCCAGACTCTTCTCTTCACATTTGTGAACCATTTGAGGCTGGGGAAATTTAAAAAAAAACCCTACTCCCATCAGAAACCAGGAATGGTCACAATGGTGCAAAGAGGAAAAATACTAGACTGAATCAGAGTACACAGAAATGGCATTAGTTCTCTGAAGGACTCATATTGTGTGGAGAAGTTAAGAGATTGAAAACCCAATGAGTCTTGGGGGGCTGAGAAAATGGAAAAAAAATCTAAAACACACATATGAAATGGGTAAATACATACCCATTTTGACCTATGACCTCTTTCAGTGGACGCCTATCATCCCAGGATTCATCATCCACAATTTAGTGGAGAATGATACCCCACACAATGCTTCTCACACATCTTATTATTTAAAAAATCACAGGGGTTGGTTATTCCTCGGACCAGGTGCATTGTTCTAGCTGGTCCTTTAAACTTTTCAGCCTGACCGAACCAAATTTTCGGGAGTAGGGATCAAAATGTGTTTTCCAAAAAATGGATTCTCGAGATTATTTGAGATCCAGGCGTGTGGGGTGTCATTTTCCACTAAATTTTCGACGCTGAATCCTATGAAATGGGTCCTGGAACGATTGGCGACCTCTGGAAGAGTTTACGGGTCAAAATTAGTATTTATCTACCCATTTCAAATAACGTATTTTCGAGATTTCTGGTTCCTAGGCGTGTAGGGTATCATTTTCCACTAAATTTTGGACCCCGAATCGATTCCTCTGGATTTTCCAAAGATTTGATGGATGTTAGAGTCTATTGACTATGGAAGGTTGTAAGAGTACATTATTCAAACGATGAAGATACTTATGGGATATGCACTCTGGGACACTCATTCATGACTCAAAAATGTATCATGTAGTGAGAGACGAGACCTTCTGAGACAAAATTTACTAGTATCAACATTTAGAACAACTTAAACAACAAACAATTCCGTCCACCATTTCATCGTTATGTCACCTATCACTCAAATTGGGAGATTCACGATGTCAGTACAGATCCTATAGACGTTTCCGTATTCCTGAACAAATAACTTTAATCAGCCCAAGACGTTCCAGGCGGTAGGAAGGTTCCCCAAGACGCTGAAATGATAGATAGCTCTTCGACCAACTTCAGACCGTTGTAACATCATTCATCCCCCAAAACCCGTTGAGGAATTCCAAGGACAAATTAGTGTCTGGGGGAGTTTCATCATCCCTCTTGGTTCTTCAGGAAAATTCATACCAACAGAAAGCCTTCCTTTCCTTATATTCATCACGATCATCGAAGTCTATGGGAACCTATAGGGGTGTCTGTAAATATGCAATCATAGTAGAGTCCAATCTGATACTGTACTCCTTGGTCAATATGAGACCTGCTTCGTGGCACCTCCAAATACGTTTTCAGAAAAAGTGTCGTTCTTGTCTCCATTAACTCGGCGTAGGAAATAGCATTTGCCAGGGAGGGTTCTGAGAAGTTGAAGAGAACGTTGGACGGCGTGAGAGATTGGGAAAAAACTTGTTATTGAGGTTAACTGCCCGGAATGAATATCCCTCAGCCCCAATAGCTAGCTTTTAAAATTTCAAGTTTTCTCTTTCGGTCAAATGAGAAAAAATAAAGAAGTTGTAGAAGGCAAAGGGGAGCTCAGCTCAAAGAAAAATAAATTGCTCAAGTTGATAAAAAATGAATGGTATTTGAAAAAAGGGCTTTTGGCGATCGTTAAATGTTATACGTATTTCTATCTTCTGTTAATTTGAGGATTACAGAATAAATAATTTCGTTCAAGGGGCTTAAGACTGAGACTGTCGAGAAAAATGAATAAAATAGCAGAGTGAAATAAAATCAGAAGTGTCAGTTATTCTGTTTCTCATCATCATCTTCTTCTTCTTCTCGGTTAACTGAACTACATACAGGTACTTGATACGTAGAATATAGAAGTACGTCCAAGCTACCACATCGTTTTTGCAATGAAAGAAGAGAAAGCCCTGTTTTTCTTCCCATTTCCAGTTGAGAGGGCAGATACTCTTTCACAAGTTTTCAGAACTCCCAGTGAAGTTGAAAATAATATTGATCCCAGCTGTGAGAAGAAAGGACGACAAAGCCCTGGCCTGCAGGGGTTTTTCGAGCGGAACCGATGGCTTTGCCCTACTCGATTACCCTTGTCGGGTGCTCCAACATTCGGCGTTATCCAAACGTTCAGGTGCTCCAACGGGCTTTCATGGCCTCGACCGACCTTTCAACTTTGGAAGGACTTTTTTCAGATTTTTATCAGAAGTAAATTAACTCGCCGCCAGTAATGGGAGTGTTTCATCAGCAAAAACGCTGCAAATTCTTTCACAGGTATTGGTTATTCCTCGGACCTGGCGTATAGAGACTCATATGAATCGATTCAGAGTACGAAAATTAGCGGAAAACGATACCCCACACTCCTAAATTATCAAAAATATCGAAATTAGGGCAAACGGTGGGTGTGGCGTGTCCCTGGCCCATTTCATTGGATTCACCGTCAAAAGTTTAGTAAAACATGGAGAAAATGGGGGATACAGTGGGTGTGGCGGGTCCCAGACCCATTTCATTGGGTTCAGCGTCAAAAGTTTAGTAAAACATAAGGAAAATGGGGGAAACAGTGGGGTTGGCGGGTCCCGGACCCATTATAATCGATTCAGGGTCTAAAATTTAGTGGAATATTATACCCTATATGCCTAGGTATTAGAAATTTCGAAAACGCACATTCAAAATGGGTAGATAGGTACCCATTTTGAACCATAACCTCATCCAGAGGACCCCGATCGTTCCGGAACCCATTTCATTGGATTCAGCGTCCAACATTTAGTGGAAAATGATACCCCACACACCTGGATCGCCAAAAAGGGCGAGGACCAACTAGAGTCGTGAACGGACCCCTGACCCAAATTTCAAATTTTTAGAAAATTTTCTACAACCAAAGTCGGCGTGGACGGCGGACGGACATTTTTGCTCATTTTGATCTAGACACCTTGAAACGCCCAGAAAAAAAAAAATTGGGACGAAACGGAAAGATTGAATTTTTGCATGAAAACAATGGTTGACTATTCAAGGAATAACCAACTAAAAGAAAATGAGGACATTTTGAAAATAGGCATAATTTTCAGCCCGATCGTCACAAACCGTTATTTCAACGTTACTAAGTATTAGTACAGACATTTAAGTGTCCATACACGAATTTACGTGTTGAATGAAATAAGGGAACCTTTTCACTAGCTTACAAAATGTTACACACACAAGTTTCGTCAAAACAAACGGAAAAAGGGAAGACAGTGGTAACAAAACCTGTTAAGAGTAGATACGGACGGCACTTGTTGATTCAGTGACTTTGAATAAACCCCCAAAGCTACAAGTGGGTTCCGAGACACTGTTGCTATTGATTGCTACTGTGTCTTCAGTTTTCTTCCATCCTTCCTCTCCACCTTTCGTGTTGGATTGATACACGCTGATCATAAACGTTTATTTATTTCTAACAATTCTGCGTTTCGTTTTATTAACTTCTACATCAGACAATCCTTTCCCGACCAGTTTACCGCCAGTACTTTGCAAGTTTCCAACCACGTTCGTTAACCCCGAAGCTATAAATTACATTCTTCGACAAGTTAGCGTGAGGCGAAAATCTCGAAAGCGAAAACTATTTGACGAAAGATGCGTGTTTGCATAATAACCAAGTATGCCGGCAGGTACTTGGAGTTATGAATATTCAAATGCAAGGAAAAGAAAGTCTTAGTATAAGATTTATGATGCCAAACATAAGTACAATAATAATGTCTTCCCTCTACAATGGTAACGGAAAAGCAATAAAGAAATTTCCTTCAGGTGAATATTATTATTATTATTATTATTATCATGTTACTTTGCAAACAGTACCTATATGTATCTAGAGGGTTGCAGACGATTTATGAGTCCTGCGTTTCTTCAGATGTATTCGAAAAAAATGTTACTCCACACGCCTAGGTACCAGAAATCTCTGAAACACGTGTTTGAAATGAGTAGATAGGTACCCATTTTGACCAATAACCTCTTCCGGTCGACAACAATCGTCCCGGGACCCATTTGATTGGATTCAGCGCCCAAAATTTAGTGGAAAATGATACCCCACACGCCTAGGTACCGGAAATCTAGAAAACCACACATTCTAAATGGGTAGATAGGCACCCATTTTGACCCATTACCTCATTGAGAGAGCGCCGATTGTTCCCGGACACATTTCATTGGATTCAGCGTCCACAATTTAGTGGAAAATGATGCCCCACAGGCCTAGATAGCAAAAAAACTCGAATATCCATTTTTCGAAATACACATTTTAACCTCTACCCCACCCAAATTTGGTCCGATCGGGCTAAAAAGTTTTGAGGACCTAATAAAGATTAGAACGGACCTATGGCCCAAATTTCGGATTTTTTAAAAAATGTCTAGTACCAAACTCGGCGTACAGCGGACGGACATTTGCTTGTTTTGATCAGACACTTTGAAACGTCCAGAAAATTAATTTAATTGGAATTAATTTTGAGCCAAATCGGAGAGATCGATTTTTTGCATGAAAACATAGGTTGATTATTTAATAACTAACCACCTAGGTTACTCACTCAGGTTTCAGGTGGAACGTCCCTTGTGAATCCTGACGCCCGATGGCTCAAACGAAGGTGATTCAACAGAACCGCCATAGGGGGTTAGGTCTCAATGGGGTTGTCGGGACGAATGGTCTCGGGTGAACTGTCATCGTGTTATCAAGTATCTTGAAGTGACCTGTTCAAGGACCGTTGGCGATAA
Source organism: Cyrtorhinus lividipennis (assembly GCA_019603395.1). NCBI lineage: Eukaryota > Metazoa > Arthropoda > Insecta > Hemiptera > Miridae > Cyrtorhinus > Cyrtorhinus lividipennis. The sequence continues at coordinate 34,302,690 of CM033998.1, read as the reverse complement.
GGCCTCTTCAATTCAACCTACCAAACAGGCGCCACTCGCTTTACAGCCATCCTGCAAGGTGCTAATAGGAATGTAGCAGGTACGAGTAGAAACCTCTAGTTTCATTACTGATTTTATGTTGACTTCAATTGACAAAAAATCTATTTTTGAGACGGATACGCTTGTTGATATTAACCATACAACTAAAAATTATATCTTTTCTACATCATCTGTGTATATTCTTTTTTCATTTCTATATTATATATTTGTATACAGGGTGTCCCATGAGTTGTACTCCGTTCCCTTCTAAAAACGCTGCAAATTCTTACACATGGGTTGGTTGTTCTTTGGACCAGGCGCATGGAGATTCATGTCTTCAACATGGGGAAAATGGGGAAACAGTGGGTGTGGCGGGTACCAGACCCATTCCAATCGATTCAGGGTCCAAAATTTAGTGGAAATTGATACCCCACACGCCTAGGTACAAGAGATCTCGAAAATAGACATTGGAAATGGGTAGATAGGTACCCATTTTGACCCATAACCTCATCCAGAGGGCGCCAACCGTTCCGGGACCCGTCTCATTGGATTCAGCTTCTAAAATTTAGTGGAAAATAATATCCCACACACCTAGATTACCAAAAATCTCAAAAATCCATTTTCCAAATACGTTTATTTACATTATATTAAATTTTGACCCCTACCCCTCCCAAATTTGGTTCAATCAGGCTAAAAATTGTCGAGGACCAACCAGAGCCGGAAACGGGTCCCTGACCAAAATTTCAAATTTTTAAAAAATTTTCTACTATCAAAATCGGCGTGGATGGCGTACGGCGGACGGACATTTGCTAATTTTGTAGACACCTTGAAACGTCCAGAAAACATTTTTAGGGCAAATCGGAGAGCTTTTTTCATGAAAACATAGGTTGATTATTCACGGAATAACCAACCAAAATACAGTATTGTGGAGACGAACATGAATGAATCAGATCAAAGCGAGGCGATTACTCATAATCGAGTTCCATTCCCCACCGTCAGTCTCTAATTGCATAAAGTACATTTAGCTCACCAACTCGTGCTCCGAGATTTCATTTACCCTTGACGCTGGTGGGCGAAGCAAGCGGACAGCAAACGATCAAATTATGTTCCGAGGGTAAAAAAGTGGAGAGCTATCTGGCGGAAAATTATGTCGATACGGATAGCCCCCGAACGGAAAAGGTTTTAAACGGCTGAAATTCGCGGTTAGCTCAAAGTGGTTGATGGGAAATTACACCGGGTATATATTCCCCGGTCGACGACCATTCTCACTCCCCTGAGCCCAGCTTCCACCTTTTAGTTGGACGAGAGTTTCGAGGGTAATTATTCATGAGACATTTTCTACCCTTTTCCGGAGTAGGTGGCTGTTTTCTGCCCACTTGCTCCATTCCGGGTTAACCGAACGAGTTTCAATCGGTTAACTTGAGACACCTTACGGCCTAAAATTTCACGCGTTTCTCATTTGAACGGCAACCATAAATGGGGTGAATGTGAATGGAACTTTTGCCTGTATTTATATTTGGGGTGGTATAGATGCAGAATGGTATCGGTTCACATTTTTGTTATGATGCATATTTGCGAATCAACACAGAAAGAAAAACTAAAATTTAGTTTTAAATGTGTCAAGAATCACTCTCACATCTTTGGACGAGTTGAACATTCAAACATGAATATGATAGAGCCAGGACCTAGTCACCAAAAAATTGACACGCGACAGCGCAAAAACAGATCAACAGCGTACACAATGCCAAGCCTTCGGACACTCAAAGAATTATTGTCACCGAAATCCTAAGTGCGTTAAGTGTGATGGTTTTCATAGTACTGATCAATGCGCCAAAAATGGAACGAGCCCTCCAATCTGTACTAACTGCAAAGGCGCCCACACGGCAAACTATAAGGGTTGTCCAGTCCATGTCAACATTCAAAAGCTTCGGAATACGCCACACCAAAAAATTCAGCTGCTTACAAGCCCCCAGTCTGAAGTTCATCGAGATGTTACATGTCCCCATCCATCTACCCAGTCTCAACCGCAAACCTCTCGACGATCTACACACACCTACTCACATGCTGTCAGAAATCAACCCCAACCCTCTCCACCTACCACGAGCCATACAACAGCAGTAGATCCTGCCATCTCGAAGCTTTACGAGAAACTGGACCAACTAATCAATCTCATTCACCCACTGATTTCTATGTTAACCCAAATTATGCCCAAATTATTATCATGAACTTCTCCTTTACACACAACGATCTGGTAATTGTCACATGGAACTGCAGGGGGCTGGCCAACAAATTTCACGAATTAGAATTATTCCTAAAGCAAAACGATTCCGACATAGTCCTACTCACAGAGACAAAGATGCACTCTAATTCGAATTTTTATATGCCGGGGTACAGTTTATACAGAGCAGACCATCCCCAATCTTCTGGTAACAGAAGGCAAGGTGGCTCTGCAATTTTGATTAAACAAATAATAACGCACAACGAACTGCTCCCTATCTGCGAACCTGAGGCCCAAGTTGCACGCATTGGGATTAGTCTCAATGGCACAAATTTCATCATTGGATCATTCTATTCCGCCCCAGAAAGGCAAAATCACCGCCTTCCAATGAGTTCTCTCTGGGCGATTGCTCATGAAATGGGTCAGCATTTTCTAATGGGCGGCGACTACAATGCCAAACACCCACGATGGGGCTCAGCAACAACAAACCCCAGAGGACGATTGCTACGCGATGCCATCCACCAATTACATCTCGAAATATTCTTCCCAGTCGAACCAACTCACTATCCGGACAACTCGAACCATTCTCCCGACGTCTTGGATATATTTATCGGGAAAGGAATTAGCCAGCTGGTCACCCCTCTCCAGGTAATCCACTCGCTGTCCTCTGACCACTACCCCGTTCTTCTAAGCCTCTCCCCGGATTCCATTGCGTGCAGGTCGTCAAACCAACTCATTCAGTATCCTTTCGATTGGGGAAGATACTCGGCAGTTTTGAATGAACTCACAAACTTGAACCTCCCTTTAAAAAGTCCCAGGGATATCGATATAGCCGTAAGCCACTTAACTCAAACTATTCAGTACGCGGCAAGGGAAGCGAACACTCCAGCGAAAAGAATCTCCCACCGCTGTCATAAATATACTCCACCCCACATCGAGGAATTGTTGAGAATTAAACAACAAACTAAATCACTTTGGGAAAGGTCAAAATACCCTCCTCACAAAACGGCATACAACAGAGCGACCATAAAACTCAAAAATGCACTCATGGAGTTGAAAAAGTGCGAAAAGGAGAATGAAATTATGAGCTTAGAGGTGAGTGATGGGTCTCTTTTTAGAAAATGCAAAACACTTCTAAAGGAGCGTCGTTATATTCCCCCTCTGAAGGACAATAACAGGTGGTATTCCACCCCCGAGGAAAAATCGTGCTTATTTGCAGAAAAATTGGTGGAGCAGTTCTCTCCGAATGACACAGATCCCACGGAGTTTCATGCACATGTGGAAGAAGTAATCTCTCTGCCTTTGCCCTTAACACCATTTACAGATTTCTTCAGCCCAGCCGAGGTGAAAAACTCCATCTTCCGCTCACCAACAAAGAAATCCCCAGGTCCCGACGGCATCACACAACCACTGCTCAAGAATTTACCCAAAAAGACCCTCGTCCTGCTTACACAAATCTACAACGCTGTCCTCCGAACAACGCATTTTCCTTCGAAATGGAAACACGCTGAAATCATAATGATCCTCAAACCAAACAAGTCCGCCCATGATCCCAGGAGTTATCGCCCAATCAGCCTCCTCTTGATATTTTCCAAAATATTCGAGAGACTTCTTCTGCCTAAGCTGATGCCATTTTTCGAAACGGTCATCCCTAATTTTCAGTTCGGTTTCCGACATATGCACTCATGCCAACAGCAGCTACATCGCGTGACCGAAGAAATCCTTGACGCCTTTGAAAAACGCGAAATATGCATTGGCTTGTTTCTCGACACGGAAAAGGCATTTGACAGGGTATGGCATCCTGGACTGCTATACAAGATAAAACCCCTCGTCCCTGACACCTACTACCGCATAGTGCAGTCATTCTTGGCAGAGCGGACTTTCCACGTTAAATGCGACCATGCCAAGTCGCTAAGTAAAAGCGCTTCAGCTTCAGTTCCGCAAGGCAGCGTATGGGGACCAATCGCCTACTTGATTTACGTCTCGGACGTTCCAGCTTCATCAGAAACTGTCACAGCAATGTTTGCGGATGATCAATGTATTCTATCCCGGGATAAAGACGGAGTAAAGGCCTCTGAAAAATTGCAACATCACGTGCAAAGCATAGAGTCATGGAACGTGAAATGGAAAACAAAAGTGAATCCCCAAAAATCAGCAGTGGTCCCATTTACCCTAAAACGAATATACTCGACCCGCCCGATCACTCTATGCCGTGAAGAAGTACCAAAGGTTGGGAACGTGCGTTACCTGGGGATAAATCTCCAGTCAAACCTCACTTTCAGTCACCACATTGGGGACCTAGTCAAGAGACTCAGGACTCGCATCAACATGATGAAACCTCTGATGGGGACAGCATCGCCACTGGACCTATCTATCAAACGTCTGCTCTACCTCGTATTAATCAGGCCCGTATGGTTATACGGATGCTCTATATGGGGTCTAGCCAGCAAAACCCAAATTAAAAGAATTCAGGTACAGCAGAACAGGGCCCTACGACTGATCGCACGCGCACCTTGGTACGTCAGCAACGCAACACTTCACCGGGACTTGGACATACCTGAAGTAATGGACTGCATCAGAACCAATTCTACCAGACTACACTCCAGCATTCACCCCCACCCAAATCAAGCCCTCGCAGCCTATTGGACATCCCTAGAACGCCGCCCCCAAGGATCAAGAAGACTCAAACGAAAACGTACAATAGACATCCTACCAACCATCAGTGACAGTGAATGAACTCGAGAACTCGTGTGCTATTCAAATTCGGAAGGACTGTTAATGGACAGTGACCTTCAATCAAGTTCCACGCAATCTCTGCAAAGGGTTGCATGTATCACTACCAACTGTCACAACAAAGAGTATTGTTATATACTAAAAGTTAAATTAATAAAAAAAAAAAAAAAAAAAAAAAAAAAAAAGCGTACACAAATTACTCTCCGTTTTTCAGATTTTTTTTTCATGAATATGAAACTATCGATGACGATTAATCGAGTTGAAGCCATTTAACGATCTGTGCCGTAAGTACGCAATGATAAACCTTGGAGCAGGTGCATGGAGACTCATTCCAATCGATTCAGGGTCCAAAAATTAGTGGAAAACGATTGCCCACACGCCTTGGAACCGAAAATCTCGAAACCACACATTCGAAATGGGTATATAGGTACCCATTTTGACCCATGACTTCTTCTGGTGAGTGCCAATCGTTCTGGGACCCATTTCATTGGATTCAGCGTCCACAATTTAGTGGAAAGTGATACCTCACACGCCTACATCGCAAAAAAACTCGAATATCCATTTTTTGAAATACACATTTTGACCCCTACCCCACCCGAATTTGGTCCGATCGGACTGGAAAGTTTCGAGGACCTACTAGAGCTGGGAATGGACCCATGATCCAAAATTTCAGATCTTTAGAAATTCGTCTACTAATTGAATCAGTGTCCAACATTTAGTAGAAATTAATATCCCACACGCCTAGATCGCCAAAAATATCGAAAGTCCATTTTTCAAAATACACATTTGATCCCCCTCCCCTCCCCTCCCCTCCTTCCCCTATTTGATCCGTTTGGGCTGATAAGTTTTAAGGGTAACGCTAAGAATCGCCGATGTCATTGCACCCTGTTGAACTCAGAAAATTGTTGGACGGGATTTTCATATGTTGCCAAATGTTTGTTATCCATCTATGACGTCTAAACCAAATTCTTCTGTTCTATCGTGTTACTAGGTCAATAAATAAGGAATTTTAACGATTGTTTAACATGAACTTGGTTCTACATCTCCACACGGAGATTGAGTGGAATGTGAAACTCAAACGTATGTCACTGGTTGTATCAATGCCGTAAGCATCCTTTTTGAGCAGCCAAACTCGAAGAAAGAAATCCGCAACGGAAATTAAGAAGGAAACTTTCAAGTTTTAAGTGGCGACTAACAAGACTCCCCTAATTTGAATTGTTAAACGATTCCCCCTGGGTCGCTTTAAGCAGGTTAATCCGCTAACGATACGGAAGAAAAGAATGGGTAATTTCCAAAAGTGACGAAGGAAAGAAAGGTAAAGCTAACAAGCCAACTGTGATGACAACTATAATAGGCTGAGGAAGATGGACAGCGCGTGACGAAATTAATTCCCGTTTCTGAGCGCTCTCTACCGGCACCTCCACGTAAAGATGCGGTATATATAAACGGAATGTTCCCAGAGTAAGGGGATTGGAAGGGGAGGGGGTTGATGAATAAAAGATCAGTTTCCCCTTACGTGTCGAGGTTTCCCGCAACAATCCCGTCAGAGTGAGCCGGTACACGGTCGCAGTTGGTATTGGAGAGGGGGGAAGGGGTTGTTATACGGAAGGGAGGATCACGATCACGATTTGACCAAGGCTCCCCAATGAGACGGAGTTAGCCCTGATCCGACACCTAGTTTGAAGTTGGAACCTATTGGAAAGCGATTAGTAAACATTGAGGGCGAGATCCACTTCCGCGTAAACTTCATTTAATTGAGCTTTCCGTCTGTTTGCCTTTCGGCAACTGCAGGTCGTGCGTCCGTCGATGTTGTGGGGGGGAGTAGTCACAGGGTTAGAGAAAATCAAATACCCGAGCTAATTTCAAACCCTCCTCTGAGAGGGTTGATTTAAGAACCTGATACCTGTGGCAGATGTGAACCCTCTACACGCAATGTACGAGTAAAACCGACCAGTTGATGTGAGCATCAGGGGTGGCTTTAGGCACAGGCGACACAGGCAGTCGCCCAGGGGCCCTATCTACAATAAGCATCTAAGTAAATTTAATGCTGATGTGAAGATGCCACGGGTTGGCCAGGCGCATAAAGACTCATTTCTTCAACATGGGGAAAATGAGGAAAACAGTGGGTGTGGCGGGTCCCGGACTCATTCCAATCGATTCAGGGTCCAAAATGTAGTGGAAAATGATACTCTACACGCCTAGGCACCAGAAATCTCGAAAACACACATTCAAAATGGGTAGATAGATACTCATTTTGACCCATAACCTCTTCCAATGGGAGCCAATCGTACTGGGACCCATTTCATTGGATTCAGCGTCCAGAATTTAGTGGAAAATGATACCCCACACACCTAGATTGCCAAAAATCCCAAAAATCCATTTTTCGAAATACATACTCATTTTGACCCCTAGCCCGCCCAAATATGGTATGATCGGGTTGAAAAGTTTTGAGGGCCAACTAAAGCCAGAAACGGGTCTCTGACCAAAATTTCAGATTTTCAGAAAATTTTCTACTACCAAAAAAACGGCGAGGATGGCGGATGGCGTACGGCAGACAAAAATTTGACTTTTTTGATCTAGACACCTAAAAACGCAAAAAAAAAAAAAAAAAAAAAAAAAAAAAAATTGGGCCGAATCAGCGAAGTTGATTGAAGGAATAACCAACCAAAAGTAGTACAATTTGTTCAGTGTTTTTAAATGTTCGTTTGGATGGAATTGTATAAAACATTGTTGATTCAGTCTAAATAAAGGTCAGGGAAGATTTCGAAAGTGAGGCTAAAAATGGCGCATAGAAATATTTCATTCCTGAGGGGTGAAAAAGCCCTCTTTTGAGTAGCACGAAGGCGGCCGGAGGGAGGAAGATGGCTTATTTGCTGACAACAAGGTCCAACGCATTACGGCTTATGAATAAAACATTCGAGAACGTTCAATTCCTTCAGACTGGGACGTTTCCAACAACCAAGTCCAGGGGTGATGTACTTTTTTCGTGCGGAAAGAGAAAGAAGGAAAGGAAATAAAACAGATCATGAAAACCCAAGTTGAGAGATTCTGAGGTGCAGAAGCGGCGGATTTCATCAATCATTTGTAAAGGTTTCCCCTCCGAGGCAAATGGTAAATCTCCAGGACTCACAAGGATTTCTTTTTTATTCGACAGATGTTGTCTCAAGTTACTGCTGAATTGAGTTTAGAAGAGGGGGCCGAACATGGTAATAGCCATGCTTGATCGCCTCATACAAGGGAACAACAATGCCATACAAACGTGCGCACATTGCCTGCCATGCAAAAATGCAAAACAGGTTCAGTCGCAGCATAATGGCGGTTATGTACATAGTTAGGAAAAACCTCTGTGAAGGATTTACTGATCAGCCCACCTGATGGGCAGGCTGGGCTCAATTATATTAGGTATGATAGGAAAGTGGTCACTACTGGCAGCAGGCCCTTTAGGGTCGCGAGTACAACATCTTTAAAGGGTTATTGGCTGTAACGGTCGCTAAGCTGTTAAAGAGAAGACAACAAGGTGTATGGTGGCAACACTGCCACCTTCTCACAGTCCTCCCGTTCCCCTGGGTACGCCATTGCACATTTGATGATCCTCCCCTGGGCTGGGCAAACAAAAAACCGAAGGCAGCCCAAACGACCCAGAAATGTCCAGGATGCAGAGTGGGACGTAGGTGATCACTTTCCTTTCATACCTTATATAATTGTGATCAGCCTGCCCATTAGGTGGGCTGATCAGTAAATTATACTTCGGTATATCGGAAAGAGGTCACTACTGGCAGCTGTTAAAAGCAGAAACCGTCCGCAGGAAAAGAGGTAAGTCAAAAAAGAAAGAAGATCTGAGGATATAGCAGTTGTTGAATGATGGATAGGAAAGAAAGAGGAGCAAACAACGCTTCAAAACCGCAGATCTGCACTTCCTCAAACAAATAATCCCTTCTTTGCCGAGCCTTTCATAATCCCAATAGTGGGGTCAATCAGTCGCTGCAAAATGGCGGTTATGTACATAGTTAAGAAATACCCCCGTGAAGGATTTTCGTTCTTCCTTAAAATTTTACTCAGCGGGCGCTGCTTTCTACTGAGTATATCGTAACAATACATGAGTGTACCTACCATTAGCCGTGCTTGTATAATATCGTTGGACTTGAAGGTATAACTGACAATGTTTGTATTCCAGAATCGCTCCACTTCGGCTTTACCTCTCTGCCAGAAATGATCTTCTTTTAATCGCTATGACAAGACCAACTAGCAATATCCACAAGTTACAATATCAGAGATGCGTCGTATTGAGTGCCTTCAAGAAGCACAGTTCCTGCAAACGTTAACATTCATTCCTAACCTGCTACCCAATATGTGCACCCTATGTCGTATTTGAGGCTATGTTAGAGTGTTTCATTCTGTGAAATCGAGTCCAGATGGCCCTAAAGAGGTACCAAGAGCAGGGTGAGTCAGGAAGTTTCTTCTACTGTTTGCTGAATGGACTCCTTTGTGACCAACTGAGAAGCCACAGTGGATTTTGGTTGGTTATTCCTTGAATAATCAACATACGTTTTCATGCGGAAAGTAAAATTTCTCCAATTTGGCCCAAAATGTTTTTCTGTGCGTCTTAAGGTGTCAAGATCAAAATTAGCAAAAAATGTCCATCCGCTATAGGCCGTCTGCTGTCCATGCCAATTTTGGTTAAAGGAAAGTTGTCAAAATATTGAATACAAGAATCGATGTTCAAATGACATCGATTGTTTGGACTCAATGGATCTTCTCAAAAAGGCTCAGATCACTCTCTTCTTGCTGTATTCAATACCTGCCTAAAGTGTATTAAGTGTATGTATGATATCAGCAATGTAAAATATCGTCACTACAGTTGCATATACTCGTAGAAGGCTGTGGATAGACTGGACAGCTGTACTGGCAACACTGTCTCTAGGCCTCAGTTGCTTTGTCTCGCTGTTGCGCTACTGACATTTCGTTGCTTCCTCAGTTCAAGTGCCGATTTTGTGAATATAAAATCCTTTCACAAGTACTGTAAAGTGTTACCTTCATCTTCTATCAAGAGTGAGTCAATAACAACAATAATGTACAGTTTCTGGGTTTTCAGCTATCAATTCAAGAAACGCCTGTACGCTAATGACTTTTTAATCGATCAGTTTTCCTAGAATCTGAAATTTTGGTCAGAGGCCCGTTTCCAACTCTGGTTGGTCCTCGAAACTTCTCAATCCGATCAGACTAAATATAGGAGTGGTAGGGGCCAAAATATGAATTTTGAAAAATGGATTTTCGAGATTTTTGGCGATCTAGGCGTGTGGGGTATGAATTTCGACTAAATTTTGGACGCTGAATCCAATGAAATGGGTCCCGGAACGATTGGTGCCCTCTGGATGAGGTTATCGGTCAAAATGGGTAGATAGATACCCATTTCGAATGTGTGTTCTCGAGATTTTCGGGTACCCAGGTGTTTGGGGTATAATTTTCACTACTATTTTGGTCGCTGAATCGACTATAATGAGTCTCCATGCACCAGACCCAAGGAATAACCAACTCCTGTGAATGAATTCGCAGCGATATATTCACGCAAGAACCATGGTTGGTCAACCCAAACCAAGAAAGTGTCAAGAAGGTACATAATCTCGCGAACCTCCGTGCTTTATACCTACTAACCCTCATAACAGACCCGACTTGAGGGATGAGTATCATCTACAACGTAACCACCAAATTCAATTATTCTATGAAATTCACCAGATAGGTACTCTCGAACTAACTATTGTCAACTTATTAAATTTACAGCTACTTATATGTTACCACTAATGAAGTTAGGTTAACAACAAGGTTAATTGCATCGCGCATTTTTTTTCAACGTAATTGCTACATTGATATTTTTGTTAATGCTGCTGAGATCATTATTGCTAAGCATTTTTCTTCTTAAAAAAATTTTGTGAAAAGGATTTTGTGTGTATCCTTTGTAATCTTAGTTGGATAAGCTAAATTACATTTTTCACTCTATCCCGATTCTTATATCGAACCCCGTCCCATCATTGATCCATAAATCCCTCCGCCGGCTTGAAAAGAAAACACCCAAAATCCTCCATTGTCACCAAGCGATTGAGAGAGTACAACGGACAGTCAGGGACTCTCATAACTCATCTTTCCCCTTTAGAGCGGAATTGAAGAGGCGGCCCCAACCTTCCTGTAACTCGCAGGATGATGGAAGTTGGCAACGAAGCCCATTGAAATACTTGGGGGTTTCTCGTCCAGTTTTCCCATTAACTGCAACCCACGAAGGATGAAGCTGGTCCGTTTAATTCTAAATAGACAGATGAGACTACTAACTGTACAACGATTTTCTGATCGGTTCGTATGGAATGAGAAATTATCTTTATTGACTCTCCTTGTACCGCTATTAGCTTGAATATTTTATAATATTTTTAACTGTAACCAGTGAGATGTAACAATTTACTATATAGTAGCAGGAGTGATGCCTCAGTTCATTTTACGCACTCCAACTAAATTCGTGGCTTATATAATTAAAAATTTTGGACTTACTCGGAGAGAAATCTTCCTCTGGGCCACTCCAAAGATCCCACGCTTCTTGTTAAAACTGCTGAGCACAACAGATTGTGGAAATTAATGTTTAAGGTAGGTTCCTAGCTCTGGGGAATACTCGAACGAGGGGTCGACCGAACTGTCAGGAGTTTCCAGTTGAGCCTACCACTCAATTAATGTTGCAAGAGCTCACCAGCTCAGTACCGGAAAGAGAACCCGCTTTTCCGCTCCGTCCTCGTTTTTAATTAAATTAAAATAATGCTCTGCGCTCACTGGCCACCACGGACCCACCAGGTGACCTTTTGGTGCGCTCCAGGCCTAATATATAGGGTTTGAGGCTTTCTAATAACACTCGAGTCCTTCCAGCTTGTTCAGAACAGTACTACTCACCAACCACCAATCTCAACATGAATCAGGTTAAGCAACGGAATTCTCAATCCATTTTATATCGTGTTTCGATTTCCATAAAATGCTATCACAGTCTATCGAGAGCATACAACCATGACCCGAGAAGGCTCAGGGGTCAAAATGTGTATTTTGAAAAATGGATTTTCGAGATATTTGGTGATCTATGCTAGTGGGTTATTATTTTCCACTAAATTTTAGATGCTGAATCGAATGAGATGGGTCCTGGACGATTGACAGCCACCGGAACAGGTTATGGGTCAAAATGGGTATCTATTTACCAATTTTCAGAGTGTGTTCGAGATTTCTGGTACCTAGGCGTGTGAGGTATCATTTTCCACTAAATTTTGGACGCTGAATCCAATCAAATGGGTCCCGGTTTGTATGTATTCTCATGAATAATGATTTATCGTATGATTATGTAAGAATTACATTACATTTCCGAGAGATCGAAAATCCATAGGTGATAAAATAAGTTGTAAACACGCCTTCGAAGACTCGTACGAGTTATGTTGATTATTACGGTGAAAATATCTGCAAAATAACATCTGTCAACGAGAAACACTGTGTTTTACTCTCATGTTATTAAATGGTTCTGAACTGAAGGTGGTGAACGGTTTGACAGTTATAGCGATGTGAGTGATGTGCAACTGCATCTACCCTCCCATGAAGTGATACGTTGCCGGTTTGTTTGTCTCGAGGCTGATGTTCAACTGTACGCAAATAAAGGGGTGCGATTAATGCAGGTAGTCATAGGCCCAAAGGGGGACAAGCTCATTATGAGAAGGATCTCTCTGGATCTCATACAGTTGGAAGAGCTCCAGTGATAGGAAAGCCTCTCATTTCCTAATCGTCTCCCCTCTATAATCTCTCCTCTCTGATCAAAGTTAAATTGTGAATGAAAAGGTCTAAAATAAACATTGTTCACCCCTAAAACCTTTAACCATAGGTTCGGGCGTTTTGGGTATAATTTTTGAAGCTGAATAATACTGGAATGGGTCCCAGACCAATTGGCTCCCGACGAGGGTGGGTATGGATCAAAATAGGTACCTAGCCACTTACGTGCTTGGGTACCTAGCCGTGAGGGATACTATTTCATTAAAATTTAATGTTGGACGATTACTATGAGTCTAGAACGCTCCACATTCGCTATTTTCCCCCAGGCACCAGCTCCAAGGAATAACCAACCACTGTGGAGGATGAATTAGCAGCGTTTTTAACTAGCTGGGAAATAAGTGTGGAAGGAATTAGTAGAAATTATAAATTGAAAACCAGATGTTGTGTGACAACGACTCTGCAACCACTTTGTATCACCCGTCCCTGGTCAGGAAAATGTAACAAAACGAGGAAGAGTAAAGTCTTGGTTTCCTCGGGTAGAAGGGCTTAGCAAAGGAAGGTAAAACCTTGTTAGCGATCATATGATTCGAATAACTACCCTTGAAATGGGTCCGTATACTTCACCTGCGAAAGGCCCTTTTGGGAGGAAATCTCTTTTTGTTGGGAGGACGACGGGAAATAAGCTGAGAAGAGGGGAAGTTGAAAAAGAGAGCGCTGCTGATAGGATTTCGCCTTCATTGCGCCCTTTCGGTTCAATCCATCATTCCCTCGATCCGTCAGGCTTCTCACAATCCAAGTTCGCGGATCCATCCTTCAGACAGGGAGATGAAAAGGAAACTGAGACTGGTCGAAGGTTTTATATTTGTCTTTGGGTGTAAAAGTCGAATCGAATCTCATCACGAGGTCAGCCTGGTTACATAATAAATTATATTTTTACTTGCGAGGATCTCGACAACCATGGCTCTACTTTCCTTTTTAATTCGAATATATTTTGTGGCTGGGCTAGTGGAAAAAAATCTGTAAAAACGCTGCAAATTCTTTCACACGGGTTAGTTACTCCTCAGACCAGGTGCATGGAGACTTATTTCTACAACATGGGGAAAATAGGAGAAACAGTGGGTTTGGTGGGTCCTGGACCCATCCCAATCGATTCATGGTCCGAAGTTTAGTGGAGAATGATACCCTACATGCCTAGATACCACAAATCTTGAAAACACGCATACAAAACGGAGTGATAGATACCCTTTTTGACCTATAACTTCTTCAGGGGGGTGCCAATCGTTCTGCGATCCATTTAATTGGATTCAGCGTCCACAATTTAGTGCAAAATGATACCCCCAGATGCCTAGATTGCCAAAAATCTCAAAAATCCATTTTTCGAAATACACATTTTGATCCCTACCCCACTCAAATTCGGTCCGATCGGGTTGAAAGGTTTCGAGGACCAACTATAGCCATAAACGGACCCCTGACCAAAATTTCAGATTTTCAGAAATTTGTTCTACTACCAAAGTACCGTGGACGTCGGACGGCGTATGGTAACATCAGAGCAGGTGGAGCAGTGGTCCATGGAGGAATGGCAAAGAAGATGGTCGGCATCTACGAAGGGAAGGCACACCTACAACATCTGGCCAGACATTGCTGAGCGAAGGAGGAGCAATGAATTCACTAACATCGTCCTTTTTGTCTCCCAATTCCTGACGGGCCTCGGGGACTCTCTTGGGCCCTCCAAGAGACCTCTCCGTTTGGTGCTACCGCTGATGTCCAGTTTTCTCTTGCAGCCAAGCTACATGGATTCAACCTGAAGACATCTCCCCTCTGCGAATACGGCCAGGTAGAGACGGCCCACCACGTCTTCCTGGAGTGCCCCAAATACACAGCTGCAAGAGACAACTGGACATCAGCGGTAGTACCAAACGGAGAGGTCTCTTGGAGGGAAGCTGTAAGAACAAGAGCGAACTTCAGCGAAACAACAAGATTTGTGCACACAGTCATGCAGGCCAAAGGATGGCCTATGGCCAGACAAGCCATTAACCCTCCTCCTGGCCCACGCAGTCTCCGCAGGGCCCATCCCGGGCACTGCTCTGAGCAGTGGCGAATAGCGTGGCAGGAGTTGAGTGGAACCGACCGTCTAAAAGAGCAAGCCCCCCCCCTATAAGAGCCAATGGGCGAAGGAATAGGGAAAGAAAGGCAAGATGAAAGGACGGCGTATGGTGGACGGACATTTTACTTTTTTCATCCAGACACTTTGTAACGCCCAAAAACTTTTTTGAACCGAACCGGAAAGATTGACTTTTTGCATGAAAACGTACTTAGGTTGATTATTCAAGGAATAACAAACCAAAAAGTGGAGCTGAATCAAGTCAATTCCGATCAAGTTTGAGTTGATCAATGGTTTTTCCTTCACTAATTGTGGAGATTCGTGCTCGTTTCTTGTCCAGTATTTGACGCCTCTGATTCTAACAGGGGCTTTGCATCACAAATGTCAGTACAACGGTTAAACAAAGACATTTAGATTTTATGTATTTATGATTAGCGATGCCATAGCTTGGACTATGGTTTGTTCCTTCTGTTTCCTTTTCGGCGAGATGATGTACAAACGAATTTTCAAGTTTGGTTAATTTAGAAATTTATAATAAGTATTTATCTGCCAAATCGAATTTTCGAGTTAAATTATATTGAAGCAAAATGGTGAAATGGTGAGAAATCAGGGTTTTTTCAAAGATATTTTTCATCGAACCAAACGGTATCAAACTTTCGAACCTGCACCTGTTTTATGCGGAGATTTGCCGAACGATAGAGCAGTTATCCACCTAGTGCAACCAGGGATCCGATACTCTCGAAATTGCATTAGCAATTCAAAATCAGTTGAGTTATGTAACGACCGCAAATCGGCGGGCTTTCGTCGAATAGAAGACGTGGAATTGCTGGAAAAGCCGTGCATTTCCCGTGGAATCCGCATATTTTCATAGATTCATTTAGAGAGGATACGGTTTCCTTTACTTCTCCCTCTTGGTATGGTTTTAGAGACGCTATGTAGTACTGTGACTGAACTTTTAGGCTCGGTCAAAGTCCATTGCACAAAAACGGTTGGTATATATATAAGATCCGGGGACCACTGGATGAAATGAGGAAAACGAACTTCGAAAAATGCGGTTTATTGAAAAACGAATTTTAAAACGAAGTCGTTTTGCATTGTAGAAGCGCGCACAAACTTTAGCAAGAAGGCAATTCACGTGGTGTTAGTTGGGTTGACAAATCACTACTGAATTATGAAAATAACTTCGATGTGAAGTCTAATGGTTCAAGAGTTCAAACGTAGATAAGACAGAGCGGATAAATGAAGGAGCGTGAGCAGGCGAGAGATAACGGGAGATTACGAGAGATAAGGGGAGAAGCGAGGAATCTTACATCCCCCCCTCCCCTCTCATTTAGGAGCGGTTGGATAATCTTGGATAGAATTGGATATTTCTAGGATATTTTTAGGAAATTTCTAGGATATTGTCTTATCTGCTGGACAGCGAATTAACTTGCTTGCGTGATACAAGCGTTTGCCAGAAGGGCCATGGTTGACAATGATTTCGAAAACATTGTTGGAGATTACTCTAGAAATCGGGAATGGTCCAATACGTAAATTATCAAGTTTCGTACGATTAAGTTTGTTGCCGTTGTCGATGTAAACAGAGTCTCCAATGGCAAAATTGACATCACATTTATTCTTATCATATATATGTTTGTTGTACATATGGTATTTAAGCGTATTTTCAAGCGCAGTTTTCCTATCCTCGTGTAAATCTGCTGGAACGGATAAGGTGTTGGGGATTATGGAAACAGGTCGTCCAGTTAGTAGATACGAGGGAGCGAATTTGGTGACTGAATGAGGAGAGTCGTTGTATTGTTTCACGCATTCGTTAGCGATAGCCGACCAACTCTTTTTTGGGGGGGTGGACTCGTCATGCTTCAAGCAACGTATGCGATTCACCAATGTCTGATTGAGACGCTCATTCAGGCCATTCGAAAATGGGCTGTCGACTGCTGTAAAAACATGGCGAATGCCGGATCGGGAGCAATATGTTGTGAATTCATTGGAGGATAAGCCGCCATATTGATCTGTAAGAAGGATCCCGATCTGGTTTTCTCTCTGCACAGAGTCAATGAGCCTAGACATGATTTTGGCCGATTGACCCCTGGAAGGAAGGATATACGCATATCGCGTAAAGTGATCGACGAGCAGGTGGAGATAACAGAGGGAGGAGTGATAGGGACCGAAACCTCCAATAGTATCAAGAGACATGATTTCGAATGGAGCTTTAGCTGGACCTAGGAAGCCCATTCGGGCACTGCGGCGAGGACTACGGGATTTGTTCATGATACAGATTTTACACGAGTTACAAAATTTATGAATGGAATTGTACATTTTTGGAAATGTAAAGTTTTTTGAGATAATGGCTATGACATGTTTTGGCCCAATATGGCCGTACTTTGCGTGAACAATGCTAATCAGGTTTTCACCCGCTTGGCTATCCAATAAGATACGAGAATTTCCGTTAATAGTACGATAAATGATACCCTGTCTTGTCGAGTCCAAACTCGATACTTGTACGTTACGTTGTAGTTGTTTAATTTCATCGAGGGAGAGGAAATTGAATGAGGGTAATATTGATTCGTTATCCGTGGAGTCAGACTGAGGTTTTAGTACAGGATTTCGGGATAGACAGTCGGCCTCATGATTCGACGTGCCAGGACGGTAAAGAATTTCGAAGTCGAACTGAAGAAGTTCGTTGGCAAGGTCACCAAGTTCCTCATCCGTTCGAGCTTTCAGGTTCATACCCTCTAGGGGTTTATGGTCGGTGACGACAGTGAAGTGGCGTCCTATCAACCAATAGCGCCAATATCGGATGGCTTCTCGAATGGCAATGCTTTCGATATAAATGGCCTTTTTTTTCTTTTGTGCATCCGACAACTTCTTAGAGAAGTAGCCAACTGGCTTTTCTGAACCGTCCGACTGTGTTTGCTTTAGCACTGCACCGATACCTACTCCACTGGCGTCAGTATAAACAAATATCGGTTTGGTGCGATCAAAAATTGCCAGAACAGGTACGGAAGTTAGTAGGTCCTTTATTTTATCAAAGCTACTTTGGCATTCATTTGACCAGGAGAATGGAATGTTTTTCGTAGGAGGTTGTGGAAAGGTTCGAGGATAGAGACTGAGTCTGGGATGAATTTTCGATAAAAGTTCACTTTGCCGAGGAACTGGCGAATGTTTTTCCTGGAGGAAGGAGTTGGAAAGCGTTTGATAGCTATCAAGTTATCCTGGAGTGGCTTGACAGTATCAATTCCTAGGATGTGACCTAAGTATTGGATTGTGGAAGCGGCAAAAGTACACTTGTTAAAGTTAAAGCGGAAGCCATCCTCAAAAACGGCTGTGATTAAACGCTGAATGTGAACCAAGTGTTCGTCAAAAGTACGAGAGAAGATTAATATGTCATCTAGGTAATTTGCAGTAAATTCGGAAAGTCCGTTACGTTTAATAATGCCAGAAATTGCATGTTGGAAGACGGCTGGAGCCACTTTTATTCCGAAAGGCATGGAACGCCACTCATAGTGTCCGCACTGGGTGATGAAGGCAGACTTGTGTCTATCCTGAGCACGAATGGGTATAGACCAAAATGCCGAATTGATGTCCAGCGCCGAAAACCACGAACAGCCCCGCGTTTTGACAAGAATTTCATCAATGAGCGGGAATGGTTGAGTTTCCGGGATGATCAATTTATTCAATTCGCGGTAATCAACACACATGCGAGTCTTTGTTTTCGTTTTGCTCAAGCCATCCTTTTTAAATTGCATTGTAACGGGGGATGCAAAGGGTGATTTGGATTCGGTGATCATACCGAATCTTAAAAGTTCACGGCACTGCCGTTCTATCTCCTCCTGATCATCGAACGAGCAGCGGTATGGTTTCTTTGCCACATACGTATTTTTTGAAAGATTGATTGAACATTCGTATTTAGTGACGTTGCCAACGTCGAAAGAGTGCTTAGCAAAAGTACGGAAATTTCTCAAAATTAGCGAGCCAATATCACCTTTCTCTTTAGCAGCTAGATGCGATATTTTAGTTTTAAATAACTCTTCAGATAAGTAGTCGTTCCAAATGACTACGTTGTTTATGGAAATTTCAGGAGTGGTTTTACAATTAACTTTACATTGCTTTAATATTAAATTATGATCAAGTGCAAGGCGGAACTCTGGGATTAAATCGAGGGCAATAATAAAATCGAAACCAAAGGTGCTTGAGTCGAGAATGTGTAGCAGTACTCTCTTTTGGATATCAAAAATTTTGATGTCAAGCATCGTGACGCCTAATATGGTGCCCGGGCCGCTCGTGGTGTTATACGTTGATTGAATAGGTATAAACGGACAATTATTTATCTTTTTGAGGGCGTTAAGCGAGATGACTGACGCGTTTGCGCCAGGATCGTAAAGACCTTTACCTAAGACCTAGGACCTTGGTTTTTGTTGGACGACTCATCAATTTTATGAACTCGCTGTTTTATTTCGAGTTAATTCGCCATGCAACTGGTGTGTAAGTGTTTGAATTTCATATTAGAGGCTGAGGACCGTTACCAGTCTCTCAATAATGAGATGAATCACCGACTCAGTTCGCGAGCACCACCATTCGAGGAATTGGTGCTTATCAAATGTCTCAAATGTACCTATTACAGTGCCATATTCAACGTTAACCACCACGAACGCGGGCTTCACGCGTTTTTTTGTACGGTGTCTATTTCCTGCTGTAAGCTCTCTAGGTCGAATGAGTGGATCGCCTTGTTTACGTTTGAATAATTAGGATTGTTGTTACCTGGGTTCGCGGAATTGCTAGTGTACCTGGCATCTCTGACTTTAGTAAGACAATCCTTTTCGAAGTGGTAGCGTTCGTAGCCCTTCCTCTTGCAGTAGGGACACGGATATTGCGAGCGTGGAGAACTCAATAGTGCGTGCTTGGCAGGGTTCGGAGCATTGGTAGAAGAAGATTGCGGCGGACGGATAGAATCGAGAGAGTTGATTGTCGAAAGCATCTTCCCAAGCGTCGTTGTTTCGGCGAGATTAATTCGATCTTGGAGGTGGCGGGGGAGTCCGAGAGCAAGCTGTGTGATTCGGTCAAGCTCATGCATTTTTGGGTTGTAGGATGCTAGTAGGTTCAACTTGTGTTGGGCATAGTCAGAGAGCGATCCAGAGGTGTATTTAAAGTAGAAAGCTGAACGGGCTGCGGCGAGACTTTGGGTTCCAAAATTTTCAAGGAATGATTGTCGCCAGAAATTCCAAGTAGTGGAGGTGGACGACAGACGTGTGGTGTTGTACCACTTCTCGGCACTTTCCTCTAAAAACAGACGAACAGCTTCCCAGTACCGGTCTTCTTCAATGAGTAAACGTTGGCATTCCGATTCGAATATATCTAACCAAGCGCCTGCATTGGACAAGTAGGTTTTGGAGCCAAATTTGGGAATTACCGCATCCTTAACGATTGAGGCCAGAGACTTTAGGGGGGCGGGGGCGGGGGCATAGGCCGCAGTATGCGAGTGGTGAGATCGGGAGTCCTCTTGATCGAATTCGTTCAGGAGGATTCCGTTAAAAATTGGATTTTCGAATTCATCAAAATACAATTTTGCTAGGTCGTCGTCCAGGATGCATTTGAACGATCGTCGGGTCCATCTTGGAGCTAGATCCTTCTTTGCTGCTTTTGCGACAGGTAGAAGCATCAGTTTATCGTGTAGATTGAGCGAACGTAATTCGGGTGGAAATGAATATATGGACTCTTCGTCGAGGCGTTGCATGGAAATTACGTGTGTAACGGTGGTAGCGGCGTTTGTGAGCGATGGTTCAGCACAAAAAGTGAACCTTACCTTGACAGGCATCCTGAGGGAGGCGCGTAGAAGCGGGAGAAACGACGAGTTTTAAAATTTATAAGATCCGGGGACCACTGGATGAAATGAGGAAAACGAACTTCGAAAAATGCGGTTTATTGAAAAACGAATTTTAAAACGAAGTCGTTTTACATTGTAGAAGCGCGCACAAAATTTAGCAAGAAGGCAATTCACGTGGTGTTAGTTGGGTTGACAAATCACTACTGAATTATGAAAATAACTTCGATGTGAAGTCTAATGGTTCAAGAGTTCAAACGTAGATAAGACAGAGCGGATAAATGAAGGAGCGTGAGCAGGCGAGAGATAACGGGAGATAACGGAGATTACGAGAGATAAGGGGAGAAGCGAGGAATCTTACATGAATATATCATTAGGATGTCATAGCTACAAGATCCTGCAGTCCTGATGGATGGTTGTTCTTTATAAATTTCTGTATTTTTTGTATTTATTTATTTATCATAGCTTTTTACTTCTTTGTGAATCCACCATGACACCGTATTATTTGTCGTCGCCCTCTTCCAACTGATGTTACACATGGTTGTAAGTGGGTATGATCCGATTTTTACTTCATCTGTTACTACGTTTGTTTGCCAAGAGTAAAATGAAGACCATAATTTAGAAGAAAGAGACGTGACAAAATGTTTGAAAATACTATTATATTTAAACTCGATTGGTTATCCAATATTGCCATTTCAAAAATTCTAACCCTAACGCCTCTTTCCCCTTCTGGAAGTCTTTTCCACCTACACAAATCAGGTGAACCCGACCTTGGCTCTGAAGTTTCCTTGTTAGCATAAAATACGGTTCGGATTTTCTGAGAAAACACCATCGTTGTTTTCGATTCATCGTCAAAGTTTCAATTCAACAAAAACAACAATGAAAATATAACCGTTAACAAAACTGAAATTATTGTTAAACTTTTTTTTTTTTTTTTTTTTTTAGCGTTAACGGGGAAGTATCACAAATATTGAAAGTCATTGACTTATTTAATCGAAGGAAACATGCATTCTTCAAAAGAAAGGATTCTTTACTCCACTTTCAGCTTGCGCCATAGTAAAACCTAGATGACGTGATGCAGAAGAGAAACATAGACATGATTGAATTATTATATTTTCATTTTTGTATATTTTTTCTAATTCAAAACACGACCTAACCCAGCAATTTCTAGGAAAATTCACCCTTCGAGCGTAGTTGTCGCCAAAGCGGGATTACAAAATCGTAATGGAGAGAAGAGTAAGAATATACGTCTATTGAGGGAAGAGGAAAGAACGTGGAGACTTCCGATTAATACACTCTGAATCGAGAGCCAAGCGTTGGTGAATCTGACATTTTTTTTTAGCAGCCTAACCCTAATTTCAATTCCAGTCGAACTTTCTGCTTAGTGGTTCCACTGATACCTCAATCTGTGAGGGAAGAGCTCGGAGGAATAAGAGAGAATCATCTCTCGTTCTTAGTCCCCGCCTTGAATATTCTAAACCCTTGAATTAATCATCGGGTCAGAAATTGATGCGAAAAACTTCCATGATCCAGTTATTCCGCTTCAGGTACAAAGAGGAAAGAAGGAATTTCCTCTCAGACTCTACTTGGAAAAAAAAAAAGAAAAAAAAAAGAAAAGATAATTGAGTTGGAATTCAATTTAATTATTATAACTTCCCTTAGAATCATTTCCTATTCATTTCAAGTTTATTACAACAGACGAAAGCTTTTGTAGTCAACTTTTCGTGGGAGGAGGGGGGTTTTAAGAAGGCCTGTCTTCAGAATATAATGGTTTCAGACTTCTATCTCGAGTTGCGGCGAGACTATCGCATCAACTCAGTTACAGTTTGGTGAACAAGGGTAAATCACATTACAGCTAGTTAGCTCCAAGAATATTCCTGTTTCCGTTGAGTATCCAGGCAAGGATAATGCACAAGATATTTGGTTGCTCGTTAGAAAACGCTGTGGAATTTCGGCCATTTTAGTTTTTAATTGTATGAATTATTTGTATTATAGTCCTCGATCGGTAATGAAATAATGGGGGGTTTCTCGAAGCGTCATTTGGGATAATAAATATTATTTCAATTTCTCTTGGCATCCCATTAGATAATATAAAACAGTACTGAATTACTGAATTATACACTAATACTAGTTAGAGTTAGGTAAATATAAATTATTATTTGAGCCACACCAATTTATTATTGTTCGGTGGCTGCGGTCGCCTGTTCAAGTTTGTTACCGAATATCATAGAATGAACGACGTCAATATGGGAGGATGTGTTTCTTAGATTGTCATCAAAGGCATAATTATGCCAATCACACAGTCCCCTCCAGCGGATTTGTGATATATACCTGCACATGCAAAGGGAGGCACCTAGCAAGACGTTTCAGGACTTCAAAGGGGTTGTGGTGATCGTGAGTAGGAAAAGCTGGGTAGTGGTGAAGTTGGTTCCGACAGGGTAAATTAGTTGAACATTTACAGGAGTATTATCCTTTTGTTTTGGAAATGAAGGGTTCCAGACCTTACTCCTCTTTCGAAACCCCCCCGGGATCTGACTGGAGTATTATTACTCTGTTGGGGTCGGCTGAAGCTATACACAATCGAATCATATGTTTTCTGACAGTATTTGGATGTGTTTGGTTCCATTCATCTCCCTTTGCCCGCTTTTCCTTGACTGATGTCAGGGAAATCAATTCGGAATATCTCTGGACAAAATGTTCGTAACTTGATGACTAGCACGTCTCCAGTCGGTATGGCGGAGAAATCATAGAAAAAACGGTTTAAAAGGGCGCCTAGAAATTAATATTCTGACCAGAGTCAATCAAGAACATCACGTATTTCCACGGTTTTGGTTTGATGTTTGCTTTTGAAATCCCAGTCACTTTCCCAGCACTAAGATCTATTTTGATACTCTCATAAAGTTCCCATAATGAAAAAAAAAAAAAAAAAAAAAAAAAAAAAAAAAAAAAAAAAAAAAAGGATGAAAGGGCTTACGAAGCGATGATTGTTACTCGGAGAAAGTGAGTTGACTTCAAAATAATAATGCAACTCTAACGGAAAATGCGAAAAAAAAATACAAAATAAAAGTAGGTTGGTAGCTACCTAAAGAGAGATGAAGCCAACAAGCACGAACCTAATGGAAGTATCAAAGGGCGGTAAGGTTCAAAGGGAGGGGTGCGATGTTAAAAAGACGAAAGGGTTTGGAAGGAGGATTCGGGAGTAAGCTTCCCTTTGAGGACCAGAATTATTTATAGGGGTCAAATAAAGTGGAAGAAATGATTTCTCAGGCCTTCTCTAATATGCGGGACGTCACAGGGGAATAGTGAGGGAAAAGGAACTGGAGTTTCGAGGAGGTTTGACGGGAGAAAAGATTTTTCCTTTTTGATTTTTGCTTCGAAAGAAAAAAAAAAAAAAAACAGCGATCAAGAAAGGTATTGGATAGAAGTTTTTTAAAGAAGTTCGACCGTTTAGGGTATTTTAATGAGGCAGTAAAAAAAAGTAAAAAGTCGTGAACTTACAGGGTTCGGTTGTGGAAAAGTCATCATAGTGTAATGGTAGATGTAAAAAAATATACTAGTGTAGAACTAGTGTTAAACGCTAAATTTTAGATGTTTACTATATGAGGCTTCCTCACGGTCTTCTACTTCGCGCGACCATTGATCAACTCAAATCAGAAAAGTATTGAGAACAGCAAGGTACTTTCAGTTTCATGAAACTATGAGTTGAAACTATTGGCGCCCACAAGACGAAGTTTTGGGTCAAAAAGGACCTCTGTCTACTTTTTGGGAAATAGGTTTTCAGGATTGCCTGGGCGTATGGGGTATCATTTTGGACGCTGAATCGATTGAAATGAGTGCTCCTGGTCCTGGAGGAATAACCAACTCCTGTGAAAGGATTCGCCGCGTTTTCCATCAGCATCAAATGGTTGAAAGAAACTAATGCCACAATCCATAAGTTTTCTTACACCTTATTCTGCTAGTATTTTTAATTTGTTGCTTGCTGAAGTTTTTAAAATATGCTATATGTTAAATCATAATGTTTTCTAAATCTTCACTAATAGTTGAAATAGAATGAAATTTTGATAATTTTTCGTATTATTTTCTCTTCACTCAGGCCAAACTTGTGAGAAATATTCAAAATCTTTGCTGTAGGCGGGGTCGTCACAAGAAATATTTGCATTCGCATTACTTTTCTTCCCTTTCGACAGTGGTTGGTGAAGTGTAAAGTTCAACGAGCAAACATGGAGCTGTTACGTGAGTGGAGAACCGACGTAAAAACTGGCGCCTTAATTTTCTTTTTAGGCTCCTTTATTTGTTATATATATACCTGAATTGCACTGGAAACTAGTTACCGGCCTTTATTTTGCTCTTGAAACTGAAAAGGGTTTTCCGACAAACATCTTTCCAGTTTCTCCTACCGTTGAGGAACAATTAAAACGGTAAATTGCTTCGAAAGCAATTACACTAAGAGTTTCAAGCTCCCCCACCAATTTTCTAACTTTCAAGGAGAGTTCAATAATTAGAAGTAATTTCAATTTTTTTTTTCCTTCGGTTTTTTTGATTTGTTCGTTTTAATCTTTAACCCTCTTCCTCATCAAGAACATCAAGTTTTTTCCCACTTTGCTGATTAACCTCACAACTAAATATTGGGCTGGCGTAAGCCCGTCTCCATCAACGAAAGAAATTCTTTATCAGTCATTTACCGACTCATAGGACACAGAGAACTATGTAGCTAAGATGCAGCGGTTAGTTCAAGGAGAATTATCCGTTCTGCTCAAAACTTGTTCGGGCATATTTCTTCACAAGAGGTGCAAGCCCAGTCAACTCATATGAAGGGAAGATAACATTCATCCTCATCATGTAATTAGGTTGTGAAACAAGCTTGCAAGTTACACACCATTTCGACCAAAAAACTTGTTTAATTGTCTTGAGATGCGTGAAGCTTACGCCAAAATTTAATTTTAAGCGTCACCTCTCTCGCTCCTTTCCTCCGGTTCATCAGATTAGGACGAAATTTTACATATTAGGTAATTATTCGAGCGGGTTCAGATATCATGAGGCCAATCTTCTTCAAGTTGCATACAAGCCTGATAGTGATTATTATTCGATCCTTCTTAGAGCTAACGTGATATTACGAGAAATGCGCATACTGAGTACCTATTAGATTCTTGCTAGGAGGAAAATAATACATTTTGAATTTCTCTAATTTATTTTTTGGGAGAAAGAAAATGTGTTTGGTGGGCTTTCAAGTCTTTACTGAAGGTTTACGCCTTGCCATATCCTCTTAATAATTTGATCTACAATGTGATTAAATTCCGTGGCGTTCTCCTTTAAAAGTGATTATTACCTGATATTACCTGTTGGTCAAACCTACCCAAAGTAATCATTTTTCCGTCTTCCTATAGACGAGACACAGCCACGACTGACATCATCAAATAATAGGCTGACAAGGAGTCGGTGTGGAGACATCGCCGTTAAAAAGATTTTTGCGGCGGACGTCGCTCTAATAAAAGGGAGAAACGATTGCCTCGGCCAGGCCGAAGCAATACCTGTCCACAGCAAATGGCAAAAAAGAGGCGGAAGGATTTTGTCCGACGTTCTATAACCTACTTGCAACCAGAGTTGCCTTTACGTCTCCGTCCTCTCGCCTTTTGCTCTTTTTCTCTTTCTTTTTCGCTCCACTTTATTTCTACCCCCCCTCCTCATCTTCTACCCTACAACCTTCGAGATTTAAACTTTCTCAAAGTGGGAGATAAAACGTTCCAAATGCCGCACCTTCAATAACATTCTTTCCCTCGCTCTCGCAAACTCGCTTCGCTGTTCGGAAGTTAGAAAATATTTCCCAACTTAAACGGAGGAATAATTAAACTAAGATATTTTCTTCTTGATATATCTACAAGAGTTAGAGGCAGATAAGTTATATATCTACTGTTTAAAACTCTGAAAATCGAGGTTGATCACGACCACAGTTTACATTTAACTACTCCATAACGTGATCATAAGTTTTTTTTTACGAGTACGATGCGTTTTTTGGTTGGTTTATTCCTTGAATAACCAACCATTTTTTAATTACAAATTGTCAGAAGAATGTTTTCGAAAGGATTCCCAAAGAATTTTCTAATCTATCAACATCTACCATACCTTCAACTTACTAATGTTGAGAAGGGATTCCACTCGGGGAATTCCCGAGTAAATGTCCAATCTGATGTGATTTCTTGTTGGTACAGTTGACTGTTACTGCAGTGTTTCCTCGAATTCTAACCTTGTAGCCCAAGAACTGTTAACGATCGGTTGGAAGTAGAAATGCCAGCCGAAAGCATTGCTAGGTGCTGCCCCACCTCCCATTTATTGTGTATGAAGATTTAAAGAGAAGACTGTTGAATTCTCTACCCACAAGTGTTTTATTTTAATAAGATACGCCCGCTAGCGAGAAGCTATTTCCTGTTGGGCACTCAATGTTACATCAGCTGTACTCAAGTTGGTTCTGTAATAATCACCCCTCTCATGCTCCTATTCATTGGATATCACTATACGTCGGGTTTGGTAGAATATATCTCTACCTGCACACGTATATAAAAGAAGAGGATATAACTGTTGTAGGTGTTGTAGGATAAAGAGAAAAAACACAAACAGGGTTGCCCGTTTCTTAAATAATATGGAGATTAAAGGGGGAATGCTTCGGGGAAATAGGTGCTCGAGTGTGTGATTCCAGTATAATGGTATGGGTGGGGGTATTCAGGTGCTATTGTGTTTATTGGTTCTCTTCGGGCGTTCCTCTTGGCCCCTTTTCCCACCTTGGAACTCCAACGTTTTCGACCATCTTCGAAAAATTTACGGCTTTGCGGGCTATACAATATGGAACAGGCTCCTAAGAGTTTAGTGGCCGAAAACACAAGGAGGTTTCCCCACTTTCGGTCCAATCCCCTCGACCGCCCCGCCAGCTCGAAATACCGTTTCCTCTCTAACCTACCAACTCTTGTATTTATTATCCACCGTTTTTTTCCTCCTTTCTCTTCTCCGAGTGCCTGAAAAAGGTTGGCGTAAATTGATTTCTTAGCCTAGAACGCGTTGGTCAGTTCGTCTTAGGGTTTTTTCGAAAGCACCACCGTGCCTGATACTCTGAGCCCTCTGAGACCTTCCCGCCCATATAACAATAATGTTACTTACACCGTTGCAATTCTTTTTCCCTCTCTACCACGCCCACACGCCTATTTCCCTTTCTATATAAATGGGCGGATTAGGGTTGTGACACTAAATTTCACCTCACTTTCTCGGCAGGTCTGCTCTATCCCCCTCACATGGGGCTAATATCTTAATGCCCTAATACTTTCTGGGTACGTAGGAACTGAGGTTTTTATTAGCTCTCCGGACGGCCGAGCACAGGAGATATTTTCCATCTCCCTTTTATTTCATTCCTCTCAAATTTATTCGAACAGGGTAATTTTCTCAGAATAATTTATGAACGTTCTTCCTAAACATCCCCCATGATCCCCGCTTACTTCAAGCCTCATGTCATTCCGTTTAATGAGGAGCAAAATCCCTTAGCGATGATGCCGCAAGTTCTCACATGAGTTTCCCGTAGTAGATCGATAACTTCGGACAGGAATCAACTATATTGAATCATAATTGAATCATAACAATTGATATACACCAATTAATAGACTCTGACGTTGTCTGTCATGGGTGAAGCTTGAATAGGGTTGAACTGCCACTAGATTCGCCATACGTTCTTGTCAGCACCTCGTTCGCAATACTATACAGTATAAATGAACTGATAGTTCGCACTGAGTACGAGAGGCCGTAAGTGATTTTTCCCCCTAATCTCTGGGGACGAGCCATGCTATTTGATCATCAGCGTCACCTCACATAATAAATTGTAAAGAAAACTTTAGGGTGTGTCAAAGCTTTTTGTCTTTAGTAGTACTCTATCCGCCTTTTAATCTCTTGCCTCTTTGAACTGATGAGAGTAAGAGCTTCAGGGTGACCTTTATTTCCATGACGGACGAACATTTTCTGCAGTGAACTGAGGTTCTGTATTTTGCAATACATCTGATTGTTGTTTTGTGTTCATTAATATCATAATTCATTTGAGAACTGCAGTTGAAACATATTACATTAGGATACGTTTCATTACAAGAGTCTCACGAGAGCGCTATCGTTTCCAAAACTATGAGGGAATGCTCATTTCTACACGGGTAATTAATACCATCAACATTTTCCCCGGGCGCTGTCCATTTTCTCAAACTGCTTCCACGGAAACGATTGTAGAGTGGAGGAATTGTTACAGAAACTCGGGTGGGGAATCATTACCGCTGCCAATAA
Source organism: Cyrtorhinus lividipennis (assembly GCA_019603395.1). Taxonomy (NCBI): domain Eukaryota; kingdom Metazoa; phylum Arthropoda; class Insecta; order Hemiptera; family Miridae; genus Cyrtorhinus; species Cyrtorhinus lividipennis. The sequence continues at coordinate 34,273,725 of CM033998.1, read as the reverse complement.
AGGCTGCCAATAATACGGTTTGAACCGGCAAGTCGAGAGAGGGATATAGCCCACGGAATGGACGATTTCTGTTCGGACTTTAATCATTCTCTCTCGAGGGGGTTTTCTGTAATGATCGCCCTATTGCGTGACCTGTGAACTGTAGAGCGCAATACGTGATGCTAACTAGTACATGCGATGCTGACATTTGGACACCACAAGCGGCATTCAGTAAGTATTTATTTGGCTACCCTGAAAATGTCTACTTCTGGAATTTCCATTTTTCCTTGATGGTTTCACCAGTCGAGGGAGTGGTCGTATGACAAGATGCTCCGATGTTCATTAATTGATACATTCAGCTTTTGTAGCAACATTCGTTTGAATCTAGAATCAGCAGTATAATGGTTGGTTATTTCTTGAATAACCAACCTATGTTTTCAGCAGACAGTCAACCATTCCGATTTGCCCCAACCTTTTTTCCGGGAGTTTCAAGCGAATGCCCGTAAAAAAATTTGCAGCAGTTTTTTTTTTTTTTTTTTTTTTTTTTTTTTTTTTTAAAGATAATAAATTATGGAATTATTGGCTGAAAATAATATTTGGATAAATCTTCACCTGAACAGGTTTATCTTGGCATGTATACCCCACAGGGTGAGGAAGGAGTGATTTATTGCCCATTTATGGAGAATGATACTCCAAGTTATTGATCTGAAACCCTCGCGCGTAATGTGAATAGATACACCGTAATATAGCTTATCGAACTCCATCTCTTCTGAATGAATATTCTCTATTGTGGATCGAATGAACGATAATGTACGAATCCTACACATGTCATTTGGGAGATGAGAGGTGCGGAGTTCGTTGTGATCGCACTCATTGACGGTTGACATGATTAAGGAAAAATAACAAAAAAAGCTGCGATCCTTTCACAGCTGCTTCTTTTTTCTTGCATGGAGACTCATTTCTTCAACATGTAGAAAATGGGGGAAAAGTGGGTTTGGCGGGACCCTGATCCATTCCAATCAATTCAGGGTTCAAAACTTAGTGGAAAATGAAATCCCACACGCCTAGATCGCCAAAAATCTCGAAAAAATTTTCAAAATACACATTGACCCCCGCCCGAATTTGGTCCAATCGGGCTGAAAGTTATGAGAACCAACTAGAGCCGGGAACGGACCCCTGACCCGAATTTCAAGGAATAACCAACCAAAACTTGCGTTGAGGATATCCAAGTTCTTTCAGCAGTCATACGTTGATATGCGTCATTATTATTGGTTTGACGAACATACTTCATATTAATTACATTATAGAGAGACGAAGAGGGGTCGATTCGACACATCTTTGACTCCAACGTTCCAACACCTATTTTGACAATAGTCATCACCACTTAGTGCTTCACTGTAAGTCAAATCCATCAAGGACTTCTAAGCTGCTCTCTAAGGGGTTCTGACTCTACCGTTTTTGTAAAGCAGAAGACAACTTCTACACTGCATTTGTGGAAAAATGAGATTCCATTTTTACGTTGCCTCAGTTAATTTTTCGAATCTTTCCATTTCTTATTCAATTCGAAACTTGTACCATCTAGATGAGGCGTATATACGTGAGCGCAAGTCCATTCTGAACTGAGTGTATTAGCGGCCACTTGATGTAAAAGTACTGGAGGGACTATGGGAGTGTTGGGAAAAAGCCCCTTTCATCTCCGGTGAACAAAATGAGATTGGAAATAGCGAGGCGAAATTTTCCATGTAAGGATAATTATAATGAGCTTTGAGGTAGCTGTACCGTAATGGACTGTTGTGAACGATCGTTTTGATTCTTTGCCGACCGATTTGTTGAGCAGGCCCTAATTAGTTGCTCATGCAGAAGAGAACCGTACAGCATGAATCTACTTTGCCCGGCTAGATCGCAAACACTTGGACCCTAGTGAGGACACTTCTATACGGTGATACGGCGCAAAACAATCAGAGTCTCGAGCCTCACAACATATCACTAGTTGGGTATTATTGCACTGAAACCGTCTGCGCCTATTCGTTGAAACTCGACCTTAACGTGTTTCCGGCAAGCTTTGTCTATTGAGTTGTTGAATGACGGATTTCTGGTGAATGAAATAAGAAATGTACGGAGCGAATTCGATAGAACCAATTTTGCAAGTGGTTACTAGATCAGTGATTCAAAACCATTCGTTCAGCAACAGAATTTCTCTCCGCTGATGTAATACGAATGAAGTATATCTATGTAAACAGACGGCAGCGAGGTACCATAGTTCTAGTTCTCTATTAGTACGGGGAATGGTGTAACAGCCTGTTTAGGAGGGATACAATTTCAAGATATGAATATAAAGAATTGACACATTGAACGAAGTTTGAATGAAGAATGAAGTTTCCCGGCACGTAAATCCACAAAATGTTTGATTATCTTTTTGATTTTTCCTACGTTAACACGACATACGATAGTATCCCATCTCGTTTCCCCTTTGGTGTTTCTCGCGCAGAAAATTTGTGAAAACGTTCCTGTAGGCAGCAAAACCTTGCGTTTCGGAGCCGATCTGCGAACATTTTGGATTTGTGCCTGTTTGACAGTCTACATTTGCAGTCCGTATAGGTGAGCTAAATCAGATAATAATGTTTACCCCAATAAAAATACTAATGGCTTCAGCTCGAGCACCGTTATTTTCTCATGATTGTTAACTCCAATTGAATCCTATTCGATTGTTCACATTCACTCTCAATATCCAAACAAATCGTAATTCAGAACGTTTGGGTCAACAACACGAAACTCGTAATGTGAACGTTCGGCGCGGGCAAGCAATCGAGCGGTGTTTTGTTGACACACGTGCAACTTCGCCTCGATACAATAAACACAAAGACGTGGATTGTCGACGTTCAGTAGCGTAGAGGCAAAATCGGACCGTGTCGATTGATCATTACCCCCACTAGGCACCGGTGTAATTTCATCGATGTATGCGGCTTCACCCACCTCATCTGTTACACTATGCACTTGTAATTATTACCCGAATTGTCGGCGACACATTTGTTTTTCGAAATAAGGATTTGCACGAAACATCCTTGCTTGAGATTCTGTAAGTTAACAAAACCCTTTACGGTAAGAAAAGGGGCAGGGGCTCACCCGATTTTTAATATCGGCTCAAGTCTGATGGGAAGCCTCTAGGGCTGCAATGAAGGCTCACATTGGATTTGGCGGGACCAAACTCTTTACGTGACCTGCCAGTTAATGGGCCATGTCTCCCAGTTGAGGCGGCTCGACATTTATTAAATACCAACATATAAATATATGAAAGTGTCAACCGTGTTAGGTGGTTCCTGTCCTCTGATCCCCTTTTTGTTGCGCGGGATTTGTACCTCTTCCCGTCTATGGTTCGTTTCACGTAGTTAGACTTCGTACATTGGTTTTCTGACGTCCCACAAGCATATTAAATATTATATTGTCGTTCAGCGGATATTGACGTTTCTCAGAATTGCCATTATAACTGCCGATGTCATAAGAACCAAATAATTACTAGGTAATGCTCTCAATTGTGCCATTTCAATCGGTATACGGGCGCCTCGCTGAAATGTTGAATTGAATTGTAACCTCACAGACCCTTTGAGTTGATATACGTCCTTTCCCACCGCCATTTGGAGATGTTCCAGTCTGGTACCTGACTGAGAGCCGCAGCCGTCACTGATCTGACGATCGAATATTAGTCACACGAACGCAGGGAACACCTCACACGAATACCATTCTACAAAGTAGAGGCATCGTTGAATTGATGGGATTCGTTGTAAAGAATATGGTGTCTGACCTATTAAGAAGAATATGATTCACTAAATGAGAGCTGACCAATTATAGGAGGAACACGAGAAATACATGTTCTCGATTTTGTATTCCTTATTTATCTACTTATTTTTAAACGAGAGTAAGAGGATTTCTCATTTACTGTTCTGCAGTATTCTCGCCGCTGCAGCGGTCCGTTTTAAATATCACCCAGCGACACAGCGATACGATCAACTATGGAAATTCTCCTGAAAGGACGAATACACCAGCAGTGTACCTGAAAGGGGACATTTACCAGAAAAAGCTTTCAGGATTGTACACTTTTTTACCATTATACAGTTATCAGGGACGTCACTATACTCTAATTGTAGAGTGAAGTCGGTGTTGTGTGTGTGCGAATTTGACTTACGTACCTCACCTGCCTCGTTGTGATTTTCTACCTTCAGAGTACGCTGTCTCTATGGCACTTGGATGATCTGTTGGCTGCTAAAATAATTTATTTATTCCTGGTTTGTTTTACGTGAGGGTTTATATTGTCCTATGACAGGTACACGTGTACGTTTTAATGATTCCCTAAGTTGGGAATTTCGGAGATTAACATTGGATGTGGACAAAAAAAAAATAAATAAAGAAATAAATTCTACTAGTCAGCCGACCGTTCAATCACTATAGTGTTTAATAAGGTGTTTATAAGGGACAATGGTCTGTCCAGAGTCCATTACACAGCTGTGCACCTCAGTCATCTGCGTGGTGATTTCACGAACAAGTATGTGCTCTTACCGACCAGCATCCCTCGAATGGATTTCACCCGGATACCATTCATCATTCGACAATATTCATTAAGTAGTTGAGAGGGGTGCCATCTGGAATAATTAGACTCTGCTCCGAGGTTTTGATGGATGGGGCATCGCACTCTCGGTGGCTCATCGTAGATCTCACCTCATTTCATGACGGCAATGAAGTGAATATGAGACTGAGAATATGTGACCCTCAAAATGGGTAGAATGAGTCCTGGACATTCCATACTCACCATATTCCCCACATTATTGCTCTAAGGAATTATACCTAAGCGATTGTAGGAGAATTTGCAGCGCTGTTATTCATTAGTTTTCTTAATCGACAGCTGTGTGTCGTTCTCAGTACCATATGCATCCGTGAAAGTATGGTTCTTTCGCTGCCTCCATATCACTCAAGTTCTAATATAGAGGCACCACCGAAGGAACAGAACGGTCGAAAGCCATTTTGAAATTGACTTGCCTCGAGCGACGTCGTTCAGCTCCTTAGTGTGGGCGAGAAACCTACGATGAACAGGAGGAAGTTTGATTGGAACGGTCGACCACTTGACTAGAGTTGGAGAAACTGGTGAAAGCTCATTATCTGATGCAACATTGCCCACTTACAAAGGGCCCTAGGGGAAGCTAAGTTTTCTAATTAGAGGACGACACTCACCCTCTGAACACCAAACCACATCGTGAGAAATGAAATTGTATGCCCGCATGTAATAAGGGAGGAAGACGAAAACGGGAGCATCATCCCACTGTCGAAGATGAGCCTTTCAAAGTTTTTCTTATCAAATCATTCACAAAAGTAGACCTACAATGAACCCAGGTGTACATATAAAACCAGATAGGCACATGACGATTATGTGTCGTCCTAGATACTATTCCGTGAATCACTTTTCTTAAACCCCTTTTTCCTTCCATTAAAAAAAATAATAAATAAATAAATAAAAACGCTACAAATTTATTTACAGGGGTTGGTTATTCCTCGAACTAAGACCATGGAGACCCATTCCAATGGATTCAGAGTCCAAAATTAAGTACAAAATGATACCCCACACGCCTAGATACACAGAAATCTCGAAACACAACATTCAAAATAAGTAGATAGATTTTGCCCCATAACCTCTTCCGTGAGCGCCAATCGTTCCGGCACCCATCTTATTGGATTCAACGACATTCAAGACTCCTACCCTCCCCCGAATTTGGTTCGATCGGACTGAAAAGTTTTGAGGACTAACTACAGCCGGAAACGGGTCCGTGACCAGATTTTTAGATAATTTTCTTCTACCAAAATTGGCGTGGTCGGCGGGCTGCGGATGGCGTACGGCGGACGGACATATGCTTATTTTGATCTAGACACCTTGAAACGTCCAGAAAAACATTTGGGCCGAATCGGAGAGATTGACATTCTGCATGAAAACATAATATGTTTTCATATAATATATTATATGGATCATTCAAGGAATAACCAACCGAAAACTCAGGAAATGGCGGTCAGCTCTATTTTAGCAATCAACATTTAAAATTCCTAGTAATAAAAAAAAAAGATAATGCCAGGTTTTATTTACTTTAGTATCAGCGTGTTGAGTCGGCCATTTCCCTTTGAACCAACAAGCCACATAAGCCTGTAATATTCATATTCTAAATTACGGCTGCCTGAATTCGCTTCTTGAGTGATTTTAGATTATTCTGGTTCTCATGTGGCCTGATTCGTCCGGGGCCGAAACTACTGTTTCGTTCGTATCTCTCATCCGCCGTAACGGCCCTTCTCTTTCGAATGATTGATTTGGTGGGAGATCCCTCAGATCAGAGCGAGAGGCTGTCAAAATTGCGAAAATACCCGTAAAGATATTTGTTACGACCCCGAACGGCAGGGAACAGGATGAGATATCGATCCCTGCGCTTCTCCCGCATTGTAGTCGGCGAAAGACTGTCTGTGTGGAGCGCACACGCCCAATTTGGAAATCTCCCGTGACTGGGTCATTTGATAGATCACCACTCTTCACGACAAGCGAGCGGTGGCCAGAATATAAGTGAAATGACGACGATCGAGGAGCAGAAACGGAGAACAATAAAAATGATCGCCATTCGACACATGTTGCAGTCTTGAGTTTTGACCACATTTCCTGCTATTTACCTACTTCAATATTTTTTAATTAGTTGACTATTCAATTCAAATACAAAATAATAATGTTTTGAGTTCTGAATAGAAGACAGTAAAAATGATATGAAGAACTTGTATTCAGGCCACGTCCGATTTTGGAAAACAAACTTGAAACTTTTTCATCCATGCGATGTTTTCAATGGAAATATTATCAAAGAAAATGAGAGATAAATTTCATCTTGTTTGGACCTTCCATTTTCACATAACCCAATGTATTTGTATTAACTTAGCATTTCTCGGCAGGCTGAATGAAAAACCAGGAGCGAGGTATAGAAGCGGGTAAGAAAGTTCGCATAAATCAGCCCAGAGGAATCCGCCAATCGAAAGTATTTCTCGTGATTTATGGGGTACCAGCCCGAGAGTAAAATAATGGGCTCGGATCGCTTTGATACATTACCGAACGGTTGAAAACATAATTTTAATTCAATGAAGCTGACTGCCGGCGTTTGCTCTTGTTCTTTTTGTTTCGCACTTCCTCGGCGATAGGAAGAAAGGAGGAATTTCGTTCAGTTCCCATAACATTGGAGAGCGATCACGATGGAAAAGGCTTTGCGAGAGAAAGAACTCTTTGCAAAACTTCTTTTGTCGAAGAGATCGCGAGTGAAAAATTACGCTTTGTGAAAAGTCGGTTCTCGAAAAAGGGAAAGGGGAACAAGAAGTTTAATGTAGCAACTTTTCTCTACGTGAGGTTGAAGTAATTTTTGGAACGTGATCGGGCCTTCCATAATTGCTTTCAGTGGGAAGTGGAAAATTGTTCAATGATTGATAGAACTAAGCAGAGAGGTTTTTTTTTCCTGCTCGGAAAATCTCATTTTATTTAATGGAGAATTCAAAAAACCGAATGAGTTATCCAATACAAAGTACATTATAAAATATAGGGATCGATTGGATATTAATGAAACAACTTAATTGATAGGTACGTACTTGGACGGTTGTAAAAAAATTTTACCGCTGTAAAAATAGAAATTTTTTGTTGACTGAAATGGACTAGAATGTTATACCTCAATAATGATTCTCGTGGAAAAACCCGAACCCAAGAAGTGACACTCGTCCCTAATGCTCAACGCTGTGAAACGGACCTGGTGGATGTAGCGCTAACACAGGTTTTCCGTGCGTTTTTTTAATAAACAGACTCTAACGGCTTTTATGGTTTTCCTGCCGCTGGTTCGCGAGGTATTTTAGTGTGTGTTGTTGAGCCCCTGTGTGCAATATAGTCGTATATTAATAATTATGATCCAAATTGCTTCACACTGGTTTATCGTTCTTCCCGCTCGTACAGGCTAGTATTTTCACGGTCTTATGAGAGGGCAGTAAAAATAGTTATGTTTGAACTATTAAAAAAAAAAAAAAAACTATTTTGCTATTTTGACTCGTAGCTTTTTTCAGCAATCAGGATTCAGCGTCCCAATTTTTATGGTAATGCTACTCCACACACCGAAATGCGCGCCAATTTCGAAAACCCAGTTTTGAAATACTCATCATTACCCTTCCGCAGGACCTCCGTTTGTAGTAGTCGGGCTAAAAATGAGTTAGGAACAGATCGAAAAAATGCGCAACATTTCAGTTATTGTTTATCCTATGACAGGACGGAAATTACTGAATTCAATGTCTTACTAATAAAGTAATATGTCATACTACTACTAATGTACCCACATGTTATATTATCTGAAAACGGAAATCTCGCTGGGAGTTTTCCAATTACTCTAGATTTTTTCCGTTAAATTAATTTATTAAAGTAGATGTGTAGGAAAACGCCAATTTTTTAGTCTTACGTTATACAACGTTACGAAAAAGTTCATTTTAGGATCATTTTATTGAAATGATACACGCGTGTTTTCGTATTGAAAAAGGAAAAAAAAAAAAAGGTTTTCCTCAACGAAACATTCATCTCCCACGTGTCGAGGTTTCTCGTTTCAATGTAAAGAGATATCCTATGTCATCCGGTCTGAACGAGACCATTGAAATTGTCCAAGAAATTTCAATTTTGGAACATTGATTCTGTTTGTGTCTCAGTTCTGCCAATCTGGGGCATACATGAAGGAAGGGGCTTTTATGTATTCATCCAAGATACATAAGAACCTGGTGGACTATCACATGGAGACGTAAGAGGTTCAGTGACTACGAGCAAAACGAGACTTATGGCACAGTTAGGCCTCTCGAGGCTGTTTTATTGGAAGTTATTATCATAAGAGTACCGTTCACCTGGTCTTGTCTATTCCAGTTACTGTGGAATATGAGTACTGCTAATTGGAATTTGCGTTATCTCAAATTTGAAGTCTGCACCTGATTGTCCACTAGAGATTGATACTTAAAGCCCCTTCTGACATATATGCCCTAGAAAGCCATTGGACTGATGTACAATGCCATTTACCTGCAATGGTTTTCTGTATTGTCCGGAGATGCTTAATAAGTTAGACAAATACTTTGTCTGACCAACGATTCAGATTATCAGAATAACTCACTATTTTGAAATATAGTCGAAAAAAAACCACAGTGATTGTAGCCAATTAGGTTTTTAGTTGAGTTTTCTAGACGTCTAAGTGTTTTGCTACTCGTCCAGTACAATGACACTTGGGACTTTTAGAAGAATTACTGAATCGATTGAACAAATCGGCCGTGACAGACCTCACCATTGTCGGCTATAAGCAAATACTTCTAATTCCCACTTTGAGGGTGACATCAAAACCTCTGTTTTCTCCTATATGTGATCATTCTTAAACTAAGCTTTCAGTGTGAAATTCCAGAATTTTGGAGTGAGGGAAGTGGGCTGTATCAAATTCTATCCTCATTTTTATCTTCCTGTATCACCCCTCATTTTTAAGATGAATACGTTCGGAACAATTTTGTATTCTTTTGCATCTGAATGGGTTTTCTCACATGAGTTTATCCAGAGTTGGCTGGATAAACTCGTCCACCAAAGAAGAGAGGCACGTGGGCGGCCATAGTTTAGGGCCAACGGTCATTGCACGAGGGAACAGGGAAGAGCAAGATCCTGACGCTCTTCATCAATCCATCACTCCTTTACTTCCTTTTATATACGACACTACATATATCAAACCATCTCTTTGTATCTTCAACGCCGACAATCCATTGTGAGCGTCCTGCAATATTGTGTCATCAATTCTAGATTTTTAAATTTAGAAAATGAGTTAATTTCATTTGTGGTTATGAAATTATTAGTTTAATTCTTTTGTGAGAGGAGTTTTCAAAGTAAATAAACAGACCCTCAGTTGACTCCATCTCAACTCAAAGCCTCTCTCTCTCCCCCCAATCTAAATGGTCATCGTTCTTCCCTTGAAACGAGGATTTCAAGTGGACCCTATACCTCGGGGTACGATCAATTTAGGAACTAATTCATCTCAAAAGTCACCCAAGAGAACGCAAACATGTCCACGCTTTTCCACCGATGGTAATTGGAGTCGTAAAAACCCCTTGTGGCCTAGCTGGGAGTAAGAAAAGTCGGTTGGTTTCCCAAACATTCCGCCCACTGTCGCCTTTCGAGGACCAAACCCGTTTGGAACTGTGGTGTGATCGTTGTATATAACGGTACTGAGAAACGATGTGTCTTAACAATCACAAATAGCTCAGAAATCAAAATCCAGTGATGCTTTTCCCTACCTCATCATTCGTATACAAATCGAAATCAATTGTTCATATTTTATGTGCAAAAAAAAAGTGATACCTGCGCAACTTTCGTTCGCGCAACAAATGCTTGCGGCCGAATACGATGAAATGTCGGTTGGATACAACTAGTACTAATATCACGACGCTCATCCTGCTCACCAGGTCTTCTCGATTTCCTAGTCTCGTACTCAAGGAGGATCATCTCCGGTGTTTGGAATTGGATAAACGGCAACAATACCGATCCAACCGTCCGAAACCAAATTGAGTCAACCAAAGCCGTTACGACAATGCATTGCACAAACCGGAGACGTCCAATAATTCGAACCTCTCTCTTGGAAAATCGGTTTCAGATCCCTGATCCCTTTTAATTATAATTATTGTGCGCCGAATCTCTCGATTTTCCATTTCTCGAATGGATGAGAGTTAAGCCATTCCCATCGTGATTACAGGAGTTCGATGTCGAGTCAGGGATTGATAACATTATCTATTATGTATTGTGAAATACCGAACGTCAAGAAAATTATTTAACTGTCCTCTTACGCAATGATTTAGTTATTTCGGTAGATTCCCACTTAGTGCAAATAATATCATGTTTCTATCCATTTAGTTTCGAATCCAGTATACGATAAACGTAAATTACATTGAAACGTGCAAATTAGTTTTCCCTATTCGTCTCAATGCACTGGATGTTACGCACCATGAATAAGCCACCATTAAAAATTCCCTCCTCCCTTTCAACTGCAATGACTGCTCCTGAGTTGCATGCAGATGAGTAATGTGATCTTGACAAGTTTATCACCCGTTTCTCGGAATAATTTTCTTGAAGTTTAATAATGCCAGTGTCTCTGCATTTTATATTTTTCATAACACGAGACCAAAGAGGTCTCTTGTGTTTTATGAACCAAGGTAGTTTTTATTGCGATCATTTCTTTTGTTCAACTAGTAACTACTTTGCATCCTGGCCCATTCATTTGAGCAGAGCAAAAAAAAGTTGGAAATTTCTTTTGACGTAAATTATTCAGAAACCAAGGGACTCGCTGTAGCGCTATCTTTTAAATCAAATTACGTTTATCTCAGTGCAAGTGAGTCCTGGTAATTCAGTAGCTATTCACTCATCTTTGGTTTTCGAAGAACTATGCGCAGCAGCGCAACATGTAAAAGGGTTATGACGAGCGATGTACAGAACTTGAATAGGTCCTGAGAAGGACATCGTAACATTTGAACGCTAATTCCTTTCATATTATTATTATTGTTATGGTTCGATGAAGGTATGAATCATCCATAACCAAGAATAATCTATGGCGTACTAATTATCGATTTGTTCTGTTTCAGGTAATATCCTGTCCCACGCGAGCAATTGATTATCGAGGGGCAAGTATAATGCAATCATAATTATGTGAATGTAAATCATTGAAGCCTGTTCAGTTAATGGGCAGTAGGTAATTTTAATTTTGGTGGATTTCATTTTTTTAATATACTTTTTGTTCTTTGACGAATGGAAAAATGGCGGGAGGAATGGAGGGGGTGGTATTTACAATGGGAAGACGAGTGCCGATCAAACACCGTCAGCTGCAGCTTTCAGTCACAAATAACAAGAACTCAATCTCCGACCCTCCTCCCCCCTTCCCATCTTTTCGCCCGCTAAACGGCGATGAGTGACGGGCAATAGGCGATAGGAGATGTCACTCTTATACGCTCTCGTCCTCTGCTGGGAATATAGATTTGAATGGAACCATTGTCTCTTTGCCGTCTGTCACAGGTTCAGATGGCAGGAGTCTTTTTTTTTTTTTTTTTTTTTTACGTATGAGAAAGAAAAAAAATGAAGGGAAAGAGTTCGAATAACGTCAGAATATTCCGGTTTTTGATTTAATACCGCCAAAGTTTACCATTTGACTAATAATAAATGTACTCACTTTGCACTACAAAATATTTCATAATCTCGCATTCAGTTTTCACACTCAGACTCTCAACTTTTCAAACGTATTGTTCAATCGTACAACCTGAACATAATTATTCGGAACGAGTAAATTGTTTTCGGTAGGAAGTAGAAGAAATACGTCAATGATTGAAGAGAGCATTAGGTGTTCTCAGGTCCTCAGAAACCTAAAGTCCATGTGAAAGTACTATTTTATGTGAATCGATACTGTTTGGTATGAAAAAAGCTAGTAAGTATTAAGTAAATATCATGCCATATTGGATGCGTTTCTATAGTACAAACAAGAAAGACCTCTCTGCGACTGTTATTGTCCTGAGTTCTTATAACTGTGCGGAATATATGCACCAAAGTCCTCGATTTGCGGAGGGTTAGTGTGATTCATTACAATACTATTCATTAGGTATCTACGCGTTGATGAGCTGTTGAAGGCATCCCATGCCAACAAGTTTGAAAAAAATATTTCAAAGGTGCTTCTGGTTACTCGAGTCTCCAAAGGCAAGAGAGATGAAATATTCATGAGGTGCCTTCTATTTGATAGATTTATATTGAATCTAATGAGTTCAACTACGAGGAACGGACCAGTTAGAACATTCGCACCACGTAGCTGCTCTGGTGCTTTTACAACATTATCTCCGCCCTCGACTTCCTGGGGCTCCCCGCTTTTGCTGTTTTTCTTCTACCAGCTGTTTGTTTATTCATCTATATAACGCTTGTTGATGATCATTTACATATCAAACGTCTGTCGAGATGGGAATCTACTTCGGTCGAGGGAACGGACAATTATGGCTAAGAAACCTTCAGCGCTGGCTCCTGCTCTCCATTAGAAACTGTTTACTTGTGATGAAACCTTCTTCCATGCGGAAATTGTATCAGCTTAATTTTTCGAACGCGGAGAAAATTAATGAAATTCGCTGCATTCCCCAGTAACTCATGACTGAAGATGGAAGAATGTTTCGGTTTGAGATTAGAAAGCCTAGAAGACGGCATTCGTGTACCTCCTATGAAAATGTTTGTATGTAAAATGATCACCAATCATACTGTTTAATCATACAAGAAGTATTCCGTATATTTTCTTTTCAGGGTTACTATTTTGTGTTTGGTAGGTTATTTCTTGAATAATTAACCTATGTAACATTTCCGATTGCCGCCAAAACTTGACAGTTTCATGATGTCTAGATCAAAACGCTGCTAATTCTTCCACAATGGTTGATCATTCCATGGAGCAAACTTATGGGGAAACAGTCAACGTGGAGTGCCCTGGACTCATTCCGATCAATTCAGCGCCCAGAATTTAGTGAAAAATGATACCCCACATGCCTAGTTCACAAAATGCCCCGAAAATCGAGTTTTAGGGAATACATGTTAACTTGTCCTTCCTTAAATTTGGTTCAGTTGGGCTGAAAATTTTCAACGTCCAACTAATGCCAAAAGAGGTCCCAAACCAAAATTTCAGATTTTTAGAAAATGTCAGAAATTAGTGAGTCGAAGCACACACTCCTCACCGTCCTTCCCAATGAAATGCTTAAGGAAAAATAATTTGGTAGAATTTGCAGCATTTTTACTTCTAATTTGTGTACAGCACCTCTTGGGGAATTCGGAAGGGGAAAATTTGTGGTCTAACAATAATGTATTAGATATAGTTACAGATACGTAGAATAAGCATGTGTGACGACTATGACTTGTGACCCTCCTACATGCAGTTTTACCTCGCACAATTCAAATCATTCCAACGTTAGAAATTATGTGTGAAATTCTTCGTCAAAATTATAATAATTCTACTCGCGTGCAATTTCCAACGCTTAGTAAAGCTGGCCGCTACTAAAATAACACCGCGGCTCAAAATTTATACCAACCTCTATTTTCTCCTGGAGCCTGCACACAAGAGAAGTGTGAAAACAATAACTCACTAAAACCCGCTCACATTCATTACGTAATTTATTTATGTATTTTTCGCCCCCCTCTGACGGGGTATTATGGTTGCAAGGGCGCTATTATTTTCACCTCGCGTGGCCCCGAATCTCGCCAACGGATTACGCTGGTTGCAGCGTTTCAGTCTTTTGACATTCTTTGTTCGCGTGTCGCTACTTCGGGCTTATCCTACATCTTTATGCAATAAGGAAAGTACAAGATACATATTTATATCAAGATATTTTTGGATTTATTTGAAGATTTTTTTACCACTCAAGTTTCCTCTCCCCCGGTTTGATTCTAAAGATTTCATTTTTGAGTTTTCCTACTCTAAGATTTTATTAATTTTTATCCTATCCAGAATTTGACCACGTCTAGGGTACACGTTTGAGATGTTTTGGAAAGAGTCTGAGTCCAATTCTCGAACGATCCAAAATTTGACCTCGTCAAGAGAACTTGTGTTGAAGGGAGGTTCGGCTCGAAAAGCCCGACCGATCCAATCTGATCACATCAAAGGGTGCACACTCGAATGTGTGTCGAAGGTATGTGGAGAGAGGAAGCAAGAGCCCTGTAAGAGACGACAAGAGGGTGACAATAGAACACGAGTTTATGTTTAAGTGAGCAGAGGTTGGAGCTAATTGGTAAGTGAAACTGAGTCGGGGTTTTCCCCAGCCTTGCTGCATCCTCAGCCCGTCTTCTTTATTTCGTAGTTGATCATTTTATGATTCGTGGTCTCACATATTAATTTTCAATTATCTATCTCTCTTTAAAAAGGGGGTTTCTGAGGGTCCCATATGAGTACAAGTCATTGGTTCACAGACATAACACCCTCCGATTTACGACCCAAAGTCCGGGTGGACATGGATCGGACAAGGGTGGATGAAAACGTGAGTATAGGTTCACTTCTAACCTGTGAAGAGGGACCGTTTCCTGTTACCGGTTTTAGTAATTCATAAGGATAGCGAAAGATGGAACGCGAGAGATGAAAAGGGGCAAACTTACTTCGTGCTTGGTCCTCGGTTGGAGCTTTCCCGGATGTTAATATTTCAACCTGTGTCATCGTTCTAAGGTGAAAAGTGGGGACACCTTTCGGCTTGATCCTCAGAAGGGTCAGGCTGAAAGTTAGAAGGTCAAGCTTTCCCCATCAATATGAATATGAGTAAACTTTGAAGGGAAAATTGGCTTTTAGAAAATTGACCAGGACTTTGATTCCTTGATCTGAGACCTAGAGTGAATAGGAGACTTCAGCGAGTACTAAGAAATTAAACCTACACTCTTGGTAGGAACGACAAACTCCGCTTATTAATATGTACTGCGTTCAATAAATCGTGTTTTTGTTGACGACTCCTAGATAGCCGTATTGTAAAGTCAATATTTGATCATTTTCCGAAATTTTGTGGCCACTATTGTTTCAAGTTTTGTAGGTTTTCCCCTGCAATTGCTGCTTCTCAACAGTACACCTTTTTTTGGACCTCTCTCTTTTTATGTTCTTACTGCCCTATGAACGATCCTTGACACTATTTTTATGTTTCTCCGGATTTCTTCGTGTTTTTCAAAGCGCTAAATATCAGATTACCTAGACCGTTGGATAAATATCGACCTCAAGACTATGCAAACGCGATACAGCGCTCAGTCTAACTATTCGTGGAGGCTAGAGCATTTTTCTTCCTTCAACAAGGTTGATTAGTATCCATATATTCTTCTCACACTGACCCAAATCCGAACAGAACTGGTGTACATAATTTATGTTCAAAAAATTGTCTTCACAAAATGATCTGAAGAAACTAATGACAATCTGATGACAATGATCAAACAAGATAGTCATTTGCCAACAAAAGAAAATTACGTATCCTGTAGAGAGTTTCAGCGAAGACAATGACACTTAGTTTGAACTTCGAACCTTGATATTTACCGTTGATATTTACTGTAGAAGAAGAGAGAAAAGGGAAAGTTCTGTCCAACTTACGGGCGGCGCTTTCTCATCAACCACGTCGACCGCACTTCTGCAGTCCCTTCAAGTATCCCACTTTATTGATATCGTTCCTCTCGAAAGACCCAAGGAACCCACGAGTGTCCTCTCGCTCCCTCTCGACGTCCAATCCATGCGGAATCCATTCCGTTCTTGGACCTATTTCCTGGGCGGCTGTCTCGAGCTGAACGTCACCGTCACGTTCGATATTAAATATTGAACTCGTCTTATTTTACCCCGTTTTTCTACACCAGCCCGATTTTTTCCTCTTCTTTCCGTACGATGGTTCGAAGTTACCAATGGGTGGGGAGGTCTGTTTCTTTACTCAAACCCATAGCTACATTTTCCTCATTGTTTTCAAACAATGTTTTCCGTTACGGAACAGTTCATTATTTGAAATTTAATTTCAGGTTTCGAAAAAAGGCGCTGAAATGTATCTTATAATGGTTTATTATTCTGGATTCATTTCTTTATGGACAATGATACTTTAAAAAAGGATTCTTTTTATCAATACCTTCTTGACTCTTGAGTACCCTACTCCGCCTTTCAAAATCCTACTCTTATTCACACCCTGTCTTCTTTTTCGGCTCTACAAGTTTGAATTCCACGAATTTGTATTCACGAATAAAAACTGACGGATGCAATGTTAACAAGCACCAGGTTGAATTGCACTCGTTATGCTACAAGAATAATTTTTAGTAGTCAATATAAGTCTACATAATAGGTGGTCTCCTGGCTGAAGTTATGTTAAAAACGCACAACCAGTCGGTCGTGAAGGGTGGGTCGCCTCCTCGCATATTCGCAACAGATATTTTTTATTATGGCCGTAATATTCATTAGATCAGACTTTCTGCAGGAATTGTAGAGGATTCCCCAGTCTAATCATATCGGGTAACCTCTAGTGAATACAAATCAAGATATTCTCACGTTTAGATGAGGTACATGCGCTAATCCATGTCATTATTGGGCGTGCGATTACAGTATGATACTACTTTATCCTGTGGTGAACCATCGCTTTTCATTATTGAATCGCACTTTTTTAAATGTTTTATACGATTACAATTATTGTAATAAAAGTTATTTGTTTTCACATGTTTTGAAGATTTCATAATTTCTGAGTTCCTCACATGGAGGAATCACGTTTGAATATGTCCAATAATTTTCCATTTTAGCAAATGAAGGAAGGCGGTCTAGGATGTAGGCGAGTAAGTTTATCTTAGGATTTACGGTTGGACTGTAATCAATTCCAGGCTCTGATTCGAGAACACTTAGGATTTGTGGGGCACCAGGTTAAGTAGTTGTCCGTTGGCTGTCGCATTTTCGGAGAACAAATCGCAAGGAGACAGAAAAAGTAATTTACCGGAGAGAGAAGAAAAGAGAAGGCAAAAGAAGATTCGTCTCCTATATAACCCCTGTCACTTGAATGCTCTGATGTGATTCACAGTTCTCAGAGCCAGGAAGAAATGGTTGACAAGGATTGCTATTGAATGTGGGCAACAACCTTGTGAGACAGATTATGTGAAAGGTGACAATCAATCTTCAGGGCGTGAAGAGGAGAGTGGCTCGAGAACTGATGTGATGGGAGAAAGAGGCGAAGACGAGGTCTTCCTCATTAAATGGTTTGAGTGGAAGGGTTTAATCTATCTATCGTCCGAAAAAAGGTGCCAGGGCGCCTCGAGCGAGCCAAATGCCAAACCACTTCGCTTTTCGAGAGGGTTTCTACTCCCTGGTAACACAAATTACAGCGAAAACCTTTTCCTCTCGTCACCGACAGGCTTCGTCGAATTGGAAATTCACTCGAAAACGCTTCCACTCTCGGATCCGCACCAGGGGTCATTAGACCTCATACGCAGAGCCCATTTAACCCACAGCCTCCCCAACGGGCCTCGGTTTGAGTTCGTTAGGAATCCAGGTGGATGCTCGTTGCTTGATCACTTCCAGGTCGATTGGTACCTAATCTCTCGCCCGACGTGGATTCTGCGTACATCCATCTAATGTTTATTTTCTATGCTGACGCATAACACTTTATTCCGTCTGCTTTGGTTCTGCGCGTCATCAAAGCAGCCCACTTCTACGGTCAACTGCATCAGTGTTTCGAAAGTGGTGTCCGAAAGGATTCTGCCAAAGAGAAATGAGAATGGAGCGGAGCTTTGAAACCACTCCGCGAGTCTGGTCGTGGTATATCCTCAGTTCTGTGAAATCATTCTGTTGTAGGGTCGAGACACTGCGCCCAGCAGCTTTTGCGGTTGCCCTTCAAGCTCCACCGACGGTTGAAACTTCCTCTCATTCCCTGGCCCTTCTCAGTGTAGACCCTCAGTGAATCATACCACATACCTACAAATTTGTACTTCATGAATGCTGCAACTTACCTTGGAACACTACCTTCTTGGTCTGGGATGATGTTTATTCCGGAGCAGCGCTCGTGAATTCGACTCGTATATAAATTTGAGTCTATTTCTCTAATTCTTGATCATGTTGCCTGCTAATTGTCGGATTATCAATCGACAGTGAATATTGTATCCACTTCTCTAGTCACGACTGTGATCGATCCACCATCCGAGGATATCATTGGCGGAGTAGTACATTCAGGCACCCAGAAAGATAGAATAACGTGATATGTTGCTTAATCTTTCCTATTAAAACAATACAACGTATGATTGATTTCCCTCCGTGACAACGCACTGTCTTCTACCACGTACACGATGCACGTTGACCTTCGGAAAACCATCACGACCCCTAATGGAACCTGCGTTGCCCTTAGAGCGTTTAGAATATGCAGGTTCGGAGCTATGAATCATCAAGTTGAGAGAGCTTCCAACAACTTCCTGCACATGACAGGGAGCTTCCCAATCTACTTGCACAGCATGTTCGGGACGTCTGGTTCTCAACCGGTTGAGGTTGATCGCCTTCACTAGAGGGTTAATTCTAACTGTAGTAATAGGTGCCTAGTTCTGAGGTGGCACACTTAAGATGCAGGATCCATTTGGGATTTATGACAAGAGCCTCTTCCGTTGACAATCACTTCTGTTCACGATCTTCGTCCAATTATTCAATTCGAATTCAACGAAATTTCACACCGCACCTACGTGATCGGCCCAGAGCTGACATGGATCATTATTGCTTGAACGGTTCTGATTACTGTAATAATAGTAGTCTACCACTACTATTACTAAAATTACATCTGCTAATAAGCTTTGAATTGCTTTCCAAAGAAACGGATATCACAGCACTGTTTTCAGAACACTTCCCTAATAATTGTTTGGCGACTTTCCCATACTTACATAATTTCAACAAAAGTTGTCTGCTTTTTTTTTTTTTTTTTTTTTTTCACTTGAAATCAATTTTTTTAAGAAAATATATGCGCTCGAGTTTATACGTGGTCTGATTTTTAAAAAAAGGTAAAATGATCTTGAGTGCTGAAAACATGGCTTCTCCTACGACAATTCACGAGTTCTTTTTTCTAGAGCTCAACTCAAACCATCATTCTAGCTGTTCCTACAGTATATGCAAGTCCACTGTAGAAAACTGAAAGTCTACGTTTGAATGTCGAAGGAACGATATTTTACTCAAGCTTACAGAGCTGTTGCTGTATTTTTCGAGCATTCAGTGATGCCTACCCTTGGGTATTATAGAATAACGGAAGCCCAGCGCGGCCAAGCACCGCAAAGTTGATCGGGGCGTTCCATTTTTTGGGGGAGTTTATCCGGGCTTTAGTGAAGCAGGGGTGGTTTTTCCGTAAGAATGGAAGCCTGGCACGTGGGAGTGAACGAAAAAGGAGGATCCTGTGTCGGCGATGGGATATGCGGCCATTCTCATTCACGGCCAGCGAGAGGGACTCAGGAGGATGGGAGAACCAGGAAGAAATGCCCATTGTCCCTTTGTAAAGGAGCCCCACCCTCTCTCGGCAACACCAGAGCTTGGCTTCAAAGTGGATTAGCTATGGAAAAGGTTCAAGAAAAGACCGGTGCCGTGTACAAGGCCGCCTGTTACCCCAACCCTTCTGCCGAACCCTTCATAACCATGCCAATGAGGAATTGAAAGGACGCCCCATCCCCTTTGACCTCACCAAAGCCTCACTAAACTTTGACCTTCAATTCCATTCACGAGCATCGTCTGCTGCATCCATGATCGACTCGTATACACGGAGATCGGCCATGTACAAAAGAAGCTGAGGCGGAGGCTACAGTCAGATAACGATTAGGCCTGTGTAACGCTAATTACACCAGCTGGTCAATCCATCACGCATAGCTGTTCGGGACCCACAACATCATCATATCCGCTTGAGTCTGCACATCAACGTTCAACCGTTTGATCATGCACAGCTCCCAAAATGATTGTGTCGAATCGTTCTAAAAAAACAAGCAGAGGCGATGAAGGAGAAGACCGTTTTTTATGTTGAGTGTACAAGAGGTTTTTCCCAAGGAAAATAAAAATATATTTATTGGTGGAAAAATAAAGGATGAAGAGGAGAGAAAAGGATTGCGTGAGGAGCTGGAGAAACAACAACAGGCCTCCCGTCTGAGGCACGGAAACACCTTTAGTGTGGAGCACTCAAACACGACCCTTCTTTCTCCTTCCACTTCTTTTTCATCTTCATCCTCTTTCACACAGTAGAAATACAAGGAACACATAAAAGTGATAGTAAGAGGGTAGCCGGTCCTCCCCACGGCACGAAAAACCGCCGTGCCCGCATCGGGGTCAAACCGTCAAGACGAATATATTTGTTTTCCCTTTTTTTCCACCACACCCCCACCCCTACACTACAAAGCTCCCCCTACAACCCCCTCGTCAGGCACTTTATCCATCTCCCCCCTCCCGCCGCAGTCCTCACGAACACTTAGCCCGGGCGCGGCTTTTCAAAATAGTTTCCACCGACCGCCTCTTTTCTCCATTCCGCTTGTCACTTCTTCAACTTATCTCCCCTCCCAGTGAGCCTCCAAAGTAATGTTTTCCGCTCTCCCGAATGAAACGCCCGCACTACACCCCACCCTGGAGGTGGTTCGAAAAACCTCAAACGCCCCCACCCAGAGTTGCACGGTAAACAAAAACTTCCACCTCCACCGGCACTTCCACCTCCTCCAAAATCGTAATCCCAACCAATCCGTCTTTCAGCTCCTATCTTTGTCTTTCTTCTTGTTTTAGACGAATAATGCCTCTCGGAAAGCGTTCACATTTGTTATCCTCTCGACTGTGACAATTAATTATCTACCTACTCTGTCAGGCAAACAAGTGAGTTTGCATTTGAAGAGCCGTCAGCTTGTTATCTTTTAGGTTACTTCACAAACATTGGTGAGAACCTGATCTGCTTCGATCATCGGAGATTGACTAATAATTGATCACAAGCATTAAAAGTGGCTACGTCATTCACAGACTACTGTAGGCTAAAACATAAAGAGTGGAAAATTTGAATGAATGGTTTTCGTCAATACAAGAGTATTACTACAGTATCCCGGCCTCCTGATGGTTTCAATACGGATTGCGTACCCCGTGCGAATCTTGATATAAAGACGTCTATTTTCAAGAATTTACATTTTTCCTGCTTAAATAAACCTCGTCCCTCAGGCCTTGACTGGAAAAGTCCTGGTTGATAAGTGTAGCGAGAGAGCCGTTCGATTTCACGCTCATTCTCGGTGTATCGTTTGTGAGAATAACGTATGAAATCCAATCAAAAGACCGTATCTCCAGGTGTAAAGGGGAGAGGTATCGGTGGATCGTGGGGTTACCGGAACCAAACAGGACGGAAAGTAGAGCTGTCAAGATGAGAAGGGAGAGAGCTTGAAGAGCGTATGTATGGAACTCCAAGCCCGAAGTCTCCAGCTCGAGAGCGGATGGAGACGGGGGGCGTTTTGCATTATTCATCGTGTGGCGTTGCCTGATCGGTTGGCGCCTTCCTTCACGAACCAGCAGATATCTTTTTAAATCTGAAGTGAGAAAGGCACTTCGCTTTTGTGGCAGACTTGACATCAACGATCTACCGCCATCTCTTCAATTATGTTCCTTTTCCCCCTCCTTCCTTCGTGGTTGAGAACGGAAACGTCAGTGACGATAAGTGATTACGATTTGACGGATTGAAATTTCAACGTTCGAAAATTCAATAAACCGTAAAGGATGGCAAACCGCGGTAAGCGTAATTTATTGTCACCTACGGTTAAATTAGTCAGAGGGCCTTTGAAAAGAAAAAGTAATAATACACGTACTATTTGTTGGTTATTCCTTGAATAATGAAGCCATGTTTTCATGCAAAATGTAAATCTCTCCGATTCGGTCCATAATTTTTTTCTGGACGTTCCCAGATCATCGTCCGCCGTCCGACCTTGGTAGTAGACAATTTTCCGTTACCAGCTCTAATTGGTCCTCGAAACTTTTCAGCCCGATTGGACCAATTTTGGGTGGGGTAGGGGTGAAAATGTGTATTTCGAAAAATGGATATTCGATATTTTTGCGATTTAGGCGTGTGGGGTATCATTTTCCACTAAATCTTGGACGCTAAATCCAATGAGACGAGTCCTGGGATAGTAATTATTTGCGCCTATAATAATAAATAATATATAATAATAATAATAATAATAAATAATTATAGGCGCCCACTGGAAGAGGTTATGGACGCAGAATCGATTGAAATGATTCTCCATGTGCCTGGTCCAAGGAATAACCAACCCGTGTGTAAGAATTTGTAGCATTTCAAATACCGATTCGGTTTCCACGCATGGTTTCATTCAAATTCTTCCCCTTGACAGACCATTTTTTTCGCGCGCCACCCAGCAAGATGAACGTTTGTCCGTTTTAGTTGTGGTTTATGTTGGTAATTACCTGAATAATCAAAATGTTTTAAAGCAAACAGTCAATCTCTCCGATTCGGTCCAACATTTTCTTCTGGGTGTTTCATAGTATCTAGATTAAAAAAGTCAAATGTCCTTCCGCCTTCAGCCGTCTACGCCGACTATGGTAGTAGAAAATTTTAGAAAATTTGGACGCTGAATCCAATGAAATGGGTCCCAGAACGATTGGCACCCCCGGAAGAAGTTATTGGTCAAGTAATAGTAATTAAGTAATGTCAGAAGTAATGGGTACCTATCTACCCATTTCGAATGTGTGTTTTCGAGATTTCTGGTAACTAGGCGTGTATGGTATCATTTCCCACTAAATTTTGGATCCTGAATAGATTGGAATGGGTCCGGGACCCGCCACGCTCACCGTTTTACCCATTTTCCCCATGTTGAAGAAATGAGTCTCATGCGCCTGGTCTGTAGGGGTTAGAATAACCAACCCCTGTAAATAAATTTGCAGCTTTTTTTTTTTAATTGAATTGTAACTAAAAATGTGTCGAGGGGAAGGCGTTTAAATACCGGCTTAAGCCGAAAAGCCAAATTTCAAAATTTTCAGGAAAACAGGATGAAGGTATATAAAATAGCACGAGTTATTAAAAATCCCTAAATTATGGCTGAGTCCTGTTGAGCTTTCTTAGTCGTGCTGATAATACGACCGGAAAAGGGTGTCGTATGCAGCATTCGACAGATTCTGTCGTTTGATCTAAAGCCGAAACTTTGATTAGGAAGAATTCTGTTTGACTCCAAGGCCCGAAAAGGTTGCTCTATTATTTCAAGGAAACTAAGGTTTTCACCCATTAAGGAACAAATATTGTTTTGAACAAATACTTGTCAACTCGAACTCCGAGTGAAAGAGAGTTACAAACATATTCAAACATACTCAACGAACTAGCAATTCCAGGTTGAGGTTTAGTGTTCATGTTTCAGTTATTTAGAGAAAAAATACTGCGCAAGATGATTGCGTGCGTAACATTTCAATTTGAATAATTCATCTAACCTGAAATTATGATGATTTTACGACATTTTCCTCTCACAATGAATAACGGAAATATGAAAATTGGTCCATTCGTTTTGAGTTACCTCGTATTTATGGATGTTCGACGCAGTCGAGGCTTCAAACGGATGTTGAGTGAAACGAG
>CM033998.1:34222410-34249526 GCA_019603395.1 Cyrtorhinus lividipennis | reverse complement strand
GATTGCAATTGGCTGTTGTGGTCAAAGTAAAAACAACCGTAAAAGCCTGCTAAACTTAGGGTATTGGGCAAAAATTAGCTACAGGTAGCTAACAACTTAACGCAACAGCTAAATTAGCTATAATATAGGTGGAGCTAACTACTAAATATTTAGCTATTAGCTGTTCAAAGACAGCTAAAATTTCTAGCTAAATTCGAGATTAGTCGAAACAAAAGCCAACAGATTAAGCTGCAATGAGCTAAAAGATAATAGATGTTGACTGAAATGCTTAGCTTAGCTATAATAGCTGTTTCGATATGCAGTTTTTCGTAAAAAGTTAGCTATTAGCTGTTAGTTGTCAGTCACAGCTATGGCTGTCATCTTTCAGCTGCTCATGGCTGTTAGCTTTCCCTTTTAGGCTAATAGCTAATTTAGCATTAAATTTTAGCTGTTCCTCAATAGTTAGTAGCTAAATTTATCTGTTAGGTAGCTATTAGAAAAGAGGTAATCACTAATTTTGCTATTATTTAAAAAATGAGCTAGGGTATTGGGCAAAAATTAGCTACAGGTAGCTAACAACCTAAAAGCAACAGCTAAATTAGCTATAATCTAGGTGGAGCTAACCACTAAATATTTAGCTATTAGCTGTTCAAGGACAGCTTAAAATTTCTAGCTAAATTCGAGACTAGTCGAAACAAAAGCTAATAGATTAAGCTGCCATGAGCTAAAAGATAATAGATGTTGACTGAAATGCTTAGCTTAGCTATAATAGCTGTTTAGATATGCAGTTTATTCGTAAAAAGTTAGCTATTAGCTGTTAGTTGTCAGTCACAGGCTATGGCTGTCATCTTTCAGCTGCTCATGGCTGTTAGCTTTCCCTTTTAGGCTAATAGCTAATTTAGCAGGAAATTTTAGCTGTTCCTTAATAGTTAGTAGCTAAATTTATCTGTTAGGTAGCTATTAGAAAAGAGGTAATCACTAATTTTGCTATTATTTAAAAAATGAGCTAGGGTATTGGGCAAAAATTAGCTACAGGTAGCTAACAACCTAAAACAACAGCTAAATTAGCTATAAAGCTAACAACTAAATATTTAGCTATTAGCTGTTCAAAGACAGCTAAAATTTCTAGCTAAATTCGAGATTAGTCGAAACAAAAGCCGAATAGATTAAGCTGCCATGAGCAGCTAAAAGATAATAGATGTTGGCTGAAATGCTTAGCTTAGCTTAGCTATACTAGCTGTTTAGATATGCAGTTTTTCGTAAAAAGTTAGCTATTAGCTGTCATCTTGCAGCTGCTCATGGCTGCTAGCTCTGAATTTCGGCCAATAGCCAATTAAGCAGGAAATTTTAGCTGTTCCTCAGTAGTTAGTAGCTAAATTTATCTGTTAGGTAGCTATTAGAAAGGGGTAATCACTAATTTTGCTATTATTAAAAAATGAGCTAGCTAGTAAATTACTTAGCTAATGCTCAACTTTGCCCTCTGGATTGGGGTGGATGTTGTGATTAAAGGCCCAAAACATGATAGGGCATGACATTTCCACGCTTCCAAACTATGATTTCTTACAAATCCGCATCTCAATTTCCATTTTATGAAGCTGAGAGCTGCTGCTGCTAGGACCACAAGAGCCAATGGCACAATCAGAGATTCACAAGTAAGATTCAATCTAATTCATTTGAGCTCCTGTACACAAATATAAGACGGTATAACTAGTCTGCATTCAATCCAGGACTCCATAATGTCTCAATGAATGAAGATGATTTTGAATCTGTCCAACGCAAGCGGCGTGGAGTAGAAATTGAACTTAGTGCCAACTTGAGTGAGTTCTATGGATGAATATCTCTTTTTAAAGGCATATGGAATGTGTAATACCAACGTTATTAAATCTTGAAAATGAAACACACACTTCTTGATTCCTATCAGCTTCTGAATCCTCAAGAGCCTTTCAAATTTCACGAAATATAAAAGAGTGATGATGCCCTGAATTTTCAGATGCAACAGCGACCATTTGTTTAGCGTTTTTTAGCTCAAAATTGAGTGTACTGCTGGTTAAAATCCCACCGCATCGTAACAATAATTGGCAACTACACAGCCAAATGCATTGATTTCAAACTACCCCAATAAACCTCAAACCGATAACCTCGTGAAAAGTAAAGAAGTGGAGGCGAAAACAATAAAATAAAATAAAATAAGAAAATTGAAGAAGGAGGGAGCACAGATCAAGCGCATGTCAGTTTCAGAACTGTCTCAGTAACCCTGGAACTTACAAAATTTTCGTAGTAGAAAGAGCCTACCGACTTCATATCCATCTGAAACAATCATAACGTTGGTCAGACGAATACTTTTCTTTTCCAACTAGCGAAGCGGAAGTAAATAATGCTATGAAGCGCCAGGGCAATTGCACAAACTCAAGAGCGCAAATTACAAGTACAAGGAACAAAATGGGTTTTGAACTCCAATCAGCGATTGACACTAGGATTCATGTACAGGTACAAGGGTTATTCATTTATTTTTTTCCTTTTTCAAGATCAAGGTAGCAGAAAAAGTTGAATTCAAAGAGGGCAAATCAATAACAGTCTACAATTCTACCTACTTCACAGCCACAACTGACACGACCAAATCATTCTCCTGCTCAATTGAGGAGTGCCCAAAGATGGCTATTTACAAATCAATTGTTTGCGAGAAGAAATAACGGTGCACGTCCATCACCGATTCCTCCCCTCCCCCTCCCCCCAAATGAAGTAAACGGATTTTGTAGTCAAATATCCAAAATAGGATGCAGTAGTGACTGTGTTAAGCTTTACCATGCTAGCATTATGTTATTAGGATGTTGTGGAGGCCTTGAGACCAGGTTCAGTTAGGAAGCGATTTTTTTTTGGCACAACATGCTAACAACGAATCTACGGCAATAAATTATGTAGTACTATAGAGGAAGGTGCACTAGGGGTAATCAGTAATCACGTTTCAACCAAGATTAACAATTGTGCAGAAGGATGCGAAAGGATCTATGGTTTTACAGCAGCGGGAAAGCTGGAGAAGTCGTATTACGAGTGTATTATGAAAATACCAAACTAACAGTGATTAGTTTGATGATCCTAGTGCACCTTGTAACATTTGAGAAGGATGATACAACACCAAAAATATGAAAAAGCACGGTCACATGACTAAGCCAAAAATAGGAAGATTAAAGAATAGGTACTTGAGTGAATTTCTTCAACTGTGAAGTGTTACAAGGGGGGACAGGGGTAAACTACATAAGCCAAAGACTAAAAAGAAAAATTAAAAAAAATGAAGAGGCTTTAGTAGTTTGAGGTTTCGCGGGGATCCGTTTTGAGGGAAGAGAGCGGCCAAGACATGTGACCTGCTTCTCATACGTTTTTGGGGGATATAAATGAATCAGGCGATGAGAATTCCTCCGTCAATCATTCGTAACAACCACCAATCAGTCATCAACAGAAGAATCAGGGAACGAGCCTTGAATATTCATTACTGGTACAAAATGTTGATTGATTACAGGGGAAGAAAATGCTGTCCATGGTGCAAAGTTCGAGCCAGCTGGGTTTTTTGCTTTTGGTGATGCTGACAACTCCTGCTTGATTAGGAGGGTTAAACCATTTTGGCGTCTTGCTTTGGCTCAAGCGTGGAAGACAGTTTTAAATGCAGAATAAGCAGGGGAAAGTGACGTGGGAGTGAAGACATGCGTGGTTGGAAGACTGTCACCAGGGACTGCCATGGAAGGGTGGAAGGTATGCTCCATGTGTTGAAGGCATGCTATGTCTTCCCTCTGACGTGTCTGTGAAGACGTAGCTTCTTCCTCAACATCCCAACTTAATAATCCATGGCGTCATGTGCTGGGAAAGGACCTGCCACGACAAGTTATTTTCAAATATCTCCCCCATAAACCCAGCGGCCAACAGTAACTAACCAAGGCTCGTTCAATGACTGGCCACAGAAATATGGTCATCGCAATGTAGGAACCCCTGAATGGGATCCATTAATCGAAATTGAATCGAAACCTAATCGCTATCTTTAAATGAAGGAGGAAAACTCAATCGACGCTGGTTTTGCAAAGCACTGTGGTACCAGGATGAGTTCGTCGGCTGGGTCATGGGGCCTCTTCCTTTGCGGCAGCGAAATAGATCCCACGCTCGAGCCTCCCTAAACGTTAGCAGCCAACAGCCAAGCCAAGGGGACGCAGGCAAACCAAAATAGAACCAAACAAAATAACAAACATAGTTAAAACCACGCAACAACTCAGAAAATTCATCGTCTTTGGTTCTTCAGAAAATAAAGGGCAAATTATTTTAATTTTTAGAGAAAGTGAAAGAAAATTGAGTTTCCTAAAGGAATGTGTATTTTCCCCTCACGATAGAAGAGAATTTTTTAGTAGTCATGCTCACGGGTGAAGAGAAAAAGAAGAATGAATAAAATAACAACTCAAAAGACAGGTAGAGAAGAGATCGACATAATTACGGCAGACAAGCCATATTGTAGGTACATTATCTACGTAGTTTATTTTCTTCAAGTGCAACAACGTAACAACACTGCTTTTCATTTAAAGCACTTTCAAATAAATTTACCCAAGACATTGGCAGTTAAATACAAGAATGCTTCAACCTGGGTACCGAACAAATGCGTTGTGTTTGTTGTGATTTTACAATGGATTTCGGTTTCTTGTAAGAGAGAAGAGTGAAGTTTGAAGCCCAAGAAGTAGATAAGTTGCCAGCGAGGACGCGAATGTCTAAATTGGTGCTTTTTTGAAAAATAAGACTGACATTGTACGAGTTGTCTGTGGAGATGAAGAAAATTTGCCCAAAATGTAATCTCGTTACGACGAATCAAAATAAATTGTTACTCAATTGATAAGAATGGATCTATTGATTTTTCTGTAAGGGAATAAAAGGAACGTTATTAATCAAATCAAAACGTAATTGTGGATTTGATTCAGTTTCAAAGGAATTCTAAAGAAATGTGTATAATCGATGATGTAAGGAGCAAATAATGTCAAGATTCCAATACGAACGACTCTCTTCGCAAATGTTTAACCTCATTTCATCGGGCCTAATTATCAAAATATCACTGAAAGTATGGCCATTTGGGTCACAATCACGTCCCTATCTTCAAATATCGCTAAAATTGTTCAACAGTTCAATCGGACGCAAAACCTTCATTTACAGGGATTTGGAGCACTTGATTATGAACTGTTCATATAGAAAAATACCTGCTGTCTATTAATTATTTAAATAGACAATCCTGAGATATACATTGACTTTTTCTTCAAAAGAAGCACAATTTTAATTGAAAAATATAAAAAATATCAATTCATACCGTGATAAAATCTCTGCGGCTACCCCCGGGGTTGAGGAAAATATATCTACTTTTGGCTGATGAGAAACACTTTACACCCGGTTTACAGTGCGAATTCGCTTGAATTTACAGATTTAAGTGATTATTAGGATTTCTGGGGCGTGTTGTGAGACATTTAGACGAAAATTACATTAATCTACTCTTTATAGGCGGTGAGTTGTCAATTCAGAACGTTCTAGGTGTCTTTTACAATACTTACCATTTTCAACACAATCATAAAATGTCCGTACGACTTGTCTAAATATAAAACTAACGGACACCAATTTGTGCGGGTTGTGTAAAGTGAATGTAGACGACTTGCCCTTCACATCGGAATAATATTTATTTTGTTATAGAAATAATTGATTCGTAGGAGAGAAAGGGATCGTTGAACTTAGTGGCAATTTTCGTGTGTTGAATATAAGTGATGTGTTTTAATTTGGCTGAAGGTTGTATTAAATTCATAGCAAACGATCGAAGAAAAATCAGTTAGCAGTGAAAATGTAGAGTAACAAGAAAAAAATACTGCAAAAATATTACATTCACACGAGTCAGAAGAAGCAGTTTGACGGGGAGCTGCTGCAGTGAAAACGATATAACCCTTGACACCATATCCCCTCGACAAGTGCTACGGTGAACAGCAACGGGGGAATATCATTTTCTAGATCACATGCAAAAAGGGCAAGTCGAGCCCTAGAAAAGCTTTCAACTAGACGTCTAGACAACTCTTGCCAATAAGCCGTGGACTTATCAGAGTTATTCGCGTTCATTGTCAGGAAAAGGAAAAACATCACACGTACTTTAGCTAGGCTATAAAATGGTGTCTCACAAATACCAATTATCTCTCATTATGAACAAAGGGACAAACCATTAAGCTAAAATACGACCCGTAACTAAGTGGAACAATGGCACTCCTTACGACATGCTTTCGATCGTATACTGCTCTCAAAAAATTACCTAAAGACGAAATGAAAGACGTAAGCGTGGGTAGATACTCACCAGTGTTACTTACCTAAAGTGCAAAGCTAAAAGAAGCTGAAAAATGAAAAATAAAAAAACAAAAACACGAAAGCCATACAAGAGTGGGGTTCACAGCCTATGTAGCAATAAACCATTGAAAGCGAAGTCGAAGCGATTTATTTCGTTAGAAACGTTGAGGTCCAAAGTTCCACTCAGCTAACAGTCTAAGGTGATGAAAGGAGTTTGAGGGGAATTTTACTGAAGGAAGTAAATTGATGAAGCTGAGAACTGGGATCTGAAATAGAAATGTTAGAGCAAATACTACAACGTACAAGGGTTAGTACTAAAAAAATGTTGACCGCCACCAAAGGAGTGAATAACGAGTCCATGTTAAATAACTTCTCAATGCATAAGACGTCACACTGGAAAGAGCGCAATATAACGAGCTGGGTTGTCATAAAATGCTTTTGCACGCAAATCTTTGCAAGATGAAGTCACTGGCAATCAATTTGGCTGGAAGTAAGCATGGCCAAAATCCAGTACAAGATCTTTGACATCATGTCCTTCCGTGGCAGAAGTATCCACACAGAAGGTTTCTCGCCTCATCGCTTACAAACACGTATACAAAAGTGATGTTTGACATTACACTCAACATGGACGCGTTACACTCAAAGGAGAGAGCGATTCAACACTAGAGAAGCCTTTTGAGATAGAGCAGGGCTTGCCAGCAGGGGGTCCCACGGTCGCCTTTGCTGCCTCTAAACGGATGGATTGGTAAGATAAGTACACAAATAGAGAAATTGGCTGCAGCTGAGAACTACGTTTTGGGGTAGCTCACATGGAATCTTACTGGATTCATTCGGAACGAGGTTTATGAAATACATGTGTATGATCTAGAGCCAAGTAGATGAAGATGCTCAAACAAAATCCAGGAATCATGCTGAAGCCTGATCCAACACGGCTATTTGAGCAACTCTTATCTACAAATTGGTGCAGGAGAACATCTTTGATTGAAATGAACGAGCTACAACAGTGTGACTGGTATCAAATGACACTGTAGTTAGATTCAGGGACAAATATCTGGGAACAACTGCACCATTAGTTCACCAAGTCCCGCTAGACCTCAGCGCAGTCGTGATAAGGACCCGTTATCACTGTTGGCCCTTATAATAGTAACAAATTATCATGTTTGATCATTTTATCCAACTCCCAGTCTTCAAGTTTTAGTTTCTAGTAAAAATTAGTAATTCAAGTCATTTAGTTTTCCCTAGTCCTTTACAGCCCGTTTTTTGGTAGATCCCACCTTTAAATTACAATTTAGGTAAGTCCCTAACTGTTGAACCCAAATTCTGGGCCATTCTTGGCTGGCTATAAACTCATCCATCTTCTTGCTGAACCGGAATTTTTCTGCGCAAAACTAAATTTTTATCAGTGGAATACTATTGTTATAGATAATACTATTCTTTAAGGAGTTTAGACGAGCCATATTACTGTTACAGGTAATCTATTGTACTGAGCACAGCATTGTATCTTTTGAAATTTTTTGCTGATAGATTTTTAGCTGATGTTATATTACATAGACAGAAGAGACTACGGGGGTTGAACTTCAACAGAAAGGACAAAACTAAAAGTAGGTACCCACCTAATATGGCTGCTATGAGAGATACTGCTATAACAGTGAAAACCGAGTCCCTATCATGGAAGGAATACAACTGCCATGAAGCCAGGGAGGACTTGGCAAACTGATGGTGCAGTTGTCCCCAGATGTTAGTGATTCAAGGGTTGACAGTTGCTATAACAGTTAAAACGGGACACTTATTACGGGACTGTCATGAGGCCAACCAGGACTTGGCAAACTAATGGTGCTGTTGTCCCCAGACGTTTGTGATTCAGGGCTGCAGCCAGATTGGAAGCCCTGATCCTGGTGACTATGAAAGCTTGCTCGAGTGTGAGCAGGATTGTCTGGCATTGTCATAGAGGTCTTAGGCAAAGGGACAGTAGGTTAGCGTAGAAGAAAAAGTAAAGCTTTGGGTGACTTGGGAAGGTGCATACCGAATGAGCGGCCTTGATAATGGCCTGTAGGTGGAGAGGAGGGTGGAAATAGCGACATGGGTTTCGGGTGCACCTTCCGTTGAGTGCGTCCATACATACGGTGACTGTGTTGTCCGGGCCGGGGCTGACGGGGTCCGTCGGATGGGCGTATCTGCACTCAAGCCTTGTGCAAGACCCCCGCTGCCACTCCCGACACACCTGGAGCCGTCCACACAAACACACCACACACATACACACCAAGCCGCATCACACCATCTACCAACACTCCAAACACCTCGATCTGCTTCAAAGCTCTTACCTTACTCATTCTGCTAGTGTCACCATTTTTTAATTTTTTTTTTTTTTTATGTTCATGTCCACAGTGGTAAATGTTCTAAACAGCTTAAAGCCGCACTCATTCCACCTTAGGTCCCCATTGGCTGAGACTATCGAGATAGAGTCTTCCGCAAAACAGTCTTCAGGAAAAAAGTGGCAGAGATTCTGAAGAAAATTTCTAATTGTCGACAAAAACAATACTCATCTCTGCCTCCATAGCTTTGAAAGCATTTTTGCGTGAAATTCAAATACGATTTATGCAACAACTTCAGTCAGTAATCAAAGGTGATGAGGAAATGCGTCAGTGACTAGCGAATTTTGGAGCGGAAAACACTATCTCTGAGGTCACATGACAATTACTGTGCAAGGCTTTCTGCTGCTTCGAGCTGTGAGAAGCGTCAACACACCAGAATATTATAATCGTATTGCGCGAATAGAAAATGCCAAGCACGAACAGCCTAACACCAGCACCAGGGATGACGCAATGGGAAAAGGAGGTAAGTTCGCAACACCGCAATTTCTTTTTTTCCTGTTGACCTAATTTTTGAAAAAATGCCAAAAAGCTAAGTGGCCTTGGGCCAGACTCACGAGATTTTCCGACAAAGAAAAAATAAATGAAAACAAAATGTACAGCGAGGAAGAGAGTGACGAAGGAAGAGAAGGAACTAGCTAAGTCTTGGTGCGGCACTTTGGGCTGCAACGTTCCTCTAACGG
Organism: Cyrtorhinus lividipennis; assembly: GCA_019603395.1. NCBI lineage: Eukaryota > Metazoa > Arthropoda > Insecta > Hemiptera > Miridae > Cyrtorhinus > Cyrtorhinus lividipennis. The sequence continues at coordinate 34,240,162 of CM033998.1, read as the reverse complement.
ATGCTAAAGTTGAATGCGGGCCAACGACGTTTATTTGGCTGCATGTGAAGTTGAGTTTCGCATTTGTTGGCACAAGACAAACTCTCACGTTTTCTCCAGAGGGATTTAACGTTCAAATTCTCGTTTCGATAATATTATTATTATCAGTACGCTACATGGTGCTCAGAAATAACAGGACGCTCTGAGATCTAAGAGCTTCACTGAGTTGGATTATTTCGAAGAAACCCAAAATAATAATAATATTCTAATAAACATCCATCTTGGGTATTGCAATAAGATACGGTAGACATGTATTCAGTTTCCAATATAAAATCAGCAGATCGAGGGTGACGTGAAGTCTTTGTTGCGAAGGAAAACGCCAAACGCCGAGGTTCGAAAACCAATTCATGAAATATTAGCTGCGCCATGAACGGACCATTCGATGGTAAGGAAGTTCCAAAAATGGGAATGGCTTTTAGTTCGGATAAGTACTAGCAATACCTTGGGGTAAAGATTTTTCAAGATCTCACATCCTTGAAACAAAAAGATCCTTGTTAAGCATGTACATGAATGACATAAGTAAATTCATTTATTTGAAAAGTGGTTCCCATATTAGTCTAATTTTAAAGGCTGAGCAGTACTATGCACTAAATACAGTTCAGTATTTTCAGCAGTAGGCCATTTATTGGCACGGAACTGGTCCTAGGACTTGGTCATGTGTCTTAGACAAATTTTGAACCATTTTGAGCACTAGCTGCTCCAGGTTAACAAAATTACGGTAAGTTAGGTGATGGCAGGCGTACCAACTGGTCACACCATCATGTAGGGGGTTCAGTGTAGTATCCAGAGATGGAAAATGCTTGATTTTAGATGCTTACTTCAATTCACTCTGAGGTTGTGATTTTCCTACTGCTAAAAGGCAATGAAATCAAAGGGGCCTAGATCTCAAAAAATATTCATATTGGTTCTTAGTGTTGTATCGATCATTTTTTGAAGTAAGAAAAGCCATGATTCTGCTTCAAATGCCAGTATTTACAATTTGACTCCTAACTAAATTTTCGTTGTTTTAAACACATTATTCAATGACGGGCGAACTTAACCGAATTGGCGGTAATATTGATTTTGAAAACCTCAAACGTCGGCGTTTTTCCATCGGCAGATGGTGTGGTGAACGGATTGCGTGCTCTCACGCGATGCTCGCGCAACGTGTGTTGTCAGAAAGGTAGACATTTGAGAAGTGAGTTAGGATAAAGCAGATGGAAACACAGAACAAAAAAACCCAGAGACAGAAAAAAGATTTGTGCACATGGAAAAATATCGGTGAGAATAGCCCATGCTAGGAGAGAGGGGGTGCAGCCTCGGTTATTTACACTCTAAGAAAAAGTGAGTTTTTAAACAAGTCAAGGGGTTCTCGATCAGGGTTACTCAGTAAGGGAGCATACAATATCAACCGAAAACCATGCTAGGTTTAACTCAACGGGGTTAGTGCGATATCAAAACGGGTTATCAGGATTGAAGGGGTCAAAATTGAACAGGGCATTCTCATAGTGTTTCTATTCTAAAGAGGAAGAGCAATTTTTAAACGCTACATCTTCATTTCTAGCAGAAGTGTAGAGGGATAATTCTATCTATGAAGGGCGATAAGTGTCTAGGTGATATCAAACCGGGGTGAATATAAAAGGGGTTGATTTGACATTCGGAGACACATGGAATTTATCGTACAGTTGAAGAGTTTTGATTCGACGTCGTGAAGCAAGATTAAATTGAATTTTCGATCATCGTACCTCTAGCCTGTCTGTCCTAGGCATTTTTTGTTGGACCACGGTCTGTTGAACCATGCTGATAGGAGCGGATGGGTCGGGCGCTACTGTCAGTGGCATTATAGGCCCTGGCGAAAAATACGGTGAAAACGTGCTTCCTACTTGCGGAACTCCCGCCAGATATGTGGTCGTCGCGGCCTGTAAAATTGAAAAAAATTTTAACACCAAGTATGGTCACGGTTGATGGTGATTCAAGCTCAAGAATCATGGCTGCGCCTCGAGCCTGAAGATAAAGAATCAACAGAACAAAAATTAATTAACTATACAAAAGATTTTGTCATGAAATCAATCCTGACACGTTTGCCCAACTTTCTAAAATATTTTTAAAATTCAATAGAGTAAAGAGAACAGTCACAAAAACGTTAATTGTTATGAAGATGGTCCAAAAACATGTTTGCTGACCGAGCAAGGCGATCAGAGTTCAAAAAATAATTCTTCGTTGAAAACCATCGCACCAGCATGAACTTCTTTGCCCGCTTGACCGCCATACTTCATCAGCAGGCTCATTTCCTTACACCTAGGGATGATCGATACCGGGGGAGGATCGATATGAGTACTAGTATCGGTATCAAAAGAATGGTATCGATACCAACCAATATCGGTATCGAATCAAAACTCGGCGCTCCGCGTCTCGCCAGGGGGCTTGCCCCCGGTTACCACTATTAATATACTTCAGACGAAAATATTGAAACACAGAATGTGTTTTACTGACGCTTTTCACGCAATTTCGCTACTTTGCCCCTACTAAATTAGAACCTTATATAATCACCACATCACACACATAAGTAAATCACTTAGTATACCATAGTATATACTCGAAGTTCTGGCCGAAACAAGTGTAGCAACCTTGGCTAAACCCAAGTATAGGGACCGCTGTCACGTAATCAACTGATAGCAATGATATCGCGCATACGGTGACTATCGATACAATTTGAATGCCTCTCATTTTGTTATTATTTACATAAAATTGTTCCAATAATTTTATTTTATTATTTATTTGGGTACTTGTCAATTAGACCCCCTCCCGAGGGTAACCAACTATCCCAAACATGGCGTGATGAATCGATTTTCTATATATCGATCTATATATAACCTCCACGTTAGCGGTTAATTTTAGTTTATGCTACCACGCTGTTGTCAGTTGTCAATTGTGCAAATCGCTTTTCATTTACTAAAATAAAAAAATAAAAATTGGTATAAAAATTGGTAACCTTTTTCGGGTTCTGAACTGAAAATTTTTATATCCTCTTCATAAATGGTTATTACCGTTGAAATAAATAAATAATTCTGAAATATGTTAAAGTTGATGTAGGCTACGTTGCGATATATCGTATATATTGCTGTGCGATATATCGCTGTCCAACGGGAAGGTTACGGTGCTAGTAAACAGGTCACCCTCGGGAGGGGTTCTAATTGACAAGTACCTTTATTTGTATTAATTATTTATTTATTTTTAAGTTTATTTTAATTTAGTATTTTCTCTCGTTTTTTATAAAAACAAATATGGCGGACAGGGATATAATATTTCGCGTATATCGATTGTGCGCTCGACAGAGCTTACTATCGATACTTGCACTTATCAGTGACATCCCTATACTTGGAATTTACCGCAACCTTTAGGAGAGGGCCTTCTTGATTCTTAATTGGTAATTTTAAACAAAAATTTGAGGTACTATATGGCTCGATACTTTTTTCGATCCCGATTATTTTTACCGATACCAGTTTCGGTAGTATCGATACCAAAATGATCGGTATCGGAAGAAAAGTATCGATACCGTCTCGATATCGATCAGTATTGTTCATCCCTACTGACTCCAGACAAATTGTACTCTCTTTGTAGTTTTCACTTTTGAGAAAATCACGGGTTTGATCAGGTTAGCTTTGAGGCATCTAGGAAGTCCATGTCGAATGTTGTCCACTCTATTGTACTCAGTATTTCGGCAATCAGAATTTAACCTTGTCTTAGGGCTTTAAATACCTTCTAAATGCGCGGAATGGAAGAGAATGAATAATATTCTGATACTTTGAATCAATTATTAAGTAACTGAATGCATTTATAGGACAGGAAAAAATAACGTATTGTTGTTTAATAAGAATCCCAAAACAACACTAATTCGAACTCAAACTCGAACCCTAAGTTCTCCTCACAACAAAATTTATATAAATACTTTTATAAATAACGGTCAAGTCAGCATGTACTTACAACAGCGGTGGGAACTTGTCCGGGAACTACCGGTTGTCCGGGGGTCAACCCCATCTGCTGCATCAGCGCATTCTTGAGAGCTAAATGATTTCTGCCGTTGATAAGTAGTTGATCTTTAAGGTGTTGAGGAGGATGGAAGTACTTGCAGGGTGGTTTGTCTCGATTACACCGACCCTGTAACAGAAAAATAGAGAGGTTAAGTTTGCGTAGTCAGATCTATAACAACCAAATGTATCTATCATACATAGAACTCCAAACTGGAATCCTGAAACGGCCTTGAATCATATTTTTTACAGTATTTTTCATTATGCATTCATCTATTTCATATTTTGTAATGATCCTAACGTTCGATAACCGAAGTTGAGAAGCATCGGAAAATGGTTACTACTTGGATGGGTGACTAAGCGATGGCTGTAAGCAGGCTAGCCGTCCATGAAGATTTTCACGCTGGCTGTTTGCTGAAACCGTCTCTACACATGGCATGATCAGAACGAATAAGGGCAAACGTCCACGACATGGAATTTGAACGTAAAGTTAGGTATTGCAAGGACGATGCAGAGAATGGAAACCGATTGCAGGGTAATGTTTTGAAGCCAGTATGTGCGGTTGAGCAACTATTTGATGTTTTCACAGGCTGGCTTCAAAATGTAATCCTACAATGGTAGGTTTTCATGTTCATGTTTAACATCTTCATTTATTATCCTGAGTGGTGTTTGAACGACGGGATATCCGTAGTTGTCCTTATTGAATGAACCTTTCTGCCTTCCTTCCGCCTATTTCTGCAATATTTTGACAGAATCGTACTTCCATCGTTGAAATTGGGCAAGATCCCAAAGCAAACAGAGTAGATTGTATTAAAGCCGCCTTTCTTCTTGATTGGCTCAGGACACTTCGGACGATAAGGTTCTCCCTTTGTTGACTGAACTGATTCATTTCTTCCTCGTCTCAGTTTCCGACCCCTTCATTTGTACCCTCCTTGTCATTGTCGGGAATCGCCTCGAGGGAAGTCGCCCTTTGTAGAACTGAATTTCATTCAAGCTTTGTGCTGAGCACGGGCGTCGAACAAATGTAGCCGTCCACAATGATTTTGCTCAGCAACCTGACGATTCGGCATCGATCCTGCTACATACCGACCATTATCCTCGGTTGGACAACTCCGCGCCCCTGCCACACCTATGCCATACTGTAGCAGAATAAACACAAGATCGCGGTTTTTGAGGCTTAGTGAGAGCTCTCGGAGTAATCCAGTAATGGCTCTGGAAAGCTGCGCTGACTGGCAATGGAGCAGAGGTACCTGTAAGCTCATTACATCTCACCATCAGCCTGAGGTTTCCTGGACGAAGTTGTACTAACCTACCTTGGCGCGGGATCAGTTGAGCCCAAGGTTAAAAGAGCGACCTACCTATATTTTATGGAGCACCTAAATGCAAATGGCTAGCTTCATTGATAATTAGACGAAAAGTTACATACATTAATTCCCTCCTGTTAGCACAACAAAAGCGCGAAGACTGACTCTTGGGGAAGTAAATGAGACTATAATCGCTCTTCGGATTTATATGTGAGTTCAGTGCGTGCGACAGAAACTGGTAACAAATAAAATCCTTATCCACACAACAATATACATGGTAAGCCGTACCAAGAATATTGAAAGAAGGTTTTCAAACAGAGAACAAGAGGGAGAACTTCAAAGTTCCTCTGGAGATTGAAGAGACGAGAGAAGGTATAAAAAGCCTCTTCAGTTCGAAGCTCTATGAAAGATCAACACGGCCTTTCATCCTTCATTTCTCAATATCAATACACGTAAGTCTTGTGGAAAACGGTCGTCATTATTGCTTTTTGGTTGTTACGAGGAGGTCGGATCGGCGGGAAAGATCGTTTTTACCCGGAGAAGAACTGAATTTCGCGTCTTGACGAAACTCGTTGGAATCAATTTGAGGAGTTTTAACGCAATTTTCAAAGCTTGATCCGTAATATTCGTACATTGGGGTAGAAGTTGGAACTTCATCTTACAACTTCACTGTCTTGGCTATAAATCAAATTTATCGGGACAACAGACTGTGCTCTTCAGTTGATCAGTCATTCCCGCAGCTGATATCCGCCTTTCAACCAAATCTCAAAAATTATTCTGAAAACAGGTGCCTAAAAAAAAAAAAAAAAAGATGCGAAATTTTGGTTATTATTTCGCAAAAATTGAGTCGAATCAACATATAGTATCTAGTGAGTTAGCGTTAAAAAAAAAACACAATGAAAATTCATGTGCAAAACTCCAGAGTACACCATCATCCACAATTTGACAATTTTGGGGTTTTTGCGTGCTCGCTGAATTTGCTGCGCGCGACCAAAAAAATTGTTAAATGGATCAAATTTCATGAAATTTTGAGTAGAATCCCAATTTGCAAAACAAAATTGGGGTTCCCATTTAAAATAATATTTAGTGTCACTTGCACATGGTCACGCAGTTGTGTAGGGTACGCAAATATGATATTTGAGATCCTCGCAGAAAATATACGAAGATTCAATAAATTTTTGTTTTCTCCCATTTGAACCACAACCCTGTATAGATTATGTTAGATTTCATTACAATCTCAACCTAATTAGTATGATACGGGTTAGGATTGTTCAGGCTTCTGTTGGAGTTTGATTTTTTCTGAAGAACGTAGAGGTGAAGATCGACCAAACATTGAACGGACAGAGGATTTGGTCAAAGCGTCGAATCGACGAAGTATACTGGCGTGTGGGATGGGGATACCCCATTCCCTTTGGTCGAATCGGTTCCATCAACCCAAACTCTAACCATCTCTTCGTAACAGAACCACTTCAGCCCCTTGATATGAACACACTTCATCGTTATGGGAATACACCAGGTGGCGCGAAGCGAGTCTGATTCCTTCAAGTCTACCATTAGCCGAGTTGTGGAATGGGGAGGGTTTTGAGATGAAGCCAGGTGGCAATCCCGACAAAACGGTCACATTTTATCATGTTATACTCGTAGATGTTGAGGGAAGAGCGGTCGAAGTTGTACGCATGGAGGGGACGTATAATTTTCCAAATGAAGGGAACCTAAGACCGGCCTCATTCAAACTCTAATTTGCTTAATGCCCCCCTACGTTACCCGTAGTAGGAACACCCTCATACGACTACAAATACAAAGCCATAGCAAAGCTTATCAATCCCTTATAACGGTTTCATGAATGTTCCTCAACTCCAGCGTTAAATTCACGAGAACTCACCAGTTTTATACTGAACGTTGCAAGAAAAATGCGTTACTTTTAATACTATTGGCTTTCGTGACGGAGTGACCTCTGAATAAGAGCTACTCTAACTAGATTGGCACGGTATGGGAAAGAAAAGGTCACGCTATTCACTCGTTACCACGAGAGGGATAGAGATGGGCTTATAAAGCTACGGCCTATCCAGAAACCCTCCTAACACCCCATAGGGCCGCGCTTCTCATCCAATCGCAATAGACTTTTATCACCGAGCCTGTCTGAAGTCATTCGTCAACTTTTTAAAGTAAGATATATTGTTTTTCCGAGAATTATGAGATTATCGAAGTTGCGCAAAGTGATAAAACAAAATTGTTGTGATGTAGGGACAAGATAAACTGAGAGAACCACTAAATTGTAGGGCAGAAAATGATATATGAACGATGAAGGCCATTCATGAACGTATGCAAGTAACGTTTTATTGTGCGATGCCTGTAAATAATTCAGTAAAATCCCATGGACTTGCAACGGATTGCCAAAAAATGTACATGTAGAGCTTGATTGGAGCTGAATAAATTGCGTCCCGACAAGCCCTGAATAGAATAAACCAAATAATCAAATCTGTCCACAGAAGAAACTATGATGATTCGTAGCGACGTTGTGCGAATGAGTTGAGAATAATATTATTTGATATTGGAAAATAAACTTTAGAAAAAAGGTCATCCGAAAAGAATTTGTGTTTTGTGAAGAAATGGAATCTATGTAAAAGAGGAGGAAAGATAGATAAACCGCTGCAAATTCCTTCCTGGACCATAGAGACTCGTTCTAATCGATTCAGCGTCCAATATTCAGTGGAAAATGACACCCCACACGTCTAAATCGTCGAAAATATCAATGTTGTGTCTTTCATGATGTGGGGACACATGAATATAGTATACACTAATTTATAACTGGGCACAATTTATAACAGGAAGCATCTATATTTGGACTGCAAACTGAACTGAACTCAGTGGCGTTCCTCGGTCCCTTTTTATGCTGGCTCCCTTGGCCGAGAACCTTCTTGAGTCTTCCCTAGTTCTGGGAACTCACAGTGTTGCCTGGAGCAAACGAGAAGGTTCCAGCCAATGTCCGAGAGTGACCCTTAGCCCTCCACAGGTCATTGACCTTGTAACACTGGTTGCTCAGGAGACTGGTGCAGGTGTAATCTCGCAGCAATAGGTTGATTATTCAAGGAATAACCAACAAAAGGATGGTTGAAACTACTAATGAGCCCAATAACATTCTGGGGCGTTTGATAAAAGGAACGATCAAACAAGATTTTTTTAAATTGTTGAATAAAATCTAGAAGTTTAAATTGGCGCAGCATCTGCCTATATGCCTCTAGAAGAGGGAAACAAAATGTTTAATCTCACCAGTGAATTTATTGCCTTGTTAGGAGGTCGTCTGTAAGCTACGAGAAAGGGCGAAAGAAATCTTAATTATGCGTTAGGGTTAACCTGCTTGGGCAAGAGGAAAGTGCCGAGGGCCTATTGATTGACAGGAGCCGGGAAAGAGAATGGGAAGAGGGAAAGGGAACCTTGTTTAAATGCTAATGGGTACATGAATAAACCAGATGTGCCCAACAGTGGCGAGAGGAATACTTCGGGGAATCTTCCAGTGGGGCGATACGTCACGGGGGCTGGACGAAACGTTTCCTAAACGCCAAAACAACAGGCTTCCATGGATAAATTTAGCGGGACGCGGAGCAAGTCAAATCCCAAATTGGTAGCATGCAACGTCGCTTGATTTACAAATGGTCTACACCGCAGGATCGACATTGTGTTTGCGTATTCTCAAATGGTTGGCATTTATCCGTTTTGTAGCCCATCTATGGATAATTTGTTGATTGACCATCATTTTGGTTGGTTATTCCTTGAATAATCAACCTCTGTTTTCATGCAAAAAGTCATTCGATTAGGCCCGAATTATTTTTTCAGGGCGTTTCTAAGTGTCTAGACAAGAAAGTCAAATGTGCGTCCGTCGGACGCCGTCCGAACCAAATTTGGGCGGGGTAGGGGTCAAAATGTGTATTTCGTAAAATGGATTTTCGAGATTTTATGCGATCTAGGCGTGTGGGTATCATTATCCACTAAATTTTGAACCCTGAATCGATTGGAATGGGTCCAACAATGACTGCCACCCTCAGGATGAGGTTATGGGTCAAAACGGGTACATATCCGTACATATCCACATATTCTAATGTGTTTTCGAGATTCTCGGCCCAACAATTTTTTTGGGCATTTCATGGTGTCTAGATCAAAATAAGCAAATTTCCGTCGCCGTCCAAGCCGATTTTGGTAGAGGAAACTTTTCTAAAAATTTGAAATTTGGGCCCACGGACCCGTTTTCGGTTCTTTCGAAGAACGGATTTTCGGTGATAAAGGCGTGTGGGGTGTCATTGTCGACTAAATTTAGGACGCTGGATCCAATGAGACGGACCCCGGAACGATTGGCGTCCAAAGAGAGACATTTCGGGTCAAAATGGGTTTCTATCTACCTATATTGGATATGGGGTTTTGCTATTTTTCTGGTACCTAGGCGTGTGGGGTATCATTTTCCACTGAACTTTGGATGCTGAATCGATTGGAATGAGTTACAATGCGCCTGGTCAAAATAACCAACCTCTGTGGATGATGATACCCCACACGCCTGGGTACCAGAAATCTCGAAAACACATATTCAAAATGGGTAATAGGTACCCATTTTGAGCCATGCGCTGCTCCAGTGGGTGCCAATCGTTCTGGGATCCTTTTCATTGGATTCGTCTAGAATTTAGTCGAAAATGATACCCCACACACCTAGATTGCGAAAAATCTCAAAAATCCATTTCTCAAAATTCTCATTTTGACCCCTACCCCACCCAAATTTGGTCCGATCGGGTTGATAAGTTTCGAGGACAAAAAAGAGCCGGAAACGGGTCCCTGACCAAAATTTTAGATATTTAGAAAATTTCCTACAATCAAAAACGGCGCGGATGGACATTTGACTTTTTTGATCTAGACACCCACATTTTCGCAGCGTTTTTATCTAGACGTTACTTATCTCGCCATATCTAGACATTATAGCATGTATACCTTCAAATTTTGGGGCCAATTGTAGAGGTTGTTCTCTGGCATGTTTACATAGGTTGATTAATTGAAAAATAACCAACAAAATACGGCTCGTCATGGGCTCACAAATTGAACTCGGCTTTAGAGTAGATGACGTTAGTTCAGAACTGTATAGGATTTGAATGAGTAAAATGGCATCTGTGACTTGCAAATGAGATCAGCGGAATCAGGTTGGAATCTATTCGGCCAAGTAGAACAGTTCGAGAACCTGTCAGTAGTAGGTAAGTACTACGCGGGAACATCTGTTCAGCCGTGAACGGAACGGAAACCCATACGCTTCAAACTTATCCAGTCACCGTAACTTAATACATAATTTGGAGTTAAGTTGGGCGAAGTAGCAAGAAAGCCCCTTCTTCGTTGTTACCCGGAGAATATAAAGGACTTGAATTGAAACTGGATGCCATTCATGGGTAATCCAACCGCCTAGGGGCTCAGAGAAGAGAGGATGGAATGAAAGTGAAATTGTTGTTTGGAGGTAGAAAGCGGCTAAATAATGACGGTAGTTCCGACATCTTGCCATCAACCCCTTTCCACCCCATTCTCGTTCCTTCAAGATATTATACCAATGAATGGTTGCCGTGGCTCGGGCGGTTGTTCTAGAATTAAACCTTACGTTGTCTTTTCAACGACTGGAAAAAGGGAAGAGGGAAGGTTCAGCACGCATTACATCAACAAGAACTGTTCTCGGAAGATAAAGACATCTCTGAACCAAGGACCTCATCCAGGATCGTAATCGTCCTTTTCTTGAGAGGAGAACAGCAATTTTTGATGAAAACCCGGAAGAGAGAGGAAGGTATAATACATTTACGCCGGCAATCATCTCATAATGGCTCATCTCTCATATAACAACGCTAACTGACGACGACGTAGCCTTCTATGGCTCCTATTACTCCTGGTTTCACTTTTCGCTATACACTCAGCTATTGTATAGGAAGAATATCACGTGCTCCACTCCCTGGAGGCGTCACAGATATTCCAGTACTTTCGGACTGCTTTCTCCCTCTCGCAGATAGATTGTCGGCTCATTCAACGTGAATGAGTCTAATAAGCAGGGCTTTTCGTAGAGTATTATTACAAACGTGTTTTGAAGATACTGGGAAAACACAAATAAAATCAATCAAAATTTAGCTTGACCGAGAGAAAACAAGAGGCAAAATTAGGAAATCGTACCAATAATAATATTAAGAGCCTAAATATCCTTCATTGTTGAGGTTTGAGGCAATTGAATGAATCTCACTTGATCCAAAATAATCAAATTAATTAAAAATTAATTCATAAAAAAAAAAAAATTCATTGACAGGGGTTAGTCAATCCTTGAACCAGGAGCATGGGGAAAATGGGGGAGAATAGATTTTAGATTAGGTTTACGAACTGAATCCAAGCAAACATGAAAAGATATCGTTTATTGTATATAAAAAATGCTGCAAATACTCTACAGGGGTGGTTATTCCTCAGACCAGGCGCACGGAGACTCATTCCATTCGATTCAGCGTTCAAAATTTAGTGGAAAATGGTACCCCACATGCCTAGATAGCATGAAATCTCGAAAACCCACTCATGAAATGGGTGGATAGATACCCATTTTGATCCATACCATCTTCTGGTGGACGCCAACCGTTTCGGGATTCGTCTCATTAAATTCAGCGTCCAAAATTTAGTTGAAAATTATATCCCACACGCTTGGATCGCCGAAAATTTCAGAAAATCTATTTTCGAAAAATACTTTTTGACCCCCTCTCCCAATTTAGTCCGGTCCCTGATCCAAATTTCAGACTTTTTGAAACTAATTTTTTGAAAATTTCTTGAAACTAAGATTTTTCTACAACGGGCATTTGCCTTTTTTGATCTAAACACCTTGAAAAGTCCAGAAATTAAAAAAAAAAAATTAAGGAATAACCAACCAAAACAGGTGTTCTTTAGGCCATACGCAGAATAACCATCCCGACTGCCAAAATATAAGTGACGCCTTGATTGCTCACTCGAACAAAAATGTGCGATGGTTGTTCAATCAGCGAAGCTAAGCCTTGTTTGAGAGATCCGAGAGCGAGTAACTCATTAGCGCAGAGGATGATAAAAAGGAACGGTTTCTGTCCCAAGTACCAACTCCTGGCTTGAACCTGATGGTTGCAACTAATGAAGTGGAGGTCGACTTCAGATATGAGATCTGTGCCAAGGTACGGCTGAATTCCTGTCTAATGGCGCATACGACTCAAACGCCCACGACCTGCTTTTGTCTTGCACATGCAAACATCGCCAATGTGGTGGGAGTAGTCGGCAGTGAGGTGGTCGAGTTTAAAAATGATTTGATACGACATACGACAAAAGACTGGTAATAAATCAATAATAATTTGTTTCCAGGACTTTTATCTCTTTCGTGGACGCTCGGGGTATAATGTTGTTGCAAGACTACCCCTGCAACCAGTCTCCTGGGTGAAACTAGCGTTTTACAAGGTCAACACCTGTTGGGAGGGCTGGAAGTGTCCACTTCTTCGATGTGCACAGTCATGCATTGAAGCTGGAAAACCTCCCCATTTGCTCAAGACAAACACACACATCGAGTATCCATGATAGAACCAGGGGAAAGGAGGCGAGAAGGTTCTTGACTCAAGGGAAGCCACGATTTAGAAAGTGGACAAGAGCATTCTTGAGCAGATTCAGTTGAAAACAGTTTGGATGATGAGTAATAATATGTTCGTCTTCGTGTTTTGTGTTTATATAATTGTGCCATGTTATAAATAGTGTGACAACCATGTATTGTGCCTTGTGATTGTGGAAGTGTGTGAGTGAGGACAGTGAATTTGAGTGTACAATTGTAATAAATTATTTACTAAGAACATAAATCATTACAATATGAAGGTCCAATAGAGAATCAGAAGGAATACACGCACAACTAGCAGGTTCACATTTGTGCTTACTACTTTACAGCTTATCGCACGACTCTGCTGAGAGAAGAGATTCAGATTTCATAATCATAATCCATTCAGCAGTTAAGGCAACACTATTCAGGCTCACAAGTTGATATGAAACGCTCTCAAGCGCTAATAAATATAAATTTAGAATGAGGATATTTCTTCAATATTCAAGCCCCTAACTCCTAACATTTTGATAAAATAATAAATTAGAAATTATTCACCGTTTCACTCGGAAGTTACTTCTTAGGCGTTATGAAGAACTGCTACTGAATGTTATTACGTCGTTCGTGTCACTTGTGCTCAAAGTTATTAACAGAATGGAATTAACAGTCGTGACAGGGAGCGGTCCCCCCATCGTTCTTAGCATTGCAGAATACGTTCCATTTAGAGGGGAGGTTCCCCTTCAGCTGTCTACGTCGGATTTTGTTTATATTAGAGTTCAGCTCTCCCCCTCTACTACTTCAAACTCAATGGGTGTGCATTAGCTTCTCCGGCGTTATTGTAGTTACAGCCCGCAATACTCAATCCCGTGAGAGCCCTATCGTTGTTATGGGAGTTTATGGAAGGGTGGGCTTGTGAAGAGCGTTATTGTGACGACATCGACTGAATCGAGTTGACGTTTCAAATTCGCATTTCCAATAAGCCCAATCTGGACGTTCACAATGACAATATGAAGGATTCTAAACGTTCGATTTAATTGAAGTCAATCGATTGAGGGCTTATCAGGTCAGTTGTAACCATGGGGACGTGAATGTTCATCATACTATTTCAAGCCACCTCATTTTCAGCCCGATTGCCGTTGGGTGCAAAGAAAATTTTAAAAATGGGTATTGGACATTTGGGGGTGACCTGGTCGTTCAATTGAGATGAATTTTGTATCAATTGACGCACACCGGAAGAAATGAACTGTTTTCAAAAATTGGATACTTAGGTACTTCTCCGAAACAAATGTCAATTTGAAATTTTCATTCGAATTTGTCGTACCTATTACTCAGGAGACCTCACGACGATAGCAATCTGCAATGATACACCTTTTGTAATAACTAGCGGCGTTTTATGACTTCTGATGAAGTTTTAAGCTAAAGTAGTCATGTTGGAACCGTTATGTTTGTACGACAAAACCCAACAACAATGCAGGAGAAGGCTGAACTAAACCAGCGCACCAACCTCTCTTGGGTAGGACAATTATTTATGCTCTCATCACACTTATGACACTATCGAAATTGCACAGCTCTGCCACGCTTGGTCGCTCTAGTTGGCGTTGGCACCCCATTTCAACCATCTGAGGAAGAAGAATTGAGAAAAATAATCCATTAAACCACTTGAAGAGTTCAGAAAATTATACTCGTCAGAATACTTATGAAAAGCCAGGCGGAAAATTTCAATTCAACCGATTAGTCAAATTTGCAAGACAACGTCTGGGGACAACTGAACCATTAGTTCCCTAATGTCCCACTAGGCCTCAGGGTAGTTGTATTCCTTCTGTGATAGTTGTCCTGTGTTCACTGCTGTAGCAGCCATGTTAGGTGTGTGCCAGAAAAAACCATATTCATACCTACTTGTAGAGCGTTCTGTTTTGCTGCAGTTCAACCCAAATTGTTCTTTCTCTCAACAAAATGAATGTGAGCTACAAAAAGCTGTTCAGCGTAAAATTTTAAAGAAAATGATACAGTTCTTTATACAATTTGGTTACCTGTAACAGTATTATGGCTTCCTCTAAACTCCATAATGAGTCTATAACAGTAGTATTCCTTAAAGAGAATCCTTTTTATTGATGCATGTGTACCTAGGTTTGTATGTATAGCAGAAACCCACCCGAACAAACATGATATCTCTCTTAAATTAATGTACCTAATACGATGAAAATTAATTTTTAGCGCAGAAAAATCTGTTTCAGCTAGGACGATTTTGTTAGCCAGCCCGAATGGCCCAGAATTTGGGGTTTGAAGTTAGGTACCTACTTACATTTTTATGGTTAAAAAAAATGCCTGAATTGCGTATTTTTACATTGTAACGGTGGACGGATGTAGTATTCCAAACTTATACACATATACAAATAGGTGAGCAAAAAATAGAGGTTCCAGCTATTGACAGAATAGAATGGTAGTCATTTACCAAATTGAAATGTATTTATAGCACTTGAAACTTTCCTAAAATGAATATAGGTATCTTAAAAACAATACCTTATTGCTGTTATAAGGGTCAACAGTGATAACAGAGTCCTTATCACGACTGTGCTGAGGCCTAGCGGGACTTGGCAAACTAATGTGCAGTTTTCTTCAGACATTTTGTCTTTGCAAGACCCAGAAGGCGGAAAAACGACGCAGAATGAGTTTGCTGAGCGCTGTTGAATTACGAATGGCATCTTTGGCAGTATCGGTCGATTTTTTGAAGATTTTTATGACATTAAATGGTTTCCGCGACTTAATCGTAACCGGTAGAATCTCATTCGTTCTTGGAGCACGTTAGGAAAGGAGTCTGTGTCGAGCGTTGAAGTAGGGGCAGGTATTGATGTTGTTTGCTCTACTGTCCCACTCTCTCCCCTCTGTCAACAGTCGAAAATGAAACCGCCCGGGATTCTCCAACCGCGCGAGAAGGGACGTCCTATACAATCCAGGGTCGACCGGTACATGCAGACACATACGCACACACCATACACCTTTTCAAGAAACACGGCCGTGGGTGTTCCCAGATAGAGCAGGCAACTGAGGGGAGCGGGCGATATCGGGCTGATCCAATATCGTACCGTACCGGTTTTTACCGGTGAGTCGATCCGTGATGAACCCTTCGAAAATATTGCTATGGGTATTCATGCGAGGGGTTTGCTGCACGGTACGACGTCTCATAAGCTCATCGCATGAGGAAACTCTCCATCAGGGCTTCTCAGGGCCTTTGGGCGATGACACCGACCCAAGACGACCTCAGAATAACAATCTTCCCTCAGTTTCTAGTAGCTATCACGACTGGATATAAACAAAAACCCGTATATTCTTACAGGTAAGATTGCTCAAAGTACTATTCCTTCCGCCGTTCCGCAACATTGATTGAATACCTTGATTCGGACGACCATGAATCCTCACAAACTATCATCACCTATTAATTCAACCTAATTTTCCTCTCAGAATCAAAGCATCAGGCATGTTGGTTAAGTGATGAAATGTTCATGAACAAAACTGTCTGCAGTCCAAATCCTTTAAAATATTTTTAAAAAATGATCTGGCACAGCGTATGAAGGGCAACTTATTACATGGAAAGGTCTTCATCAACCTTTAGATTAATTACACAGGGGTAGAGGCCGCACCTAGGCCTAGTGCCCCTGGGTGGTCTCAAAGCTGGCCAGACTACAAGGGCAAACACGCGTGTTGTGATGTGCCCCTGGACAAATCCCGGTTTTGGATACTTACTGCCGGTACTATATTGGCCTCACGACGTCGAGTAACGCCGGGTGTGCTGGATTCGAACCAGCAGCCTCGAAACTTTGACCACAGGAGTCTCAAGCCCTTAAGCGGAGGCCGCAGTGCAGGAAGGTTGGTAGGATGGTGGATGGTAGATACCTGCCTGGCGACCATCCAGCTATTTATAACGTAAGTAACGGTACGATGGTAGCCGCAGTGGCCTCCCACTACCATCCAACCTCTTGAAACCATCCTAGCTACCCGCCTAGCGTCTATCCACCCATATCAGTCGTGTTTGTTATTCCATCCAGGCTGCATAGAAAAAAATGGGTAATATATACCCAATTGATTCCAGTGGGTGCCAATCGTTCTGGGACCCATTTAATTGGATTCAGCGTCCAAAATTTAGTGGAAAATGATACCCCACACGCCTAGGTAGCAGAACTCCCGAAAACACATATTCAAAATGGGTAATAATTACCCAATTTGACCCATAAACTCTTTGCAGTTTGCATTCAGTCAATTTCAGAAGTAAGTCAAACGCCTCAACTGACATCCTTAAATACAAATAGAATTTGTCCGGGTGTTGTCTTAATTTTTGTACACTCTCACGAATCCCCGTCCTGTTGCCGCCTCAAATTGTAAGCATGCACCCACGGTTTTTTTTTATCACAGTAGTTGCCCCAATATTTCCCAAAGTTGATCTCAGCAAAGTTCCCGAAGATGAACTTAGCAACATTTTTTTCCCAACTTTTGAGAGAGACATACTTACTTCTACACGGCAGTCAGTTGGATACTGGCTTCATTTTACTGCGTCCCAAGATGCATCTACCCTCCACCATCCACCCTTTACCATCCAAACCTCCTTGCGACCATCTACCATCCTGCAGTGCGGCCTCAGCCTTAGACCGATGCCTTAATGGCCTCAGCCACCTCAGCCCTTCTCTTCAACCCTTGGACTGACAATGTATTATTCCTATGAAATTAAATTGAATGACTTTTTGTCATTCCGAGGCTGATTTGAAAGGAATCGAAGTTTAACTCACGACGGGCTTGATTTATGTCGTTTGGAGAACTTCTGCGGACGA
>CM033998.1:34192699-34221450 GCA_019603395.1 Cyrtorhinus lividipennis | reverse complement strand
TTTGTGACAATCTAAGCAATTTTCCAATTGTGATTTGTAATCGTGTTAACTCAATTTCAATTTTGTGACAGCAACTTGAAACCAAAACTACATATTTTGTTACAGTGTTGCCTTTAGTCTATATTTTGTGACATCAACACAAAACTTACAACTTGATGAGTATTTTGCAGCGCTTCTTTCTGTTATTCTTGGATGTACCTTTCTGAAACTCCTTCATCATCTCTCATCTCGTTATTTGTTCTTTTCAGGCATCCCAGTTGAAGAGTGAACAAATCGCACAACGTCTGCGTCGTCATAACCCCCCGAGGCGGTCACATAGGTTTCATGGAAGGAATTTGGCCGCTCATATCCATTGGCCGGCGGCAGTACATGTTTGAACTGTTTGCTCAATTTTTCCTCAGCTCTCTCCCGCAGCACGGAAGATTTTATCGTAGCTACCCAAAAAGTGAGAGCATCATCTTCTTGAGAAAACGACACTCCTCCCTCGTAAAGCGAGGCGAGGATGTAAAGTGGCAGGATTACCTACGTGATGAGTACCAGGGATTAGTACCCGCACTTCCTCATCTACCATATTTGTCTATCTATTAATCGATTAGGTTTATAGCTGGACATTGTGTTATTAGCTATCAAAGCTTTACAATAGTTCATTGAGGAAGGCTCACTCGCAAAGTTGCTTCTAGTGAGGAGGACAAACACATTTTAACCTCATGCAGGACGCAGGCTCTATCCTGCACCTTGACAATGCTGAAGGTAGTGGTTGGAGAAGAGGTGACGTTAATCAGACTGGCATGCCTGAGTGGCAGCAGAGAAGACATCAGTTCTTGACTCTTGGGTAACCTTCCCACAGGTTATCTCAAATATTTTATCCTAATGTTTCTCACCTTTCCGTTGATTTGATTTCGTGTTTTCAATTTATTGTAATCCTACTTCTTTTCCAATTATTCTGATATTCTGAATCTGATCAGGCTCACTTGTCTTCCCAACTCTAAAGCAGATGATCGAATAATTCCACAACCAAGTTCAAAATCCCTAGAAGCAATCTTGACGAGTATATAGTCTCTAATTACAGGTGACCACCTCAGTCGTTAACACGTTACCAGAATCAAAAATATTAATTATAATAAATACCTTTTAGAATAGTTTTCTTCTCTGCCTTTAGTTGACCAATGGATGCCGCTAATGGTCTTAAAACTTATTTTGTTTCCCTGGAGTAATGTTTTTGCGTAATTTATTAAAACATGCCATTATTTCTCTCTTATATACACCACAACAATGAAGGGGATGTTAATAATCGTCCACACCCCATTTTGTGTGTGTACATATCTGCACATTCCCCGTACAAATGTGCTTAAGCACACTTCCTCAATTCTTCAACTATTGAGAAGCATTAATTTTATATTTCTGTGCAATAATAGCGGTAATACTAAAAATGTCTGAAGTGGAACTTGTGTCCAGTTATATCTTTGGTTCTATAACAATTTAATTCCTACACAACAATGTAGTTCTATTTATAACCACATACAATTCATTTTCATTTCAAAATGACCAGTTTCAAACTAATTCAGACTAATTTGCCAAACTGATTTTTAATTCAAGCACAATACAGCACGAATTACCATGTTGGATGATATTCCATCGATAGAATCGTTTAATCATTCCTCACAGTTTTGTGCTTGTACTGTTGATGCCTATTCAATTAATGACACTTTTGACTAATTAACTCATTGTCTGTAGTGTTACGTGTTTCTAACTTTTTGTACTCGCTCCGGTTATTTTTTTTTTTTTTTTGTGTCACTTATGGAAAACCAAATGGATATTATTTCTTCATTCACACATTTGATATTATAGAGATGTAAAGCTTAAAAGTTCAAATTGTACATACTGTCCAAATACAATCATTATACTGAAACAAACATTTGGCACCACGTACAAGGAAATATTTTGGTATAATGAAAGAGTATACTTTATTTTTTGGTTTATGCTAGCAGTGCTACCAATCATCCACGTCAAGGTGCAACCAGTAAATCCATGTTTATGCTATGATGCAACAAAAACAAAGCAGACTCCTGAGCCATGTACCCTTTGCATGCAACTTGTGCAAGCAGGTTATGTCATACCTATGTTAACAAAATGCGCTATGATGCTACATGCTGCATCAGAAAGCAAGATTAATTATTGTCGACTATCACATAAAAATTGACAATCGCACATGCGCCAACACATTTTCTGCTGGTGTTGAGGTGACTCCAACTTGTTTAAGTTGACATAATGGTGACTCTAGCTGCAGCACTTGCATGAGTATAACCACTGAAAACAACGTACCTCGTACCTTGGCTTTTGAACACTCAAGTGGTTGCCAGTCTTTGTCTGGAATGACTGGGTACTCCTGTATAAACTATATGAATGTTTTCCTACTTTGTTTCAGTTTGTGCTAAAGGGGGATTTTGTTTATATTAACCTGTGATATTTGTATGGGCTGACAATCTGACCAGATGAAATGACTTCTGTTGAAAATATTGAAGCTAGAGATCAATATTAGACGAATATTTGCTCGAAGAAGGTAAAGAAAGGATTGATGATGAGCAAGCATTTGTTACAACCTTAAGTTGAGCCAAATAACAAGACAACCTGAAGGAACCAGATGAAATTGATGGCGCTGTGTCAACTACAAATAAACAACATATTCTCTGTATCCACTGGTATGTGAAGTAAGGTCCAGATTGCAATATCTTTCATTTGAGAGTTCTAAATGCTGCAAAAATTGCCAGTTTGCCTTCCAGGGCTGAATTTGAGAGGAGCTCTCTCCAGCTCCCAACTTCCTTAAATTGTAAAGGAAAATAATATCATTTTGGTCAGATTGGCGATGTGAAAAGAACAGATTGGAGTTCACCTGGAACTGTGATATGGTGAACAGTTCCTGCCATAATGAAGAACGTGATACTTTGTGATAATGTAAAGCCTATTTATATGTAATGGAACAGAAAGGAAAAGTATGAATGAAGTTTTATTAATTTAAAATACTTTCTCGTCTTGGGAATGTTCAACCAATGTTCATCAACTACACACCAAAAAAGTGTTGTACCTGAAATTTAACCTACTACTGACCTTGCGTAGCTCTCATTGTGTTTATTTGACAGCACACTGTATTGCTCTGTTTTGATTCACAATATTGTATTTCATGTTAACTTCACATTGACATTTCAAATTAAATTTGTCATAGTTATTTGATGAATTCAATTCTTCCTTGGAAAATCCAAACGCAAGGTGGTTTCAACGATTTATTTTTGAATTTTCAGCCAAGAATCAACCGTTTGAGTGTTTTTGAGCGGAACTCAAGGAAGCATTCATATTCCCGCTTCACATTATCAGTTGCCACACTGAGAAGGTTTCTGCACTGATTGATGCGGTTCAACTGAGAGAGCAACAATCTGGAAACTTCGTTTTATTTCAATTTGCGTTGTTTTCATTAGCAACATAGATGATTCCTGGTCTAGTATGTAGTTTTATGCATTTTCTATGTCTGATACTTAGTCAGCGCTGCCAATTCAAATGAGTTCTAGACTGTTGTGCTTCCCTGCTCTTGTGTCAACACTGGGCATAGCAAAATGAAATACCATTTATATATTTATAAGACTGTGGCCTCTGACACGGTATAACACAAGACATCATTTTGGTAAGGATTGTCTTAAATAATTCAACCGAAAAAGCCTCTTCCCTTTTCAAAAATTCCACATTGATTGGTTAATTACTGTTATAAACAGCACAACTGTAATTCCTAGTTATTGCTCAGCAACTGTAGATTCACGCATACACAATTTTACAAAGTAACAACTAAGTCACAACAGAACCAAATTGGGCCATGCTATGGGATCAAGACTTGGACGAAGACATGACTGTATTATTTTGGCTTGAGATATCAAGCTTGAAGAATGGAGGGAGCTGGGCCATCACAAGGGCTCCATAGAAAAGGTGGACAGAAGAAGAAGTTGCTCCCTAAGAGTGTAGGTGATTGGGGGTGAGGGTCAAAAGGTTATGACAGTTGGAAATTGACAATGGAGTGATCAGTGTTGACAGTTTGAGAGGAAATTGAGTTTAGCAATTAAGAAATTGTTTAATTATAAGAACCTTTTACAGTAATTCTAGCATTGCTGGCCTTTCTTGGATAGTATTGATGCTGTCAAAGAATTGTCAGCCCCACAATCAAGATTTTTTTCTTTCGAGTTGACAGGAAAATGAGCAAATGCTGTGGCAAATGCTGCATCCACCCCGCCAAGATAGGGCTAGTAACTACCTAATGTTAACACTCTAAGACAATTATTGCTCAGCGTATGAACATGAATATCTTTGAGGGAACATATCTGAGGAGGAAATATCTGGGGTGGGTACATCAGCAGCAGGCCAATAGTGAAATCCGTCTGGAGGCTTAGATACAGGGCTTTGCCAGGCTTCTGGCAAGAAGGCAAAGGGATGCAACATCAGACAAAATCCATTTGTCAAAGATGATAATTTTTTATCATTGCAAAAGGCAGACATATGATTTATGCAATAGGAGCTTTTCTGTTTTTATAAAAATACAAGGAGGCTGCCAAATTGTCTTTATGATGTTTGTTCAGGGTGTAAATTACTTTCAATTGGAAACCGGTCAACGCAGGGACAGGACATTTTGATATTTGCTTCGCTTTCATTTACCTGTGATTCAAGTAACACTCTGTGCCACCCAAAAAGGTTTAATGCAGCCAATGAGAAGAGGAGGGGGAAGACAGAGACCACTTGTAAGACCAATTTTACAACCACTTGATGCATCCACACGTTCTTACTGGCCATAGACTCGATGTTTTGGTTTTATTTATTAATTTTTTGTTCAAGCGAGGTCGCCCAGTTCCAGCAATAACAAGCACCATGGGACTACCCCAATTGGCTGCTTCAACAGTGCCCAGAACGAGGGTAGCAAGCCGTCCTGAGTACATAACAAGACGTCAACGTAGAAATACATCAAAAACCTCGGGGTCTTCAAAACCAGTAGAAAATTCTGTGCAAATAGGAGAAGAATCACTTCCTATGAAGAAGCGAGAAGTTGCCACAACAATAAGCACTCAAAACTTGATTAGGGAATTACTGACTCAAAGTAGGACTGTTGAAGATGACTCAAGGGTGGGGTGTTCTTGTAAAGTGTTGTCAATTTGGATGGTGATAGGTCTCATTCTTGTAACTGTTGCAGCTATTCTTATTATTGAGAGAAATATTTTTGAGATGAATAAATCAAAGTGAATTTCTTTTCTGGTTTTGTTCAACAGTTTAGATGTAAATGCTTTACATTCTCGCAAACATACCGTCCTATTATATGCCCGCTGTGAAGATATAATCTAGGAGGGGATGAGGCAAATAATATTTTTGATACTTGCAAGAATATAATTCGTGGATGGGTGAAAAGTTGCCAATGGCAGTCACAGGAACTGTATGCAAGCAGTGGCAGAGAAAGAAGTACTGTATAATTTGCTTTCTGAGCAAACTGAGCCAATTTTCAAATTTATAAGAACTGGGACAGCAAATGTTGACATGTTGGGAGATACAAATTAAGAAATTTAATAGTTCACCTAAAAATCTTCTTACAGCTGTTGCACCTCATCTGCGAAGACCCAAACATGCATTGAGTTTAATGTCATTCTTGTAATATTTCCCTCTTCACAAATTTCATCGCAATTGTAACAATTTTCTCCTCTTGCCAAAGAAACGAGTCTACATGCAGCCTGAAATATCCTTGGCAATGGACGAAAACACATTGAAAGAGCCAGTGGAAGAAGGGTGGAAATCCATTCAGCTGAAGGTTGATGCACTAAAATTTGCAAATACAAATTCATTATAATCAGTAGCATCCCCTCTAAGTGCCTTTCTTCTTGTCAGGTTGTTCCTCCTAAAAAACACCAAAGAATGAATGTCCATTTGGAACCTGATGCTACAGAGAAGAATGGATACACTGTGGAGGTCTGTTTTTGAAACAATATTGGTCCAGTTTGTCATTAAGGATGCTATTCAGTCATACATGTTTTACTGATTGTAGACAATTGATTTCCAGTTATCATTTGATGAGCAGCGAGTACCAAAGAAGAGCCTACTCAGAAAGATATTTGTCTGCTGCTAAAAGTCCAAAATGAAGCGATGCTGTCAATAAATGTCTTCAACCCTGAACAACATTGTATTCAACTTAACAGAAAATTTTCCAAATGTGAACAAGGCACAAGTTGAAAAGAGCAGGAACCACAATGGAAAAAGGGGTGGGTTCTTTCTTCCTAGGAACTATCTGGCCAAGGGTATGGCAGCTAGAAGCTTCCAGTGATACAAACACTGATACAAATTGCTGTCAGCTGTTCATCCCACCCTTACAGCTTTGACTGTTACCTTCAAACAGCCTTTTCTCATTTATATTGGAGATACTCGAGTTTTTCTCTAAATTTGCATGAGCCTATTTGTCCAGTAGTTGAACACAGAATGTAGTAAGTGACAGTTCTCTACAAGGAATGGGTATAGGTTATTCTCAGAGACTGGCTACCCCCACTCTTGGTCCATCCCCCACCCCGCCTCATTACTGCAGCACCTTGCGCTTTTGTACCCTTGCTACTTCAGCCATTTACTGCTCTAGCAGTGTTGCCAGACGTCCTGTTCTAGACTGAGGCATTTCAGACTGTGAATTAGTGGGCAATGGTTTGTGTCTAACTTTTTGTATAAATATTTCAGGAATGACAACATTTTTGAGAGTGCATTGATCTCAAACTTTTATAACTCAAGTTAGCTTAGGATTTTATGACAAATTAACCCCTTAACCAATTGCATAAGTATATTCTCTCAACTTTTTAAAAAAGAGGTCATGTTTAATTAAATGATAATTTCAGTCAAGGGGCAATTCAAGAAAGAAAAGTATATTTTTGTCATACGTCGTCATCAGCTTTGATGGGTGGGCAGCAGCAGCAGCAAAAGCGTTTCCACATAGGTGCGTTCTGCTCTCCATCCAGTTCAACCTGGATTATACCAAAGTAGAAGCAGAGTTCAAGAAAGGCTACTTAAATAGGTTTAATGCAAGGATGGAGTGCATTGCATTCTTACTCCAACAGTGTAGCCACTTGCGTTGCCTTCGTCCGGGTGCATGTAAAGTTTGGTCTTTTCATAGTCCTTAGGGACAACTATCTTGAACAAAATATTTAAAAAAGTGAAAGTTGGATGCCACTTACATTGAACTGGTCTCCCAACTCCCAATAATTAAGTATCTCAAATCAATGCCTTCCAGGCAGAGTAATGAAGATAATTCTAGGTAAATTAGGGTTTGGCAGTCTGGCCTTGCTGATCCAAAATGTAAGGTACGGATCAATAAATGAGGCCTTACCATAATCTTCAGAGTGAAATATGTTACAACCCTACCTTCATTTTGAAGCCAGGCCCTCCGTAAATACCGTCCAAATTCTGAAATAAATTCAGAAAGTTGCTTGTAAAATTGGGGCAGAATATACCATCATTGGTACAATCAGTCATTGTAAATTATGATATGGGTAACTACCTCGTACTACCTACATAAGTATGCACGACTCCGGAATTTTAAATATTTAAGATCAAAATCATAACTGGGCCTTAAATCTATCCTCAACTAAATAACACACCTAATTGGAGTTTTTAATAAATTAGAAATATTTCTTGACATCTGGTAGATTAAATTATTTATTATGAACAATTTCAGCAAATAGTGACCGAGCCAAAGAGGGCGATCTTCTTCAGGGCTCCTTATTTCTGCATGGATAGCACAAGAGTAGTTGCATAGCCCAATGAGGCCTCTTTCTTTCTTGAAGAACCAACTGGAAATTGAATAAACGGTATAGGTAACTATAGTTGAAACAATACAGTCTCATTTGGCAGGTGACAAAAATCCAACAAACTAACAAAAATTGAGACGAATGTGTCTCAGTGATCATTCAATTAAACATTTCAAAAGATTTCACGCTATTATCATTAATAATTTGTTAGAAGGCAAAAAAGTGGTTCATGAAAGGATTTGATTCGAAAATCAATTGATTAAAAAAAAAAGAAAGAAAATCATTGCATGTTGATAAGGCGTCTTACAGTAACATTGTAGCCCATTTCTTCTCCGGGGTCGGGTTCCAAGTGAAGCCTGATTTTCTTCTGTTCTGACGGAGGATTTAACTTGAAAAATAAATAAAATAATAAGATAAAATAAATAAATGAAAAAATTATTTTGATCCTATCAGGTTCAGTGATAAAAACTAAATTTGTTGAATAATTGATCCACCTTCAATTTGAAGCCTTGCCAGTCGGGCCCAGGTCCATCACGCCCCTGAAATCAAAAATTTTCACAATTAACTTTGTATCGTGATGATTGAACTAAACGGTCAAAATATTGCAGGTGAAATCACGATCTTACATTTACATTGAAATGAACGTCCAGACTCGAGAGATCAAATCCTGTGTGATGATTGAAGCGTATTGAAAACAATGGTTCTAATCAGCAGCCAGAACCAGGTTTTTACTGCAGCAGCGCATAAGAATCAGGTGAGGGAAAAGCAGTCATTTTTGCATGAAAATCAGCAACTCCAAGGTACCACGTGGCACAGGACGAATGATGGTATGTAACAACAGCAGCAACCACAGACTGAACCAGTATACCTACATACTTAGCTTCATTCTTCTTGAAGTTGAATGTTCTTCATAAATATTCACAATTATCTCTATTACCTATTTACTATCCAGCAAAATCTATTCAACAATTAAAATGTTCTATCTACCTAAATAGTTCATATTTATGTCTATATTTTTATAAAATCCATTCAAATTATGATCTAATCTTCTTAATGGTATCTAACTACCTCTCTGATATCAGATTATAATATTGCTATGTGCTGTAATGGCGGTCTGAATTGATTCAGCATAAGTATAGAATTCACTTGAATATGGTGTTAACACGCCTGGGTCCTCAAGAATCTTGAAAAATAATTTTGAACCCCATACCCTGCTTCTGCAATAACCGTCACAAGGGCATTTTGTCTGTTAGTTTCATCGTATGAACTTCTAAATAACTCTATGGGCCTGAATAAATTATTTATAAAACATCCGCGCGCCCTATAACACTTGAAATCGTGCAAGCATTGCTTAACAACACAATCACGGTAAAAATACCCCCAAGAGGTACCCAGCGATAATTCTAAGTTTGTAGAGGACCCTTTCCAGACTGATCATGAGCCTGAGGAAAGGAGGTAAAGATGAAGAAAGGACGGAATTATCAAATACTAAATCACGCCAGTGTCTCAGGGAGTCCAGTCTCAAACAGCAACTGAAGCTGCTATAGGGAAAGAAGATGTCCCCAAAATTTGCCTTATGCTGTTGTACGAAGTTCTTCGTAACGTACCGGACCATTAACTGGTTGTTGGAGGTTTGGCGGCGAATTTTTCTTTTTTAAACGTTTTAGCGGCGAAGAACGATGCTGAGGGTTGCCTCGATTCTCGCTCGGTCCTGCCAAAGGGGGTCCTGAAGGTGCTGAATTCACCCCCGGCGCATTTATTTTCCGTCCACCGCCTTTCTGTTGTTTCATGCTGTGCTGTATAAAATTGTTTCGCGCATTTTAGCACACCCAAAGACCAGGGGTACATGCACTTGCACAAAATGTGAACCTAAACAAATACATCTAAATGATATTTATTTACATTGCTGCCAAACGTCTTAAATAGTTGTCAACCAGTTACCGAGCACTACAGTTACCAAGGTTTATGGTGTATGGAATAAAAGAACTCAAAACATGGCCTTAAAGCTTTTAAAAACGCAATTTTTCCTTACAAATCCAAACAATTTTTGGTATTGACACCAAGTGAAATTTGAACCCCGACTGCTGATTCCGAATTTGGATTAACATTTAATTAGTAAAGAGCACTTCAACAAATTGTATTTTCCTCAAAATCAAGAATTGTGATGTATGATAATTGCATGGATGGAAAGGAAAAAATTGCAAATCATTCTAACATGATTTATTATTCTAGGTGGATCTTGCTCGAGTTGGAAGGAGTCTCATTCTTCATCTTCACCAAAAAATAAATAGGTAATTTAAAAAAATTGATAAAAGAAGAATTTGAAATGTTCTTGTTTAACCTATAAGCCATCTCCGGTCCGGCCCTCATTTTCGGCCTTCGTTTGCGGTGACATGACTGAAAATGAGGGCATTTCAAGGATATTTTTCTGTCCGGACGACAGACCAAGGACGCACAAGACAGCATGCTCGGGCCAAACTTATGCCTTCTCTATTTCAATGAGCAATAAGTTACAATAAATATAACTAGGCTTTACATTTTGCCTACCAGCTGCTAACAGTGAAGCAATCATAAATGGATCCATCAGCAACAGGAGCAATCCAGAGCAAAATGAAGGATGAAAATGAATGAGGTTAAGTCGGTTCAAGTCAATTTAGAGAATTCAAGGGCTTTTATATCGTAAAATCTTATTTCAATGACAGAGCGAATATTGGACACAATATAACGAGACGGAAGTTTGAAAAATACATTAAAAAATAAAATGTTTAGTTGGATGGTAAGCCGGTGATCAAATTGGGCTAGAATGCGCAAGACGAATTGAGCAGAAATGGATGCTGGGATCCCTGCAAGGGTGGGCCTTTCCAAATGGCGTGTGTACCAACAATCCCTTTCATAACAAGTGATAATTTTAGACTATTTAAGCCTCATGAACTTCTCACAACATACATAGGCTTGAAGATTACAAGTACCTGCCAAATTGCAATACAACGGTAGTAAGGCGCTCCTATCCTGCATGAGATCTCCTCTGTGATGTCTACGTTTATGCTTTATGAGTCGTTCAATAACGAAATGAGTTGATGTATCGGTTAAATTACCTTAAGTTTAATTACCCTTTTATTATCTAGGAATAAGAAACACCACAGTGGGCTAGGGACATACTTAATCAGCAATATCACACACTTTTGCTTGCTTCACTTCTTCTGAGGTACTTTAGCTCGCTTTGGCTTAGGTGCTTTAACCGGCATCGTCTTCTTGCTTGATTCTGGCTCTTCAGGGGCCACCTGTCCATAATAAATGTCATTTGTGTAGCGCAACATTGGCAAATAGCAGGATATTTATGGTGCTATCCAGCGCGGAGTTTCGAGTTGACTGAATCCTCAGTGAATAGAGGTGAAGGTGGAGACCACAAAACATATTGAGCAGTAACCGTTCACAATATTGATTCTTCGAAAATCTCCATTTATGTTGTGTCTGTAATGTATACCGGCCCTTTTAACATCTTAAAAACATTTTTGCTTTAGAGGAGCCTTCTATGCAGCACATACTTCACCAGTTGCAGCTTTCTCTTCTAGAGCAGCATTTTTTGTTTTCCCTTTTCCAAACAAACGGCGAAATAATCCTTTCTTTTTTTCGTTTTTCAAAGTTAACTGAAATTATTATACCTGATTAAGAACGCTAATAAGAACTCTATAAACAATTAAATATTACAGAATACTACTAAGATGACCGCCAGAGATGGACAATGATGAGATTTTGGCTTCATTTGTATCTCATTCATATTCATGTGCGTACTTGAACTCATATCTTCAGGTTTTTAATGATATAGGACGTAACATATGAACCGAATATGGACACTATCACGTAGGAGTTCTACATCTATCTCCACAGACTGGTTCAGCGTTAAAAACTAAATTGGCTCATGCGGTACACCCGCAAATTTAACCTCTCTTGAGACTGGTTCAACGCTGCCGCTCCCGAGTGGGGAAGTGGAGGTTTTGTCCTTTCAAGCTCAGCAGAAGTCATGGAAGAATTTCTCCCATAAGCAGGAGTATAGGCCTCCCGTTTAGGTCCACCCATTTCATGTCGACAAGCTAATCATATCAATTTATCTTACGACGAATTACAGTAGTCTGCCTCTTACATCAATCCTTAAATTGACTCACTCCAACGCTGTAGCCTCCTTGTTCTCCTTCCTCCCGTTCTATTTCTATCTTCAGCTTATCGTTTTCTCGGTCCTGAGGAGTTATAAACTGGAGAGAAAGACCACATGTTAGTAAGCCGGCACCTCCAATATTCTACAATTAGGCGCTATAAATGCTTCAGATATGAATGATTCAGGGCATCAGCCCCCTGGCATCGTGTGGGGCTAGGAACGTTAAGAAATCATAATTCCTGGTTGATAGATTGCAGTAAGTAGGTACTCACTTTGAGTTTGGGATTTTGCCAACTAGGTGGACCAACTGGCGCTGCAGCAGCCCTTGGTTTTGTCTACAACAGTCACATGTAGGCGGTGTAAAAATAGGTTGACGTCTGACGTAAAATTGGTTTGAATTTTTATTGTTTGGTTTTTGGCTGGGGGAAAAAATTATTTAGTCTACCTTAGTTGGCACCGGGGACGAGTGCGCTCCTGGAGGACTTGGCGATGTTGTTCGTTGAGATTGTCTTCTTAGTGAGGGCCATATTGGCCTAGTATCGTTTTTGGGGTTGAGTCCTGCAGACGGGTATGGGGCGTTTGGTGGTCCAGCTGAAGGATGTGGCTGTGGTTGTCCAGGTGAGTATGGGACGTACGGTGGTCCAGCAGGATGTTGAGGCTGTGGTTGTCCAGGTGGGTAAGGAGCGTAAGGCGGCCCTGCAGGACGTTGAGGCTGTGGATGTCCAGGTGGGTAAGGGGCGTACGGTGGTCCAGCAGGATGTTGAGGCTGTGGTTGTCCAGGTGGGTAAGGAGCGTACGGTGGCCCTGCAGGACGTGGAGGCTGTGGATGTCCAGGTGAGTATGGGACGTACGGTGGTCCAGCAGGATGTTGAGGCTGTGGTTGCCCAGGTGTGTAAGGGGCGTAAGGTGGCCCTGCAGGACGTTGAGGCTGTGGATGTCCAGGTGGGTAAGGGGCGTACACTGGTCCAGTTGGAGTTTGCGGCTGTGGTGCTCCAGGTGTGTAAGGGGCGTATGGTAGGGGGTACTGGTAGGGGTATGGGGGTGGCTGCCCAGGTGGTGAATATGGATTGTACGGTCCAGGTACTTGTTTAGGTTGCTGTGGATGGGATGGAGTTGGTACTGAACCTGCTGGCTTCTTTTGGCCACTTGGTGGTTGATTCAGTTGCTTCTTTTGAGCATCCGACTTTGAAGTCAGGGGAAGAGCAGGCCCTTTACCCCCTTGGTCCTTCTTCCCTTTGTTTCTACGGCCCATCAGATGTTGAACATGTTGACGAAGTCCCAATAGGATCTTCCTCGAAGCACATAACTTAGTCACTACAATATAAATCTGAAGAAGTCCATCATGTAATTGTTAACTGTACTATCACTGTTCAACTGCTACTTAGTGAATTAAGGGGTTGAATTATTGTATCAGATATACTTTGGTTGTTTAAATAAATGAAGGATGCTAGTTTACGTTCAAAATAAACAAAGGCAAATTTTACTGTCAAACCAATTTAATTTCGGCCAATAATGTCTCATCTATTTTGAGCTGACATTTCTTAATTCTACAGTGTATTGTTTGTTTGTCCAATCCCTTCTTACTGGCTTCTTTCATTCACCTACTTTTGCCAGCTATTGCTTGTTTTTCCACTTCAATTTTTTTTCTTCAAAGCAGCCTGTTTTGGTTGAACTTTTTGAGTCTCCACTTCCTTCTTCCCATTATTTTTATTGGGGTCGTATCCAAGCTTTTGCATTCGTTCTTCTTCCTTTTTCATAACCCCTTTTTCCACCTTCTTCATCACCTCCTCTCTTGCTTTGGCCCGTCTCTTCTGCGCTTCATCTTTGATCTTGTCGCAGGTCTCCTTCAGTTCCTCATCAGAAATAACCTTTTCTTTTCTCTCTTCCAAGGGATTCTTCTTGCAATTGTCAGAGATACAAGCTCCCACTACTTCTTGTTTGTTGGCTTTTTTGACTGCCTCCTGGACAATTGTAGCATTAAGAAGGTATTTGTCAATAAAATAGTACGTTGAACCAGCAAGGACTCCAGTGGCTAGAAGCATTCTCAATGGGTCACACATTTTTTGTCTGCTAGAAGAAAGAACTTGTAAACTATTGTCAATGGACTATGATGTGAGTACCTTCAGTACGTTTTATGTCGTGGTTGTTGATGGTACTGAGCGAGGAAGCAGATGTGAGTGAAAAGTGTCGATAGAATTTATAGTGCTGACAATAGCATGTTGTGTGCTCATTGACAAATGTTGTCAGGAAAACAAGGACTCAGATAGGGATTTTTCTGTAAGTGGAGATGAGCATTACAACGTGCCATTAATTTCACTATATAAATGAGGCACCTACAAACTTGGTCTAACGTTTAACCACTATTAACTTAACCCAGCAGACAAATACCAATGTCAAGGCTAATAGAGTTCTCCAACAATTGAATCATCGATGCCGTTGGTCCATCTTAGTAACACCAATGTGGATCTTGGCAGTCTAGGAAAAACAGACATATGACAAAACAGTTGAAGATTGGTGCACTTATTTCATCCTGTGTTGGTGCAGAACACCACAAATTAGCATTACTGCAACACCTGGCAGGAGCTCAAACAGACAAAACATAATGAAATTTAATCTTCTGTCAATCAGTTACTTTTAGTACCTCCAATGGTTTCAATTGAATTCAAAACACTCTAATTTCCATGGATGATTGAATGAAATCCAAGAAACCAATGTTTTTCCTCAAAACTGACAAAGACCACTTTTGTTCCTTGAATGTTTGCCTAGAAAATTGAAAGATCAGTTCTGTTCAAATTCACGATGCATCGGTTATGGACTGGGTTAGCTCGGTTAGGACTTGTAGTGCCAATACGAGGAATACCCAAGAATGGCATCCTTTTGAGAAATAGTTCCAGTAAACTTCTAGAGTCTGAATGGTAAGATGACTTTAGAGAGTCTATCCCAAATGGACCATAGTCACATATGAGTAAACTTCCATATTTTTCAGTGGTCAATGTGCAAAATATAAATACATGGATCTGCATTGCAAGTTGGCAGTAATAACAGGTGGTGCGACTGGTATAGGTTTGGCTACAGCGCATGAACTTTTGAAGAACCAAATATACGTAAGTACCTACTCAGTTGTGATATGTGAGTTAAATACTTCGTGTGTTAATAATTTTGTAATTGTGATCAAAAGCGTGTTGTTCTCGCTGACTGCCATTGTGAAGATGGGAAGAAGGCTGTGGACCAGTTGAATAACGAATATGGAAAAAACAAAGCCTGTTTTCTACAAATGGACGTGAGAAAACATACAGACTTTGAAGGTGAAGTAACAATTCACACACTGTTGGGCAAAATTGTTGATAAAATGTCAAAATGGGTTCAAGGACCGTGAAGGTCCCTGTTTACATGTCATGAATGCACTGCCTTTTACTCATACCACATGGATGGGAAATTCACCAGTTCGGATGAGGCTGTGGAGGATGGAAAAGACCAGTTTGCCACAAAATGAGGCGTTTCAGGCACAATTTGATGACAGATTGCCTCAAGAGTGGTTAGCCTCTTTTAGGCTGGGTACACACGTTGAGGATTCCGGGGAGGATTCCTCGTTGATCGATTCCTCTTCGGCCGACGGACCGTGTGGACGGGTCGAGGCCTTCAGTTGAGGCGGACCGAACAAGCCGCCAGGCCTTCCCAATTTTTTGAAAGGCCTGGCTACCTGCTACCTGAGGCCGGGGTTGCGGTTACCAGAATTGAACCCCTTCCTTCACGTGTATGAGGTGATCGGTTGTAGGTATCGCTCGAGTATCGTCACAGCGGTCGTAGCTCCTCCTTAATTTTTCACAGTTTTCCTCGAAAGGCCTCTCGCGTGTCGAACCCTCTGGCCGAAGCCTCCTGGTTTTCCCGTACGTGTGGATGCTCCGTCCGGCTCCGGCCGCCTCAGAGGTTTTTCTCAGAGGAATCTCTCTTCGGAATCCTCAACGTGTGTACAACTACGTGTGTACGTAGGCAGCAACGGCAGAGTCTAGATGTAGATGGTACTACCGAAATGGAGGCCCCTACTTAGGCCAGAAAAAGGCTCTAAAATGCTCCAAAAAAGTCATGTCTGACGCATCCAAATTTCTGTTTGTGCTACTTTGAGCAATACGAGAAAGACATCACATTCCACCCCGACATGGTTGACTCTAGATAAAAAAAAGTCTAGCCAAAGTGGGTATTTTGAAAATGAGGGGTTTGAATCATAAACCATTATAAGGGAATTTGCAGCGTTCTTCGCCTAGAATTGATTGTTTTTTACCAAATTGGTGTAATTTTAAAGTTTAATTTACAGAGACTTTGGAGGAAATAACGAAGAAATTCGGAGGCATTGACATCTTCATTAACAACGCGGGGTATTTGGACGACAACTACTGGACAGATGAGATTGACATAAACGTCGTAAGTTGAAGAAAAAACCCTGCATGAAATGGGGTTGGGAATAGAAACAAAATAAATTGACGTTGTCTTGCAGAAAGCGGTTATACGTGGGTGCTTACTCGCGATGAAGTACTTGTCTCAGAAGAAGAAAGATGGAGATTCAGTGATTGTGAACGTGGCGTCGACTTTGGGATTGGACGCTGATCCTCCATATTTACCGGTTTTTGCAGCTACTCAACACGCAATTGGTGGTCTGACGAAGAGCTTGGGAGTGAGTGTTACTACTTGTACATGGTACATGCGTTACTCGTATCCAACTCCATGTAGCTCCATGGCCAATGAAGCGCGCTCGGGCAAAGTTTCAAACACCCCCCCCCCCCCCCCCATTGACGTAGGAAACTACGGTCTGAAGTAATGGACTGTTTGCGGGGCAGTAATTGTGGCAAACCCTAGAGGGAGCAGTTTACTACTCCCCATCTAAGTCCTGCTGAATGAAGGGACAACCATTCCTGCCTTAATGGCTGTCTCCTCATTTCTCGCAAGGGGGGATGGCATAACCCGCTCTCTTATTAACTGTGACTCACTTCCTTGAATTAGGGTGAGAAAACACATTGTCCAAAGACTGTTTGATGGACACCAGTGTGTCAGTCTCCCTGCTGCTTGCAGCAGGAGGGAGTAGCACAACCCTTGGACGAATATATTGGACACTATCCAACGACTGCGTCTTGACATGAAATACGGCACAGGCACCCTACGCTTAGCCTATATTTACAGATCAGAGGACAGATTTATTCAATGCAACTTATCTTAACCCTTGTGCAACATTTTCAGGACACCGTTCATTTCAAAAACTCCCGCGTACGGGTGATAGGAATCTGTCCAGGGCCCACAAACACCAATTTGCTCGCCTGTGAAGACAATAAAGCCCTCGTACCGGAATGGTCAGCAGAAACAAACACCGCCTTCTTCCAAAGCTTGCAAAAGTGAGGAGACAAGTAATTTTGAAGAAAAAAAAAACGTTGAGATTCAAACTAACGTTGAACCTAACTCTCTACATTCTCTCCTAGACCGGAATCTGTCGCACAAGGAATAGCCTACATGTTGCAGTATGCTCCACCTGGTTCACTTTGGGTTGTGGAAAATGGAGGCTTATTTAAAACGGACTTACCGAAAGTGGGACAGTTCAGGGAACGAGTGATTTACGTTTAAGAATTAAACACAGAAATTTAAAAAAAAAAACGATCAAATAAAATCATCAACAACCTAAATGCTCAATTTCATAACACAAAAGTACTCATATCGATTTTCACTCACACCCCCGAGGTAGGGTAAAAGTTAAGGGATTTCTACTAAAACCGAATCGCTCAAAATTCAGATTTGAGTTTCGTTTCAATGTCTTTAGTTCCATTTTTTGCTCAGAAAATTGCTTATTCCTCGATTTTTTTTTGCTGAAACTACTCTTGCTCATACAGGCCAGTAAAGTAAGGGCTCATTTTGGTTTTGGTTGGCATCTAAATGAATTATTCTAGTTTTGCAAGGTCCTTCGGGCCCGGATTTTGACGGAGGGTTCAAAAAACTGTCAAATTTGTTTACTTTTTCAGTTTTTTGCTTGTGACTTTTAAACAGTACATCCTACCAAAAAGTGCGCTATTATCTAAACGGAAGAGCATAAAATTCTACATTGAATAAGCTCCTTGAACATTAGTTTTAACTATGTAGTGTGGCCGCAATCTATAGTGGAGAATCGATAATTTTTCCAAACTTCACTGAAAATCCCAATAATGTCACTATTCTCGCGTGTAACTTGGTAACGGCAATTTTCAGGCCCAAAATGCATGGTATAAATGTTGTAGAGCATCAAAAAAAAATATTCCAAAAATTTCGTGGTTTTTTTTATTTTTTAACCCGATCAAAATACGGGCCCGAGGGACCATGCCTAACTAGAATACTTCATCTAGATGCCAAAAAAGCGAAAATTTAAACTATTTTCATCTTACCGAAGATAAAAACTGAAAATTGTTGAAAACTATTTTCTCTTAACTGTATTATTTGCAATATGAAAAGTGTAACTAACAACTCGCCGTACTCTGAGTGAAGAATCATCAGTAATAGCCCGTTAATTACGAGCAAAAATCCCGGAATTACTCCGAAAATAGCCTTCCAAGGGCTCTCTGTAGAAATACAACTAGCAAAAAATGAGAACAGGAACAACCCTCATCTGGCAGCTCAACTATACTGGTAAGCCTTTAGAGTGACCAAAACTAAACTGGTCATACACGGTCTGTTTACGAATGTCAAGCAAGAATTATTGACTGCACAACTGTGAGTACTTATATACAGGATTTTATTAATATAAAATAAGTTTGGCGATTATAATACATCACAAACCAGTGTTAGGGTTAGCTGGCATTTCAATTTTCTTCTTCTTTTTCTTCCTCATCTTCATGACCTTCTTTTTATTTTGTCGATCTTTCAACTTTTTAATGATGTTGTCTTGAAGCTCTTCAGGATTGATGCCATCGAGGATTTGCTGTTTCTTCTTGTTGATTTCTTTTCTTTCGTAGAATTCCGACTGGTCGACTCGTATTTCGCATTCCCTCCTCGTGACTGAGATGTGGGCGAAGATTTTGGCGACTTCTTTCGCGTCGACTTTGTACTCTTCGAGTTTAGTGTTGATTTCCTTTTCAATATTCTGTAACAAGAAAGATTATTTGTCGTGTTTTCCTTTCAGTTGAACCGTTCTTAACGATATGTGTATCGAGCACTTACTTGAACTAATTTAACGTCGACAGGAGTGACGAGCGTCATAGAGTATCCAACTCGGCCAGCTCGCGCGGTTCGTCCTACTCGATGAATGTACGTTTTTGGAGCATTGGGGACGTTATAGTTGATGACGAGTTCAACCAGAGGAATGTCCAAGCCACGAGACGCTAAATCAGTGGCGAGCAACAGGTTGACCTGGTTGGATTTAAATTTGGCGAGCGACTTCAAACGTTCTTTTTGATGCATCATTTTGTGCATTGCGACGTTTTCAAAACTGGAAGAAAGAAATAAAATCCAGTTATTAATTAAATACAATTATTCATGGTGCAGGTAATCTAAGAAAAAGAAAAAAAGAGAATAAAATATCTTCCAAATGAAGGGAGTTATCCATGGCCGTTTTACGTCAGGTTGAAAACACGTAAAATACCTTAAATTGTAAATAACTCGGAGACAAAACCTCTATAAAGAAAAGTCCTGAGACAATTTTTGTTGCAAATGAGTTATAAAATCGACCCACGAAGGCTGTCAACTTTAAACATTAACACCCTGTATAAATTACGAACGTCGTTAAAATTGAATGATTTTTTTTCCACCCATATACTATTGGAAAGTTGGGATCGTGCAAGTTTTTTTAAGAAGTATAATTGCAGAAAACCGTACTAATAGCAATAAAAAGTGAATACCCGCGATTTTTACAAAATTGTCAAATTTCGGACTGTGACAATTCTTTTCACTAATCAGGACTGATTAGAAAAATCCGATTTAATAATAAGAAGATTGAAAATAAAATAATTCTTCAACGCTATAATTAAAATTGAAGTTTTGTTAGTAATTCAGGTAGTTGTGGGTACTTAGCGTATCAAGGTCAAACCCACGACAAAAAGCATTATAGTGATGCATCACTGAGAGGAATTTTTGATGTAAATTAGTTTTACAGTCCAAACAGCTACGATTTGTTTTAGGTATAGTTTGCAGCAACACTAAAAAAAAAAAAAAAAAAAAATTAAATAAAAAAAAGCGGCAAATTCTTTAACAGGGGTTGGTTATTCCTCAATCCAGGCGCATGGAGACTTATTCCAATCGATTTAGCGTCCAAAAATTAGTCGAAAACGATACCCCACACGCCTAAATCGTCGAAAATGGGAAACACAGTGGGTGTAGCGTGTCCCGGACCCATTCCAATCGATTTTGCGTCCGAAATTTAGTGGAAAAAGATACCCCACACGCCTAGGTACAAGAAATATCAAAAATCCACTTTTTAAATAGGTAGATAGGCACCCATTTTGACCCATAGCCTCTTCCAGTGGGCACTAATCGTTCTGGGACCCATTTCATGCGATTCAGCGTCCAAAATGTAGTCGAAAATTATACCCCACACGCCTAGATCGCAGAAAATCTTGAAATTTTTTTTCGATATACACATTTTGATCCCTACCCCGCCCAAATTCGGTCCGATCGGGAAGAAAAGTTTCGAGGACCATCTAGAGCCAGGAACGGACCCCTGACCCAAATTTAAGATTTTTTGAAAATTGTCTACAACCAAAATCGGCGTGGACGGCGGACGGACATTTGCTCATTTTGATCTAGACACCTTAAAACGTCCAGATGAAATCTTTGGGCCGAATCGGAGAGATTGACTTTTGCATGAAAACATAGGTAGATTATTCAAGGAATAACCAACCATAATCGATTGGGAATCCTCAAACTTAACACTCTGATACACACCCAACCAAATTGAGCATCATAGAGAGGACTTGACAGTTCTTGCAAGTGTCGGCGAAAATGATTATAGACGTGTCCGGTCGCTTTTCCATGAATCTTCTCATCGCTTCCACAAGGTATCCGTCTCGAACATACTGCGGACAGAGCACGTAAAACTGATGGAGTTGCTCGACAGTTTTGACGACAGACGGTTCCATCCAAAGGAACACTTCTTTCTTGGCCACTGCTTTCACCTAAAACGAAGAAGAACGTTGATGATAGACATACGATAGGGCATACATAATTTATAGAACCATTTCCAATAGCACGAACTTGGTCTAAAACGTCCGTCATTGTCGCGCTAAACAGAAGAGTTTGCTTATTTTCGGGGACAGCAGCGAAAATTCCTTTCATTTCATCGTCGAATGGACCGCCAAGGAGTTTGTCCGCTTCGTCCAACACTAAATACTTCATTCGGCGGAAATGGAAAGTGTTGCAGCTCTGAAGATGGTCGTACAGGCGGCCGGGGGTCGCTATGACGATGTGAGGTCGACGAGCCAATTCTTGGCCTTGTTCGATCATTTCCAAACCTGGGAAAATAAAGATTGGAGTTATTTTCATTGGAATGTTTTCTTTATAGGAATATGTTAAAACAAAACCTTTATGTTGAAATTTCATACAATTTTAATTAAATTTTAGACAAACTAGAAATGGAAATTTTTTTTGTAGATTGTGTGATTTTGGTCGATATCCCAGGAGTGTTCAATATTCG
Source organism: Cyrtorhinus lividipennis (assembly GCA_019603395.1). Lineage (NCBI taxonomy): Eukaryota > Metazoa > Arthropoda > Insecta > Hemiptera > Miridae > Cyrtorhinus > Cyrtorhinus lividipennis. Next base: position 34,199,867 of record CM033998.1, on the reverse strand, counting down.
GCCCCGTCGTAGACAAAAATTAACAATGGTAAATATGCACTGTCGGGGGCCCCTGTCATGGCGCCCTAATATATCGATGTCCTGTCAGGCGAGATAATCGATAGTTTTTAGATTAGCCAAATTGATCACCAACGATTGCAGACCATGTACCTTCAATGGAATTTGTATACACATCATTTTCAGGGTTTTTAAAATGATTACTCCTCCAACAGTCCGAATAGATGGTGGTCCCAGGCAGTATGCAGGTCTTAATAATGTTTAACAGAGTCTCCTTAACCCTTCTTCTTCCTCTAACCTATCTTGCTTTGAAGGACATGGTCTGAGAGACATATTCTTCCCACATTCAGGACACACATACAATCAATCCCAGATCCATATAAATCTCAATCACACTTTCTGGTCGCTCATGCCTCAAACACCTCAAAGAAAACAAATTAAACACTTCCATTCCAACAAAAAGGGAAACCCGTCTAATATGGAAGCAATAACACAAAGAATTATACAAAATAATGAACTAGGTCTAGGCGTGTAATAATGTACCGTTTTTGTTTTCCCACTGTGCAAATATGTCGCTGCCAAATAAATGTAACGGACATCGATACAATGATCTCGAAGTTGAAATCGATATTTAGACGCTTTATCAAGCGTGTTATCAAGGGGCCCCCGACAGTGCATTTCAACCTTACAATAATAAATTCATTCTCGGGATGCTCACCTCCAACAACAACGCACTGACGCAAATTCATACATTTCCCAATAACAGCGAAGGATTCCTTAATCTGATAAGCGAGTTCTCTCGTTGGAGTGATCACAACGGCAAATATACCGTAAGGCTCCTCAGCTAACTCATGCAGTATAGGTAGAGCGAAAGCCAATGTTTTACCACTTCCAGTTTTCGCCACTCCGATCACATCTCTACCTTTGATAACTTCTGGAACGCACTGTTCTTGAATAGGAGTCGGTTTGGTGATACCGACTGCTTTGAGTTGCCTGACAATCCACGAACTGAGACCTAATTCTTCAAAACTTGTCACCGGCATGATGGTGATAACATTTAAATCGCAGCGACGTCACAGGACTACCTAAAAATAGTGAAACTATCATGGAAAAGGTAGCGAACATCCACAGTCGGACATCACTATCTAAATTGTATCAGGAGGAGCATATGGCTCGACGAAAGCTTGAGGCACCGATGACACACTACCGAATTTCCACTTTATAAGTAATAATATTGACTGATTGACCGTGATTTCTGGAATTGTCACTACCTCGGAAATGATAATCACAAGCCCGTGCACCCCAAACACACTTATCAGTCTATCACACGTGTGAGGACTATACAACAACAACAACATTGGAACTGTTGCCAACTCGTATATTCAAAAATCCGTTGAGATCGAGCTAAAGTAACCACTTTCAACTCACTTGGTGGATAATGATAATAAATTATTATTATTCCAGTGCGTTTATTGCTTTCGCGGTAAATTCATGAGAAATTTACATCAAAATAGTAAAATTTGTAAAAACCTCGAAGTAGGAAAACTTTACTTACCAACTAGCAATCGAAAGTATTTATGAATCGATTAAGTGATTAATCGATCTAGTTATTGATCAAAAAGTTGACGCATTTGGTTCAAATACTTTTCTTCAGGCTTGTAAAGCTTCGCGGTATCAAACAACATTTTGTTGTTGTAAAAATGTCAATGTAATACTTGGATATTTTGTATAAACGGATGAGACTGCTGAGGGATGCACAAGTGCAATACTAGCGACCTTAAATTGTAACTTCTGACCGTACTTGACATCGATCAAATAGTGAATTGATTTATGCACTCAACCCTTAGATCTTTGATATTTAAATCAGATATGAAATTTAAATAAATTTAAGCTGTAAACGAGCCTGATACAAACCTGAATCGATCATCTGTCCAACATTTTTATCATAAATAGGGCATTGATGTTTCGATGTTTTAAAAACATCGATGCTATGCCCAAATGTTAATGTTAACATTTTGATTTTCCTTGTTTACATCGATGTTTATTCTCAAAATGTATTTTTTCGGTTTTTAATTAGGAATAACAGGCATCTGTCGACTTTCATATTTGAAAAATATCAAACATCGATTTGTTTGAATCGAATTGTAGGTACTTAGACAGTACATTATTAGTTATTTGTATTCTTATCATCTTCAACTTCAAATCATCATCATTTCTCGTATTCTGCTGTGCTTTCTCTATTCACATGACACTTTTTTTTTAAAGTGTCATTTGGTTACTTTTTGAGAGGTTAACATGTCTTTGTGGGTTGATAACTGTCCTCTCACCTATTCAACAATCGATGTATTGAAACATGTTCAATGTTATTGGGATTCTCTGGTCGATACATCGAAACTTGTTACCAACTGCGTAAATGATTAAGGTCGCTATTAGAAGACATCCTCAATAATGTTGGCAGCATTGAAAACAATCTGTTCATTTTCTGTCGCCATATTGTTGGCAAGTCAGCTAAACTCGAAACGGAGATTTTGCATTTTCGTCGCTTCCGTTCTAAAAGAAAGTTTTCGAGTGTTTTGATCCATAAAGTTTCGTTTTGTTCTCGAAGTTTCTAACTTTTGTTACTTCATCCTCACATAGTCCTCGTCGGACGGACTCATCCATCATTTGAACAAGTGAGTAGTTCAGTTCTTTTGAGTTATTTAGAAAAATTGTACGCCGCCCTTGCTATTCGACCTTTACGTCACATTGTAGCCGAATATTGTTTTTATTGTATTGTTTAGTTATCGTTGTTTTGTAGCACATTCCCTATTCCATTTTAGTTGCCCTTATGTGTCTAGTAGAATCCTATCATTGCGCAATGTGTCGTGGTGGATGGTGCTTAATCTGTGCTCTCGCCAGAGATACTCAACTTTGTTACCCTTCGACAATGAATTAAAATATCTTCATTTGTGAGCCCGATTCGCAGTTAAAATTGTATTTGACGTATAATGCGCTTGTCCCCTATCATTGTAGGCCGCTATGTTCTTCGAAGTCCACTTCTGTATCTTCAGCTTCAATGCAATTGTCTTATTGGAACGTTTCTTCCGACGCTGATTCAAAATTGTTTCATTTTCATTTAGCTCTAAACTAGACGATGGCTTGGCAAGGAGCTGGAGGATACCCAGGACAAGGTCAATATTAATTTTTTCCTTATGATTTTTGGTTCATTAACACCTTGCATGTTCTATTTAATTACACCATTGTTATTTAGCGAAGCACGTGATTGTTATTTTAAACCGCGTAAGTTGAACACCAAATAAGATTTTAGCTTGGTGAGGCGATATTGATTTTCTCCCCTCACGTTGATTTATTTGGGTCATTCTTTTTCTTCTCGCATCCGTCTATTTAAAACTGAGTAGCTGTGTATTTTCGCTCATCTAGAGCCATAATTCATGCAAATTTCGTCAGTGTATTTTTTCCACATTACACAGTAACCAATTGGATCAATGATGGACGAGTAGACGGTTCTAGAACTACCTCGTCAAATGGGCACTTGTTGCTTCGACGAGAATGTTCCAGAATTTCCGAAATCAATCATTTCTGCTAGCCACTTTCAGTACTTGTTTGTCGTACAGTGCAGCATCTTTTCAAGTCACAACCTGTACAAAATCATGTGCTCATTTATCGACAGAAAACCAATTGCAGTGTAGTTTTCGCCTCTGTAAACCGCTCGCAGAATGCTCGGTTTAGTTTTCTAACCAAGGTCTGACCTTGTTTGGACCTGCTTATCGCGTAGGTTGTTGGTAATTCAGATAAATATTTATCTCCCGGTGTCTATATCCATACAATGCGTTTCTTACCAGATTCCAATCGTAGTCGTTCATACGTATTTTCTTCTGGCGATACTAGTTTGGACGTATTCCTGTGGAACAGTAGTTTTCCTGTATTTCTAGTATCTTATAGTACTTTAAATTTCCAACTCAAGACTTGGATTTGGTATAATGTAAAGTGCATGTGTATTGATGAAATTTCTGAAAAAAAAAGCTGCAAATTCTTACACACGGGTTGATTATTCCTCGAACCAGGCGCTAGGAGACCAATTTAAACCTCGGACCTGGCGCATGGAGATTCATTTCTTAAACATGGGAAAATGGGGGAAATAGTGGGTGAAACAACGGGTCCCAGCTCCATTCCAATCGATTCAAGGCCCAAAAATCAGTGGGAAAATGATACCCCACACGCCTAGGTACCAGAGATATCGAAAATAGATATTCGAAATGGGTAAATAGGCACCCATTTTGACCCATAGCCTCATCCAGAGGGCACCAATCGTTCTGGGATCTTTTCATTGCATTCAGCGTCCAGAATTTAGTGAAAAATAATACCCTACACACCTTGGTTGCAAAAAATTTTAAAAATACATTTTTCGAAATTCACATTTTGACCCCTACCCCACCCAAATTTGGTCTGATCGGGTTGAAAAGTTTCGAAGACCAACTAAAGCCATAAGTGGACCCCTGACCAAAATTTCAGATTTTTTTTTTCAGATGATATATTATTCAAAGAATAACCAACCAAAATGAATGCCCATAAATGCAAAAGTGAGAGTAACCTCAGAGATGCGTGCTCCAAACCGTTTTCTCGCTGTTCATTTTCGTCCTGGTTGATTTGAGATGACAACTGACGTCGAAAATTAGATTTCAGTTTGCGTAGGAAGGCAATGATGGGCCCTTGTAGATCAAGCAAGGTCGATGGGCGTGTGACTCACTTTCGTTTTCCTTTGACGTCACGAGACCGCATCAAAGCGTCCTTTCCTGGCCATTTGCAGTCATTGCTTCACTCGTGTTTCCTATAAAACGCACTCGAGGCATCAAAAATGTTCAGAACATTCATTTTGTTGAAGTTTGCTATCGTTGAACATATTTCATGGTGTCCGAAGGGTTTTTAAAGTCTGTCGAAACTCCCTTGATACATAGCGATGAGTGCTCAATATGTGAGAGGCACCCAACTTGGTTGAATTGAAGATGAAATTACATTACAAATAAAGCATAAATAAAGCAAATGACGACTCCGGGAGGTAGGTGTACTGACTTGGTGTAAATGACTTATTGTAGAGATATTAAAGGAAGAGTTATCGAATTCAGAAATTAGCGAGTGAAACCTTATTTCGATTTTGTTGGTCATTCTTCAACCAAAATTTGCAATTTAGTTGAAAAATCCACAAATGAATGATGGTAGACTCCAGTCTCTTTAAAAAAAAATTTAAATACCGCTGCAAATTCTTACACACGGGTTAGTTATTCCTCGGACCAGGCGCATGGAGACTCATTTCTTCAAAATGGGAGAAACAGTGGGTGTGGAGGGTCCCGGACCCATTCCAATCGATTCAGGGTCCAAAATTTAGTGGAAAAGGATACCCCACACGGCTGGGTACCAGAAATGTCTAAAACACATTCGAATTGTGTAGATAGGTACCCAATTAAACCCTTAACCTCATCTACAGGGCGCCAATCGTTCTGGGACCTATTTCATTGAATTCAGCGTCCAAAATTTAGTGGAAAATGATACCCCACACGCCTAGATTGCCAAAAATCTCGAAAATCCATTTTTCGATGTACACATTTTGACCCCTACCCCGCCCAAATTTGGTTCAATCGGGCTGAAAAGTTTCGAAGACCAACTAGAGCCAAAGACGGATCCCTGACTAAAATTTCAGATTTTTAGAAAATTTTGTACTGCCTAAATTGGCGTCGATGGCGGACGGACATTTGCCCATTTTGATCCAGACATCTTGAAACGTCCATCTTGAAGACGATTATTCAAGGAATAACCAACCAAAACGCTGAAAATTCTTCCAAAATGGTTGGTTATTTGTTTAGGGCCAGAATTAGAGGCTAACCGTGAATGTACATTGTCCCGGACTCATTTTGATCGATTGAGCGTCCAAAATTTAGTGGAAAATCACAGCCCAGCCCACATGCCCAGGTACCCAAAATTCATGAAATCCGACTTCCAAAATAGGAAGTCATGGGTGCTCATTTGACCCCTACCCACCTTCCGAGGGGTGCCAAACGTTCCGGGACTCGTTTAAAGGATTCAGCGTTCAAAATTTAGTGTAAAATAATTACTCACTTAAGTAGGTAGGTGCCTAGCTTCAAAAAACGAATTTTTATCCGTATCTTCCTCAAATTTCGTTCAATTGGGTTGAAAAGTGAACCAGCTATAGCTAGAAAGAGGTCCCTGGCCAAAATAGACATTTGCCTTTTCGTAAACTTCTGATTATTAAAAAAATAACCAACCAAAAATTTATAAATTGTCTAGAAAGTTACCATTTTTGTTGTGATACTGGTCCTGGACTGAAAAGTAGAAGGAGGAGGTTATGTAATTTACACAAATTTTCTTTGGCTGTGGGTTCATATGATGGTGTTATGTGATTTTTGTGAAACTCAGACCAGTTGGAAAATCATTGATATTCATAGTCTCATGATTATTCAGGTGTGCTTTGAAATTACAACATCCTTGATGCAAGTTACGTAGTTTAGTAAAATTGGTCAATTTTGGTTGGTTATTCCTCGAATAATCAACCTATGTTTTCATGATAATGGTCAACCTCTCCGATTTGGCTCAAAATTTTTTTCTGGACGTTTCATGATGTCCTGATCAAAAAAGGTCAATGTCCGTCCGCCGTACGCCGTCCGCCGTCCATTGTCCACGCCGTTTTTGGTAGTAGAAAATTTTCTAAAAATCTGAAATTGCGGTCAGGGGTCTGTTCCCTGCCTAGACGGGTCCTCGAAACTTTTCAGCCCGATCGGACCAAATTTGGGGAGGGTAGGGGTCAAAATGTGTTTTTGAAAAATGGATTTTCGAGATTTTGGGCGATCTAGGCGAGTAGGGTGTCATTTTCCACTAAATTGTGGACGCTGAATCCAATGAAACGGGTCCCAGAACGATTGGCACCCACTGGAGGAAGTAATGGGTTAAATTGGGTATTTATTACCCATTTTGAATATGTGTTTCGGGATTTCTGCAACCTAGGCGTGTGGGGTATAGTTTTCCACTAAATTTTGGACCCTGAATCGATTGGAATGGGTCTGGGACCCGCCACACCCACTGTTTCCCCCATTCGAGGAATAACCAACCCGTGTGTAAGAATTTGCAAATTTTTAAGGAGATTTCCTACTACCAAAAAACG